>CM038671.1:484200713-484844742 GCA_021605145.1 Aegilops bicornis
TCTCAAGGTGGGGGATCCCAAGCTAAGCGTCTAGGTACGACGGTAACAGGTGAAAGGACATTTGCAGCCTTAAGTGCTTTGGTGTTGATGACAATGCAATTTACGACTAACCATGTGCCTAAGCTACATAGGTATACTCTATATGGCACAAGACGATTGGGCACCCCACCGGATGGAAAGAGCAAAGATGGAATTTCCGACGCTTTTATTTATTTGGTCGTAGGAAATCTGTAATATTAAGAGGGGGTCCGCATTAGAAGGTATTGGGGAGCATTGTGCCTCCACTCTCCAAAGGATACGTACCTCCCCCAAAGAAGGGAACTTCGGCAACACATCCTCGTCTCCATCGTCTTCGTGCCTTTACTTCATGCAAGCTTTTATTGTGTGTTTACTTTGTGCTTGCACTTGTAGTGTTGCTTGTCATATAGGTTATTAACCTAGTTGCATATCTACACAACCTAGTTTCTTGTTGAAACTACAATTTGTTAAAAGAGGATAAAAATTGTTAGTCGCCTATTCACCCCCCTCTAGTCAACCATACCGATCCTTTCAATGGGGACAAGGTTTTACCCATGTCCGGCTCTCCAAGGAGATAATACCCTATGTCCTGCTTGTGTTTATTGCATTGAAGTAAGTACAGAGTACGGATGCCTACCTAGAGATTGTAATGTTTCCTGTACGAACCTAGCCCCTCTGTTTATATAGATACCAGGGGGTCCTAGGGTTACAACATCCTAGTCGGATACTTATGAGGAAACTGAGTCTTCCATGAAATTAGGCGTCTTGGAGTATATGCCAAGTCTTTTGGATCCTTCCGTTTATGCATCATGGGCCACTCGATGTGGCCCACTCTGGAACCGATAAAGGGGCTCCTCAGCCCGGCCCATCAGGATAGAAGACTACATAATGAGAGGCCTCCTGGCTGGGATAATGTTAGTAGCCCCTGAACCGGTCTTCAAGTTTGGATGCACCTCGGTTCACCCGAGATGCCCTTCGTCTTTGGTCATTGATACGTCTCCATCATATCTACTTTTCCTAACGCTTTTGCTCTTGTTTTGGACTCTAATTTGCATGATTTGAATGAAACTAACCCAGACTGACACTGTTTTCAGCAAAACTACTATGATGTTGTTTTTGTGCAAAAATAAAAGTACTCAGAATTGGACGAAACTTTTGTTGGGGAATGTAGTATTTCAAAAAAATTCCTATGATCACGCAAGATCTATCTAGGAGAAGCATATTAACGAGCGGGGAAAGTGTGTCCATGTACCCTCGTAGACCGAAAGCGGAAGCATTGAGTAACGCGGTTGATGTAGTCGAACGTCTTCGCGATCCAACCAATCCTAGCACCGAACATATGACACCTCCGTGTTCAGCACACGTCCCTCGTACTCTTGATCCAGTTGAGTCCGAGGGAGAGTTCCGTCAGCACGATGGCGTGGTGACGGTGATGATGAAGTTACCAGTGCAGGGCTTCACCTAAGCACTACGACGATATGACCGAGGTGTGTAACTGTGGAGGGGGGCACCGCACACGGCTAAGAGATTGTCTGTTGTGCTTTGGGGTGCCCCCTTGGCCACGTATATAAAGGAGGGAGGAGGAGGAGGCTGGTCTAGGAGGGGCGCGCCTATAGGGGGAGTCCAATTAGGATTCCCAATCCTAGTTGGAGTCCCCTTCCTTTTCCAAGAGGGGAGAGAGGGAAGGAGTAGGAGAGGGAGAAGGAAAGAGAGGGGGGCGCCGCCCCCTCCCTAGTCCAATTCGGACTTGCCATGGGGGGGCGCGCAGCCACCCCTTGAGGCCCTTCTCTCCTTTCTGTATGGCCCATTAAGGCCCACTACTTCCCCCGGTGAATTCCCGCAACTCTCCGGTACTCTGAAAAATACCCGAACCACTCAGAACCTTTCCGATGTCCGAATATAGCCTTCCAATATATCGATCTTTACGTCTCGACCATTTCGAGACTCCTCGTCATGTCCGTGATCTTATCCGGCACTCCGAACAACCTTCGGTACATCAAATCAATAAACTCATAATACCTATCGTCATTGAACGTTAAGCGTGCGGACCCTACGGGTTTGAGAACTATGTAGACATGACCGAGACACATCTCCTGTCAATAACCAATAGAGGAACCTGGATGCTCATATTGGCTCCTACATATTCTACGATCTTTATCGGTCAAACCGTATAACAACATACATTTTTCCCTTTGTCATCGGTCTGTTACTTGCCTGAGATTTGATCGTCGGTATCATTATACCTAGTTCAATCTCGTTACCAGCAAGTCTCTTTACTCGTTCCGTAACGCATCATCCCGCAACTAACTCATTAGTCACATTTCTTGCAAGGCTATAGTGATGTGCATTACCGAGAGGGCCCAGAGATACCTCTCCAACAATCGGAGTGACAAATCCTAATCTTGATCTATGCCAACTCAACAAACACCATCGGAGACACATGTAGAGCATCTTTATAATCACCCAGTTACGTTGTGACATTTGATAGCACACTAAGTGTTCCTCCGGTATTCGGGAGTTGCATAATCTCATAGTCATGTATAAGTCATGAAGAAAGCAATAGCAATAAACTAAACAATCATAGTGCTAAGCTAACAGATGGGTCTTGTCCATCACATCATTCTCTAATGATGTGATCCATTCATCAAATGACAACACATGTCTTTGACTAGGAAACCTAACCATCTTTGATTAACGAGCTAGTCTAGTAGTGGCATACTAGGGACACTCTGTTTGTCTATGTATTCACACATGTACTAAGTTTTCGGTTAATACAATTCTAGCATGAATAATAAACATTTATCATGATATAAGGAAATATAAATAACAACTTTATTATTGCCTCTAGGGCATATTTCCTTTAGTCTCCACTTGCACTAGAGTCAATAATCTAGTTCACATCGCCATGTGATTTAACACCAATAGTTCACATCACCCATGTGATTAATACCGAAAGGGTTTTACTAGAGTCAATAATCTAGTTCACATCGCTATGTGATTAACACCCAAAGAGTACTAAGGTGTGATCATGTTTTGCTTGTGAGAAAAACATAGTCATTGGGTCTGTCACATTCAGAGCCGTATGTATTTTGCAAATTTTCTATGTCTACAATGCTCTGCATGGAGCTACTCTAGCTAATTGCTCCCACTTTCAATATGTATCCAGACTGAGACTCAGAGTCATCCGGATCGGTATAAAAGCTTGCATCGGCGTAACTCTTTACGATGAACTCTTTATCACCTCCATAACCGAGAAATATCTCCTTAGTCTTCTAAGGATAATTTTGACTGTTGTCAAGTGATCCACTCCTGGATCAATATCGTACCCCCTTGACAAACTCATGGCAAGGTACACAACATAGCATACTTTATAGAACCTATGGCTGAGGCATAGGGAATGACTTTCATTCTCTTTCTATTTTTTCTGCCGTGCTCGTGTTTTGAGTCTTACTCAACTTTACACCTTACAACTCAGGCAAGAACTCCTTCTTTGACTGATCTATTTTTAACTCCTTCAAACTCTTATCAAGGTATGTACTCATTGAAAAATCTTATCAAGCGTCTTGATCTATCTCTATAGATCTTGATGCCCAATATGTAATCCGCATCACCGAGGTTTTTCTTTGAAAAACTCCTTTCAAACACTCCTTTATGCTTTCCAGAAAATTCTACATCATTTCCGATCAACAATATGTCATTCACATATACTTATCAGAAAGGCTGTAGTGCTTCCAATCACTTTCTTGTAAATACAGGCTTCACCGAGATGCTTGCACCAGTCCATAGATGGATTGCTGGAGCTTGCACATTTTATTAGCACCTTTAGCATTGAAAACCTTTATGGTTGCATCATATACAACTCTTTTTTAATAAATCCATTAAGGAGTGCAGTTTTGTTATCCATTTGCCAGATTTCATAAAATGTGGCAATTGCTAACATGATTCGGATAGACTTAATCATCGCTACGAGTGAGAAAATCTTATCGTAGTCAACACCTTGAACTTGTCAAATTTTTTTTTTTGCGATAATTCGAGCTTTGTAGATAGTAACACTACTATCAGCACCCGTCTTCCTCTTGAAGATCCATTTATTGTCAATGGCTCGCCGATCATCGGGCAAGTCAATGAAAGTCCACACTTTGTTCTCATACATGGATCCCATCTCAGATTTCATGCCCTCAAGCCATTTCGCGGAATCTGGGCTCATCATCACTTCCTCATAGTTTGTAGGTTCATCATGGTCTAGAAACATGACTTCCAGAAAAGGATTACCGTACCACTCTGGTGTGGATCGTACTCTGGTTGACCTACGAGGTTTGGTAGTAACTTGATCTGAAGTTTTCATGATCATCATCATTAACTTCCTCACTAATTGGTGTAGGCATCACTGGACTGATTTCAGTGAACTTTCCAATTCGAGAGAAGGTACAATTACCTTATCAAGTTCTACTTTCCTCCCACTCACTTCTTTCAAGAGAAACTCCTTTTCTAGAAAGGATCCACTCTCAGCAACAAAGATCTTGCCTTCGGATCTGTGATAGAAGGTGTACCCAACAGTTTCTTTTGGGTATCCTATGAAGACGCACTTCTTCGATTTGGGTTTGAGCTTATCAGGCTGAAAATTTTTCACATAAGCATCGCAACCCCAAACTTCAAGAAACGACAGCTTAGGTTTCTTGCCAAACCATAGTGCATACATTGTCGTCTCAACGGATTTAGATGGTGCCCTATTTAACGTGAATGCAGCTGTCTCTAATGCATACCCCAAAACGATGGTGGTAAATCGGTAAGAGACATCACAGATCGCACCATATCCAATAAAGTACGGTTACGACGTTCGGACACACCATTACGCTGTGGTGTTCTAGGTGGCGTGACTTGTGAAACTATTCCACATTGTTTTAAATGAAGGCCAAACTCGTAACTCAAATATTCACCTCCACGATCAGATCGTAGAAACTTTATTTTCTTGTTACGATGATTCTCCACTTCACTCTGAAATTCTTTGAACTTTTTCAAATGTTTCAGACTTGTGTTTCATTAAGTAGATATACCCATATCTGCTCAAATCATGTGTGAAGGTCAGAAAATAATGATACCCGTCGCGAGCCTCAACACTCATCGGACCGCATACATTGGTATGTATTATTTCCAATAAGTCAGTGGCTCACTCCATTGTTCCGGAGAATGGAGTCTTAGTCATCTTGCCCATGAGGCATGGTTCGCAAGCATCAAGTGATTCATAATCAAGTGATTCCGAAAGCCCATTAGCATGGAGTTTCTTCATGCGCTTTACACCAATATGATCTAAACGGCAGTGCCACAAATGTGTTGCACTATCATTATCAACTTTGCATATTTTGGCATCAATATTATGAATATGTGTATCACTACGATCGAGATTCAACAAACCATTCATCATGGGTGTATGACCGCAGAAGGTTTTATTCATGTAAGCAGAATAACAATTATTCTTTGACTTAAATGGATAACCGTATTGCAATAAACATGATCCAATCATATTATGCTCAACGTAAACACCAAATAACATTTATTTTAGGTTCAACACTAATCCCGAAGGTAAAGGGAGTGTGCGATGGTGATCTTATCAACCTTGGAATCACTTCCAACACACATCGTCACCTTGCCCTCAACTAGTCTCTGTTCATTTTATAACTCCTGTTTCAAGTTACTAATCATAGCAATGAACCAAAGATCAAATACCCAGGAGCTACTATGAATACTAGTAAAGTACACATCAATAACATGTATACGATATATACTTTTGTTCACTTTGCCATCCTTCTTATCCGCCAAGTATTTGGGGCAATTCCGCTTCCGGTGACCATTTCCTTTGCAGTAGAAGCACTCAGTTTCAGGCTTGGGTCTAGCTTTGGGCTTCGTCATGGGAGTGGCAACTTGCTTGTCATTCTTCTTGAAGTTCCCTTTCTTTCCCTTTTACTTGAAACTAGTGGTCTTGTCAACCATCAACACTTGATGCTTTTCTTGATTTCTACCTTCGCTGATTTCAGCATCGCGAGCTCGGGGAATCGTTTTCGTCATCCCTTGCATATTATAGTTCATCACGAAGTTCCAGTAACTTGGTGATAGTGACTAGAGAATTCTGTCAATCACTATATTATCTGGAAGATTAACTCCCACTTGATTCAAGTGATTGTAGTACTTAGACATTCTGAGCACATGCTCACTGGTTGAGCTATTCTCCTCCATCTTGTAGGCAAAAATATTTGTCAGAGGTCTCATACCTCTCGACTCGGGCATGAGTCTGAAATACCAATTTCAACTCTTGGAACATCTCATATGCTCCATGGCGTTTCAAAACATTTTTGAAGTCCCAGTTCTAAGCCGTAAAGCATGGTGCACTAAACTATCAAGTAGTCATCATACCGAGCTTGTCAAACGTTCATAACGTCTGCATTTGCTCCTGCAATAGTTCTGTCACCTAGCGGTGCATCAAGGACATAATTCTTCTGTGCAACAATGAGGATAATCCTCAGATCACGGACCTTGTCCGCATCATTGCTACTATCAACTTTCAACTTAATTTTCTCTAGGGACATATCATAAATAAAACGGGGAAGCTATACACGAGCAATTGATCTACAACATAGATATGCAAATATTATTATGACTAAGTTCATGATAAATGTAAGTTCAATTAATCATATTACTTAAGAACTCCCACTTAGATAGACATTCCTCTAGTCATCTAAATGATCACGTGATCCATAACAACTAAACCATGTCCGATCATCACGTGAGATGGAGTAGCTTTCAATGGTGAACATCACTATGTTGATCATATCTACTATATGATTCACGTTCGACCTTTCGGTCTCTGTGTTCCGAGGCCATATCTGCATATGCTAGGCTCGTCAAGTTTAACCTGAGTATTCTACATGTGCAAAACTAGCTTGCACCCGTTGTATGTGAACGTAGAGCTTATCACACCCGATCATCACGTGGTGTCTTAGCACGATGAAATGTCGCAACGGTGCATACTCAGGGAGAACACTTATACCTTGAAATTTTAGTTAGGGATCATCTCATAATGCTATCGTAGTAGTAAGCAAAATAAGATGCATGAAAGATAAACATCACATGCAATCAAAATATGTGACATGATATGGCCATCATCATCTTGTGACTTTGATCTCCATCTCCAAAGTATCGCCATGATCTCTATCGTCACCGGCTTGACACCATGATCTCCATCATCTTGATCTTTATCAACGTGTCGTCACATGGTCGTCTTGCCAACTATTGCTTTTGCAACTATTGCTATCGCATAGCGATAAAGTAAAGCAATTATATGGCGCTTGCATCTTATGCAATAAAGAGACAACCATAAGGCTCCTGCCAGTTGCCGATAACTTTAACAAAACATGATCATCTCATACAACAATTTATATCTCATCACGTCTTGACCATATCACATCACAACATGCCCTGCAAAAACAAGTTAGATGTCCTCTACTTTGTTGTTGCAAGTTTTACGTGGCTGTTACGGGTTTCTAGCAAGAACTGTTCTTACCTACGCATCAAAACCACAACGATTTTTCGTCAAGTGTGCTGTTTTAACCTTCAACAAGGACCGGGCGTAGTCACAATTGATTCAACTAAAGTTGGAGAAACAGACACCCACTAGCCACCTGTGTGTAAAGCACGGCGGTAGAACCAGTCTCATGAACGCGGTCATGTAATGTCGGTCTAGGACGCTTCATCCAACAATACCATCGAATCAAAGTATGACATGCTGGTAAGCAGTATGACTATTATCGCCCACAACTCTTTGTGTTCTACTCGTGCATATAACATCTACGCATAGACTTGGCTCGGATGCCACAGTTGGGGAACGTAGCATGCAATTTCAAAACAATTCCTATGATCACGCAAGATCTATCTAGGAGATGCATAGCAATGAGATGAGGAGAGTGTGTCCACGTACCCTCGTAGACCGAAAGCGGAAGCGTTGAGTAACGCGGTTGATGTAGTCGAACGTCTTCGTGATCCAACCGATCCTAGCACCAAACATATGGCACCTCCGTGTTCAGCACACGTTCAGCTCGATGACGTCCCTCGTACTATTGATCCAGTTGAGGCCGAGGGAGCGTTCCGTCAGCATGATGGCGTGGTGATGGTGATGATGAAGTTACCGACGCAGGGCTTCACCTAAGCACTACGACGATATGACCGAGGTTTGTAACTATGGAGGGGGGCACCGCACACGGCTAAGAGATTGTCTGTTGTGCTTTGGGGTGCCCCCTTGGCCACGTATATAAAGGAGGGAGGAGGAGGAGGCCGGCCTAGGAGGGGCGCACCTATAGGGGGAGTCCAACTAGGATTCCCAATCCTAGTTGGAGTCCCCTTCCTTTTCCAAGAGGGGAGAGAGGGAAGGAGTAGGAGAGGGAGAAGGAAAGAGAGGGGGACGCCGCCCCCTCCCTAGTCCAATTCAGACTTGCCATGCGGGGGGGGGGGGGGGCAGCCACCCCTTGAGTCCCTTCTCTCCTTTCCGTATGGCCCATTAAGGCCACTACTTCCCCCGGCGAATTCCCGTAACTCTCCAGTACTCCAAAAAATACCCAAACCACTCAGAACCTTTTCGATGTCCGAATATAGCCTTCCAATATATCGATCTTTACGTCTCAACCATTTCGAGACTCCTCGTCATGTCCGTGATCTCATCCGGCACTCCGAACAACCTTTGGTACATCAAATCACATAAACTCATAATACCTATCGTCATCGAATGTTAAGCGTGCGGACCCTACGGGTTCGAGAACTATGTAGACATGACTGAGACACATCTCCGGTCAATAACCAATAGTGGAACCTGGATGCTCATATTGGCTCCTACATATTCTATGAAGATCTTTATCGGTTAAACCGTATAATAACGTACGTTGTTCCCTTTGTCATCGTATGTTACTTGCCCGAGATTCGATCGTCGGTATCATCATATCTAGTTCAATCTCGTTACCGACAAGTCTCTTTACTCGTTCCGTAATGCATCATCCTGCAACTAACTCATTAGTCACATTGCTTGCAAGGCTTATAGTGATGTGCATTACCGAGAGGGCCCAGAGATAACTCTCCAATAATTGGAGTGAAAAATCCTAATATTGATCTATGCCAAGTCAACAAACACCATCGGAGACACCTGTAGAGCATCTTTATAATCACCCAGTTACGTTGTGACATTTGATAGCACACTAAGTGTTCCTCCGGTATTCAGGAGTTGCATAATCTCATAGTCATAGGAACATGTATGTCATGAAGAAAGCAATAGCAATAAACTAAACGACCACAGTGCTAAGGTAACGGATGGGTCTTGTCCATCACATCATTCTCTAATGATGTGATCCCGTTCATCAAATGACAACACATGTCTATGGCTAGGAAACTGAACCATCTTTGATTAACGCGCTAGTCTAGTAGAGGCATACTAGGGACACTCTGTTTGTCTATGTATTCACACATGTACTAAGTTTCCGGTTAATACAATTCTAGCATGAATAATAAACATTTATCATGATATAAGGAAATATAAATAATAACTTTATTATTGCCTCTAGGGCATATTTCCTTCAACTTTTTGGAGAATTATTTTGGAATATATAATAATTTCTGGAACCAAGACCCACTGGAGGGGGGCCCAGCTTCCCACTAGTCACCAGGGTGAGCCACCCCCCTTTGGCGCGCCCTGGTGGGTAGTGGGGCCCATGAGGCTCCGCTGACCCTAATTCCAGTGCTATAAAATCCTATTTTTGGAGAAAAAAATAGGAGAGGAGAAAAAAGTAGGATAGGAAGTTTCATCGTGTTTTACGATGCGGAGCCGCCACCACCCCCTGTTCTTCATCGGGAGGCTAGATCTAGAGCCCATTCAGGGCTCCGGAGAGGGGGATCTTTGGTCTTTGTCATCACCAACCATCCTCCATCGCCAATTTCATGATGCTCACCGCCGAGGGTGAGTAATTCCTTCGTAGGCTTGCTGGACGGTGGTGGGTTGGATGATATTCATCATGTAATTGAGTTGGTTTTGTTAGGGCTTGATCCCTAGTATGCACTATGTTCTCAGATTGATGTTGCTATGACTTTGCTATGCTTAATGCTTGTCACTAGGGCCCGAGTGCCATGATTTCAGATCTGAACCATTTATGTTTTCACAATTATATCTATGTTCGTGATCCGATCTTGCAAGTTATATGCACTTGCTACGTGTTATATCCGCATACCCCAAGGTGACAATAATTGGGATTCTTTCTAGTGATTACCATAGTTTGAGGAGTTCATGTATTCACTATGTATTAATGCTTTGTCTCGGATCTCTATTAAAAGGAGGCCTTAATATCCCTTAGTTTTCTTATGGACCCCGCTGCCACGGGAGGGTAGGACAAAAGATGTCATGCAAGTTCTTTTCCATAAGCATGTATGACTATTTACGGAATACATGCCTACATTATATTTATGAACTGGAGCTAGTTCTGTGTCGCCCTAGGTTATGACTGTTATATGATGAATATTATCCAACGTTACCACCGATCCAATGCCTACGAGTTTCACTTAGTGCTCTTGTTAAGTTACTATTTCTATTGTTACTATCACAACTGCTACAAAATTATTGTTGTCACTGTTACTGCTACTGTTACCACTATTACCACTGCTATCAAAACTATCATATTACTGTGCTACTGACCACTTTGCTGCAAATATTTAATCTCCGGGTGTGGTTGAATTGACAACTCAACTGCTATTACTTACAAATATTCTTTGGCTCCCCTTGTGTCGAATCAATAAATTTGGGTTGAATACTCTACCCTCGAAAATCGTCATGACCCCCATACTTGTGGGTTATCCGTCATCATTCTTGAAAACTAGTTCAACGAAATTATCTTCTGCGGTCAAGTCTTGACATCAGACCGCATCCAAGGCGACCGAAACCACCTCGATCTCCATCAAGTTTTGGATATAGTTGAGCCAAGTTGCGCATCGGAAAGGCTCCCACGCAGTCGTGCCTTAGACACGAAGTATTCCCACTCTCGTGGCGTGATGATGATTCGCCCTAGTTCTGACAACACATAGCGATCTTATCCACGGGCCCACTTGGCCACGTGGTGTCTCTGTCCTAACGGTCAACAACACATGTAGACATGGTTTATGGGCCCACCGCTGTGACATCTCATCAAAAAAGAGATTATGCGTATCGACATGCATGTTAATTAACAACACCTCCCTCGATTCCAGTGCATGATTAACATACAAACATGAGGAACTGGGGGATTTGTTGCCACACGACACGACTACCCTGCCCTCACTTCGTATTTTACCTCACCTATAACGGTGAGAGGCGATGAGGGGGGGGGGGGGCTTTATGCTCTCATTCTCCCCTGCCTTCATCTTCTTCCTCGAGCTCTAGTGCCCAAGCCTTTTCCATGCGCCTAGTCCCAAAAGATCGCGCTTTCCACCCCTTAGCCACATCTGATGCCATGGCAGTAGAAGGAAGGAAAATCAAGGAGGCAAATGAATGGAACATTGATGACCCACAAGTATAGGGTATCAATCGTAGTCCTTTCGATAAGTAAGATTGTCGAACCCAACGAGGAGCAGAAGGAAATGACAAGCGGTTTTCAGCAAGGTAATTTCTACAAGCACTGAAATTGTCGGTAACAGATAGTTTGATAGCAAGATAATTTGTAATGAGCATTTAATGGCAATGGTAAATAAAGTGCAGCAATGTAGCCCAATCCTTTTGTGGCAAAGGGCAGGCCAAAATGGTCTCTTATAATAAGCAAAGCGTTTTGAGGGCACACGGGAATTTCATCTAGTCACTTTCATCATGTTGGTTTGATTCGCGTTCGCTACTTTTATAATTTGATATGTGGGTGGACCGGTTCTTGGGTGCTATTCTTACTTGAAAAAACCTCCCACTTATGATTAACCCCCTCTCAAGCATCCACAACTATGAGAAAAGTACTAAGATCAAATCTAGCCATAGCATTAAACACATGGATCCAAATCAGTCCCTTACGGAATAGCGCATAAACTAGGGTTTAAGCTTCTGTCACTCTAGCAACCCATCATCTAATAAATACTCCACAATGCATTCCCTTAGGACCAAAGATAGTGAAGGGCCATGTAGTCGATGTTCACATGACACCACTAAGGGAATGGCAACATACATATCATCAAAATATCGAACACATATTAAATTCACATGATTACTTGCAACATGACTTCTCCCGTGACCTCAAGAACAAAACTACTCACAAATAACATTCGTGCTCAAGATCAGAGGGGTACAAAATAGCATAATGGATCTGAACATACAATCTTCCACCAAATAAACCATATAGTAATCAACTACAAGATGTAATCAACGATACTAGTCACCCAAAGGTACCAATCTGAGGTTCCGATACAAAGATTGAACACATAGAATTGTATCATGATAAACGTTTATTATTCATGCTAGAATTGTATTAACCGGAAACTTAGTACATGTGTGAATACATAGACAAAACTGAGTGTCCCTAGTATGCCTCTACTTGACTAGCTTGTTAATCAAAGATGGTTAAGTTTCCTAACCATAGACATGTGTTGTCATTTGATGAACGGGATCACATCATTAGAGAATGATGTGATGGACAAGATGAAGGAAATATGCCCCAGAGGCAATAATAATGTTGTTATTTACATTTCCTTATATCATGATAAATGTTTATTATTCATGCTAGAATTGTATTAATCAGAAACTTAGTACATGTGTGAATACATAGACAAAATAGAATGTCCCTAGTATGCCTCTACTTGACTAGCTCGTTAATCAAAGATGGTTAAGTTTCTTGACCATAGACATGTGTTGTCATTTGATGAACATGATCACATCATTAGGAGAATGATGTGATGGACAAGACCCATCTGTTAGCTTAGCATGTTGATCGTTCAGTTTTATTGCTATTGCTTTCTTCATGACTTATACATGTTCCTCTGACTATGAGATTATGTAACTCCCGAATACCGGAGGAACACCTTGTGTGCTCTCAAACGTCACAACGTAACTGGGTGATTATAAAGATGCTCTACAGGTGTCTCCAAAGGTGTTTGTTGGGTTGACATAGATCAAGATTAGGATTTGTCACTCTGTGTATCGGAGAGGTATCTCTAGGCCCTCTCGGCAATGCACATCACTATAAGCCTTGCAAGAAATGCGAGTAATGAGTTTGTTGTGGGATGATGCATTACAAAATGATTAAAGAGACTTGCCGGTAACAAGATTGAACTAGGTATGAAGATACCGACGATCGAATCTCGGGCAAGTAACATACCGATGACAAAGGGAACAACGTATGTTGTTATGCGGTTTGACCGATAAAGATCTTCATAGAATATGTAGGAACCAATATGAGCATCCAGGTTCCGCTATTGGTCACTGACCGGAGATGTGTCTCGGTTATGTCTACATAGTTCTCGAACCCGTTGGGTCCGCACGCTTAACGTTCGATGACGATTTGTATTATGAGTTATGTGATTTGATGAACTGAAGTTTGTTCAGAGTCCCGGATGAGATCATGGACATGACGAGGAGTATCTAAATGGTCGAGAGGTAAAGATTCATATATATTTGAAGGTTATATTCAGACACCGGAATGGTTCGGGAGGTTTCGGAGTACCGGGGTTACCGGAACCCCCCCGGGAAGTTATTGGGCCTTAATGGGCTTTAGTGGAAAGGAGAGGAGGGCCGCAAGGGAGGCCGCGCGCCCCCCATGGCTGGTCGAATTGGACTAGGAGGGGGCGCCCCCCCTCTTTCCTTCTCCCTGTTCCTCCTTCCATCCTTCTCCTAGTTGGAATAGGAAAGCGGGGGGGGGGGGGGGTGGCCTACTTGGTCTCCCGGGCCAAGTAGGATTCCCCTACGGCCGCCCACTTGGGCAGCCTCCTCTTCCCCCGTCCTTTATATACATGGGAGGGGGCACCCCAAAGGCACACCAAGTCTTCTCTTAGCCGTGTGCGGTGCCCCCCTCCACAGTTACACACCTCGGTCATATCGTCGCAGTGCTTAGGCGAAGCCCTGCGCCTATAACTTCATCATCACCGTCGCCACGCCGTCGTGCTGACATAACTCTCCCTTGGCCTCAACTGGATCAAGAGCTCGAGGGACGTCATCGTGCTGAACGTGTGCTGAACACGGAGGTGCCGTACATTCGGTACTTGGATCGGTTGGATCACAAAGACGTTCGACTACATCAACCACGTTACTAAACGCTTCCGCTTTCGGTCTATGAGGGTACGTGGACACACTCTCCTGTCTCGTTGCTATGCATCTCCTAGATAGATCTTGCGTGATCGTAGGTAATTTTGTTTGAAATACTGTGTTCCCCAACAGTGGCATCTGAGCCAGGTCTATGCATAGATGTTATATGCACGAGTAGAACACAAAGAGTTGTTGGCGATAATAGTCATACTTCTTACCACCAACATCTTACTTTGATTCGACGGTATTGTTGGATGAAGCGGCCCGGACCGACATTACATGACCGCGTTCATGAGACTGGTTCTACCGACGTGCTTCGCACACAGGTGGCTGGCGGGTGTCTGTTTCTCCAACTAGAGTTGAATCGAGTTTGACTACAGCCGGTCCTTGTTGAAGGTTAAAACAACACACTTGAGGAAAAATCGTTGTGGTTTTTCATTAGTAGGTAAGAACGGTTCTTTCTAGAAACCCGTAACAGCCACGTAAAACTTGCAACAACCAAGTAGAGGACATCTAACTTGTTTTTGCAGGGCATGTTGTGATGTGATATGGTCAAGACATGATGAGATATAAATTGTTGTATGAGATGATCATGTTTTGTAAAAGTTATTGGCAACTGGCAGGAGCCTTATGGTTGTGACTTACTGTATGAAATGCAACACCATGTAATTGCATTACTTTATCACTAAGCGGCAGCGATAGTCATGGAAGCAACAGTTGGCGAGACGACAACGACACTACGATGGAGATCGAGGTGTCAAGCCGGTGATGATGGAGATCATGATGGTGCTTTGGACATGGAGATCAAAGGCACAAGATGATGATGGCCTTATCATGTCACATATTTTGATTGCATGTGATGTTTATCCTTTATGCATCTTATTTTGCTTAGTACGGCGGTAGCATTATAAGATGATCCCTCACTAAATTTCAAGGTATAAGTGTCCTCCCTGAGTATGCACCGCTGCGACAGTTCATCGTGCCGAGACACCACATGATGATCAGGTGTGGTAAGCTCTACGTTCACATAAAACGGGTGCAAGATAGTTTTGCACGTGCAGAATACTCGGGTTAAACTTGACGGGCCTAGCATATGCAGATATGGCCTCGGAACACTGAGACCGAAAGGTCGAACGTGAATCATATAGTAGATATGATCAACATAGGGATGTTCACCATTGAAAACTACTCCATCTCACGTGATGATCAGACATGGTTTACTTGATGTGGATCACGTGATCATTTAGATGACTAGAGGGATGTCTGTCTAAGTGGGAGTTCTTAAGTAATATGATTAATTGAACTTTAATTTATCATGAACTTAGTCCTGATAGTATTTGCATATCTATGTTGTAGATCAATAGCTAGCGATGTAGCTCCCCCACTACAGCAGGATGGTCCAAACGCGACACTACGATCATAGACCCTTCGACAAAACTGTGTGCGATGCCATAATCGAAAACAGGGGTGTAAAAAACCCTTCAAAAAGGTGCAAAACGTTTGCAATGACGGATGCATCAAACACGGTTCAGATTTTAGTTGCGTCTGCGATGCAGGGCATACGGTTCAGTTCAATTAACTGTTTGGGATGAGGAGGAACAAAAGAAACGGGCAACCAGATGAAGGCTTGTGCGATATATATCATATGGTTAACTAGGATGAACTGTGTGTGATTACGCAACACAATGGAAACGTGTCACCTAAAAAAGATGTGTGTGATACGCGGCAAACAGGTCCGTAATCAGAAATGTGTGCGAAGACCAATAATAACACAGACTATTGCTGCTAATAAGCCGTATGATTTGCTCTGTCTAATGTAGAATAACATGTGTGTGTGTGTATATATATATAACTGAAATAAACATCCAATTACATAAGTGACTATATAGATCATTCACACGCACCTCAATAAACAATTGCATGCATTCTAAAGTAGGAGAAACGATCGTCTAGTCATCTACTTCTTGTGACGCTCCCGCCACTGCTATGTGGCTCGATCCCTCGTCTGGGTCAGGAAGAAGACAGTTCCTCATGTCAACGATCTGCCTGTACATCTCGTAGCTTGTGTACGCGTCCATGGCCGCGTACTTGACATGTTGTTCATCCAGTCTCTCATGCCACACACTGTGCCAGGCGTTCCTGTCCTTATTGCTCTCATTCTTCATCTTCATGTAGTAGGGGTCAATGATGGCCGAGGCGAGGTCAACCGGGGACTTCAGTTTGTTTTTGTTGCTGCCCCAGACCTATTAGTCGTGCAAGATGTTGACAAGATTCGGGCATTTCAAGCCCAAAACCTTGAGCGCTTTTAGATCGTTGGTGGTGTCCACCACAGCGAAACTGTAGTCGGAGCTGTTGATAAACCTGGAGAAACGCTTGCAAGGCGTTGTGGCTAGGTGGTAGTGGTAGACAAGGACGTCATGTCGCACGCATAACTGGGTGACGACAACCTTTTGATCGTGCCCGACACGACCCATGGTGTACTCGAGGTCGAAGCCGACCACTTGGTACTTGTCCTCGGCAAGGAACTGCTCCATAGTTTGGATGGAGCTCTCCACCGAGACCGGACCTTTTGTGTACACCACCGAGAGAGCCTTCCCCCTCACGTGGGTGTCCACGACGTGTTACGTGGTGAACTGCCTGCCGTTGTCGTCGTCGGTCGCTGGGAGCGCCATTAGAGCCACGGGGAGCGCCATTGGAACCGCTGGATGTCCTCTCTGTATGTGTCCTCGTGGGTATGCTTATTGTGTCATGTGAGATGAGAGATGAAGGTAAATGGCCGCATGAATAAAAGGGGCCGGGCGGCGTGGATTCTCTGCGCGTCCGCATGGCAGTTTTTGCAGCGGGGAACTGCATCGTCGCGCCGCGCTCGGAGCAACCATATGCACACGAACGTGCATGATCGTGCGCCAGCCCCAAACACTGGCAACGCACGTGGAGGGACGAGGGCAGAGCACCTGGAGGGACACGAGAGCAGAGCGCGCATGGCAGGATGCGAGCTGAGCGCGCTGCGGCCGCCTGAACCGCAAGCAACCACACACATAGAGCAGTTGAACACGCAGGAAATGGTCGCCTACAAGCCGGCCGATAGTTGCGTCGCTGCGTAGAGAGCGGCCGTGTGCTACCACCTCCGTCTAGTCTATAGTCCCCTTTATATCTATGCCATACTTTTCCCTCAAATTTAACCAACAAAATTTTAATGCATGTTATAAAAATTATATAATTGGAAACTATGTTCAAATACGAATCCAACTATATAATCTTTGGCGACATGCATTCATATTTTATTAGTTAAATCATACTTATAAACCAGGACGGGGGTATAGTAGGTAATTAAATCACAAACGTTTTTTTATTAACCGTATGTGTACGTGGCCTTTCGTCCTCCTCTCGCACATCTTGTCACCCCGCTGCCACAGACGGCTCACATCGCAAGTTTGTGCAGCACGCGGGGGCTTTCTTTTGGCCAAACGGTGGCGCCAATGAATCGTCTGTGAGACCGTTCCCGTGCAACCTCGCAGGTTCCCATGCAAGCTTCCCGCCCGACTCGGTGAAATCCCCCAAAATCCCAATGCTCACCAGCCTGCTATAAAAACCCTCACGGTCGGCGAGTCCTGCGTCGCATTTTCCTCTCCCTCCCTGTAGCTTCTCTCGTCTGCTTCTCCCACAATCGCCAATGGCACCGGTCCATCGTCGTCGCTCAGCCACTCCGCCATCATCATAGGACAACTCTAGCTGGGAGGCTACACCGCGGCGGCGACGCAGTCCCCAGCGTAGTGTAGTGCGCATGGCGTCCCTGTTGGGTGTGCACGGAACACCCACCACCCGCTCCGCCGTCGGTGCTCGTCGGTAGCTGTTGCGGGCCACCGTTTTCGCCACACCACCGTCGAAAGCTAGGGCCATTGCCTGCTCCGCCGCCGCGGCCCGAAGGCGGGAGGTGGCCGTCATGGCCGCCATCCCACTGCCAGCCACCGTGGCCATCACCCGCTCCACCACCGCGGCCCGAAGGTGGGAGGTGGTGGTCGTGGCCGCCACCCCGTCATCGGCCGCCGTGGCCGCCAGCCCACCGTCGACCGCCGAGGTCACCACCCGCTCCGCCACCGCCTCCCGAAGGTGGGAGGCGGAGGTGGATGCCCGCACGTGTGTCAGCGACCTTGCGTGCTACACCGAGTTCCCGCGGAAGGAGGAGGAGCGCCTCGTCGAGCAGGCAAAGAGCCTTACCGCCGCCGTGGCCGCGACACACGCCGCCTCAGAGGCAAGGAATCAGGAGATCTACGAGGAGAACCACCGCTTCGAGAGGGGTCGTCTGGAGCACCAGAGGGCGTTCGAGGTGAGCGTCGCTGAAGCTGCAACAGCGACAAGCACCATATTGTGGTTGCCCAGCTCGTCGGTAGGCTCCTCCTCCTCCGCCTCTTACTGAGCGCGCTCGCAGAGGAGAGGCAGCCGGAACTGGAAGTAGTACAAAGACCCTCCGCAGTAGTAGTAGTAGTATTCAGGGGCTATTTTGTTTAGTTCATCTGACTATAGATGTGGTGGAACTGTACAACGTACTCAAAATTAGCTAGTATATATAGTTGAACTAGCTATTTCAGTACGTGGTTGGCAACAATTGGGGAAAAGTTTGGTCGGTTCAGCTGTCGAGTTGAACTGTTTGTATAAATTTAGAATGACTGCTTAATCTAGAATGAAATCTATGCTTAATTACTGAATTTTAGTTGCAAAAATTAGATACTGCTAGTGATTTTTAGCTTCATATTTTGACAAATCCCAGTGTTATATGGTTGACAAATGGCAATGTTACTAGATCAACAAATGTCAATCTTTCCAGTTTGACAAATGGTAACATACCCAATATGACAGATGCAAATCGCACCAAATTGTTTGTAAGTGGTTGCACACGGGTCATCCAAAAGAACCGTTTGCGTTGAAGAGATGCACAAATCCTGCTCTCACTTTGCATCATGTCGTCCCGGGGTCGACGGGCGGGGGGCAGGAGGACGACAGCTGGCGGTGCTAAGAGGTAGCATTCGACGGCAGCGTCCCATGCCGCTGAGGGGGGCGCGCAAAGAGAGTAAGGCGGGCGGCCATGGAAGTCAAAGGGCCCGCTTCCCAGTGAGCTTGTGTAGCATACAGCTCGCGCGCTTCTCGGTGAGCTTGCACATTTGAGGACAGCCTGCATGCCTCTTGGTCAGCCTGCGCACCGGACTGCGCTCGCACGTCTCCCGTTCAGTTAAGGTCAAGCAGCTGTCGGCACGGCACCTCCTATGGCCATTAAAACCAAGACACGTGGCGTCATGTGAATGGTTAACAGAAACACACACAGTTTGAATTATACAAACGTTTGAGAAATTAAAGTGGCAGCTATTTTTTCAAAGTGCCTTTGTTGGCTGTAATTATTCGAGTGCGCCTTCTCTCAAAATGGACACGAAAAATACCACATCATGTCGGGTGCCATTCCATGATAGCATGCCAAGTTTCATGAATTTCAGACGAGTTTTGGATTTACTAGAATTTAAAAATAAACTATCTCAACATTTTGCCGGCAATCAACGGTGCCCTGGTGTTTGAAATTCATTCCCATTTCTTGCATGGGACCTAAGCATGCACCCAAGGACACAGATTTGATTTTTCATTCAATTTATATGCACTGGAGCATGTGCATGAAGTTCAAATTTGAATTATGCACATAAATGCATTGAAAACTCAATTAATGCATAAAAATGTCCAAACGAACCCTGAAAAACCACAAAAATTGACACAACACTCCTGTTGTTCTATGTTAACACGAGATTTTTTTTAAAACAATAAGAGGCAATAGATATCATTTCGTCCCCAAAGGTGGGACGTTCCCTACCGAAACCATCATGCTTGTTGTGAGAAGCTCTAGTTTGTGAGAAGCATATACCCAAACCTGCCCCAAATGGGACAAAAAATTTATCATGGCATATTGATGCCACTCCATGATAGCATGCCCAGTTTCATGAATTTCAGACGAGTTTTGGATTTACTAGAATTTAAAAACCACGCATCTCAATGTTTTGTCGGCAATCAACAGTGCCCTGGTGTTTGAAATTCATTCCCATTTCTTGCATGGGACCTAAGCATGCACCCAAGGACACATATTTGTTTTTTCAACCAATTTATATGCATTGGAGCATGTGCATGTAGTTCAAATTTGAATTATGCACATAAATGCATTGAAAACTTAGTTAATGTATAAAAATGTCCAAACGAACCCCGAAAAATCACAAAAATTGACACAACACTCCTGTTGTTCTATGTTGACAAGTGAAAAAATTTGGAAGCAATAAGAGGCAATGGATATAGTTTCGTCCCCAAAGGTGGGACGTTCCCTAGCGAAACCATCATGATTGTTGTGAGCAGCTCTGGTTTGTGAGAAGCATATACCCAAACCTGCCCCAAATGGGACAAATTTTTTACAATGACATGTTGATGCCGCTCCATGATAGCATGGCAAGTTTCATGAATTTCAGACGAGTTTTGGATTTACTAGAATTTAAAAACCAGGCATCTCAATGTTTTGCCGGCAATCAACGGTGCCCCGGTGTTCGAAATTCATTCCCATTTCTTGCATGGGACCTAAGCATGCACCCAAGGACACATATTTGATTTTTCAACCAATTTATATGCACTTGAGCATGTGCATGTAGTTCAAATTTGAATTATGCACATAAATGCATTGGAAACTCAGTTAATGCATAAAAATGTCCAAACGAACCCCGAAAAATCACAAAAAATAACACAACACTCCTGTTGTTCCATGTTGACACGAGAAAATTTCTGAAAGCAATAAGAGGCAATGGATATCGTTTCGTCCCCAAAGGTGGGGCGTTCCCTACCGAAACCATCATGCTTGTTGTGAGAAGCTCTGGTTTATGAGAAGCATATACCCAAACCTGCCCCAAATGGGAAAAAAAATTTACCACGACATGTTGATGCTGCTCCATGATAGCATGCCAAGTTTCATGAATTTCAGAAGAGTTTTGGATTTACTAGAATTTAAAAACAAGGCATCTTAATGTTTTGCCGGCAATCAACGGTGCCCTGGTGTTTGAAATTCATTCCCATTTCTTGCATGAGACCTAAGCATGCACCCAAGGACAAAGATTTGTTTTTTCAACCAATTTATATGTACTGGAGCATGTGCATGTAGTTCAAATTTGAATTATGCACATAAATGCATTGAAAACTCACTTAATGTATAAAAATGTCCAAACGAACCCCGAAAAATCACAAAAAATAACACAACACTCCTGTTGTTCTATGTTGACCTGAGAAAAAATTTGAAAGCAATAAGAGGCAATGGATATCGTTTCGTCCCCAAAGGTGGGGCATTCCCTACCGAAACCAGCATGCTTGTTGTGAGAAGCTCTGGTTTGTGAGAAGCATATACCCAAACCTGCCTCAAATGGGACAAAAAATTTACCACGACATGTTGATGCCGCTCCATGATAGCATGCCAAGTTTCATGAATTTCAAACGAGTTTTGGATTCACTAGATTTTAAAAACCAGGCATCTCAATGTTTTTCCGGCAATCAACGGTGCCCCAGTGTTTGAAATTCATTCCCATTTCTTGCATGGGACCTAAGCATGCACCCAAGGACACAAATTTGATTTTTCAACCAATTTATATGCACTGGAGCATGTGCATGTAGTTCAAATTTGAATTATGCACATAAATGCATTGAAAACTCAGTTAATGCATAAAAATGTCCAAACGAACCCCGAAAAATCACAAAAAATAACACAACACTCCTGTTGTTCTATGTTCACACGAGGAAACATTCGAAAGCAATAAGAGGCAATGTATATCGTTTCGTCCCCAAAGGTGGGGCGTTCCCTACCGAAACCATCATGCTTGTTGTGAGAAGCTCTGGTTTGTGAGAAGCATATACCCAAACATGCCCCAAATGGGACAAAATAATTACCATGACATGTTGATGCCGCTCCATGATAGCATGCCAAGTTTCATGAATATCAGACGAGTTTTGGATTTACTAGAATTTAAAAACCAGATATCTCAATGTTTGCGGCTGTGTGACGGTGGCAGGGTGTTTGACATTCATTCCCATTTCTTCCATGGGACCTAAGCATGCACCCAAGGACAAAAGGTTTGATTTTTCAACCAATTTATATGCACTTGAGCATGTGCATGTAGTTCAAATTTGAATTATGCACATAAATGCTTTGAGAACTCAGTTAATGCATAAAAATGTCCAAACGAACCCCGAAAAATCACAAAAAATAGCACAACACTCCTGTTGTTCTATGTTGACACGAGAAATTTTTTGAAAGCAATAAGAGGCAATGGATATTGTTTCGTCCCCCAAAGGTGGGCGTTAAGCTACGAAACCATCATGCTTGTTGTGAGAAGCTCTGGTTTGTGAGAAGCATATACCCAAACCTGCCCCAAATGGGACAAAAAATTTACCACGACTTGTTGATTCCACTCCATGATAGCATGCCAAATTTCATGAATTTCAGACGAGTTTTGGATTACTAGAATTTTAAAACCAGGTATCTCAATGTTTGCTGCCGACTGACGGTGGCAGTGTTTGACATTCATTCCCATTTCTTGCATGGGACCTAAGCATGCAACCAAGGACACAAATTTGATTTTTCAACCAATTTATATGCACTGGAGCATGTGCATGTAGTTCAAATTTGAATTATGCACATAAATGCATTGATAACTCAGTTAATGCATAAAAATGTCCAAACGAACCCTGAATAGTTCCAATTCTTTTATGATCACTGCAGATAAAAGGTCTAGCAATTCATAAACCATCCATGGTCGCTGTGACCCCATTATGTAATTCAAATCAAGACAAAAAATCAAGTAGATCCCACACAGTTTATTATAACCAACCGTGTGTGATGCAACACAAAATATCTTGGAGGATCGTCAGAGTATAGTACGCATACGGCTTACACGAGAAGTTGCGACTGCTACAGTCCATAGCCCACTCTAAATAAGGGACCATGTCTGATGACACTTTGCGCGCCAGTTTTTTCGCTGAAGCGATTCCAAATTTCCGGCTTCCGTGAAAATATCTACCTCCCCGCCCCCTCCCCCTTACCAAAAGCCACATTTCCCCTATTTCCGCCTTCCTTTCCAAGTTGAATCCTTTACTCCTTGCTTGCAGTGCCGCCTCCTCACCGGCGACCCTCCTTCACGCTGCTCGGCCTTGCCTATCCAGGCAGGTAATCCACACCCGACCCCCATCCTCCTCCTCCTCCTTCCACATCCCACATGCCCCGATCACGATGAAAAGCGACACCTTCCACCCAAATCACCGACCCCTCCCCAAATAAGCGCCGACCTAAGCTATGGTGCACTCGATGAAGTCAAGATAGCCAGGACCTCAAGGAGCATTTGGCGTGGAGAAGCAAATCGCGTCAAGACACACGGATGAGGTCACGATGGCTGCCATTCGTGCCGACCCCCAGATCTTGGAGGAGCACCTCGCCGTCGAGGCCACCGTTGATGCCTCACGTGCCGACGCCGCGACGCGGTTGGCTTCTTTAAATGATAGTTCGTGACGTTTTCTCGTGATCCAGCAGGTTGGTGCCCGGAGCGGCTCAGGAAACTCACCACTACAACGAGGGCACCCACGATGCGGAGGCCTCGCCCTCTTCCATGTCCAAGGAGCCAATCGTCATTGATATCTTCGACAATGAGGAGTAGCTTGTCTTATTAGCTCACTATAAGGACCCATGTTCAGTTTACTAGCTACTGCCTTTCCTTAACAAATTCTAGTGAATTGTGCTATCTACTTTTACCATGCAATCTTCTGATATAGTGTATATGTTCTATATATGTCGTGCAATGTGGTGTTCGATTAACTGCTTGGTTCAATTACGCAAATGTGATGTTCAATTCTTGAGGTGCAATATTTCCTAGTTGTTAAACATGCTTGGTTTGGTTAACTGTCTGATCTTCTATTAGGAGTATGTTATATTGTGCAATGTGGTGCTCAGTTAACATTTGGTTCATTTGTTGTGGTGTTTAGTTAACTGCTTGGTTCAATTCTGCAATGCGATGTTCAATTGCTGTGGCCGCATTCTCTTATTATATGCCATGTGAGGAATAAATCGAATTTGGCTGCACTTAATACATGATAAACATATAAAAGTGCTATATTTCCTAGTTCTTAATCATGCTTGGTTTGGATAAATGGGGTTTCCATGTGGCTTGAATTAATCTGATGAATATGCAATGTGCTTATTTTCATCAACATATTTTACTGATAGCATGTGAACCCTTACTTAACCTGATGACTAACTACCTTATATGTGTTGCAGGGAAACAATGGGAAGCACTGAGGTTTACTAGATGGTACTAACTATTATACCTTGCCTTTTTTATTCCTTTGCCCCGTTTCCAATATAGAGATGATATTTATGCACATCCTTGGTTTCAGGGTTGACTGATGATTACCTCTCAAACCACCTCTGTGGTCAGGAGACGAGGAAAGTTTTCATACAACACCCACGGTTCAATATTGAAGTGTTCCCGAAGAGGTCAAAGGATGGACGGTCAATCATCCACAGGCACTGGCCTAAAGTTTCAAAGATCTTCCATGAATGAAGGCTCAATATTCGCCTTCCGCTTCAACAATTTTCCAGATGAGATGCATCTCTCTATGTACCGTCTATGATGCTAATTTCGAAAGGTTCTAGATGTTGCATGTGAAACTTGCTGCTGGTGCAGTTGTGTAATGGGGTAGCTGAGTGCTGAAACTATATCAAGTTGTACTCCGATGTATCTCAATTAAGAAATCCTGCTTCCTTAATATGGAAATGGAATATATTATGTGCTTAATATGAATGTCAATTAAATTATTAAATGGATTATCAATAATAGGGCGATTAGCCTGCTAATTCTATTGCAAACGGTTAATGAGAAAACACCGTGGGCAATGACCTCAGGCAACGCACACAGTTTCTAGGAATAAACCGTGTTGGATCAATGAACAATCACACACGACATTCTCTTCAAAACTGTTTGCGTTACGCCACCTTGTGCAAACGTTTTCCTTGTAGTGACTGTGTGGGATGTATATACGAACGGAAACGTTTAGTGGTGGCTGACTATGTGGGATGTACTTACGACCGAAAATGATTTCGCCTGTATAATTGTATTTTTAGCACTACTATACGTATTTCTGTATTTGAGTGCTCGCTGGTCGCACATGACCTCATTTTGCCGAGCATGTGTGCCAGGAGGGCATATCCCCAACGATTTCTGGGTCGTGTGGGAAGGACCCCCCTATCGCCCACACTCACTTGGCGACGGTACCAAATGCCATCGCAGAAAGGGGTTAAAAACCATTTGTTTAGCACCGACGCGTACCAGTCAGTGGATCACTGGACAGCGGTGAAAGTTATCCTTAGTTACCTAAGAGGACTAAGGAAATATTTCTCGGTTATGGAGGTGATAAAGAGTTCGTCGTAAAGAGTTACGTCGGTGCAAGCTTTTACATCAATCCAGATGACTCTATGTCTCAATGTGGATACATATTGAAAGTGGGAACAATTAGCTAGAGTAGCTCCATGCAGAGTATTGTAGACATAGAAAATTTGCAAAATACATACGGATCTGAATATGGCAGACCCGCTGACTAAACCTCTCTCACAAGCAAAACATGATCACACCTTAGTACTCTTTGGGTGTCAATCACATAGTGATGTGAACTAGATTACTGACTCTACTAAACCCTTAGGGTGCTGGTCACATGGCGATGTAAACTATGGGTGTTAATCACATGGTGATGTGAACTATTGGTGTTAAATCACATGGCAATGTGAACTAGATTATTGACTCTAGTGCAAGTGGGAGACTGAAGGAAATATGCCCTAGAGGCAATAATAAAGTTGTTATTTATATTTCCTTATATCATGATAAATGTTTAGTATTCATGCTAGAATTGTATTAACCAGAAACTTAGTACATGTGTGAATACATAGAAAAAACAGAGTGTCCCTAGTATGCCTCTACTAGGCTAGCTCGTTAATCAAAGATGGTTAAATTTCCTAACCATATACATGTGTTGTCATTTGATGAACGGGATCACATCATTAGAGAATGATGTGATGGACAAGACCCATCCGTTAGCTTAGCATAATGATCGTTAAGTTTTATTGCTATTGCTTTCTTCATGACTTATACATATTCCTCTGACTATGAGATTATGCAACTCCCGAATACCGCAGGAACACCTTGTGTGCTATCAAATTTCACAACGTAACTAGGTGATTATAAAGATGCTCTACAGGTGTCTCCGAAGGTGTTTGTTAGGTTGGCATAGATCAAGATTAGGATTTCTCACTCCGATTATCGGAGAGGTATCTCTGGGCCCTCTCGGTAATGCACATCACTATAAGCCTTGCAAGCAATGTGACTAATGAGTTAGTTATGGATGATGCATTACGAACGAGTAAAGAGACTTTCCAGTAACGAGATTGAACTAGGTATAATGATACTGGCGATCGAATCTCGGGCAAGTAACATACCGATGACAAAGTGAATAATGTATATTGTTATGCGGTTTGACCGATAAAGATCTTCGTAGAATATGTAGGAACCAATATGAGCATCCAAGTTCCGCTATTGGCTATTGACCGGAGATGTGTCTCGGTCATGTCTACATAGTTCTCGAACCCGTAGAGTCCGCACGCTTAACGTTCGATGACGATTTGTATTATGAGTTATGTGTTTTGGTGACCTAAGTTTGTTTGGAGTCCCGGATGAGATCACGGACATGACGAGGAGTCTAGAAATGGTCCAGAGGTAAATATTAATATATTGGAATGTTATATACGGACACCAGAATGGTTCCGAAGAGTTTCAGGGATTTATCGGAGTACCGGGAGGCTATCGGAAACCCCCGAGAAAGTTAATGGGCCTAATGGGCCATAGTGGAGAGAGAGGGAGGAAGGCCATAGGAGGAGGCGCGCACCTCCCCCTTGCCCAATCCGAATTGGACAAGGGGTGGGGGTGCGGCCCCCATTTCGTTGTTCATCTCCCCCCTTTCCCCTCTTCGTTGGAAGGAGGGGGGGGGCGAATCCTACTAGGAGTGGAGTCCTATTACACTACAAAAAAAGACACATCCGTGACATTTTGGGCCGAACGAATTTTTTTCCTGTCATGCTTATGACACTTCTATGACGATAACTGTGACGAAACCCGGTATCATCATGATGTGGTGGGCTCCTACTTCTATGACAAAAAATCATGACAGAAAATGGGCTTTTCGTCCTGGGCGGGCCGGAGACGCAGCTGCATGACATTCTTTGGGCCGTCCATGACGGAAAAAACCGTGGTAGAAGCGAGGGCGCGGAAAATATCTGGGAGTTCCCGGTACGGTGGGTGGGCGGGGGCGGCGATGCGCTGCTTCATCATACACGACGCTACCAAGGAAATATGCCCTAGAGGCAATAATAAAGTTATTATTTATTTCCTCATATCATGATAAATGTTTATTATTCATGCTAGAATTGTATTAACCGGAAACATGATACATGTGTGAATACATAGACAAACATAACGTCACTAGTATGCCTCTACTTGACTAGCTCATTAATCAAAGATGGTTGTGTTTCCTAACCATAGACATGTGTTGTCATTTTATTAAAGGGATCACATCATTAGGAGAATGATGTGATTGACATGACCCATTCCGTTAGCCTAGCACTTGATCGTTTAGTATGTTGCTATTGCTTTCTTCATGACTTATACATGTTCCTGTAACTATGGGATTATGCAACTCCGTTTACGGAGGAACACTTTGTGTGCTACCAAACGTCACAACGTAATCGGGTGATTATAAAGGAGCTCTGAGGTGTCTCCGAAGGTACATGTTGGGTTGTCGTATTTCGAGATTAGGTTTTGTCACTCCGATTGTCGGAGAGGTATCTCTGGGCCCTCTCGGTAATGCACATCACTATAATCCTTGCATGCAATGTAACTAATGAGTTAGTTACGAATGATGCATTACATAACGAGTAAAGAGACTTGCTTAACGAGATTGAACTAGGTATTGAATACCGACGATCGAATCTCGGGCAAGTAACATACCGATGACAAAGGGAACATCGTATGTTGTTATGCGGTTTGACCGATAAAGATCTTCATAGAATATGTAGGAGCCAATATGAACATCCAGGTTCCACTATTGGTTATTGACCAGAAATAGTTCTAGGTCATGTCTACATAGTTCTCGAACCCGTAGGGTCCGCACGCTTAACGTTACGATGGCGATGCTTTATTATGAGTTTATAAGTTTTGATGTACCGAAGGTTGTTCGGAGTCCCGGATGTGATCACGGACATGACGAGGAGTCTCGAAATGGTCGAGACATAAAGATCGATATATTGGACGACTATATTCGGACACCGGAAGCGTTCCGAGTGATTTCGGAGAAAACCGGAGTGCCGGAGGGGTTACCGGAACCCCCCGGGGAAGTATTGGGCCTTAGTGGGCCTGAGGGGAGAGAAAGGGCTGCAACTCAGGAGGTGGCGCCCCCCCACGGGGAGTCCGAATTGGACTAGTGAGGGGGGGCGCGGCCCCTCTTTCCTCTCACTCTCCCTCTCTTTCCTTCCCCCTCTCTCTTCCTAGTTGGACTAGGAAAGGGGAGTCCTACTCCCACTAGGAGGAGGACTCCCCCCTCCTTGGCGTGCCCCCTAGGGCCGGCCGGCCTCCCCCCTTGCTCCTTTATATACGGGGGCAGGGGGCATCCTAGAACACACAAGTTGATTTTCGTGATCGTTCCTTAGCCGTGTGCGGTGCCCCCCTCCACCATATTCCACCTCGGTCATATCGCTATGTGCTTAGGCGAAGCCTGCGTCGGTAGAACATCATCATCGCCACCACGCCGTCGTCGACGGAACTCATCCCCGACACCCTGCTGGATCGGAGTCCGGGATCGCCATCGAAGCTAAACGCGTGTCTTGAACTCGGAGGTGCCGTGACGTTCGGTACTTGGATCGGTCGGATCGTGAAGACGACGACTACATCAACCACGTTGTCATAACGCCCGCTTTCGGGTTCACGAGGGTACGTGGACAACACTCTCCCCTCTCGTTGCTATGCATCCCCATGATCTTGCGTGTGCGTAGGATTTTTTTTTGAAATTACTACGTTCCCCAACAGTGGTATCAGAGCCTGGTTTTATGCGTAGATGTTATATGCCCGAGTAGAACACAAGTGAGTTGTGGGCGATACAAGTCATACTGCTTACCAGCATGTCATACTTTGGTTCGGCGGTATTGTTGGATGAAGCGGCCCGGACCGACATTACGCCAGACGCTTACGCGAGACCGGTTCTACCGACGTGCTTTTCACATTGTGTGGTCGGCGGGTGTTTGTTTCTCCAACTTTAGTTGAACCGGTGTGCTACGCCCGGTCCTTGCAAAGGTTAAAACAACACTAACTTGACGAACTATCGTTGTGGTTTTGATGCGTAGGTAAGAACGGTTCTTGCTCAGCCCGTAGCAGCCACGTAAAACTTGCAACAACAAAGTAGAGGACATCTAACTTGTTTTTGCAGGGCATGTTGTGATGTGATATGGTCAAGACGTGATGCTATATTTTATTGTATGAGATGATCATGTTCTCAGAACCGTTATCGGCAATCGGCAGGAGCCATATGGTTGTCGCTTTATTGTATGAAATGCAACGCATACAGAATTGCTTTACTTTATCACTAAGCGGTAGCGATAGTCGTAGAAGCAATATATGGCGTAACAACAACGATGCTACGATGGAGATCAAGGTGTCGCGCCGGTGACGATGGTGATCACGACGGTGCTTCGGAGATGGAGATCACAAGCACAAGATGATGATGGCCATATCATATCACTTATATTGATTGCATGTGATGTTTATCCTTTATGCATCTTATCTTGCTTTGATTGACGGTAGCATTTTAAGATGATCTCTCACTAAAATTATCAAGAAGTGTTCTCCCGAGTATGCACCGCTATGAAAGTTCTTCATGCCGAGACACCACGTGATGATCGGGTGTGATAGGCTCTACCTTCAAATACAACGGTGCAAAACAGTTGCACACGCAGAATTCTCGTGTTAAACTTGACGAGCCTAGCATATAACAGATATGGCCTCGGAACACGGAGACCGAAAGGTCGAACGTGAATCATATAGTAGATATGATCAACATAGTGATGTTCACCATTGAAACTACTCCATCTCACGTGATGATCGGACATGATTTAGTTGATTTGGATCACGTGATCACTTAGATGACTAGAGAGATGTCTGTCTAAGTGGGAGTTCTTAAGTAATATGATTAATTGAACTTAAATTTATCATGAACTTAGTACCTGATAGTATTTTGCATGTCTATGTTTGTTGTAGATAGATGGTTCGTGCTGTTGTTTCGTTGAATTTTAATGCGTTCCTTGAGAAAGCAAAGTTGAAAGATGATGGTAGCAATTACACGGACTGGGCCCGTAACCTGAGGATTATCCTCATTGCTGCATGTAAGAATTACGCCCTGGAAGCACCGCTGGGTGCTGTGCTCGCCGATGATGTAACCGACGACGCGTTAAGAACGTCTGGCGAGCAAAGTCGATGACTACTCGATAGTTCAGTGTGCCATGCTTTACGGCTTAGAACTGGTCTTGAACGACGCTTTGAACGTCATGGAGCATATGAGATGTTTCAGGAGTTGAAGTTAATATTTCAAGCAAATGCCCGATTGAGAGATATGAAGTCTCCAATAAGTTCTATAGCTGCAAGATGGAGGAGAATAGTTACGTCGGTGAACACATACTCAAAATGTCTGGGTATAATAATCACTTGATTCAACCGGGAGTTAATCTTCACGATGATAGTGTCATTGATGTAATTCTTCAATCATCGCCACCAAGCTACAAGAGCTTCCTGATGAACTATAATATGCAAGGGATGGACAAGACTATTCCCGAGCTCTTCGCAATGCTAAAAGCCGCAGAGGTAGAAATCAAGAAGGAGCATCAAGTGTTGATGGTCAACAAGACCACCAGTTTCAAGAAAAAGGGCAAGGTGAAGAAGAAGGGGAACTTCAAGAAGAACAACAAACAAGTTGCTGCTCAAGAGAAGAAACCCAAGTCTGGACCTAAGCCTGAGATTGAGTGCTTCTACTGCAAGCAGACTAGACACTGGAAGCGGAACTGCCCCAAGTATTTGGCGGATAAGAAGGATGGCAAAGTGAACAAAGGTATATGTGATATACATGTTATTGATGTGTACCTTACTAATACTCGCAGTAGTACTGGTATTTGATACTGGTTACATTGCTAATATTTGCAACTCGAAACAGGAACTACGGATTGCCGAAGATTGGCTAAGGACGAGGTGACGATGCGCGTGGGAAATGGTTCCAAAGTCGATGTGATTGCGGTCAGCACGCTACCTCTACATCTACCATCGGGATTAGTTTTAGACCTAAATAATTGTTATTTGGTGCCGCCATAAGCATGAACATTATATCTGGATCTTGTTTGATGCGAGACGGTTATTCATTTAAATCGTAGAATAATGGTTGTTCTATTTATATGAGTAATATCTTTTATGGTCATGCACCCTTGAAGAGTGGTCTATTTTTATTGAATCTCGATAGTAGTACTACACATATTCATAGTGTTGAAACCAAAAGATGCAGAGTTGATAACGATAGTGCAACTTATTTGTGGCACTGCCGTTTAGGTCATATCGGTATAAAGCGCATGAAGAAACTCCATACTGATGGACTTTTGGAATCACTTAATTATGAATCACTTGGTACTTGCGACCGTGCCTCATGGGCAAGATGACTAAAACGCCGTTCTCCGGAACTATGGAGCGAGCAACTGATTTGTTCGAAATCATACATACTGATGTTTGTGGTCCAATGAATATTGAGACTCGTGGCGGGTACCGTTATTTTCTCACCTTCACAGATGATTTAAGCAGATATGGGTATATCTACTTAATGAAACACAAGTCTGAAACATTTGAAAAGTTCAGAGAATTTCAGAGTGAAGTAGAAAATCATCGTAACAAGAAAATAAAATTTCTACGATCTGATCGTGGAGGAGAATAATTGAGTTACGAGTTTGGTTTACATTTGAAACAATGCGGAATAGTTTCACAACTCACGCCACCCGGAAGACCACAACGAAATGGTGTGTCCGAACGTCGCAATCGTACTTTACTAGATATGGTGCAATCTATGATGTCTCTTACTGATTTACCGCTATCGTTTTGGGGTTATGCTTTAGAGACGGCCGCATTCACGTTAAATAGGGCACCATCAAAATCCGTTGAGACGACGCCTCATGAACTGTGGTTTGGCAAGAAACCAAAGTTGTCGTTTCTTAAAGTTTGGGGTTGCGATGCTTATGTGAAGAAACTTCAACCGGATAAGCTCGAACCCAAATCGGAGAAATGTGTCTTCATAGGATACCCAAAAGAGACTGGGTACACCTTCTATCACAGATCTGAGGGCAAGATTTTCGTTGCTAAATTCGGATCCTTTCTAGAGAAGGAGTTTCTCTCGAAAGAAGTGAGTGGGAGGAAAGTAGAACTTGATGAGGTAACTGTACCTGCTCCCTTATTTGAAAATAGTCCATCACAAAAATAGGTTCCTGTGACAACTACACCAATTAGTGACGAAGCTAATGATATTGATCATGAAACTTCAAATCAAGTTTCTACTGAACTTCGTAGGTCTACTAGAGTAAGATCTGCACTAGAGTGGTACGGTAATCCTATTCTGGAAGTCATGTTACTTGACCATGGAGAACCTACGAACTATGTGGAAGCAATGATGAGCCCAGATTCCGCAAAATGGCTAGAAGCCATGAAATCTGAGATGGGATCCATGTATGAAAACAAAGTATGGACTTTGGTTGACTTGCCCGATGATCGGCGAGCCATTGAGAATAAATGGATCTTTAAGAAGAAGACTAACGCTGATGGTAATGTAACTGTCTATAAAGCTCGACTTGTTGTGAAAGGTTTTCGACAAGTTCAAGGGGTTGACTACGATGAGACTCACCCGTAGCGATGCTTAAGTCTGTCCGAATCATGTTAGCAATTGCTGCATTTTATGATTATGAAATTTGGCAAATGGATGTCAAAACTGCATTCTTGAATGGATTTCTGGAAGAAGAGTTGTATATGATGCAACCAGAAGGTTTTGTCGATCCAAAAGGTGCTAACAAAGTGTGCAAGCTCCATCGATCAATTTATGGTCAGTGCAAGCCTCTCGGAGTTGGAATAAACGCTTTGATAGTGTGATCAAAGCATATGGTTTTATACAGACTTTTGGAGAAGCTCATATTTACAAGAAAGTGAGTGGGAGCTCAGTAGCATTTACGATATTATATGTGGACGACATATTGTTGATTGGAAATGATATAGAATTTCTGGATAGCATAAAAGGATACTTGAATAAAAGTTTTTCAATGAAAGACCTCGGTGAAGCTGCTTACATATTGGGCATCAAGATCTATAGAGATAGATCAAGACGCTTGATTGGACTTTCACAATGCACATACCTTGATAAAGTGTTGAAAAAGTTCAATATGGATCAGGCAAAGAAAGGGTTCTTGCCTCAGACATAAGGTGTGAAGTTGAGTCGGACTCAATGCCCGACCTCTGCAGAAGATGGAGAGAAAATGAAAGGAATTCCCTATGCTTCAGCCATAGGCTCTATCATGTATGCAATGTCATGTACCGGACCGACGTATGCTTAGCAATAAGCCCGGCAGAAGGTACCAAAGTAATCCAGAGTGGATCATCGACAGCGGTCAAGAACATCCTGAAATACACGAAAAGGACTAAGGATATGTTTCTTGTATATGGAGGTGACAAAGAGCTAGTCGTAAATGGTTACGTCGATGCAAGCTTTGACACTGATCCGGACGATTCTAAATCGCAAACCGGATACGTGTTTTTATTAAACGGTGGAGCTGTAAGTTGGTGCAGCTGTAAGTAATATGGAAGCAACAGTAACGTTTGAAAAAGTAATATTTTTGGGTTTTGTAGTGATTGTAACCGTAGCAACGGAAAAGTAAATAAGCGAAGAACAACATGTGAAAAGCTCGTAGGCATTGGGTCGGTGATGGATAATTATGCCGGATGTGGTTCATCATGTAACAGTCATAACATAGAGTGACATAGAACTAGCTCCAATTCATCAATGTAATGTAGGCATGTATTCCGAATATAGTCATACATGCTTATGGAAAAGAACTTGCATGACATCTTTTGTCCTACCCTCCCGTGGCGGGGTCCTAGCGGAAACTAAGGGATATTAAGGCCTCCTTTTAATAGAGTACCGACCAAAGCATTAACACATAGTGAATACATGAACTCCTCAAACTATGGTCATCACCGGGAGTGGTCCCGATTATTGTCACTTCGGGGTTGCTGGATCATAACACATAGTAGGTGACTATAGACTTGCAAGATAGGATCAAGAACTCACATATATTCATGAAAACATAATAGGTTCATATCTGAAATCATGGCACTCGGGCCCTAGTGACAAACATTAAGCATAGCAAAGTCATAGCAACATCAATCTCAGAACATAGTGGATACTAGGGATCAAACCCTAACAAAACTAACTCGATTACATGATAAATCTCATCCAACCCATCACCGCCCAAAGCAAGCCTACGATGGAATTACTCACGCACTGCGGTGAGCATCATGAAATTGGTGATGGAGGATGGTTGATGATGACGACGGCGACGAATCCCCCTCTCCGGAGCCCCGAACGGACTCCAGATCAGCCCTCCCGAGAGGTTTTAGGGCTTGGCGGCGGCTCCGTATCGTAAAACGCGATGAATCCTTCTCTCTGATTTTTTTCTCCCTGAAAGTGAATATATGGAGTTGGAGTTGAGGTCGGTGGAGCGTCAGGGGCGCCACGAGGCAGGGGGCGCGCCCCCACCCTCGTGGACAGGGTGTGGGCCCCCTGACGTGGATTTTTCTTCCAGTGATTTTAATATTTTCCAAAAATATGTTCCGTGGAGTTTCAGGTCATTCCAAGAACTTTTGTTTCTGCACATAAATAACACCATGGAAAGTTTGCTGAAAACAACGTCAGTCCGGGTTAGATCCATTCAAATCATGCAAGTTAGAGTCCAAAACAAGGGCAAAAGTGTCTGGAGAAGTAGGTACGACGGAGACGTATCAACTCCCCCAAGCTTAAACCTTTGCTTGTGCTCAAGCAATTCAGTTGATAAACTGAAAGTGATAAATAAAAACTTTTACAAACTCTGTTTGCTCTTGTTGTTGTAAATATGTAAAGCCAGCATTCAAGTTTTCAGCAAAGATTATGACTAACCACATTCACAATAACTCTTAGGTCTCATGTTTACTCATATCAATGGCATAATCAACTAGCGAGCCATAATAATAAATCTCGGATGACAACACTTTCTCAAAACAATCATGATATGATATAATAAGATGGTATCTCGCTAGCCCTTTCTGAGACCGCAAAACATAAATGCAGAGCACCTTTAAAGATCAAGGACTGACTAGACATTGTAATTCATGGTAAAAGAGATCCAGTCATAGTCATACCCAATATAAATTAATAGTAATGGATGCAAATGACAGCAGACTCCAGCTAGTGCGTTTTAATAAGAGGGTGATGACTCAACATGAAAGTAAATAGATAGGCCCTTCGCAAAGGGAAGCAGGGATTTGTAGAGGTGCCAGAGCTCGGTTTTGAAGCAGAGATAAATAATATTTTGAGCAGCATACTTTCATTGTCAACATAACAACCAAGAGATGGTGATATCCTCCATGCTACACACATTATAGGCGGTTCCCAAACAGAATGGTAAAGTTTATACTCCCCCTCCACCAACAAGCATCAATCCATGGCTTGCTCAAAGCAATGAGTGCCTCCAACTAGCAACAGTCCCAGGGGGAGTTTTGTTTTCAATTATTTTGATTTAGTTTGCATAAAGCATGGGACTGGGCATCCCGGTGACCAACCATTTTCTCGTGAGTGAGGAGCGGAGTCCACTCCTCTTGAGAATAACCCGCCTAGCATGGAAGATACGGACATCGCTAGTTGATACATGAGCTATTCGAGCATACGAAACAGAATTTCATTTGAAGGTTTAGAGTTTGGCACATAGAAATTTACTTGGAACGGCAGGTAGATACCGCATATAGGAAGGTATAGTGGACTCATATGGAATAACTTTGGGGTTTAAGGGATTGGATGCACAAGCAGTATTCCCGCTTAGTACAAGTGAAGGCTAGCAAAAGACTGGAAGCGACCAACTAGAGAGCGACAACAGTCATGAACATGCATTAAAATTAATGAACATTGACTGCAAGCATGAGTAGGATATAATCCACCATGAACATAAATATCGTGAAGGCTATGTTGATTTGTTTCAACTACATGTGTGAACATGTGCCAAGTCGAGTCACTTAAATCATTCAAAGGAGGATACCACCCCACTATACCACATCACAACAATTTTAATAGCATGTTGGCACGCAAGGTAAACCATTATAACTCATAGCTAATCAAGCATGGCACGAGCAACTATGATCTCTAATTGTCATTGCAAACATGTTTATTCATAATAGGCTGAGTCAGGAATGATGAACTTGTAGGACCTTGAAGTATATCTAGAGGGGGGGGGGTGATTAGACTACTTGACCAATTAAAAACTTAACCTTTTCCCAATTTTAGACTTTGGCAGATTTTAGCTATCTTTGCACAAGTCAAGCAATCTTCACACAATTCAAGCAAGCATGCAAAGAGTATATAGACAGCAGAAATTAAAGCATGCAAGTTGCAAGAATGTAAAGGGAAGGGTTTGGAGGATTCAAACGCAATTGGATACACGGATGTTTTTGTCGTGGTTCCGATAGGTGGTGCTATCGTACATCCACGTTGATGGAGACTTCAACCCACAAAGGGTAGCAGTTGCAGCGAGTCCACGGAGGGCTCCACCCACGAAGGGTCCACGAAGAAGCAACCTTGTCTATCCCACAATGGCCGTCGCCCACGAAGGACTTGCCTCACTAGCGGTAGATCTTCATGAAGTAGGCGATCTCCTTGCCCTTACAAACTCCTTGGTTCAACTCCACAATCTTGTCGGAGGCTCCCAAGTGCCACCTAGCCAATCTAGGAGACACCACTCTCCAAGAAGTAACAAATGGTGTGTTGATGATGAACTCCTTGCTCTTGTGCTTCAAATGATAGTCTCCCCAACACTCAACTCTCTCTCATAGGATTTGGATCTGGTGGAAAGAAGATTTGAGTGGAAAGCAACTTGGGGAAGGCTAGAGATCAAGATTCATGTGGTTGGAATGGAATATCTTGGCCTCAACACACGAGTAGGTGGTTCTCTCTCAACTGGTAAGTTGGAAGTGTAGGTTTGTTCGATGGCTCTCTCCATGAATGAAGAGGAGGTCGAGGGGTATATATAGCCTCCACACAAAATCTAACTGCTATAACACAATTTACCAAACTCGGTGGGACCGAATCAACAAACTCGGTCTGACCGATTCAGTAAACCTAGTGACCGGTAGTGATTTCGATGGGACCGACATGCAACTCGGTAGGACCGATATGGTTAGGGTTAGGGCATAACGTAATCTCGGTGAGACCGACATACAAACTTCGGTGAGACCGATTTTGGTAATTAGCTAACCGGAGAGTTGGTCGTGTAAACTCTGTGTGACCGCTTCGCTCTTTCGGTGAGACCGAAATGTTACGAAAGGGAAACAGAGAGTTTACCTTGCAATCTCGGTGGGACCGGTCGCTCACTTTGGTTAGACCGAAACGTTACGAAGGGAAACAGAGAGATTAAAATCCCATCTCGGTGAGACCAAGATCCCTATCGGTGAAACCGATTTGCCTAGGGTTTGTGGCAGTGGCTATGACATTTGCACTCGGTGGCGCCGGATAGAAAGAATCGGTAGGACCGATTTTGACTTTAGGTTTAGGTCATATGTGGATGTGAGAAGGTAGTTGAGGGTTTTGGAGCATATCACTAAGCACGTGAAGCAAGAGGCACATTAAGCAACACCTCATCCCTCCTTGATAGTATTGGCTTTTCCTATAGACTCAATGTGATCTTGGATCACTAAAATGTAAAATGTAGAGTCTTGAGCTTCTGAGCTTGAGCCAATCCTTTGTCCTTAATATTTTGAGGGATCCACTTTCATAATCCATGCCATGCCATTCATTGAGCTTTCCTGAAATATTTGTCTTGGAGTAGCATTAGCTCAATGAGCTATATGTTGTTATGAATTACCAAAACCACCTAGGGATAGTTGCACTTTCAGAACTGATCATATTTACAAAAACAAGAGATGTCGAGTTTATACCAGCTTTTCTCATCTCAGTCAGTCCATCATATATCGTCATAATTGCCTTTCACTTGCACGACCGAACGATGTGAACAATAATAAGAGTGCACGTGTATTGGACTAAGCTGGAATCTACGGGCATTCAATAAACAGGAGAAGACAAAGCAATATGGGCTCTTGGTTAAATCAACAATAATGCATATAAGAACCACTTCAACAATTTAATTATGGTCTTCTCCTATCGACCCCCAAAGAAAAGAAATAAAACTATTTACACGGGAAAGCTCCCAACAAGCAAAAAGAAGAACATGAAATCTTTTTGGGTTTTCTTTTTAATTATTACCACTACAGCAAGAAAAGTAAACTAGCTAAACCTTACAACTAATATTTTTCTCTTAAAGTTTATCAAACACACAAGAAGAAAGCGAGAAATAGGAAAATAAACTAGCATGGATAATACAATGAAAGAGTATGAGCACCGACATCTGGCAATGAGTGTGTAAACATGAATGTAATGTCGGTGGGAAATACGTACTCCCCCAAGCTTAGGCTTTTGGCCTAAGTTGGTTTATTGCCACGGATGGCCTGGCGGATATCCGTAGTTGTAGCCGGGGTCGTACTAAGATGAAGAGGACTCTGACTCCACTGGTTGGTAATCATCTCCGGATCCCACTGGTAATTAGACTGTCGTGGAGGCTCAAATTGTGGTTCTGGCTCCGTGGCTGGTGTAGGGTTCCGGTAGGCGTGAATGGCCGCCAACGGAACGAGATACAGACCTGCAGATAAATTAAACAAGGAGGGAGCAGGCAAGGTAATAGTCTCAGGGTGATGTTTATCAAAGAATAATTTGTATTTAAGAGCCCCTTCCCTATTCTTAACAATAAAGTCATGCGCTACCATACTCTTATAATCCAAATAAGCATTGGGCAACAATTTTTCTTCTTTTTCATAGTGCCTAATAGGTTTGTTATAATGTGCAGCAAGGTGTGAAGCATAAATACCTCCAAAGATGGGGCCCTTTGTATGGTTCAAACTTAACCGTTTAGCAATAATACCGCCCATACTAACAGTGTTATCGCAGAATAAACCATGGAACAAAATGATAATATCAGGAACACTAAGGTTTCCACAGTTTCCGCGACCAATTAAGCAACGACTAGCAAATATGGCACAGTAGCGTAAAACAGGAAAATGTATGCTATTGATTCTTGCATCAGAAACCTTCCTAGTTTCCCCCATAGTAATAGTGTCAATAAACCCGTCTACATCTTTACGATGTGGTTCCTCTAAACTACCCTCAAAAGGTATTTTGCAAACCTTGCAAGATTCATCTAGTGGCATCTTCTTAACAACATCATATAAATGAAACTCTACTGAAGGAGGTGTTTCCTTAGGATAATAGTAGAAGTTTTGCACAAAAGTATTGTGAGTAAGAGATACTGTTCGGCGTTGGTCGCGGAGGAAGTCGGTGAGGCTTGCATTCTCAGCCAATTCATAAAAATCATTGTAAATCCCGGCTTCTCTCAAGAAATCATCGGAAGGCCATTCACACGGCCGAACCTCCGTGGTGCGGGGCAGATTATATTTGGGCCTATGTGCTTCTTCATTTGGATTTTCCTTCGAGCTTCGGCTCGATGAGCCCCTCAAAAATCTCTTCATTATTTTCTGAAAATTCTGAAATTTTTAGTAACTTTAAATAAAAGTGAACCAAGCTCAACAAAATTGATAGCAACTACTCCTACAAGTGCCTAGAGCCTATATCATGCATTAGAACTACTTGGAACCATACAAATTTGACATGCAAGCTCAATAACATGGTCACCTAGGCAGCACAAATTTGCAATGAATAAAGCACTAGAACAAAAACTAATTGGACCAATGGAGGAGTCACATACCAAGGAACAATCCCCCCAAGCAGTTTTGTGAGAGGTGCTTTGAGCAAGGAGATCGAAAATCGCAGCAAAATGAGCTAGAACTCGTGCTTGAGCTGGATGGTGATTTTTCGGGAGGAAGAAGAAGTGTGTGGGTGCAGGAATAAGTGGAGGGGAGCCACTACAGGCCCACGAGGCAGGGGGCGCGCCCTATAGGGGTGGGCGCGCCCTGGACCCTCGTGTCCAGGTGCTTGCTCCTCCTGTTGTGTTCTCAGTGCCAGATATTCTCAAATATTCTAGAAAAAATCATATTCCATTTTCAGGGCATTTGGAGAACTTTTATTTTCGGGGTATTTTTATATTGCACGGATAAATCCGAAAACAGACAGGAAAATACTATTTTTACTTTGTTTCAACTAAATAACAGAAAGTAGAAAAAAGGTACAGAAGGTTGTGCCTTCTAGTTTCATCCATCTCATGCTCATCAAAAGGAATCCACTAACAAGGTTGATCAGGTCTTGTTAACAAACTCATTCCGAATCGCATGAAACCGGAGAAATTTCGAATAACACTATGTTACCTCAACGAGGATATGCACATCCCCAATAACAATAATATCATATTTCTTTTTGACAGTAGGAAGAGGAAATTCAAAACCTCCAAAGATAACCGATGGAATTTTTCCAATAGAGTTGATACTATGAACTTGAGGTTGTTTCCTCGGAAAGTGTATCGTATGCTCGTTACCATTAACTTGAAAAGTGACATTGCCCTTGTTGCAATCAATAATAGCCCCTGCAGTATTCAAAAAGGGTCTTCCAAGAATAATAGACATACTATCGTCCTCGGGAATATCAAGAATAACAAAGTCCATTAAAATAGTAACGTTTGTAACCACAACAGGCACATCCTCACAAATACCGACATGTATAGCAGTTGATTTATCAGCCATTTGCAAAGATATTTCGGTAGGTGTCAACTTATTCAAGTCAAGTCTATGATATAAAGAGAGAGGCATAACACTAACACCGGCTCCAAGATCACATAAAGCAGTTTTAACATAGTTTCTTTTAACGGAGCATGGTATAGTTGGTACTCCTGGATCTCCAAGTTTCTTTGGTATTCCACCCTTAAAAGTATAATTAGCAAGCATGGTGGAAATCTCAGCTTCCAGTATCTTTCTTTTATTACTGACAATTTCTTTCATATACTTAGCATAAGGATTCATTTTGAGCATATCAGTTAATCACATACGCAAAAAGATAGGTCTAATCATTTCAGCAAAGCGCTCAAAATCCTCATCATCCTTTTTCTTGGATGGTTAGGGAGTCAAAGGAATCGGTTTATGAACCCATGGTTCTCATTCTTTACCATGAATCCTAGCAACAAAGTCTCTCTTATCATAATGTTGATTCTTTGATTGTGGGTTATCAAGATCAACAGCAGGTTCAATTTCTACATCATTATCATTACTAGGTTGAGCATGATCATGAACATCTTTATTAACATTTTCACTAGGTTCATGTTCATTACCGCATTAACGTTTCAAAGATCGTAAATAGAGATATCATTTGGATTCTCGTGTGTTTCAAAGAACAGGTTCACTAGAAGCATGCAAAGTCCTATCATTTTTCTTTTTCTTCTTTTTAGAAGGACTAGGTGCATCAATATTATTTCTCTGAGAATCTTGTTCAATTCTCTTAGGGTGTCCTTCAGGATACAAGGGTTCCTGAGTCATCTTACCAGTTCTAGTAGCCACTCTAACAGCATAGTCATTTTTGTTACTATTTAATTCAATGAGCAGATCATTTTGAGCTTTAAGTACTTGTTCTAGAAGCATGTTTACTAATGAGTTTAAGTTCACCCTTAACTCTAGACATATAATCACCCAAGTGTTCAAGCGTATCAGAATTGTATTTCAATTGTCTACCAAAATAAGCATTGAAGTTTTCTTGTTTGACAATAAAATTATCAAACTCTTCTAAGCATTGTCTAGCAGACTTATAGTGAGGAATATCACCTTCATCAAACCTATAGAGAGAATTTACCTTTACTACCTGTGTCGAGTTATCAAGACCATGAGTTTCTTCACTAGGTGAGGGCTTACGATCATATATTTCTTGAGCAGGCGGTAGATTAAGACCATGTATTTCTTCAATAGGTGGTAAATTCTTAACATCTTCAGCTTTAATACCTTTTTCTTTCATAGATTACATTTCATCTATCATATCTTCAGGACTGAGAAATAGAACATCTCTCTTCTTCGGAGTTGGTTTAGGAATAGGCTCAGGAATTGGCTCAGGAAGTGTCCAAATATTTTCATTTGTCAACATATTATTCAATAGAATTTCAGCTTCATCCGGTGTTCTTTCCCTAAAAACAGAACCAACACAACTGTCCAGGTAATCTCTGGAAGCATCGGTTAGTCCATTATAAAATATATCAAGTATTTCATTTTTCTTAAGAGGATGATCAGGCAAAGCATTAAGTAATTGGAGAAGCCACCCCCAAGCTAGTGGGAGACTCTCTTCTTCAATTTGCACAAAATTATATATATCCCTCAAAGCAGCTTGTTTCTTATGAGCAGGGAAATATTTAGCAGAGAAGTAATAAATCATATCCCGGGGACTACGCACACAACCAGGATCAAGAGAATTAAACCATATCTTAGCATCACCCTTTAGTGAGAACGAAAATATTTTAAGGATATAGAGGTAGCGAGATTTCTCATTATTAGTGAACAGGGTGGCTATATCATTCAATTTAGTAAGATGTGCCACAACAGTTTCAGATTCATAGCCATGAAAAGCATCAGATTCAACCAAAGAAATTACATCAGGATCAACAGAGAATTCATAATCCTTATCAGTAACACAGATAGGTGAAGTAGCAAAAGGTGGTCAGGTTTCATTCTAGCATTAAGAGATTGCTGCTTCCATTTAGCTAATAACCTCTTGAGCTCGTATCTATATTTGCAAGCTAAAATAGCTATACCAGCTTCTTTTTCCAGAACATAACCCTCAGGAACAACAGTCAATTCATATTTATTAGGGGGAGAGTCTTAATAATCACTTTCATCAATATTATCAGTTTCAATAATTTCATTCTCTCTAACCCTAGCAAGTTGTTCATCAAGAAATTTACCAAGTGGCACAGTAGTATCAAGCATAGAAGTTGTTTCATCATAAGTATCATGCATAGCAGAAGTGGCATCATCAATAACATGCGACATATCGGAACGAATAGCAGAAGCAGGTTTAGGTGTCGCAAGCTTACTCAAAACAGAAGGTGAATCAAGTGCAGAGTTAGATGGTAGTTCCTTATCTCCCCTCGTAGTAGAGGGATAGATTTTTGTTTTCTCATCTTTCAAGTTCTTCATAATGACCAGCAAATATAAATCCCAAGTGACTCAAAGAATAGAGCTATGCTCCCCGACAACGGTGCCAGAAAATAGTCTTGATAACCCACAAGTATAGGGGATCGCAACAGTTTTCGAGGGTAGAGTATTCAACCCAAATTTATTGATTCGACACAAGGGGAGTCAAAGAATATTCTAAAGTATTAGTAGTTGAGTTGTCAATTCAACCACACCTGGATAACTTAGTATCTGCAGCAAAGTATTTAGTAGCAAAGTAATATGGAAGTAACAGTAACGTTAGCAAAAGTAATATTTTTGGGTTTTGTAGTGATTGTAACAGTAGCAACGGAAAAGTAAATAAGTGAAGAACAATATGTTAAAAGCTCGTAGGCAATGGATCGGTGATGGAGAATTATGCCGGATGTGGTTCATCATGTAACAGGCATAACATAGGGTGACACAGAACTAGCTCCAATTCATCAATGTAATGTAGGCATGTATTCTGAATATAGTCATACGTGCTTATGGAAAAGAACTTGCATGACATCTTTTGTCCTACCCTCCCGTGGCAGCAGGGTCCTAGTGGAAACTAGGGGATATTAAGGCCTCCTTTTAATAGAGTACCGGACCAAAGCATTAACACATAGTGAATACATGAACTCCTAAAACTATGGTCATCACTGGGAGTGGTCCCGATTATTGTCACTTGAGGTTGCGGATCATAACACATAGTAGGTGACTATAGACTTGCAAGATACGATCAAGAACTCACATATATTCATGAAAACATAATAGGTTCAGATCTGAAATCATGGGACTCGGGCCCTAGTGACAAGCATTAATGTAACATCCCAAATTTTCAATTTGGCATGTTATACATAGGTCATCCATGCATATCATATTTTATTGCATTTCCGTTTGCAATCGTCGAAATCCTAAGCAACTCAAGGACCCTCGGAGAGAGTTGGGGATTTTCTGATTTTCATATTTGAATTTTATCAAATAATGAAGACGAGGATTTTGGATTTTATTATTTTTCTCTCCGGAAAATATTTCATGTTTAAATAATAAATGAGAGGAGATGATATGACTTCTCCAAAAATAATTGAAATATCGGAGGAAAAATGTTAAAATCATTATTTGGATTTTATTTTATTTAATTGGAATTCTATTTGCCCTAGGGAAAAATTTGCATAATTTAAAAATTGCATTTTAGGGGCCAAGAAAAGTTCATTTTGTTCTAAATATTTTATTTAGACAAAGAAAACTTGTTTTGGTATTTTTAGATTTTTATTTATTTTTCTAGGATTTTTATAAGTTTAGTAACGTTTTAAAAAAGGGACCCAGCCGTGGGCCAAGGGCCCGGCCAAGCGAGCAGCCCGGCCGCCCAGCGCCGCCGCCTTCCCAGCGTCGCCGCCACGTCAGGACCCGGACTCCGCCCGCCCGCCGCCTTGCCCCTTCCCAAGTCGGACCCCCAACCTATATATAGCCGCCCCCTCTAAACCACCACCGCCGCCACCGCCGCCTCCGGGCCAGTCCGCGGAGCCCGAGCCGCCCGCCGCCGAAGTCGCCGCCGCCGCCTCTAGTCGCCGCCACTCCCGCCGCCACCCCGAGCCCCGTCGGAGCCGCCCGCCTCGCCGGACAACCTCGCCGGAGGTAGCCCCTCGTCGCCGTTTTTTTAAGAAAACCCCTTCGGTTCTTTTAGAAAAACCCTAGCCCGTTTTTTTATAGATCGTTCTTTTTTTCGGTTTATTTGTTTTGCGAGCGTTCGCTCGTTCGTTCGTTTTTACGAACGTGTTCGTCGTTTAGTTTCTGCTAACGAACGTTCGTTCGTTTAGCCGTTCGTCGTTTTCTTTTATCGGATTTATTCCGCGATTATTGCGATCGCGATTTCTGATCCGATGTTCGAACTAGTTTAACTTTTCGCTCGTTTATCGGAATCAGGCGATTCAAGCGCGTGGAGTTTCATCTCGAAACCCTCTTTCCGATTAGCCAACTCAAACAAGTTTTTGCCTTTGTAAAATTTGACCCTAGTTCAGATTAGTAAACGGATCTTGTTTCTTTCGCCGTTTGAGTTTCGTTGCTCCGTTTGGTTTGATTTTTCTTGTGAACCGGAGTTCTTAAGTTGAACTCTCCGGTCAACCTTTTTGAGTTGAAGTTTCGTTTGTGCATCTTTGCTTGTTACTTATGTATGTATTGTTTGCTTGCGATAGAATTCCCGGAGTGTGAAGCTGTTACTACGAGTCTCTAGGATTCACGGATCGTCAGCAAGGCAAGTAACACTTGATCATATTCCTTTCATACCCAGTTTTTGTGCATTAGTTCAACCCTCAAACATTGCATGGTTAGGATGTCATTAATTTGTGGGTTGGTAAGTAGATGATGAGGTAGGAACCTATTGCCCTGTTACTATCAAACCCTTGGGAGTTACTTCTACGTGTTGCTTATATTGCTATGCTATGCTCGTAGACGTGGTTTGGGTTTCAGAGATATTCATGACAGATGTGAGATTGTTAATTAATGGCTTACTTTAAGGTACCCGGGGAACCCAGTGTTGTCTGTTTTACTTTTTTGGAAATCCCGGGGTACCCGTGTGATCTTCCTATGGACCGCCACCCAGGCTCAAAGGGAACTGAGATTATTCATGCTAGAAACTTCCGTGTGCAGCCACAAGCTATTATGGGCTCTAGCATAGTTGAGTAAGTTACGTGAAGCTCTTGAAGAGGTAGATCAGCAGGTAGTGGGTTTTGTAGGTAAGCTATGATCTATCCGGAGTAGAGAGTTAATGTTTCTGAAAGACTGTGTCTCGGTCATCCGTTTCTCAAACATCATGTAGTGCGAGAATCAACGGAGGCGATCGAGTCTTGTGGGGAAAAGTGCGCAAACCTCTGCAGAGTGTACAATCTAATCATGGTTAGCCGTGTCCCCGGTTATGGACAATTCTGAGTATCTAGTACTTGAGTATTCACATGTATCTCATCACTCTAAATTAATATTGTTGGGTTGTTAATCACTTTAATTGTGGGGTTATACCTTCTCAATGATGTTTCAACCACCATGATAGTTAAATTAAAATTTATTCCTTTGATGTAGGGAAAAATTGGCTTTCCGCAAACTGTAACCGTAGAGCTTTCCACCAGCCAAATATGCATGTAGTGTTAGCATTATTCTGTTATTGCTCTATTGTGTTACATTGCCAGCATATTCCATGTGCTGACCCGTTCTCGGGCTGCAACGTATTATGTTGCATACTTTTCAGACGAGGAGTAAGGTTCGATAGGTCGTTGCCGTGCAGCTCAGCTATGCCGTTGGAGTTGATGGACTCACTTTATCTTCCAAGCCTTTCGCTGTTATCGTATTAGATGGCCTTAAGCCATATTATTGTAATAAGTTCTCTTTTGAGACATTCGATGTAATAAGTGTGTGATTGCTATTCTGTTATACATCCTCGAGTACTGTGTGTGTCAGCATTACCGATCCAGGGATGACACGGAAGCACAGAGACTTGACCATCTGAGGTCGGGTCGCTACAATTAAGCATAGCAAAGTCATAGCAACATCAATCTCACAACATAGTGGATACTAGGGATCAAACCCTAACAAAACTAACTCGATTACATGATAAATCTCATCCAACCCATCATCGTCTAGTAAGCCTACGATGGAATTACTCACGCACGGTGGTGAGCATCATGAAATTGGTGATGGAGGATGGTTGATGATGACGACGGCGATGAATCCCCCTCTCCGGAGCCCCGAACGGACTCCAGATCAGCCCTCCCGAGAGGTTTTAGGGCTTGGCGGCGGCTCCGTATCGTAAAACAAGATGAATCCTTCTCTCTGATTTTTTTCTCCCCGAAAGTGAATATATGGAGTTGGAGTTGAGGTCAGTGGAGCGTCACGGGGCCCATGAGGCAGGGGCGTGCCCCCCACCCTCGTGGACAGGGTGTGAGCCCCCTGACGTGGATTTTTCTTCCAGTATTTTTAATATTTTCCAAAAAGATGTTCCGTGGAGTTTCAGGTCATTCCGAGAACTTTTGTTTCTGCACATAAATAACACCATGGAAAGTCTGTTGAAAACAGCGTCAGTCCGGGTTAGTTCCATTCAAATCATGCAAGTTAGAGTCCAAAACAAGGGAAAAAGTGTTTGGAAAAGTAGATACGACGGGGATGTATCATCTGGCCAGCAATGGAGTAGGTGGGGCGGTGCGGCTGTCTTGGCGGCAAAGACAACCCAGGGAGGCGGAGCGAGCAGTCCCACCGGCGCTGGTTTGGGCAGCTGGAGCAAGAAGATTAGATATTGAAGAAGCAGCACAGCCGTTGGATTAACATCCAACTGTCACTGTTTCTAGAATCGTTTGTGGACTAAGTTGACAAAGCCTTTCATACACGTCAACCTAGTAGACCCACAAGTCAGCCTGCAAATCTGTCCCAAACAGCATACAACCTGAAATTTCTAGCCAGATTCAAATTAATTTAAAAACTAAACACACCTTAATTTAAATCCAATGAAATTTTACCCGCACAAAAACAATGAAATTTAGAATATCAAAATCCAAAAGAAAAAAGTATTTTGGTACTAATTGCCTGTTTGCTGTATTTTTTTTCATTTTACAGCCCATTTAATATCACTTATAGCCCATTTTCTGGGCAAAATGCATCCCTCCTCGTCTTGAAAGATTTCCGGCCTAGCAGGGCGTAGAAAAGCAAGTAGGTCTACGTTGGTTATTCTGCAAAAAAAAAATAGCTAGGCTAGCCATTTTTAGAAAGGAAAAAAACAAATTGGGCTGGTCATGTGCTAAACATATGAAAAAAAGCCTGGGCTAGACGGGCCACATCTCCCGAACAACCAGTTGATACCCTTCTCCGTCCCAAAAAAACAAAATTACTGCGCGCACTGCTGGGTCCCTACTGTCATCCTCACTATGTACAATCATCTCCTTATTCCTCTCAGTTGTTGACCATGTTGACAACACCGGAGGCGACGCCAAGCGAAAGCGAACCAGGCGGAGGGACGATGGTGAGGCCTCGGACGGGAACGAGCAGGAGCCGGGAAGATGCACGAGTTTTAGGGTGCGATGTGGCCATGATGCGTCTTTGGCAAAGACAACCAGCCGTGGGAGGCGGGAGAAGCGGTCCCGGCCGGGCGCTGGTTTGGCTTTTTTTGAAGGAAGAAGAGACTGAATAAACACGACAGACGTTGAATGTCAATCCAACGGTCAAGGCTGGCACAATCGTTTGTTGACTAAGCTGACACCAAGTAGCATACTTTTTTATATATAGGAAGAAAAGAAAAACTGGGCTCGCTTGCCTGATAACATTCCCGAAACTGCGACCGTTCAATCTTGCGTTACAAATAAAACTGGGAAGAAAATGTGTTCGTCTGCCGTCCTCCTCCCAGGGAATGTTCGCCACATAAGTGACTAGAACCCTTGGTTCCCAACCGAGAGGTCTTGGGTTCGTGTCCCAGGAACTCTCAATTTTGTCCTCCTTCCTTCCTTGCAAAAAAGAAAGAAAATCAAAGACTTGAGAAGGCATACAGAACAAGCTAGTGTACCAGTAAAGGGACGTTGCTGAGTTTTAGAAAAAAGAGAGACGTGCTCTTGTAGCTGGTCCGAATCCAAACCTAGACTATGACTATATATGGTGCTATGCTACTCTGCAAGTAATAAAACTGACATATCCAATGTTCGCTTCTCCTCTTCTCTACTTACTCTGTCTAGCATCAGAAGCTGTGGCCACAGCAACCATGTCTGCTGGCTGCTCGTCCTTCAGCAGGCAGCAACCAGATATGCACCAAGTCGCCACCCGTACCATCGCCTGTGGGTCTCATCACACCCCCGCCGGCACACGCACCGCAGCCGATTGCTTAGCGCAACCCGTTGCCGTTAGTGTGGTGCCATTGCCGCAAATCACGTAGAGTCATCCGTCGTGTCTCAACCACAATCCTCAACCCTGGCCGAGTCTTCTACAAATGCCCGAATCATGGGGTAATAATATGTTTAAGTGTTGTTCTGCTGCTATCAGTTGCTGATTTTTTTAATAGTTTGGTTGGTGATCTTCCAATTTGATTAAATGCGAGAAAAGGAAGATTCGTGTGATTTGTATTTCTAGGAAGTTGCTGATGTGGGGGAATGCAACTATGCTGATTATTTGGTTAGCCGAGGAATCCCAATACCAGCAGGTTGGGGTGTTGGACAAATGGCCCAAGGAACGACGGAAAGAGGAAGATGCAGAGAAGAAGGTTAAAGATGCAGTTCCTATGATCATGGCCAAGCAACAATTGCTGAACGGCCTTGACAAAGAATGAGGAGATGAAAGAGCTTGTGAAGATAATGGGCAAAATCGGCGTGCTCTGTAGGATGATTGTCTCTTTATTTGCAGTGTATGTAGCACTCGTGATGTATTCAGTGGCTATGACATGAGCACTTTGCTGAAACTAGTAATGAATGAAACTTGTGTAGCAGGCTGGGAGTATTAACAAAAATGGGGGGGGGGGGGTATCCCCTTTTTCTCATAAATAAATAAATAGCAGAGGCCCTTTTGGTAATAAATAAATAAATTAGCAGAGGCCCTGTTGGGTCAGCTTTGTTCCCATTCGAAGACATTGAGAAAATTGCAGTCCAACAGCAAACTATTTCATCAAATTCAAGTTTCACAACCAAATATGAGTACAACTAAACAACAATGTCATCATGTTTTAGTCGTCATACAATCACCAAACACAAATGAACATACATAACAAGTGATGTTCTCACAGAAAAAATACTAAACAACACGTTCATCAGGTTTCAGTTGTCATAGCAAACACACGTCTTCTGACAGGCAAATATGACAAAAGCAATCTAATCATCATCCGCGGCAGCAGTGTCAACATCTTCGCCATGTGTGTCTGAATCGTGGTTCCCCAGAGTGTCATCTTCTTCTTCATCCTTAGTGTCCTCGAACATTTGCTTCTTCTTGATCAACTCTTGTATGTCCACAGCACGAAAGGCAATCTTTTCACCAGCTTCATTGACGTGATGGTTCTCAAAGATATTAGGAACATTTGTGGAACCTTGTACATCAGGAGCAGTGTAAGCATCATCTTATTGTGCAACTTCATTGAATGAATTCCTCTGCTCAAACCTTTGCAATACTCTCCATTCATCGCTACGTGCAAATGTGTCTTCCAACAAAAATATCTGTGTTGCTTGATTTGCCAAAATAAAAGGCTCGTTGGTCTGGTACGCCCCTTGACATTGATGGCTTTGAAATAATCATCAGCTCTGGGTTTTGCGATCCTGGAAAACAGGTTATACCAACGACAGCACAACAGAACCACACATCGATGATCCCCGAAACTGGAGATATACTGCAACTATCTGTTATGTTAGCATACATTTCAGTTGTCTCCCTGTCGTACGTATCCATGCTCATGATGGCACTGTTTTGTGTCTTCTTGCCTTCGTCGTGTGCAAGGGTGTTGTAGCGCACATCTCCAACAACGCAAGATTCATAATGTCTTACCCGAGTATCAGGACACATTGCTAGTGCGTAAAGGGCATCATCAACTGCCTGCCCATCCTCCCGCATCTTCTTAACCTATGGTTAGAAAATAGACAAGCTGATCATCTTATGTACTCAATATATTAAAAAAACTGACAGTGCAATTCAAAAGCTTACATGGCTCTTGAACCATTTCGCAAATCCTGCAATAACCAGTTTGTCAATGTTTCTTGGATTTTGCGGCAGTAACTCCTTTTTGTAGATGCTGCACAACATAGTGATCGCGTCAAACATCTAAATATATAAGAATGTGCTGCAAGTTTAGTAGATTATGATGTATAAGCTGCAGTACTTAGCACTTGGTTGATATAAGGTAGTATGTCAGGACAGTTATTCAACACATACCAAACCATTTTGTCCAAATCTTTAGGTTTGTCCTCTTGTCGACTCTTCCCTGTAACTCGAGCAGAATAATCGAAAACATTGAGCCCGGATTGTCTTCACCCACCTCTTTGCTAAGCTGATCAATTTGTTTTAATGTATTTTGAGCAGAATGCCAACGCTTCAGAGGCAATGTAGGCCTCTGCAATGGAACCCTCGGGTCTAGCTCTGTTCCTAACATAGCCCTTGAAAGTGCCTAGCCGCCTTTCAATAGGGTACATCCAGCCATACTGTACTGGACCTCTAAGTAGTGCCTCATCAGGTAGATGAACAACCAAATGCACCATCACATCAAAGAAGGCTGGAGGATATATCTTCTCAAGGTCGCATAGGATAGTTGGTATCTTTCTCTAAGACGCTCCAAAGCATCTACCCTGATATTTCTACTGCGGAGTTCCGTGAAGAATTGTCCCAACTCTTGCAATCGCCTCAGTATAAGTCAGGCGCCCAATCCTCTAAGGATAACAGGTAAAACCCTTTGACGTAGGACGTGGCAGTCATGAGTTTTCAACCCTTGTACCTTGTTTCCATCTACACTGACTCTCCTTTCAGGGTTGGAAGCAAATCCATGTGGGAATCTCACACATGACAGGACCTCGCATAATTCTTTTCTTTTTACCTTGTCCAAGACTTACACAGCTGGTGCCATATCCCGTGGTTTACCTTCATCTTGCACCTGCAAATCCTATCTGATACCTAGGTGTGTCAAATCAATCCTAGATTTTAAGGAATCTTTCGTCTTGCCTTCAGTATTAAGAAGTGTGCCGATAATGCTGTCACATAAATTTTTCTCGATGTGCATCACATCAAGATTATGTCGCAGATCCAAATCTTTCCAATACTCCAAGTCCCACAAAGTGGACCTGCGGGTAAACAATAATCTCTCTTCGCCTCGCCACACTTCCTTTTCCCGCTACCATTACCAGGATGGTTTCCTGGTGTAATATGCCTGACCTTCTGTAATTCCACTTGCAACTCATCGGCGGTGAGCCTCTTTGGCGCATCACGGTTTTCATGCTTTGCATTGAACACACATGTCTTCCGTATTTTGTAGGACACGGCTTGTCCTTGGGAAGGAAACGACAGTGTCCAATGTAATAGATCTTGCTAAGTATTGCGTATGACAACGGATTCCTGTTACAGCGAACACATGCATTGTAACCATGTGTCATTCGCCCTGACATAGTGCCCAAAGCCGGATAATCATGGATGCACCAAATTATAATAGCACACAGAAAGAAATCAGCTGGTGGGCTGCTATATAGGTCTCGAGTGAGAACACCCCTCCATAGCTATTGAAGTTCCTCCACAAGAGGCTCCATGAATAAATCAAAATCCTTTCCAGGACTTTTTGGACCTGGGATGAGCAAGGCCATCATGTAGTTTGATTCTTTGGTGCGTATATTTGGAGGCATGTTGTAAGGGATAACAAGCACTGGCCACATGCTATATGTGGCGCTCTGGTGGCCAAATGGGTTAAATCCATCTGAAGCTAAGCCAAGTCTAATGTTTCTCGGGTTAGTAGCAAACTTTATGTGTTTCTGATTGAAGATTTTCCACTCACTACCATGAGATGGATGGCTCATTACATTATGATCTCTGTACTCCTAGTTCCTAGAATGCCACAGTACATCCTCTCTTGTTTCAGCATCATGAAACAACCTCTGCAATCTTGGTATAATTGGAAAATGTGTCAGAACATTATGAGGAATCCTCTTCATAGCATCGCCATCTTTCCATCTTGATGATTTGCATTTAGGGCATTCACTTAAGTTGGCATAATCCTTCCGGAACAGAACACAATTATTCTTACAAACATGGATCATATCATATCCAATTTCAACTGCACGAAGGAAATTCTTCATTTTACTGTAGGCGTGTGGAAGCTCAGACGCATCTGGGAAAGCTTTGCAGAAAGTAGCCAACATCGCATCGAATGATTTGTTGGTCATTTGCTCAGATGTCTTCACCTGAAGAAAGGTGACCATAGCTGAGAATACTGACAGCTTATTTCCTAGGGTGACAGCCACGTTGCATTGTTCCAACATGCGGGCCCACCATTTTTATTCTGCAGGTGAAAGTTCACGAAATGCATGAGCATTTCGTAGCATTGTTTCAATGTTGGTCAAACTCACTGGCTTCGCCGCCACCACCACCTCCTCCTCTTCCACCTGAGCATCAGGCAGATCAATATGGTGATCTGCTGCTTCCACGTAGTCACTAACATTGACGTTCACAGCTTCACCATGATGAACGCACCTAGTATATGTGACCGACATCCCATACAAGTGTAGATGATTTTGCACAGTTGACTGGGGTCTTGTAACTGAATTCATACAACTGCTACACAGGCAGAGCAAATCTGATTTCAGACCACCGTACTCAGCTATGATAAAGTTCATGAAGTTTTCAACCCCCAGGACATATGCAGCGGAGAATCTTCGAGCATAATTTATCCAAGTCCTGTCCATCTGTTAGACATACAGATTAGTTCTTCTACTAGATACTACAGGAAAAACATATATGCTTTTTAATGAAGTCCAGAAAAAAATACCTAGGTCGATGTCTAAAGCTATGGCAAGATATTTGGATGAGCATATCTAAGTAACGAAATATATTTAAAGCTAATTCAGCAAACAAATTTGAGTGCTAAATTATGGCAGGCTGTTTCAGCAGTCAATGAAGCCGAGCACACAACCATCGAACTATCGAAGGCCATCGCAGCAACAAAGATCGAGTATAAAACGGTGTAGAGCTATTTCACCTAGCAGATTGGCTACTAGACCATGGCAACCTACGTCACAATAAATATATGGCAGGATATTTTAGCAACTAATCGGGCTTGGCATGCCATCTCAGCTAAGAAGCTTGAGTGCAGAACAGGGCAAGGAAGCTTCTTAAGCAGAGCATATTGACTATAAACTACTTCGGCAAACAGTGAGATTAACATCGTCTATCAGCTAACAATCATCACTACACCGACATGCATGGGGCCTCAGTCTAGAATGCGCGTACCGTGGGAGAAGCTGACCGCCGCGCGTCTCCACACGAACGTCGCCAGCGGTGGCGGCGCTAACTTCCGTGCGCCTCCATAAGAACGTCGCCAGCGGTGGCAGCGCGGCTAGAGGACGACAGTCTACAAGAGCGTACCGTGGGAGCGAGAGGATCGCCATGCGTCCCCTCGACGATCCACGGCGCCGACGTATCGGCGCGGCGGGGAGGGCGGCTTTGGTGGAGTGAATGGAGTGGAGGGAGATGGGGGGAGGGGGGTTTGGGGAATATTATTGGCTAGTTGGCCGAAGGGCGGTTGAATTTGGGATTTGGGGGGAATTTTTTTGGGGGGGGGGATTTTCGCGCGGTGGGTGGGGGGAGTTTGGCGCATGGTCGGTTTCTCCAAGTGCAGTCCCACGCGTCAGTGAAGAGGCAAGCCGAAGCGCGTTCTGTTTGCATGAGCCTGTGCATGATTGAACGTGTGTGGGGTGCAATGTAACCGCGACAGGGGTGCTGTGAGTGTACCGCCTTTTTTCCTTTTAAACTAGGTGCTTCGCCCGCTCAAAAAAACTTGGTGCTTCACGCGATCCATCGATACTACTACTAGTAATCCGGTAATCCCAACTAAAACGACGCAGCCGGGTCTTTTCCCGCGCGATATGCTGGGAGGTTGGTTTAGTTGGTTTTTTTAGGACGAGTAATGCTACACCTATGTAATCCCAGTTACGTAATTAACATAATGTGAAACGTGTGAGCTGTTGATTGTAGATTGGGGGTAGGGATGGGCCCACCACCATGAAAATCAGGGAGGAGAGAGAGAGAGAGGCAATTTATGTTAACCCTTTCGTAGGTTCCCGTAGATGTAGAAAGATGTGAAATGCGCGAATGTGTAGTGGACGTACTATTGGAGTGCCTAAGATAAATTGTGTATGTAGACCCTATGTGTTTATTTACTTCGCATGTTAGCTTTGTCTCGGTTCAATAAAAAGCAGAGTTGGTGATGATGGTGTGCCTGCCATCCTACAATATAGGCCGTCCGATCTATATCTAATGAATAGGAAGGAAACTATGACAATTTACCCACACTCCTCTCCACATTTGCAGATAAGGCCTTCCCTCGTTCATCCTTTTCTCCCACAAGATCTTTCTGTTCCGTGCAATGCACGAAAATCATCTTGCTAGTACTCTTACAATATACCATATTATTGTGAAAGTTCATATACACCGGCCAAGATTAATGCAAACACGACAGATTTTTATTACACTTCGAACTTTTATATGACAGAAAAAATAAAAGAAACCCGACCCTAAACCTATTCTACGGCAGCGACGGACGTCCTCCATCTGCGATCTCCATGTACGGGGGCGGGGTTCAAGACGAAGGTGCGGTCTCCGGTGGCAAGTAGGACGCGTGGTTGATGGTGCTCCCGTCGTCGGCCGCCAGCGTGGTCACCGTTTGTGCGGTCGCGTCCGCGTCCGGCTATGCCGCTATTGCATCGCGAGCGGCGACTTGAGCTAGGGCGGCGACCTTGAGCTTCATCCCCGAAGACAAGCTCTCCCGTAGAGCGTTCACACTCGCGGTCATGGCGGATGTGGTGCCAGGTAGCAGGACGATGCGCTATGGTGTGGAGTTTAGCTGGGCATTGCCACTTTAAGTAGCGCATTCCGATGAGGCCAAGCATCCGGGCGCATCATTAAGTCACCGAAGTTGGTTCCTCGGGCATTGAGCCTCTTAACGACGGCATACGGACGGACTACATGAATGCGGGCAGCTGGCGCCGGCTGGGAACGGATGGCGCGAGGGACAAGTGGTTTGGGTGTGCCAGGGTAGTCAGTTGCGGCCGTGGCAACGTTGGAGATGCCCTTTGCTCACATTGGTCACCACATGTCATTGAAAAAGCAAGATGACCCGGCATGGTCTCAGGTCATGGGGATGCAGTTGGCCGCGCTACAACACTCCGTGGACGCGTCGTGGCGCGCGCGCACCTCGGCGTCCCGTGCATCCTTGACGAGCCGGGTATTGATCTGCTGGTCGTGCCACAACGCTAACGCCACCCTCGACACACTGAAACCGACCGTGTCCAGCGATGATGAGCGTGTCGCTCACCGTGGTCGCCCTGTCCAGAGGCGGTGCTGGAGCCGCGCCACATTGCTGGCCCCCATGACCCACATGAACGGTTGCCGTGGCGAGGAGGTCATGGGCCAGCTCCTCCATTGGACTAGTCTGCTCCACGACGTCTTGACAGGTGTGCCCCACATGTCGGTTTCCCTGTTTTCCTGGCCAAATTCGAGCGTCAGTGCTCCGCGTTGCGCATTAGGCGCAGAACATGTGGTTTTTGTGCCCTGGTTCAAATGTGGTACAATACCAAGTTGTTACCCTAGCCCCAAGTGTGGTGGCTTTGGGTACGGTACCACCCTTTTCCTTTTCAAGTAGTGAAGCGTAACACTTGATTAAGTAGCCGGATGGTGTGCTAAATGTAGGTGTCCGACTGTTTGAAAGAATAATTGAGGTGTGCCTGGTCCATGCCCGCATTTAGGGGTCCAACTTACCTTGTTCAGGCAATAGTAACTATACTAGTCCCTGCGTACTCCCTCTGTTTTTATTTACTCCGCATTTTAGCTTTGCTCAAAGTCAAACTTTGTAAACTTTGACAAAGTTTATAGACAGAAATAATAACATATACAATAACAAATCAATACCATTAGATTCATTATTGAATATACTTTCACATCATATATATTTGCTATTGTAAATGTTCATGTTTCTACTCTTACTAGCAAGATGCCCGTGCGTTGCGCGTAACATCAAGATGCATTTATATGACTAGTTTATCTTGTGAGAGAAAAGGATGAACGACGGAAGGCCTTATTTGCAAATGTGGAGAGGTGTGTGGGTACCTTTTTGCAAAATTGCCATAGTTTCCTTCCTATCGGTCAGATATAAATCGGACGGCCTATATTGCAGGATGGCAGGCACACCATCATCACCAACTCTGTTTTTTATAAGAGTTCGTCTAATTTATATCTGACGGATAGGAAGGGAACTATGACAATTTTGCAAAAAGATACCCACACCCCTCTACACATTTGCAAATAAGGCCTTCCCTCATTCATCCGTTTCTCCCACATGATAAACTACTCATACAAATGCATCTTGATGTTCCATGCAACACACGTGCATCTTGCCAGTGTAGATAAAAAGCAAAGTTGGTGATGATGGTGTGCCTGCCATCCTGCAATATAGGCCATCCAATCTATATCTAACAGATAGGAATGAAACTATGACAATTTACCAGCACTCCTCTCCATATTTGCAGATAAGGCCTTCCCTCGTTCATCCTTTTCTCCCACAAGATCTTGATGTTCCGTGCAAGGAACGGGCATCTTGCTAGTTTTCTATAAATTTGGTCAAATTTTATGAAGTTTGACTTCAGTCAAACCTAATATGCAGAGTAAATAAAAAGAGAGGGAGTATCTTACTCCGTGACCAAGATGGAAGGGAAAACGAGACAACTTATTGTTTATTTGAGGTGTTCAAGTATAATCATGTGGCATTGCTTATTTCTCATTCCTCTTCAACCCTCTTCTCCATCGATCATGCCGCCCTCTGGTCGAGTCCATCCTCCCGCATGCCTCATTTGAACATTCCACCGAGTATCATTCGCATGTGGGCCTAGACCATGCTTGTATTTCCAATGTTGTAATTTGTACAACATGCATACAAACAAACGGTTTGTTTAAAGTTTCACTTTGCCTCCACTACATGTCGCTTCCCGTCTTAGTTTTGACATCCCATTAGATTCATGCCCCGACACATCTTGACGAGATCGATTGATGTTGAGAGATCAATTGCGTGTCGTGCAAGGTGATAAAGGTTTGGTCTATTTCTATGATAGAAATGACCCGCGGGGGGGGGGGGGGGAATCAGAGGGAGTATATTGTACGTTCATAAGAGAAACGAACGTATTGTTCCCACCCTAGTCCTCTTTCAATCAATCTCTGGATCCCGAGATGAAATCGAGAGAAAACGAGCGGGTTCATGTGTGATACCGAAAGCGGATTCAAAATTTTGAACTGGTGATCATAGCATCCGCAAATCATATATAAAGGGTATTCAATGTTTGTTTCGCTTTTGAACATACAATATACTCCCTCCGATCCTTTCTAGTTTACATATAAGTTTTATGTGTAGTCAAAGTATCTCTACTTTGATCAAACTTACAAAAAAAGTATCAACATTCAACAACGTCCAATCAATATTGTTAGATTCGTACGTACTCCTAGATTTGTATTCAAACAGAGATGGTTGCCAATTTGTTTTCAACCATGTGAATGTGCTTGTTCTCGCGCATGCTCTTCCTACTAGGATTTCACCATGTATAGCCAGTCCAATAGTAACTTTTTTAAGCTCCCTGTCCAATAGTACTAGTGGAGTACTGACAACATCTGTAGTTGAGTATGCAGTGCTCATAGTACTCCCTCCTTCCATTTAAACCAATAATGAGGCTGGCCAACTTGCTCCCAGGAGGCTCCCCCAATTTCCTGCTTCGTCGGCCGTTGGATGGTGGTCAAAATAGTCTTCCGCGTGATCTGGAACATCGAATGGTTGCGCTGCTCGTTTTCACCGCGTGGTAACCTCGCATTGGCCAATGACGTGTGGGCTCATGCGATGTGATGGTTGGCTGGGTCAACCGTTTCGTGGTGCGTGCGCACCTTGTCCCTGCACGCCGCGTGCACGTCACGCCATTTGCGAGAGATCGTGCGAGAGACACACCCATTGGTCACCGCCTCGCACAAACCCTACCCTTTCCAGCGCTCCCAAATCGATGCAGTCGCCTCCCTTCCCCCTCTCTTCCTCCCCCAACGCGCCGGCCGCCGCCACCTGCCATACCGCGTCCCCGCTGCCGCCATGGGCTCTTCAAGAGGCACACCCCTCCATGGTAGGAAGCAGCAGACCAGGATCCGGATGAGGAAGAGGAGATCCGGGCGCCCCAACGGTGGTTGATCGATGCGAGGTGATGACGAGCTCCTCCGGACATGGGGGAGCAGCGAGGCCGGAGATCCAGTCGGCGCTTGCCCCACGGGGTTGGGGAGAGGCCGACAATAGATGCAAGGGGCATCAGGGTCGAAGCTGCAGCGCTCCGGTCCCCAAGCCGCCTCCAGGCTCGCTTCCTCCTCCATCCTCCCGCGTCGATCGCACCCCTCCTCCCGCAGGCACGAAGACAAGGTTCTCCGGCAGCGGCGGGAACCTCCAGGCAGAGAGCGACCCCATGGATCCGTCCCTCCAGGAGAGAAGGAAGGAGAGGAGACTGGCCATGGAGATGGCATGAGAACGTCCATGGCCATCCAATCGAGCGCCACTGATACGGGGCTAACCCGGTGTAGGCCAATCTTTCACGATTGGAGTGGGATCCCTCGAAGAACATAGGGAAGAATGGAGAGAAATCACAAGGGGAAACACTCAAGAACAAGTCCAATCACACATCCACTAGACAATCAAATACACAAGATCCACAAGGTACATGAACAACAAAAGGAAAGATACAAGGTAAAGTTCATCTCCATGAGGAGGTCTTGACGGGGGCCACCCAAGAGGGGGTCTTGATGATATATCCCGCAGGATCTTCTCCTAGATGGAGGTCTTGGCCTCCAAAAGGAGTGGTAGTCTCTCTCTCTCAAGAGTAGAGTAAGGTAAGAGCAAAGCTCACACACAAATGAGCTATCACTTTGCTAACCCTAGAAAGGATGAGGGGGAGATCTATTTATATTCTAAGCCACGAAGGGGTAAGTGGGAGAGGGATACAAGGCCAAAGGCCCGCGGCTGCGCACACAGGCATCGGACGTCCGGTGGGGGTCGGACGTCCGGGGGCTCAGGACGGTCCGGACGTCCGGAATTCTTCGGACTTCCGTAAATATCGTTCTATCACCGTGGCACCGGTCGTCCGGTCGGTGTCAGTCGTCCGTGCGCTGGGACTTGTCGGATGTCTAGCCGCTATAGCTTTCGTCGGTTGGACTTCTGGGCTGACTGGAGCTCCAGGCGTCGGACGTCCGGTGTTGTCCGGTCATCCGGTGGCTGTAGTTCGTCGGACGTCCGGTGGCTCATCGGTCGTCCGGCCGCTGGGGACTCCGCAACTTCGTCTTCTTCCGTCTTCGCTTCCACGCTTCCCTCAAGGATGGTGTAGGTGTTCCTTGGCGCTTGCACTCCTCCTCGTCGTCCGTAGTGTTCCGACAATACCTATGCATGCACACGAGTGGAGTGTCAAGTAGTATACCATCCTCGAAGGTGTCAAGTGAGCACGTGTAAAGGAGATGAATCACCTTTGTGTATGTGAAGTAGATGTCGCACGTGTCACTCGCCATATGGACTCTTGACATGGTGATGTCCGTAGGATGCTCCGCATCAGCCACCTCTGGTGCGCGACCCAAGGAAGGATTTTGCGCTGCCGTCTTCTTTCGCCGGTTCATGCCCTGGAAGAGCGACACCGGCGAGGTAGGCCTCTCCCTCCTCTCCATACTCCACATGAGGTGTGCAGGTCACCACCGTGACATATAAATCTCTGCTCTCGCGGTTCTGCCTTACTTGCAGCGTGTGTGATGTGTGCGCGCTTACTGATGTGTGGCAATTTCTTAATTATAAGTCCAATTTTATGCACTTTCTAGAAGGATGATGGTGAGGAGGGGCTACCTTTTCCTCGGAGAGGATCCTAACTGAACTTTGTATTGAAGCTTTGTGTGTGTTTCTCCTTAATCTGCGTGTAAATTCAGAGTTCTAATCACCATCCTGGTGCTTGCTGGTTTCAGGCATTGTATGGGAATGAAGCAAAAATCATGAAGAAAATAGAGCAGGTCATGTGTCATTCTGCACGTAGTCTGCCTTCCATTGGCATGTAAGTACTTGCACTTGCACCTTTTTGTGAGCAGTACTAAATAATCTAATGATCTGATCCTTGCAATCTAAGGAAAAAAATAAATCTAAGTCATTTCCGATCTGAAGATCTGGGTACCAACTATTTGTGTTTGTGTCTACAAGCTTTTGATTTTCTGTCGGGTCTATTTTCTATTTGCAATGTTGCACCCTCTTTTCATTTCTTGTGAATATTTTTTTGTTTGGTCAAGATCGCACATGGTTATCTACAAAGGAAGGCAAGGATAACTAGATTAAACATTTCACAAGACCCTCCCAATTACAGGCACAAACTCCTTTCAAGATATTACAAGTGTGGTTGATTACGGGAGATTGTCAGATGAAAAGAAGGTATATCTTTTATATTTATCTAGATGTTTAATTAGCTGCACAACCATACGTGATTCTATAAGGAAACTATTTATCCTGATGATCTTGATATCCAGTCGTGTATTACAGTATTAGTATAGGATGTAATTTTTGGCTAGGAATCTATATATACAGTCATGTATGAATTGGCTATGCTTCTTTTCTCCTTCTGAATAGATTCTTTTTTTGTTCACTCCCTATGAAATAATTTCAGAGCTACTGTGATGTATTAATTATTTGGCACATCCATAACTCAACTAGTTTATGTGTGATGATTTAGTGCGTATTTTCCAAAGTGAAAAAACTATTGGCCTTCGCTAGGCAAGGATAGGTGTTTGGTACCAAAAGAAAAATTTACTTTGTCAAGCTAACTAGCACGCATGGGTCTGAAGCATCTACTTTTTATATCCCTGGACTATAGATATTACATGCATCAGTACTTGATGCATCTCTGATATGCTTTTGCTATTTATTGTGGCCCTTAATTACTACTCTGCTGTGAACCCAGTGTTTAGGTTGCAGGCTCAACTGTATATCCATGGATGTTACACATATGGCAATCTATAATTCTATATGAATTTTGTAGCTAGCTTAAAGCGAATGTGGTGATCAAGGCTCTAATCTACATTCTTTATTTGCATGAATGTCGTGTGTATATAGATACTAACCATGGAATATTTTCCTCATTGATGACAAGTACTCCGATAACAATTTATAAAAATTGATATAACTTCACAAGTATACAGATAGCCGACAAGGTAGCAATGCTATTGTTCAAACGTAGTCGAGTCGAGCTTTAGGTGTTTCAGTAACAGTGCTTCTGCATTAACCAATTCATCTTTGATGTGGATCACCATTTACCAAGTACCGAGTCATAAGCAACAAAGTTTGTGGCGTGTGTCAGTATCCGTTATGACTTGCCATGAGTAGAGAATGCACTATTTCTCTTTACTTGGATCTATTCTTGACATTTTTTAGTACCCTTGATACTTCATTAGTAATTAGACAAATTCTAGCTAGGTAGTTGTTTAACTCTTTGCTGATATGACCAGTTTGTTTTATAGTCACATCTTTTTTGTTCATTACCTTACTTCTACTAATTTCTACCGGCCTCCACTTAATTTGTTTTCTATTGTATAATAATGACACTAAGATACAGAGCAGGCAAAAATGATCATGTCTTGTATGTCAGAAGTATGGATTGTTGTATAATCTATGTTATGAAATTTTGTAGGAACAAGCCTGGAATTCCTTGAATACCAGGTGAGCCAGAGACAGTGATGCTAAATTTGTCTGTGTTTCTGCAAGTATGTGATGTGATCATTGTTAACCATTGTATTCATCTGTTTGAAACTTATCTATATACTTATCCCAAGCAATCTTGCACTGCCATGCTCTTAAAATTTAGCCAACATTACATTGGTACTAATAACACTTCATTTATTACTTCCAACTCTATTGTTGTGGGGAGAGATATCGAGGCAGAAGGAAGTGGGCTCTACCTATCAACACAATTTTTCTGATTTTACAAGGATTATTGCTTCCTTTATTTTGTTTGCTATTACTTCAAAACTTTAGCCTCCTTTCCTAAGCACTTCTAGAACACTGCATAAAATAGCTTTTCTTTTGTGTTCATAGATCATGTTGTACGCACATTACTAATTCTTTTTGTAGTTATTTGATGCCTGAAACATGTAGTGATCAGCATTGATAATCCATACATTGTAGTTTGTAGGCCGATGGTTTTTTAAACAACTTGCATCCATGATTCATTTTAAGTTTTTGCCAAAAGGCCATGGCTGATTCGTTTATAGTTTTTCACTCAAAGTTGGCCGATTCATTTATAGTTTTCCTCTCAAGAAAAAGAAAATGACTTGTGCTTGAAGCTGCAAGAATATACCCAGCCTAAATTAATCAAAACACGAGCAGCTGTCGGAAAGTTACAGATGTGGAAGTGCAGCTGGTATCGACTCTATTTTTTTTTGCCTCAAATCAACTATAGAAAAAACTACTAGACAATCATCTTTTTGACAATTTATAGTTGACTTTCTGCTATGATTCACTTCCTAAAAAAATATGTTGGTCCACTTGAAACATGTAGTTTATCTATCTACAAATGCTTATTCTAGACTAATTATGTTTTTTTTCAATTGCGGACACTAGCTTATACTTGGCACTTTAGTCTACATACTGCTAAATATTTGCATGTTTGCCAGGCCAGAAAAAACATATATTATACTTTAACTTTTGGCTAAATGTTCAGCAACAATCGCGCCTTTGGCATGTTGTCCTTCTTTGCCCTTGATAAAATTTGTTCAAGTGAGAAAGCTTTGAATAGTTGAGCCCTCCTTTTTTCCCATGGGCGGAGTGGGTGGAGGTACAGAGCCTCAAAATGTCAAGGAAAATTTGATCCTTATTTGACAGTTTACTTAGAAGGGTTTTCCATCTTAATATGATAATGCGGGCTTCCTTACCTTGACCGACTTCAGCATTTAATTGTTGCCTCACCATGCAATGTAGGCTTCAACACCATTTTTTTAAATATAAGCCAAAATTTGTGCCGTCCTTATCAAGCAGTTCCTTATCGAAGGGATTTTGATGTTGTTGTTGAAACAGAGGACTTGAATTGATGATTTCTAGGATTAGTAAACATTAGCACAATCCTGTTATCCAGTTGAGAAATCTTATATTTTAATTGTGATAAGTAATGTAGGCTGCAAGAGTTGTCTTTTAAGTTTTGCAAATTCTTTTGTCAGTAGCTAATGCTGTTTAGAAATTTTGATTTCCCATTCTATTCATAACATTTTGTCATATTTCTTCCTTTTTATAGAGCTATTTTGATGTTCTGACAATTTTTTTGGCTAATTGACTGCTCAAATGATTGCAAGCATGCTTGAGTGATTGGAGGCATATCGACTACAGGCAAACGTAGTCACAGAAGATTCTTGCTTTCCTTTTTTTGTTTTGGTTAAATTGCAGTCAAGCTACTTACATACGACTCTTATCAGGGCATCCGAGAATTCTCAAATGGGTCTGCTCCTGGTTTAGCCTGATTTCGTTTCTACTATAGGTGTAGCTCTATGGTAGTACATACATTTTGCACCGTTGAAGAGATGAGAACAATGTGTTACCTGTTTTTTGCTTTTAGTATGGCTTGATAGACCGAGGCCCTGTTGTGGATCAGGAACTTGATATTATTGTTTTATATGTTGAAACAAATGATGGTTTGATCTATGTGCAACTGCATTGTTTATTTCTCAACAATCGAATGTATTAATTATATTGACATGTCCCATGTGCTTTCTGTTATTGTAGTTGTCTAATTCTAATTATTGCTAGCTACTCCCTCCAATCCAAAATAAATGTCGTGGTTACCATTTTTCTTCTTCTGCAGCATAGCATGTGCAGAACTATACTCTCCTTATTATGCAAAGGCACTATGCAGGACTTCAGAAGATTAACATTTCCAAATTCTACTGGTTTTATGGTCTATACATTTTATACAAATATGTTTTTTTAACCTTAGATTTCTCAGCTTGATAACCATATTTTCAACTAAAAATTTGCTTCCTTAACTGGTCTATACATGTTGTACAAATATGTTTTTTTCACACTCAGATTTCTTAGCGTGATAAACATATTTTTAATATAATATTATTTAACACATAGGCTTTCTACTACCAGTGTTGAATATGTTCTTGCAAAATAACACTATTTTCATCGACAACATGTCTTTAGCGGGTCTCTGCGCCATTTGGCGCAACGGGTCAACTAATTTATATAGGGCCTAAGAGCAAGTCTAATAAGGCCTAGTCAGTAGGCTATAAGACTTGTCATGTCATCAAAATCCTACTTGGAGGAGTGAGAAGAGAGGAGAGAGAGAGTGAAGGGGGCTCTTATTCTACATCCCGGCTATAACACATAGATCAAGAAAAAATAGTATGCATGCAACTCTCTTCCAATCATATACCTTGCTCATGCAAATATTAAATGCTTAGAGACAACCTAATAGCCACTCTAAGAGCCAACTTACATGGCACTTTTGCGTATCTGGAGGAGAGAGATGTGAAAAAGTAAGGGGAGTGAGCTCTCATGCAAGAGCCTAGCTATATACACATTCCTAGGTAAATACAATAAATATGAAGAAAGAGATAGAGAAGATATGGAAAAAGTACTAATACAATAGCCAACCTTATATAATTTTTTGCGGGAAATAGCCAACCTTATAGCCCACACTATTGTATGAGTGCATATAGATGATGGCTATAGATGACTGATACGTCTGCAATGTATCTACAATTTATGAAGTATTCATGCTGTTATTTTATCATTCTTGGGTGTTTTACAATCATTTAATAGCAACTTTATATCATTTTTTGGGACTAACCTATTGACCCAGTGCCAACACCACGAAACTTTTCGAAGATTTTTTCTGGACCAGAAGGAATCCAATGGGCCAGAGCTGCACCTGGGGGTGCCCTGAGGGGGCACAACCCACCAGGGCACGCCAGGGGCGCTGGCGCGCCCAAGTGGGTTGTGCCCACCTCGGTGGCCTCCCGTACCCCTTCTTTGCACTATAAATTCCCAAATATTCCAAAACCCCTCGGGGTTAACCTAGATTAGAAGTTCCGCCACCGCAGGGCTCCGTAGCCACCGAAAACCAATCTAGATCCGTTCCGGCACCCTACCGGGGGGGAATCATCTCCGATGGCCATCTTCATCATCCCGGCGGCCACCACGATCAGGAGGGAGTAGTCCACCCTCGGGGCTGAGGGTTTGTACCAGTAGCTATGTGTTTAATATCTCTCTCTCTTGTGATCTATATCAAGGGCTTTGTTACTATAGATGGATCATATGATGTTTCTCCCCTCTATACTCTTGTTGTGATGAATTGAATCTTTACCCTTTGAAGTTTTGTCATGTCGGATTGAATGTTCAGATTTGGGAATACATGATGTATGTCTTGCGGTATGAACACTTGAGGTGATAATGGGGTATCATATTGATTCACTTGATATACGTTATGGCAATCAACTTGCGGATTCCCGCGATGATATTGGGGTAACCTATGCATAGGGGTTGATGCACGCTTTTAATATCTTTTCTCCAATAGAAACTTTGGGGTATCCTTGTAGTTCTTTGTGTGGTTTGAGTATTATGAATATGAATTTGCTTTGGTGTTATTTTGGTATGAACTCTTGATTAGATCGATCGGAAAGAATAGTTTGCGTTATTTTAGTACGAACTCTAGGATAGATCGAACGGAAAGAATAGGTTTGAGGTGCTTCCGTACCCTACAAACAATTTCTATCTTTTGTTCTCTGCTAATAGGAACTCGGGAGTGATTCTTTATTACACTTTGAGGGATAATCATATGATCCAACTATGTTAGCATTGTTGAGAGGTTGCACTAGTGAAAGTACAGACCCTAGTCCTCATTTTCAAGCATTGAAATACCGTTTTGTGCCCGTTTACTATCTTCTACCTAGCTATTTTTATTTATTCAGATTATAAAAATATATTTCTCCCATCAATATTACACTTTTATCACCATCTCTTCGCCGAACTAGTGCACCTATACAATTTGCCATTGTATTGGGTCTGTTGGGGACACAAGAGATTTCTTGTATTTGGTTGTAGGGTCGTTCGAGAGAGACTATCTTCATCCTACACTTCCCACGGATTGATAAACCTTAGGTCATCCACTTGAGGGAAAATTGCTACTGTCCTACAAAACTCTGCGCTTGGAGGCCCAACAAGTGTCTACAAGAATAAAGTTGCATAGTAGACATCAATGACATGGCAGTTCCTTATAGCCATCGGCTGGCTAAATTATTAACCATGCTCTAATGCGTTTTTCAAAACTGCCTTTGACTATTGACAAGATTAATAGTACATGAGATGCATTATGTGAAAATTGTATCATTGGAAGCTCCTTTCACATACGAATTTGACCGTATGCTTTGTGTAAGTTGCATGTCATATATTATTACTCTAACATTTGGTCAAAATTAGCCTCGAAAAATGCATTAGGCCCTGTATAGTAGATGGAAGGAGGGAGTAGTAGTGGAAGTGGATCCTCTGACATAGGTATCCCTGCCTTACCCTCCCTTTCGGTCACTTACTGGCGGACTCCATGCTTGCTAGGCCCCACATGTCAGTTACTCAATGGGTTCGGCCACGTCAGGGGATCCTCATCTGTAGTATACTCTCTCTGTTTTTATTTACTCCGCATAAAACGGAGGGAGTGGTAGTATAAAAGACGCGGGCGGGGGAGGGGGAGGGACGTTGGTTTGCTCTTAACTGCGGTCCCACAAGCGAGCAAAAATGCAAGACGAAGTGTGTTCCATTCGGTGAGCGACGTGGAGGGTCCAGCGTGCCGGGGTGCCACGCGAACGCGACAAGAGCGATGTAAAGTCAAAATCGATCGACCGGTCGTCACCGGAACCACTATTCACATCAGAACCTTCGCTGCTCGGCCTACGCCAGCCACTGCCCCAAAACCACACCTCCTCTCCAACCCATTCTGTCAGCGTTCTGGGAACGGGGGTCCCCAGACTTGCCTGCCTGCGGCCCACGGCGTGGCTCTGCGAGCGGGCCCGTACGACCCATCTTCATCAACAAGGCATTCAAGACCCTCGCGAGGGGCCAAGCCTCGCGAGGCGGACGACACCATACCCCTTCGGGAGCAGGCTCATCAGGTTGGCTCGTGAGGGGCGGAGAGATCAAGGAAAGGAAAACCTCGCGAGGTTCTCGTGACGTGAGCCATGACGACCGAGACGGTAGGCGCCCAGCGCCTGATGTCCTTGTTTCTGCTTTGGTTCTAAGGAGGCAAGCGTAGGCGCGGAGTACCGAGGCGTCAAGCAAAGGTTTCCATATCAGTGCAATGAGACCAAGACCAGTAGGACGGCAAGACGGAGGTCACCATGGAGCCCTAGACGACGTCACCACCAGATCCTTTTGCAGGCGAAGACTGCTTTTGTAAGGATAAGCTGTACTAGTTGTCCCCTTTCAAATTGGCTGTTGTTTGCTCCCTTCCCGCTCAATATTTGGGGAGAGGACTAGGGCCTCTATAAATAGGGCTAGCCACCACAGTAGGAGGCATCGAATCCTCACCCCACTAGAACGGTTCTGGAACTCATTCAGTTCATCCTCACACACACCAAGCACAAGAACACCTCGACCTCAGGAGGCTGTTCTTCCCCTTGTATTGTTCATCCTCAGCCCAAGAGGCAATCCACCACCACCACACTGGAGTAGAGTATTACACCACAACAGTGGCCCGAACCAGTATAAATCTTGTGTCCCTTGTGTTCTGAGTTCGACGGGTTAACCCTTGAGATCTTTGTGAAGCTAGGACGTGGATCGGTAGGGGGAGAATCTTCGTGCGCACCCCAGTGTTCGAACCTTGAGGGTTTTGCCGGAACCCGTGATCCGACACATTCCCCCACCTTTCGATCCCCTAGTGCGCATCAAGTGTCCCCTAGTTCGCCAGAAAGCCATGGTGCGCTGCAAGATCACGTACTACAAGATGATGACTCCAGAGCGCCACGCAGAAATCACGGCGGTGGTCGGCGCCACAGACCTCCGTTCCCAAGCTCGCTTTGCAGCGGGCCAATCCCCGAGTTATCTGGAGCCAAGCTACGAGGAGGAGGAAGCCGATCCAATGTTCATGGCGGAGGTCACGACACATAAGGCCCTTGATGTGTATGAGACGATGGACGTCGACTTCGTGCCGACATCCGAGTCCCCCAAGGTGCAGGCGGACCAACGGTTCAACCTAGCGATACTAAAGGAGGACCGAGAGGCAGAGGCTCAACTTGACGTAGAGCGCGCGCATGCTGCTGCCATCGAGGCTCTCCTGCACGTGGAACCAGATGTCGTGGATGTGAACCGGGCGGCGGAGGCTCAACTTGACGCGGAGCGCGCGGACGCCGCTGCCATCGAGGCCCTCCTGCAGGCGGAACTGGACGTCCTAGACTTGAACCGGGCGGCAGAGGCTCAACTCGATGCGGAGCGCGCGAATGCCGCTGCCATCGAGGCCCTCCTGCAGGTGGAACCGGACGTCCTGGACTTGAACCGGGCGGCAGAGGCTCAACTCGACGTGGAGCGCACGGATGCCGCTGCCATCGAGGCCCTCCTGCAGGCAGAACCGGAAGTCCTGGACTTGAACCGGGCGATGCTCTCGTCCGTGCAGAGCGCCCGCATGCTCCGCGTGAACGAGTAGCTGGAGGTCGAGGACAACCACGGTGCAGAGACACACGTCGTCAGCTACGGCTGGTTCACGCCGACAGCCAAAGACGACGAGGCCGCCTCGTTCCGCGAGCAGTAATAGTTTTTCTTTATGTTGTTGTTTTTAGTGATCTTTTGCTGCGTAAAAACATATATTGTTATGCAAGTCGCCTGACTTTCGTCATTTGGGTCAGTCTACCATTTTAGGCGGTTGGATGAATATCCTACGTCTCCTAACCCTTCTTCCTCACCTCTTCTTCTTCCCCAACAGACCACCGCACGGGCCGTACGGATCCTCCCCAACATGCGGTTGGATAAACATATTGTATGAACGAAAATTATGTGTCAGTGGTAGAATTGCTGAGTTTGGTTTGTTCACATGCAGTAGCACGTGTCAGTGAGGGTGCATTCCCTTGGTTGGGTTTGCGGCGTGCAGGAGCGACTGTGTGAGGGTGCGGTGCGACCACAGCGTGCATGAGCGACTGTGTGAGGGTGCGGTGCGAACGCGACAGCCGTGCGCAAGTGTACCTCCTTTTCATTTTGAAAACTTTAGGCAAGCTTGGCAAAAATGTGTGGTGAAGTATGGCAATGCAAGGCCTAGACCCAAACAGGATACAAGTACGTACGTAGTAGGAGTACTAGTGTTAAAAAAGAAAGGTGGGGTTTTCCTTCACGAGATTAATTGATACAAATCCTCGTTTGACGTGTCAATTAATGCGTATTTTTCTCCAAAGCCCAAAGAGCTAACCATCTCACTCCTCATCGCTTGATTAATGCAGCGCCATGCAAACCAACCTTCTCACTTTTGCATGCATGCAAGGGTATATTAATGTCCTTGGTTGCTAGTACGAGGCAAACCCCATCAATTTTGCCTCGATTAGTGTTAGTGGCCTTTTGCAAATTGTAATTTTGATATATTGGCCTTGTGTACAAAAAAAATGGAGGTAGTAACTATTTGAGTTCCTTCCCCATTGCGGTGACGTCGACGATATCTTGAACGTTGTGGTTTGGCGAAGTGCATTCGATGGAGAACAACATTGAGGGAGACCACGGTAAGTCGTTCGCAAGTGTCGCCTGCAAACCGAGACAACCACCTTATTTGCATCCAGGAAGTCCATTGAACCAAAGGACACGTAAATGTACTAGTACTACTAGTACACAATAGCGTCGTCCGTCCAGCTTAGTGCGGTGAGGTGGTGTCTCGAAGAAGACGATGGAGAAGCGGAGTCAGTGAAGAGTGAAATGATGGTTGCTTCGTCCGTGCTTTGTGATTTGACGCCTCACTGCTTTGTGATTTGTGATAGAAGGAACAGGGGAGTAGACTCTATGCTCTATACTGTATGTGCATCCGAGCACGGGAGAAAGAGGAGAGATGTTGCATTTTTCTATTCCTTCAATCAATCAATCAATCAGGGAGCTTCGGTTCCATCTTTTTGGCTTTGGCAGCACCGTCCACGATGGTTCCCATCGATGCCAAAAGCTATTTTCACATTTGGCTACACACTGTGGATGCCCTTAACCGTACCACTTGGTTTTGCTCCGGTGTGCTATCTATACAAATCTCAATTATATTGATATAAAAAATTATAAAATCAAGATTAGTAAAAAGGAGGTGATTTTGCCGCGCGGATGGTAGGGGAGGTTTCTTATTTTTAGAGGACGTTGGCCTAGCGGTTTGCTAACATGCGGTCCCACGTCTCAGTGCTTTACCAAACCGATCCGCATCCCATATGAGGCAGAACAATGACAGAAGCAACACGTGGTTAACTTGAAGAAGATGAGGGAGAAGCGGATTCCGCAACGAGTGAAATGCTGGTTGCTGCGTCCCTCCAACTTCTTTTATTTAGCATTATTACTTCGTCCCTCCAACTTAACTGTCGGAAAGGTGCAACTTTGTGATTTGATGCCTCATTGCTCATTACTATGCCGGCGCCATGACTGGGGTGCTTCACCCCTGCTGCTCTGCACTGTATTTCGGTATGGCACATGGACCCGGTAGCTTGATGTCCCACATGTCGGCGAAAGGGACTAGAACATTTATGAAAGCGAGCGCTCCACTCTTACGACGGAGGAGTACACGATACGGCGGCCCAGTGAACTGTTACTTGTAGTGTATAGTATTATAGTACTATAGTTTTGCTGTTTCACACGATCCATCGATACAAACCAGATTAAATAGGAAAGGGCGGGATTTTTCCCGCGCGGTAGATGATACTGGCCATACATTTCAAAGGCAATTTTAATGTATGAAAACTGAATACTTAAGTAACAATATGATACCTAGTATAACTAAAAACAAATATGGTTTACTGTGTTAGAGTGTAGTAGTAGTGCTGTATTGAATAGTTGTTAGATGTAACATGCGAGAACGTGTAGAGATGTAGTTTTGGAGGGCCTACAGAGAGAAAAGCGTAATACGGTCACCAGACTTCAGAATACGCTCATTACGGTCACTTTATATGTTTTGTGGTGATTATACGGTCACTTGCTCACCGTTCATCATCGGATTGCACTCTGTTGACCGGCCAAATAGTCTGCGTGGCACCATGTTGACTAGTTAAATTGACCATGGTCCTTGTGGGTCCCACCTATCAGTTCGCATAGGAAAAAGGTTAGATAAGCACAAATTTATGCAGGCGCGACAAGACTCCAACCCGTGCGCGGGAACCACCTGGTTGTGTATGCATCTGTCAGGGCCTGATGTGTGCGCATGCACGTGTAGGTTGAGCACTTGAGCGTGAGAGTGTGTGTTGGCCGTGTGGTGTGTGCATGCATGCGTGCGTGTGTGCGTGTGAGTGTTGCGTGCGCTCATGGCTGCGTGTGTACGTGTGAGTGTTGCATGCGTGCGTGGCTGCATGTGTTCGTGTGAGTGTTGCGTGCATGCAGTTCATGTGCATGCGTGCGCGTGTGTATAGTCACCACACCAGCTCATGTGTGTTAAAACAAATGGCTCAGCATACCAATACAAGGCCACCTTGTCCACTGTGCCCGCGGTCATGACTTCGAACCACCGTCCAATATTTTTTTGTCGTTTGTTTTCATTCTTACTAGCAAGATGCCCGTGTGCTGCACGTAACACCAAGATGCATTTGTATGACTAGTTTATCTTGTGAGAGAAAAGGATGAATGAGGGAAGGCCTTATTTGCAAATGTGGAGAGGTGTGTGGGTACCTTTTTGCAAAATTGCCATAATTTCCTTCCTATCCCTCAGATATAAATTGGACGACCTATATTGCAGGATGGCAGGCACACCATCATCACCAACTCTGTTTTTTATAAGAGTGTAGAGTAGATACAAGCCGACAGGTGGGCCCAATGGTAGTGAGATAATGTGATGCAACACTAGAGGTGCCACGTGGAGCATTTAACTGGTCAACTAGTCGTGTCTTGAGCAAATACAGAGTTGTACGGTGAGCCCGTGACTGTATAATAACCACAAAACATAAATGGTGGCCGCAATGAGTGGATTCTGAAGTCCAATGTACGTATCTTGCTTTTGATTCAAATACAATGATCGTCATTGTATATAGCGCGAGAGGAAGATGAAACATGCGTGAATGTGCTGGGGGCGTACTTTTAGAGGACCTGGAGCTAGTTTGTGTGCGTACGTGAAAGGGGCATAGAGGGGGTGTATGCGATGGAGAGAGAGATGCTCTTCGTTTCTCTTTATTATGACTAACTTTATATATAGTATAAAAATAAAAAATTCACAGTCTTGAATGAATATCATTGTGGGCACCATGCAATGCAAATTAACGTTCATACTCCTCCCATATAACTTTGTAATGTTGTATATATGTATAAATTCTAAAATAATTTTTTGGCCACACTTTATTCAAAAGGAATGTTGTATGCGAAATAAACGTGAAGAGAGGGCTTTTTAGATCAATGATGTAACATGGGAGAATGTGTAGTTGATGTATTTGGCAGGGCCTAGAGAGGTATGTGTGTGTATTATGTATTCGAGAGAGGCATGGATAGAGGGGCCGGCGGGGGAGGGGGCATGGGAGAGATAGCACGAGAAATGAGAGAGGTCTATAGAGAGAGACGAATATGATGTCACGGCGAGAGATTCCCTTGAGTGTGTATATGCAAGGGGGGAGGGGGTAGAGGCACGAGGAGAATTTTTTTGTGTGGTGTCTGTGTTGGTATGTGTGGGTGTGAGAAGATAACGAGGCCTGCGTGCAGGGGGTGTGTCACCGCGTGAGGTCTGTTGGGCCGAGGTGAGGCCCTTGGTTTGGTTCCATCCTGCGCTACATTGGTTGGCCCGTGACACATCTAGGAAGACCCATGGATGACTAGTCGTACAAGACAAAGATAGCAGAATCATGAATGACTCTGTGTCCACCGACAAAGCCGGCTAGGATTTGTAACCCTAGGTCCTCGGACTAAGGTAACCCCTTATCTCTGATATTACTATTCATCCAACCTAACTTTAAGGGGCATCCTACATAATGCTCTACTAGAGTCATACTCGTCAATTAGGAAGAAGGTGTGAGACAATGCGTGAGAGACAGGCCTAAAGATAATGTGCATACAGGATACACGTAGGCAGGTCTATGTATATATAAATGGGTCAATGGGGATTGTGCGTGTGTATGCTTGTGAGAGGAAGAGTGTTTGTGATACAGGTTAGTGAAAACAGTCGTAAACGGTTACGAGAGGGAGGTAGGGTTATATCGAGAGCATGTCTACGAGAAAGACACCTCGGGAGAGAGGGTGTGAGCATGTGTGAGAGACCATCGATGGAGAGTGAAACTACACGTAAAATACTGATGTACACATTGAATAAAGATATAAATTGTATCCAAATATTAGGATGGGATCATGATATTTGCAATCCGCGAAAGGAACGGTCATTGATCCATCAGACATCTAGATTCTAGCGAATTTGAGAATGTCTATGTTATTATTCGACATAATTGATGCACATAGTTAGTATTTTGAACTCCAGACAATGCATTGCTTTAGCAATCGAATATAAACGTGAGTATAGTTCATGTTGTGTGTGTAAAGCACATTATACATACGGAAGTTTGATACGTCTCCAACGTATCTATAATTTTTGATTGTTCCATGCTATTATATTATCCGTCTAGGATGTTTTATATGCATTTATATGCTATTTTATATGATTTTTGGGACTAAACTATTAACCTAGAGCCCAGTGCTAGTTTCTGTTTTTTCCTTGTTTTTGAGTATCGCAAAAAAGGAAAACCAAATGGAGTCCAATTGACCTGAAATTCAACGGAGATCATTTTTGGACCAGAAGAAGCCCACTGAGGACCGGAGGTGGGCGAGAAGAGTCCCGGGGCCACCTCGAGGGTGGGGGCCGCGCCCTACCCCCCGGGCGCGCCCCTGCCTCGTGCCCGCCTCGGGGACCCCCCTGACTTGTTCCCGACTCCAACACCTCTTATATAACCCCAAACTTCCAGCAAGAAACCTATATCGGGAGTTCCACCGCCGCAAGCCTCTGTAGCCACCGAAAACCAATCTAGACCCGTTCCGGCACCCTGCCGGAGGGGGAAATCCCTCATCGGTGGCCATCTTCATCATCCCGACGTTCTCCATGACGAGGAGGGAGTAGTTCACCCTCGGGGCTGAGGGTATGTACCAGTAGCTATGTGTTTGATCTCTCTCTCTCTCTCTCTCTCGTATTCTTGATTCGGCACGATCTTGATGTATCATGAGCTTTGCTATTATAGTTGGATCTTATGATGTTTCTCCCCCTCTACTCTCTTGTAATGGATTGAGTTTTCCCTTCGAAGTTATCTTATCGGATTGAGTCTTTAAGGATTTGAGAACACTTGATGTATGTCTTGCGTGGGATACCCGTGGTGACAATGGGGTATTCTATTGAATCACTTGATGTATGTTTTGGTGATCAACTTGAGGGTTCCGTAACCTCGTGAACTTATGCATAGGGGTTGGCACACGTTTTCGTCTTGACTCTCTGGTATAAACTTTGGGGCACTCTTTGAAGTTCTATGTGTTGGTTGAATAGATGAATCTGAGATTGTTTGATGCATATCGTATAATCATACCCACGGATACTTGAGGTGACATTGGGGTATCTAGGTGACATTAGGGTTTTGGTTGATTTGTGTCTTAAGGTGTTATTCTAGTACGAACTCTATGATAGATCGAACGGAAAGAATAGCTTCGTGTTATTTTACTATGGACTCTTGAATAGACCGATCAGAAAGATTAACTTTGAGGTGGTTTCGTACCCTACAATAATCTCTTCGTTTGTTCTCCGCTATTAGTGACTTTGGAATGACTCTTTGTTGCATGTTGAGGGATAGTTATATGATCCAATTATGTTATTATTGTTGAGAGAACTTGCACTAGTGAAAGTATGAACCCTAAGCCTTGTTTCGAAGCATTGCAATACCGTTTATGCTCACTTTTATTACTTGTTACCTTGCTATTTTTATAATTTTAGATTACAAAAACCTATATCTACCATCCTTATTGCAGTTGTATCACCATCTCTTCATTAACTAGTGCACCTATACAATTTACCATTGTATTGGGTGTGTTGGGGACACAAGAGACTCTTTGTTATTTGGTTGCGGGGTTGCTTGAGAGAGACCATCTTCATCCCTCGCCTCCCACGGATTGATAAACCTTAGGTCATCCAGTTGAGGGAAATTTGCTACTGTCCTACAAACCTCTGCACTTGAAGGCCCAACAACGTCTACAAGAAGAAGGTTGCGTAGTAGACATCAAAGTTACACAATGAACATTATAAATAGCTAGCTATGAACTAGCATACATTTGAATTCAACTTAAGGTGGTTTAAAACATTCGAATTCAACATGAAGTCCACTCAATTATTTGAATTCGATATCATGGCATTTGTAAATCATACCTAAATTATGGGGGCACAAATCTTTGCTCTGCTTTTGTACATAATAGCATATATAGTCGTGTACAAAATAGATTCATATTTAGCTCCTCCATTCCAAAATAATCGTAGTTATAGGATTTTCAAGTGTCAAAATTTCAAAAAGAAGCGGATAATTTAATGAGGTTTTCAAACATACAAGGTCAAATTTAACGTTGTCTATTTAGGTCAATCCTCAAAGTTCAAGAGTACTCTAAACGTGAATGCTTCATTTCAAAATTTGAATGAAGTGCCAAAAGAGCCTCTACTACTTGAAACCGCGTGAGACCAATGTTTGGTAGAAGGAAATTACTTTTCTAACTCCGACCCATGAAACCTACCGCCCGACGTCCAAAGGTCTAAACCGGGTAGGTTTGTAGCTTCTTCTAGACGCATACGCAACCGCCTCTGAAAAACATTCATACACAATGGCCGCCTAAGCACACATTCACGGCGAAATCGCTCCGCCCACTATTTGGGACACACAGGATTACCATCCTACCCCGACCCATGATGAGTCCGAAATTTAAGAGGGGGGCAAAGTTTGTACTTTCCCCAAATTTCAAACAAGCGCGTCCCATCTGTTCAAAAAGCCAAAAACAAGCGCGTCCCAGACCGAAACATGGTTCTCCCTTAGCTCCCCCCACCCCCCGCTCCTCGTCCGATTCCCCATTTGTACTCTGTGGGCGCCAAAACTACCTCTCCACCAGCCGCGAAACCCCGGTGTCCTCCGTCCGCCACCCCATCCCACCCATCAACCACCGCCCTCCTCCATCACGTCGGAGCTGATACCCCGACATCGTCATCCACCGCAACCTCAACCGCAATGCCCTCCACGGCTAGTAGTTGAAGCCGAGGCCGAGCTGTCCGTACCCGAGCCAGTTCAACCACGCCATCCTGCGCCTCACCGCAGCCACTCCAACTTCGCCACCATCCACTGCACCGGAGCTGTTCCTTCTACGCCATCCTTCGCCACCTCAGATCTGCTTCCCCTCTGCCGACATACAGCCACGGCAACACAGTCAACAATTTGGCCATGGGATCGTCCAAGGCTGCACCCTCCTCTAAAACATCGGTTCCCCCAGCAAAAAGAACATCGCCGCGACATATGAAGGACACAACACTGGCAACTGGAAATGGTACTCATCTTCCCTTATTCGTGCAAATCTTACGTGTCTTCTTACATGATATTCATCCCACAGAAGACACTAGTTGACCGCTTCTTCTTGATACTAGATGTTCCTAGTAACTCGTGATGCACAAGGTTTCTCTTCCTATACTATTTCACCTTAGCTAGAGGTCCGTCACCCCTCGATTTCAATTCCTGGTCAGTTGATTCCCAATTAACGGAAGCATTCCACGGAGTAACAGGCGCTAGTCCGCCTATTACACCGGGGAAGCAGCGCCTCAGTGTTTATCTTAGGGGTGTGTGGGGCCTAGAGCTGCTGGCGCCCGATCTGGAGGTCGGCCGAGATTAAAGGGATGGCCTGGGGGTGCTGCCAAGCACGACGGTGGTGTGAGGTCGAGGGAAGGGCGAGGCGGCGGAGGCAGGGATCTATGCCGGTGGTCACTGGCGGTTCGAGAAAGATCGTCAACAGTGACTGGCGGGAGGTAGACGAAGGCCGTCTGCCTGTTCCTTATAGATCGGACGGTTCATAAAAAATCGACTGACCTATTTATTTTCAGTCGACTATTATTTTGATAGGACCACATGTGGTGGTGTGCTGGAGGAGTACCTGCATTTCCCAGCCATCCGTGTGCTCGTATATTACAAAATCATACGAAGTAGAATCTAATTTTGTTTGCCATGCAATGTTGTAGAGCTATCATATGTCTCTTGTCGTTTATTTTCAGCTAGATGCTATCTGCTACTTTTATAGTGCACTAGTTCTGCACACACTTCACCCATACTCTCACTATTGTGTTTTTATGCAAGGGTATTTCAGACTCTGTTGCCTGGAAAGAAGCAGAAAAGAAAAGAGAGAAGTCGCTCGGCGTGATGCAGCGTCTAGGCGGACACGTTTCAGCCTTATAAAGGGTGCAGTGTCAGCAGATGGAGACGGTAAACGTAGCTCTGGAGTTGATGACCTCGCTCGCGATGAACCACCATCCCAGTTGCTTGCTTTAAATTCGTGGTGTCATATGTGGTTGCATGTTGCATATGGTGTCTAGCTTGTATTCGAAAGGCCAAAGTCAGTCTTTATTAAGATAAGGAAAGATATTTTTACATGAACCACCATCCCGGGAGCACCAGAAGACAAATAGCTAGTCAGGGCACCGGCTGAGCCAGTGACAAGCCCAACACAGACATACATCACCTGGAAGCCAACTAAAAAGCCACGATGGTGGCGAAGCAGCCCGCCTCCCACCAGGCTCTCAGGTCCTCGATGATCATGCTCACCACTCCAGCCGGATGTCTAGCTTGTATTGCTTCCAATTTGGTTAAATTGCATCTGCTTAGCTTACACATTGTACCTTTGAATATGACATGCCTTCCTATTTTTGGTACATACTAGTACATTTTTCTATTAGCCATGTTCTTACATCAAACTAATGTTCTTGTGTATCCCTCATCAATCACTTATGATGAGACAGTCACCCCAGTTGGTTACTTTGAGAAAAGATCCTATTTTGAAGAATGCAGTGTCAGCCTCCCCACATGATTCTCAAGAAACAACAAGGCTAGATGAAGATAGTGAATGTAGCTCTGTAGTTGATGACAGCATTTCCCCTACACCAGCATCGCATGTGCTTTCTCTAACTTGGCAGCGTGATATGTGGTTGCATGTTGCATATGGTGTCTAGACTGTAATTCTTCCAATCTGGTTAAATTGCATGTGCTATTCTGCTTTGTTTATACATTATACCTGTTAATGTGACATGCCTTCCTGTTTTTAGTACATAGTACATCTGTCTATTAAGCATGTCCTTACATAGAACTATTGTTTTTTTGTATCCCGCATGAATCAATATGACGAGACACCTTTAGTATATGCAGTGTGATATTAGTTGCATCTTTCGTATGATTTATAGCATGCACTGCTTCTAATTTGTTGAATCACCATTTATGATGGGACGCTTTTAACTTGGCAAAGTCATATTGGTTGCATCTTTCATGTGGTGTCTAGCTTGCATTGCTTCTTATTTGTTGAAATGGCTTCTGCTTAGTTTACACAAACTGTTGTGAATATGCCATGTCGTCCTGTTTTTCGTACATATTCCATCCTAGTATCATGTGTTTGCCTTACACCAAAGTAGTGATTGTCAGTACCATGCACGAATGAGTTCTAAAGAGTGAATTTTATTGCTTTTTCTTGTTGGTTTTACTTGAAAATTCAAAATCAATAAAGCGGAAGGAAAGTAGCAAGGCAGCTGATATAGGTGCTCCTTCCAAACGGAGGGCCTCTACAGGTTCTACTCTGCCACCCCCAAGAAGATTTGCAAGATAACACATGCATAGACACTCAATGTAGCTGTGTTGATGATGAGCACGTCTCCCCTAGTGCACCATCACAGGTGCTCCCTCTAACTTGGCAATCAAGTATATGTGGTTGCATGTTATGTATTGATGTCTAGCTTGTATTGCTTCTAATTTTGTTGAATTTCATCTGCTTACTTTACACATTATACTTGTGAATAAGACACGTGTTCCTGCTTTCTAGAACATACAATATCATCTATGACACCATGTTCTTACATCAAAGTACTACTGTTGTGTAACCTGTAACAATCACTTATCATAAGACACGTTTGACTTGGGAGTGTGATATAGGTTACATCTCACATTCTTTTCTAGCTTGTACTACTTCTAATTTGTTGAAATGGCACTTATGGCAGGACAGTTTTAACTTGGTAGAGTGATATTCGTTGCATCTTTCATATGGTGTCTAGCTTTCATTGCTTCTAATTTGTTGAAATGTCTTCTCCTTAGTTTACACATCATAAGCTGTGAATATGCAATGCTGTGAATATGCAATGGCACTAATGACGAGAGACCTTTAACTTGGTAGTGTGATGTTGTTTGCATCTTGCATATGATTTATTTCTTGTACTGCTTCACATTTGTTTAAACACCATTTATGACGAGACACCGTTAACTTGGTAGAGCGATATTTGTAGCATATTTCATATGGTGTCTACCTTCCATTGCATTGCTTCTAATTTAGTGAAATGTCTTCTGCTTTGTTTACACATCATAGTTCTGGTTATCTCATGCCGTCCTATTTTTCGTACATATTACATCCTCCTATCATGTGGTTGTCTAACATCAAAGTTTACTTCATCTGTATCATGCATCAATTTGTTCTAAAGAACTAAATTGTTATTCTTTTTCTTGTCAGCTTGACTTAACATGGCACAGAGAAAAAGGAAGGAACACAGAATGACATGGAAAAGGAAGCAGAAGAATCCTGCAGATTCTGCTGGTACTGATGGTGCAATAGAAGGTCAAAGTCCAGCGGAAAATTGTACAAACAGGGTATCCCATGCTACCCGAGCTGCAGAACAAGCCAAACAGAAACCAATAGCTTCCACCAAACAAGCAGAGACATACCTAGTTGTTGCAACACCTTCCACAGTACCACCAGCTGCACGAGTTACTCGTTGGTCAACTCAGCTAGCAGCACGTTCCCAAGCTCCCTTGCCACCTGACACTAGTTCTGAAGCACTCTTGACACAAGAGAAGTTGCCAAGATCAGATGAACTTTGTGAGCTTCAACAGCAAGAAGATAGTTGCTGGAGTCAAGTTACAGTTGCATGCTTCTTTATATGTAGTCTCACAGTTTGATGTACACTAGCACTTCCTATGTTCGTTGTTGGACTAGCACCTAGGTGCAAGAGGAAACAAACATCAGGGATAATGCTCGATAGGTTAACTAAATCTAGATTAGGAAGAATGGATATCTGTTTTGAGGCAGGTTTAAAAAGGCCACGTGATGCTACAGAGTCAGTCAAGTTAGTATCAGAGGCAGCGGTTGCCGTTAGGTGTCTATCCTCCCAACATGGATTCAGTACAGGAATGACAATGATGAAACCTAGTTCAACACCTTCCTCGACCATTTATCTGTAAGTATGGTTATGTACAGAAACTAGTAATATCGTCTTGCTCATCCCATACTTTCTAGGTTCTTGATAATGAGACTCCCATAATTTTCAACAGATGAGGTTCAAGTTGGATAGCCAAGATGATGCTACCCACAAGCTTGCACCCATGTTTTCAAGTCTACTCTGCGACAGTATCGGTATAACTTGAGGAAAACTCACTTTGAAGGCAAGGCTAACAGTGAACTTGCCCAAACATCTCCAGTGGAAATATATCGGATGAAGGCTGGAGAGGCCTCGTTAAACACTGGTCTGATCCAAAGTATCAGGTACATTATATATATATGTGATCAGATCACATGTTGAAGTCCTATTTACACATGTGCCTCACAAATCTATCTTCTTGTAAGTGAACTATTCAAAGAACAAGGCCAACCGTACGAAAGTGAAATTCCAACAGACGATAGGATCTCGTAGCTATATTGCACACTGCGAGGCTCTTGTGATTAGCTGTTGTTTCACTCTTTTCGCTGTACCATATTATCAGATCTATATTGACTTGTTCCAGATGCAGAGGAAAGCCCATAATGACCAAAAAGTACCTGAACCCAATGCTATGGAAATCTTCAAGGACTGTCACACCAGCAAGACGAAGGGCATGACTACACCAGTCAAAGCCGCTGTTGTAAGTCCTTAATCCTCATGCCTTTTAACTACTACTTACTTTGACTTGTGCCTTGAGTTGCATGGTTTGCTACCAATGTCTATTACTCTTTTCAATTTTATACACAATTGTCTTAGCGTATCATTGCACCTTACAAGGTTTAAAAGAGAGGAGTGATGTTCCTTTGATCTTGGTCTGTAATCTAGTTCTGTGCTGGACTTGTCCACACAATGTTACAATTGCCTGTTTATCTGTTCTCAGTTCTTTTGTGATATGTATGATGTCATTCAATGCTTATAGTATTATAAACTTTGTCTCTTTATCCTTAGCTGTCAATACAATGTGAAGAAATAGACAATACATTAGCCATGATACATGGTCATATGTTTGGAACCTGGTTTTATTATGTACTTTGCAGTAAAATACAACTAATATTTTACATGGGTTCACTAGAATAAGTTCTGTATATAGACCAAAGCTATTTTGTTTGGTTTTGCTGCCTCCTTAATATCTTACATTACGGTACTACTAATGTAAAAACTCAACTTTTTAGCAAGCTATGGAAAAAAATGGTGGAACCGCCACCTTCTAAAGGTGGCGAGGCAACTATAACCGCAATGTCGCTCTTCTTCTTTGTGGGTCAAGATGCATCCACTAACAGTGCCAAAAGCACGTTCATGCGTAATACCGGGTTGGTTGTTAAGGCAATCTCGTCCAAACTGCCTCATGATCAAGATACGCAAGCTCAAAACAATGTTATATCTGCGCTCCAGACACAAGTCCATTCCCTAACAGAGACCCTTTATGAAACAAGGACAAACATTGTTTGATGTCGTCAAGATATGCATGGTTTTGAAACCAGACTATCAGACATTTGCTATGTTGGTCAGGAGCCTAGGAGAAATGAAGGCGAAGGTTATGGTGCTCCATGGGACAATACAACATGAAAACATAACAGTCAGGTCAAATGAACTGAGCTTCTAAACTTCTGGTGGTGCATTTATCTGCCAGACAGTTAACTTTAATGCCAACCTTTTGTTTTATAGTTGTAATTTGTTTTGTTGCGATACAAAATTTGTTCTTAACGGGCAGCCACCAACTGAAGAAAACCGCAAGCCATTTTCTATAGTGTAGGGTGTTCCCTATATTTGCACTGGTGGCGATTTTTGATGCCCAGTGGATGTAATCTGTGCAATCGCCTTAATAGCCTAGCATTAGTTTCGGGCTTATTTATTTCCTAGTCTTCTTTTCCCTGGTTTGCTAGTGGCCGCAACAACCATGGGCCATATTCGGACCATGGTAACCTTGACCTGCTACAGGCCGTAGGATCCATGGGCCTCCTACGGGCCGTTGATAAATGGGCCTCCAATAGGGCCGTATAATCGGTGGGCCTCGGGCCGTCGGATAAATGGGTCTACATGGGTCGTAAGCAGGCGTGGTGGTATCGGCCCGGCCGCAGTAGCGAATTCGTTAACATGCCAGAGGACAGCAAAGGCTTAATTCTGTCACAGGCATAGTGGGCCGTTAATGGGCCAGAATATAGGACAGGTTGGAAACGTCGCAACGGGTTAAGAGGCCACAAACGGGCCGACTCTGGCCACAAGCCAAATTTGGCCCATTAGGGGAACAGGCCAGTACGGGCCGGATGTAATCAAGGGCCGGAAAGGAGCTCAAGAACGTATGGGCCGTCAGTAGGCCGAAAGCTAACACGGGCTGGAAATGGCCCATGTGAATCATGGGCCGTTAATGGGTGCAAAGCAATTTACTGTTCATTATGGGCTAGAGTCACTGTGGGCCTCTAAAGGGCCTAAAGATACGAAAGGCCTCATATGGGCTGAAAGACGTCATGGGCCATACATGGGCCAAAAGTGAACGGGCTGGTGTTATATTCGACGGCCCACATGACATTGTTGGGCCAATTCCGGGTAGTCCCTAACGGGCTGTAAAAGGGCTATTTGCAAAGAGACCGTTAACAAGCTTTTCATGGGCCAGCCCGTGAACTTTTGACCAAGTCAAACGGGCCAGCCTTTGTAAGCTAAATGGGCTAGTGGTGGGCCGTCACACGTGTCTACATATCATAGGCACCTCTCTGGCCCACTAACGAGCTGACACGTGTTTCCTCCGGCCAATCAGAATTTTACACATGGAAAATTCCCATTGGTCCGGGCTGTTAACGGGTTATGGGATCCAAAACCGGACCCGATAGCTTAAAGGCGACCCGTTATGGTGGATGCCACATGTCGGTCACCCTTGATGAAAGCACTTCTGTGACGCGCGATTTATCGTCATGGAAGTGGACACTTCCGTGATGATAATTTTGGTAATGTCATGGAACACTTCTACGACAGCACATGTATGACTATCTTGATTCTCTCATAAAATTGTCATGGATGTACATGCATGACAGAAAACGTGACCTATTGTGACAAACACATATCATCACGAAAGTGTATTTTTTTGTAGTGGTAGGACTCCCCCCCATGGCGCGCCACCCCTGGCCGGCCTCCTCCTCCCCTCCTTTATATACGGGGGCGGGGGCACCCCAAAGCTACAACAGTTATTCTCTTAGCCGTGTGCGGTTCCCCCTTCCACAGTTTACTCCTCCGGTCATAGCATCGTAGTGCTTAGGCGAAGCCCTGCACGGATCACATCACCATCACCGTCGCCACGCCGTCATGCTGATAGAACTCTCCCTCGACCCTCTACTGGATCAAGAGTTCGAGGGATGTCATCGAGCTGAACGTGTGCTGAACATGGAGGTGCCGTACGTTCGGTACTTGGATCAGTTGGATCGTGAAGACGTTCGCCTACATCAACCGCGTTAACCTAACGCTTTCGCTTTCAGTCTACGAGGGTACGTGGACACACTCTTCCCGTCTCGTTGCTATGCATCTCCTAGATAGATCTTGCATGATCGTAGGATTTTTTTTGAAATTGCTTGCTATGTTCCCCAACAAGTTCCCCCGGCGGAATCGCTCCGCTGGAGGGCAAAAGTGCTCCTGCACAAGTTCCGCCTCGAGACGGCGGCACTCCATCCCGTAAGTCCTCTCCTTATTTTTTCTAGGTCAAAAGACCTTAAGTACCAGATGATGGGCACCAGAGGTGGGCCGGGCTGGCCACAACCCACTAGGGGGCGCCTGGGCCTGGCGTGCCCTGGTTTCTTGTGGTCACCATGTGGCCCCCCTCCAGTAGTTATTTTCTCCAGTATTTTTATATATTCCCAAATAATTCTCCATAATTTTTTAGCTCATTTGGAGATATGCAGAATAGGTATCTCTGACGTAGCTTTTTCAGGTCCAGAATTTCAGCTGCCGACATTCTCCCTCTTTGTGTAAACCTTGCATATTATGAGAGAAAAGGTATTATAATTACTCCACAAAACTTTATTATGCATAAAACATTATCAATAACAGTAGGAAAACATGATGCAAAATGGACGTATCAACTCCCAAGCCGATATCAAAAAACATGTCCACATGGTTTGAGAGAGAGAGAGAGAGAGAGAGAGAGAGAGAGGTGTCGATAAAACAGAATAGAGACATAGTAGCATCATGCTTATTATCATAGCAGCAACAAATTTTATCATAAAACTTTATCATATAACTTCTCATGAACAAGGAACAATTCATCACAACATTGAAGTATAAAGCATAAACTCTATTGAAAGCCAACAAACTATGTTCTCAGTCAACTTTGCAACTACAATTCATCATATTTTCAGGAAGGTGTCGACGTTCTGGGACCGGGGGTGCCTAGACTTGCCTGCCTGCGAGCTTGTGCGTGGCTCCACCAATAGCCTGGTACGGCCCATCTTTATCAGCAAGCACTCAAGACCCTCGCGAGGGGCCAAGCCTCGCGAGGCAGACGACGCCAAGACCTCCTCAGGGGCAGCCTCACTAGGCTGGCTCCCGAGGGGCGGAGATCTCTATGCAAGGGATACCTCGCGAGGTTCACGTGACGTGAGCCGTGACGACCGAGGCCAGGTGGGCGTGAGCGGGTGCAGTGTACCAGTTTCCTCTTTGGTGCTAAAGAGGCAAGCAGAGGCGAGGAGTCCCGAGGCGACAGGCAAAGTTTCCATATTAGGGCAACACGACCAAGACCAGCAGGACGGAGGTCACCACGGAGCCCACGGCATCGTCACCACCAGAGCCTTTGGCAGGCAAAGACCACCTTTTGTCAGGATAGCTTTTACTAGTTGTCCCCCTTGAAACTTGGCCGTTGTGGGATCCCTTCCCACCTAAACATTTGGGAAGAGGACCCGGGCCTCTATAAATAGGACCTTGCCACCACCATAGCAAGGGACGGATCATTCGGATCACCCTCACACACACTAGCTCATCGAGCTCAAGAACACCTCTCCTCAGGAGGTTGTTCATCCACTTTACCAGTTCATCCTCAGCCCCTCGAGGCAATCCACCCACAAACTGGAGTAGGGTATTACACCGCGAGGTGGCCCGAACCAGTATAAACCCTCGTGTATCTTGTTCCTTGGGTTTGTCGAGCTAGGCCGTGGGATCGTTGAGCGAGTGAGCTAGGAAGAGAGTGTTCTTCGTGCGCACCCTAGAGTTTGAACCTCAAGGGTTTGCCGGAACTCACGAATCCGACAGAAGGTTCTCTTATTGAAGCCTTTTGGCAAGTCCACATACTCAACCATCAAGGACGTGGTGTGCTCTCTCGAGCGTGCCTACCAGGCCGCAGCGGCAGAAGACCCGAACAACGAAGGCGCCCTGTACTCCCCTGAGGCCATCCCCAAGAAGAAGAAACAACTGCTCCACCAAGGGCTTCAGGACAACAGCGTCTCCAGCGGCACCACCTCAGGACCTGCGCCCGTAGATGAGGCGCCTCCCTCCCTTGCATAGGAAGGCGCGCCCGGCGCCCTCCTCAGGCTGGGCTCAGGGGCTCTCTTCTGGAGGGCCTCAGACCTAGCCAACGTCACGAGGGAGGTGCTCGGGCACCACGTGGAGGCATGCTTCACCGCACGCTTCCCTCATCAGGGCACTAGGCACGAGGTGCCCGGTGCTCAGGAGTTCATCACCAAGACCACCGAGGAGAATCAAGAAGCAAGAGCCATGCACGGCGACCGCCGCCCACCACCTGGCGCAGTTCCGCGCCCTAGCGAGGACGACGAGCTGCGCGTTTGCGTCGACATTCCAGGGTTCAACAGGGCCGCATCTCAGGGGCGCTTCTGGCCATCGAGCGTTGGTCGGTGTGAGGGTCCCCCTCACAGCTACATTCGCATGCCTTTCGGCCTGCCGAACGCAGCTGTCACCTTCCACCGACTCATGCAGGATGCCCTGGTGGCTCGTGAGGCCAGGCGCCAGGAAGTCCTAGGGGACGAGGAGCCGGAACCTCCGCGGTCCCCCGGGAACCGGCCACCTGACGACCCATGAGGAACGACCTCTTCAGCAAGCACCTTCAGCTACTCCAACACCTCGTCGACAACAGTACTAGGTGACACTTTTTGGCTTATTCAGCTGGGGGTGCTCCTGAGGCTGCATCATCCCCAGGTCGCACGAGCCCGTCCCAGCGACATGTATCCTCTTGCATTTTTAGCTTACTCTGTTGGGGGCGCCCCTCGGGCTGCATCATCCCCAGGCCGCATGGGTTCGTCCATGTGACAAGTATCATTCTTGCATTGTCACAGCCCTAGAATAATGTTTGTAAATAGTGGCTTTGCACCCATGCATCATGTCTAAATTTCTGAAACTTGAATTGAGGAATTTTGAAAGCCTCAAAAACTTAATTAAAAGAAGGGCAAAGGACCCTAGAAATCTCATTCTTTGTTCCAAGATGTCCTTTTGCAATGTTTGAGAATTTTGGCAAGAGCTATATATCAAACCAAAATTTAGGAACATTTTTAAGGAATTATTTTGGGACTTTGAATTTAAATCAATACTATTTTTGAATTTGAACTTATATTCAAATATATACTGAATATATGTTCAAATAACTGAAACAATTTTATGTGCTTTGGTATAATTCCATTGTGCTAAATAAAATGTTCAGGGGAATTTTGTCACTGTTTTTGAATTTGTTTTATTTAGAAACAGTGGCAAAAGGAAGTAAATTAAACAAAACAGAAGAAAAATTAAAAAAGAGCAGAGGCCTACCTAACTTACCTGGTGCCACCAACCGGCCCAGCACTGCAGCTGGCCGGCCCAGCCCACGACCGCCTCCTCCCTGTCGTCTTTCTCCCTCGCCAGAAGGACGGAGGCGCGTGGCCGCCCCGCGCCGGCCACCTCCTGCTTCCGCCGACGCCCTGGGCGACCCCAGACGACGCCACGCTACCCCCTGGCTCCCTCTCGACTCTTCCCGCGCCCAGCCCCCCTCCTCTGTCTCTCTCCCTCGTTCTCCCCCGTATGCATCCGAGAACGCCGACGAGCACCACCGGGGACACCGACATCCCCACGCCCAGCTAGCTAGCCCACGAGCTCCGCCTCGCTGCCGTGCACCTCTCCGCCGACCCACGCAAGGCCGGAGGACCCCAAGACGATGTCACGACCTTTCTTCCCCGTCCACGGCCGCCGGATGCCGCCGCCCGATTCACCGTATCCACCGTCTCCTCGAGGCCACTGAGCTGCTCAACGACCTCCCAATGAGCTCTGCCGCATTTCCCCTCTCTTTCCTGCATCTTTCTCGTCATATAGCCGTCGCGTTCATCGAGACCGAAACGCGCCGCCGCACGAGCTCGACGCCGGTGTCACTCCGGTGACCATTTGGTCATGCGCAAGCGTCCAACGAGCTCGTGGCCGCACGTAGAGCTTAGCTAGCGCATTAGTTGGTTCGTTTGCGAGCTGCAACGCCGAACCCGTCTTTGCCGAACTCCGGCCGCCGCGCAAACGGACACCGCCGTCGATTCAGGCCATCTCCGGCGATGCCACTTGTCCCATCGGATGCGCGAGAACCCCAGGAACTCGTAGCCACAAACCACGCGTGGAATGGTGCCTATGGCGAGAGCATGGCGATCCTCCGCCGTCGGTGTGTTAAATCGCCGGTTGATATCCGGCGATGATGACGTGGTGGGGTGGATTAGCTACTAATGCCCACTAATTAACCTCCTAGAGCCACTGCCATGTGGGCCCCCGAGCCTGCTTAGATTAGTCTAATTTTCCGTTTAGATTAGTGCTAAATCTGCGGACCCCACTTGTCAACTTTGACTTTGGCTTAGTCAACGCCGACTGGCCCACCTGTCTGCGTGACCACAGCCAAGACCGTGTCACCGACGGCCCATCGGGTCAATTTTGACCCGTAACAGCTCGATTGACCTGCTGATGTCACCACAGACGTCATCTTGGCGATTTAATCCTTTTCTGGATTAAAAATAATCCAGAAATTCCATAAAATGCTACAAACTTCAGAAAATCATAGAAATCAACCGTAACTCCAAATGAAATAATTTATCTATGAAAAATTATCAGAAAAATGCAACCTATCCATCTGTATCATTTTCATGCATGTTAGAACAACTTACGACTGCTGTTTAGGACAAATCATATTAAGGGCATTTAAAATGCTTAAGTTTGGAGTTGCATTTGAATCCTTGATTCAAATGAGCTCCACTGAACTTGTTGCTGGTTGCATTAGCACAAACAACAGCATATTGCCATGTCACATTCATGCATCATATTGTTGCATTGCATTGATTGTGTTCTTCCTTGTTTGGCAGTGTTTGTCCCCTCTCAGTAGACGACGTACTGACGATGAGTTTGATGACACCGATGAAGAACTATATTATCTTCGGAAGTGCCAGGCAAGCAAAACCCCCTTGTTCATTCCGATACAATCCCACTCTCTCGCTCCTGCTCTCTTTTACTGCATTAGGACAACAACGATTTATCTGTTACTTGCTGCGGTAGCTGAACCCCTTTATCCTCTGCATGACCTGTCTTTCCACAGTAAATAGATGGAACCCACTAGCATGAGTAGGAGTTGTTTGAGCCCTGTTGTGCCTACTCATTCATGCTTGTTTGACATGCACCTCTTGCTTAGAGTTGAGTCGTGTCTGATTCATCGAGGATGAATCGGAGGTGTGTGAACATGTCCTCTTGTGTGTGAGCTAAGTGTGTGAACACGATTTGGTAAAGGTAGCAGTGAGAGGCCATGTAGGAGTACATGGTGGGTTGTCTCATTGCAGCCGTCCTCGTGAACTGAGTTACGTGTTTGTGATCCATGAAACAGTTACTACCACACATTGGGTTCCGGTAAATCGGCCCCTCTCGGCTTATTATTTGCCTCGATCTCTGTCCAGGAGTTGCAACTAGTTTCTGGTGTTTGTAGGATATGTGTTGGAGGCCGTGCGTATCGCTGACCCTAGGGGTGGGCTATGATGCGGTAGATACACTGTGGCCCGGTGTACCGAGCGCCTGTTTGGTGTCTCGGGAACCCTGCACACATCATTTGGGGCCGTGAGCGACACCCCGGCCGGATCTCCTCGCGGATGGAACCCGAATAGGCGATAAACCTGGACTAGAGACTTGTGTGGTTAATCAGGTCGTGGCCGACTCCCTCGCCAGGCTTCCGCTTGAAGGTTGCTGAGATACACGACGTGTACATGGTGGTAAGTGGCGAGAGCGTGTGTGAAGAAGTACACCCCTGCAGGGTTAATATGATCTATTCTAATAGCCATGTTCGCGGTAAAGGACTTCTGGGTTGCCTATATCAGTTCATAGACAAGAGAAAGTGGATACTCTAAAATGCATAAGATAAGCGTGATTGCTATGGATGGCGTTCTCGTAGGGAGACGGGAGCGGATCCATAGTGGTGTATTGATATGGTGAATATGTGGACTCATGTGCGCCACCTCAAAAGAGTTACTTGCGATGTAGTTTAGGATAGCCACCGAAGTCAAAGCTGGCTTGCTGCAGCTTAAACCCCACCACCCCTTTGTTGATAATGATGCATATGTAGTTAGTTCTGATGTAAGTCTTGCTGAGTACATTTGTACTCACGTTTGCTTATTTTATGTTTTGCAGAGAGACGTCAGTCTCGCTAGTAGTTCCGCGTGGACTTCAAAGTTTAGCTTGTTACCTCAGCTACGATCTTGTGCCTCGGCAGGATCTGGTAGTTAGTCAGGCTTATCAGCCTTTTTCATTTGTAGATGCCTGTACTCAGACATGTTAAGCTTCCGCTTGTGCCTTGACTTGTATGCTCTGTATGTTGGGTCATGAGACCCATGTTTGTAATATCTCACTCCTCGGAGCCTAATGAATAAATACTTGAGTCGTAGAGTCTTGTTGTGATGCCATGTTGTATTTGCACATATCGAGCATATTGTGTGTATGATTGAAATGCTTGGTATGTGTGGGATCCGACAATCTAGTTGTTTATCCTTGGCAGCCTCTCTTATGGGGAAATGTAGTCCAGTGCTTCCTTGAGCCATAGTAGTCCGCTTCTGACCGGTTCACCGGAGTCCTGCTAGCCCAAAGACTACTGCCGAGACACTTGACTGGCCGGCACGTGTTTCACTTTGTTCTTGTATACATCCTTCGGGAAATGTCACGCGGTGACATCCGAGTCCTGCCTAGCTCTGCTACAGCGGGTTCCTGAGTCCTGTTAGCCCGATGCTACAGCCCGGATTCACACGCTGACCGACATGCTCGAAGTTGATTCATGTATACTGTCCCCATGGGTTAGAGCCGATTTGGGTTCACGACTAGCCATGTCGGCCCGGGTTCTCTGTCATATGGATGCTAGCGACACTATCATATACGTGATCCAAAAGGCGCAAACGGTCAGGGCCATGGAAAGGCGACACCCCTGGGAATACCGTGCGTGAGGCCGCAAAGTGATATGAGGTGTTACCGGCTAGATCGATGTGACTTGGAATCGGGGTCTGACAGCTTTGGTATCGAGCTTTGTTGCTCAGAGGATTACCAAGCCAAACTGGTCAAGTTGAGTCTAGAAACGCTTTAGTTATGTAAGGGAATTGATTGTGGAAGGGAACGTAAGGCTCTTTTTACTCCTTATACCTCATGGCCTTCGATCCGAGTCATCCTCTTCTCTTCTACGGGTTTAAGAACTAGGCTTCTCATCATCTCATCGTGATGACGTGTTACTAATCCATAGACTTATAGAATTGATAGTTTCAAATCTCAGTTCAGTTTTTACTACTTCTGTATGTTCATAGCTGGTCTCAGAACCTTGTTATCATGTTGTTAAGTGACTATGCAAATCCTTGTGAATGTCTCAAATCTTTTTCTGAGCATTTACAACCTGTATGCTGTCCGAGTCATCCCAGGTCTCTAAACAATCTGATGCATTTGCAAATCCTTTCTTTTCGTTCCCGATGTCCTTTTGGGCCAGATTAATCACACAAATTAGTGTGTTGAGGTACTCCGCTGCCCCGGCATATATGTTGGAGCTATTATTATGAACCTAGGTGTTTTAGGGAGTCACCTAGTAAACTAGCCATGTTTTGTGTTTCCCGTGTGATGATTCTGGCCATTATTCTCGAAAGCATCCTGTGATGCCAGTTAGTTGTAGGTATTCTATTCCTGGGTTCTTGAACCCGAGGTTCACCCTACTAACCTCCTGTTGATAGTGTTTTATAGTTCCTTTAGGATATTAGTAACTTTGCGATAGTCCTCGAGGTCCGTGGTATTTCCTTCTTCCAAATACTATGAACCGCTTATGGCAGAAGTTCCTCGCTGAACCGAAGGATCACAATCGGAGTACTCTTGAGGAGTTCTCCATTCATAATTGTGAATCTGCCAGTTCTACCTTTCCGCATGGGTTATCCGGAAGAAATGTTGAGCTTCGCTCGACATACTAATCTATGCATCCACAACTCAGGGAGATATATGTTCCTTTGAGTTGTCCCTCTTCATTCGTATTCTGACCTTCGTCTATCACTTGATAGTCAGGAGTAATTGTGCATTCGTGTCATTGATTGCTTATTATTCTTGTGGTCCGTCAAGCCATTCTATCCGGAATGACTTGGAGAAACAAACTCCACTACCTTATCCATTTCCAGGATCGGGTCAAAGCAGTCGTACTCCACAGATCAAGTTGCTAAACTAACTTTTGTTCTGCTCTACCTTGGAGTGTTACCATCTTTATGTTAAGATTATCATGGGAATTGCACACCATTCTATGAACTCTTGATGCAGTGATACTTCTTGCTATCATTATTCACTTCTCGGTACCGTGTTGTTGCAACCAGAGTGCCGACAATTGAACCGTGTTGTGTAAAATCAATACTCCTAGCAACCCCGTTGCTTGATGGTTAATGGACGATAATTTTATTCTTAGCGTGTTGGTTATTGAATCACCATCCTAGGGCTGATCGTGATACCTACTCCATTTTTGTTGGTGCACTCTTCGATCGATGAGTTAGGTTTTTGTCAAACCTTTGCTCTTTTGATCACATCGTCTTGCCGTGAAAAGCAAGATTGTTCTCGAGCTTAGTAACATATCGGTGGTTCGTGATTTTCTGAATATCTTCACGGAAGTATCATCAGGTCATCACCTGACCTCTATGTTGAGCTCGTGATCAAGTTGGTTTATCCCTATAAACCACCCTTTCTCCAAGAATCTGTGTTGGATATCTCTGAGCTAGTTGGTTGAGCTAGACAACAACTTGGAGAGATGGAAGATAAAGCTTTGCTTAACTTAGTTCATCTCTAAGGGATATCTTCTGTGTGTGTGTGTGTGTTGAAGAAAGATAATATCTCCATTGATTGTTCCTCGTGATCAGTTGTTGGATCTGTTGCCTTGTCAAAACTTTGACTTGAGTATGGGCTATTGTCAAGTCAAATCAGAACCAACGATGTTCGTAATGTTGTCTTACTCGTGGTTGGTCCCTCGAGCATACACCATTACATCTTTTGTTCTGACCAATGCTATCACCGTGTTCACATGATGGTGGAAGTCCAGTGATATGGAAATTCCGATGAGTTGCTGTTGAGCCCATCAGCAACATTTTTGTCTCCCCCATGATTCATGTTGAACATCCAGCTAGTGTTGGAAACTTGTGAGCAATGCTTTCATCAACCGTTCATGGAGCATATGTTAGGATGTAAGAAGTGACTTCCTCTAATTCACGTGCATATGATGCAAGTTGCCGCCGTGAATTTGAGAAAGCTTGTTTTGCTTCCTCTGGAATCATCCCAAGTCAGTCATGCATGTGCGAAGTATACTATGGCTTGAGAGATAAGCTACCTCCATCCCATCGGTATTTCCTAGCACACCAAGCCACTGATTGATTTGTTCAAAGAAAATAAGTTCATGCGCTAATCCTGAAGGGCCCGGACGGACATGCACAAGACTACGTTATCTCAATGATGGTTCCCAATCAGAACTCGGTAGTGTTTTATTGCAAGACTAACATGTGATCATGCTTGTCTGCGACAACGTGTTCACATGTGTGTTGCAGAACCAGCTCATGTTTTGGAGCTTACTATCGTAGTTCATTTCCCGAGAATCTCGCAACGTTATCTCGCCGATTTGTGTTGCAACCTTTCTTTTCGGACATGCTAAGTCTGAAGTATCCTATCACCAATCGGATCTGAATCTCAGGAAGATATGATGGTTGGAACATTCCCAACAGTTGCATTTTGTTCCCAGCTTGCACCGCCATTGTGCCAATTCCCATGGGCTGCCCTCTCAGTAATTGTTGTTTAGGATCATCTTTGAAAGTGATCCTACCATGGGTCCCATCCATTTCCGATGATAAGCAAAATCATCCATCGCGTTGTCTTCAACAAGGTAGTCCACATCATCCATTCAAATCCGGATATGCCATTCCTTTGAACTCCGCCAAACGATCGATTATGATTGCCTTAGGCTGGTATTAAGAGCTTCAATGATCTCTGAATCAAAAGTAATTCTTTTTGCCACTTAAGGGAATATTTCTGCGAGTCACCTTCCTTAAGATTTCTCGTTATGATATCATGGCAACTCAACTCCTCGCTACGTCGACAACCGTTCACCACCTTCTTAAGTGTGGAATTGTGTCTACGTAGTGAACCTTCGTCATATGTTACACTCCATCCCTCTGGACGTATGTTTCATGTCTCAGCTCGAGAAATGTTCAACGTCTCATTCCGTGAGTTGATCGTTGGTTGTCCGATCTTCGAGAAGATCGATCCTTCTAGAGTTCTCCCTTTCCTCTCGTTGTCATGATAGCTGGAGTTCTCAGGGCAAGACGTCGAGACAAATATGGTGATCGAATCAACCTTCTTATGAGATGCAACCCTGGATGGTGAAGATTGTATTAGCTTGTGTCCCTCTGTCTTCTTACCTCACGTCTTGAATCTCGGGACGAGATTCTTGTTTAGTGGGGGTGAGTTGTCACAGCCCTAGAATAATGTTTGTAAATAGTGGCTTTGCACCCATGCATCACGTCTAAATTTCTGAAACTTGAATTGAGGAATTTTGAAAGCCTCAAAAACTTAATTAAAAGAAGGGCAAAGAACCCTAGAAATCTCATTCTTTGTTCCAAGATGTCCTTTTGCAATGTTTGAGAATTTTGGCAAGAGCTAGATATCAAACCAAAATTTAGGAACAGTTTTAAGGAATTATTTTGGGACTTTGAATTTAAATCAATACTATTTTTGAATTTGAACTTATATTAAAATATATACTGAATATATGTTCAAATAACTGAAACAATTTTATGTGCTTTGGTATAATTCCATTGTGCTCAATAAAATGTTCACGGGAATTTTGTCACTGTTTTTGAATTTGTTTTATTTAGAAACAGTGGCAAAAGGAAGTAAATTAAACAAAACAGAAGAAAAATTAAAAAGCCACCAACCGGCCCAGCACTGCAGCTGGCCGGCCCAGCCCACGACGGCCTCCTCCCTGTCGTCTTTCTCCCTCGCCAGAAGGACGGAGGCGCATGGCCGCCCCGCACCGGCCACCTCCTGCTTCCGCCGACGCCCTGGGCGACCCCAGACGACGCCACGCTACCCCCTGGCTCCCTCTCGACTCTTCCCGCGCCCATCCCCCTCCTCTGTCTCTCTCCCTCGTTCTCCCCCGTATGCATCCGAGAACGCCGACGAGCACCACCGGGGACACCGACATCCCCACGCCCAGCTAGCTAGCCCACGAGCTCCGCCTCGCTGCCGCGCACCTCTACGCCGACCCACGCAAGGCCGGAGGACCCCAAGACAATGTCGCGACATTTCTTCCCCGTCCACGGCCGCCGGATGCCGCCGCCCGATTCACCGTCTCCGCCGTCTCCTCGAGGCCACTGAGCTGCTCAACGACCTCCCAGTGAGCTCTGCCGCATTTCCCCTCTCTTTCCCGCATCTTTCTCGTCATATAGCCGTCGCGTTCATCGAGACCGAAACGCGCCGCCGCACGAGCTCGACGCCGGTGTCACTCCGGTGACCATTTGGTCATCGCATAGCGTCCAACGAGCTCGTGGCCGCACGTAGAGCTTAGCTAGCGCATTAGTTGGTTCGTTTGCGAGCTGCAACGCCGAACCCGTCTTTGCCGAACTCCGGCCGCCGTGCAAACGGACACCGCCGTTGATTCAGGCCATCTCCAGCGATGCCACTTGTCCCATCGGATGCGCGAGAACCCGTGAACTTCGTGGCGAAACCACGCGTGGAATGGTGCCCCTGTAGCGATAGCATGGCGATCCTCCGCCGTCGGCTGTGTTCGTCGCCGGTTGATCTCCGGCGATGATGACGTGGTGGGGTGGATTAGCTACTAATGCCCACTAATTAACCTCCTAGAGCCACTGCCATGTGGGCCCCCGAGCCTGCTTAGATTAGTCTAATTTTCCGTTTAGATTAGTGCTAAATCTACGGACCCCACTTGTCAACTTTGACTTTGGCCTAGTCAACTTTGACCGGGCCCACCTGTCTGTGACCCTGGCCAGCACCGTGTCACTGACCAGTGGCCCACTGGTCAATTTTGACCCAGAACAGCTCAGTTGTCCTGCTGATGTCACACACACGTCATGCTGACGCAGTTTAATCCTTTTCTGGATTCAAAATAATCCAGAAATTCCAGAAAATGCTATAAACTTCAGAAAATCATAGAAATCAACTGTAACTCCAAATCAAATAATTTATATATGAAAAATTATCAGAAAAATGCAACCCATCCATCTATATCATTTTCACGCATGTTAGAACAACTTATGACTGCTGTTTAGGACAAATCATATTAAGGGCATTTAAAATGCTGAAGTTTGGAGTTGCATTTGGATCCTTGATTCAAATGAGCTCCACTGAACTTGTTGCTGGTTGCATTAGCACAAACAACCGCATATTTCCATGTCACATTCATGCATCATATTGTTGCATTGCATTGATTGTGTTCTTCCTTGTTTGCCGGTGTTTGTCCCCTCTTAGTAGACGATGTACCGACGATGAGTTTGATGACACCGATGAAGAACTATATTATCTTCGGAAGTGCCAGGCAAGCAAAACCCCCTTGTTCATTCCGATACAATCCCACTCTCTCGCCCCTGCTCTCTTTTACTGCATTAGGACAACAACGATTTATACATTTACTTCATGTAGCTGAACCCCTTTATCCTCTGCATGACCTGTCTTTCCACAGTAAATAGATGGAACCCACTAGCATGAGTAGGAGTTGTTTGAGCCCTGTTGTGCCTACTCATTCATGCTTGTTTGACATGCCTGCTACTGTTTAGAGTTGAGTCAGGTCTGATTCATCGAGGATGAATCAGAGGTGTGTGAACATGCCCTACTGTGTGTGAGCTAAGTGTGTGAACACGATTTGGTAAAGGTAGCGGTGAGAGGCCTTGTAGGAGTACATGGTGGGTTGTCTCATTGCAGTCGTCCTCAGGAACTGAGTTCTGTGTTTGTGATCCATGAAACAGTTACTACCACACATTGGGTTCCGGTAACTCGGCCCCTCTCGGCTTATTATTCGCCTCGATCTCTGTCCAGGAGTTGCAACTAGTTTCTGGTGTTTGTAGGATATGTGTTGGAGGCCGTGCGTAGCGCTAACCCTAGGGGTGGGCTATGATGCGGTAGATACACCGTGGCCCGGTGTACCGAGCGCCCGTTTGGTGTCTCGGGAACCCTGCACACATCGTTTGGGGCCGTGAGCGACACCCCGGCCGGAACTCCTTGCGGATGGAACCCGAATAGGCGATAAACCTGGACTAGAGACTTGTGTTGGTAGTCCGGTCATGGCCGACTCCTCGCCAAAGCTTCCGCTTGAAGGTTGCCGAGATACACGACGTGTACATGGTGGTAAGTGGCGAGCGTGTGTGAAGAAGTACACCCCTGCAGGGTTAATATGATCTATTGAATAGCCGTGTCCGCGGTAAAGGACTTCTGGGTTGCCTATATCAGTTCATAGACAAGAGAAAGTGGATACTCTAAAATGCGCAAGATAAGCGTGAGTGCTATGGATGGTGTTCTCGTAGGGAGACGGGAGCGGATCCATAGTGGTGTATTGATATGGTGAATATGTGGACTCATGTGCGCCACCTCAAAAGAGTTACTTGCAGTCGTAGTTTACGATAGCCACAGAGTCAAAGCTGGCTTGCTGCAGTTAAACCCCACCACCCCTTTGTTGATAATGATGCATATGTAGTTAGTTCTGATTTAAGTCTTGCTGAGTACATTTGTACTCACGTTTGCTTATTTTATGTTTTGCGAGAGACGTCGGTCTCGCTTAGTAGTTCAGCGTGGACTTCGACGTTTAGCTTGTTACCTCAGCGACGATCTTGTGCCTCGACAGGATCTGGTAGTTAGTCAGGCTTATCAGCCTTTTTCATTTGTAGATGCCTGTACTCAGACATGTTAAGCTTCCGCTTGTGCCTTGACTTGTATGCTCTGTATGTTGGGTCATGTGACCCATGTTTGTAATATCTCGCTCCTCGGAGCCTAATGAATAAATACTTGAGTTGTAGAGTCTTGTTGTGATGCCATGTTGTATTTGCACATATCGAGCATATTGTGTGTATGATTGAAATGCTTGGTATGTGTGGGATCCGACAATCTAGTTGTTTATCCTTGGCAGCCTCTCTTATGGGGAAATGTAGTCCAGTGCTTCCTTGAGCCATAGTAGTCCGCTACAGCCCGGTTCACCGGAGTCCTGCTAGCCCAAAGCACTACCGCTCGGGACACTTGATCGGGGCATGTGTTTCACTTCGTTCTGTATGCATCCCTTCGGGAAATGTCACGCGGTGACATCCGAGTCCTGCCTAGCCTGCTACAGCCCGGGTTCCCGAGTCCCTGTTAGCCCAGTGCTACAGCCCGGATTCACACGCCGCCGACCGACATGCTCAAGTTGATTCATGTATGCCTGTCCCCATGGGTTAGTGCTGCTTTGGGTTCCACGACTAGCCATGTCGGCCCGGTTCTCTGTCATATGGATGCTAGCGACACTATCATATACGTGAGCCAAAAGGCGCAAACGGTCCCGGGCCATGGTAAGGTGACACCCGTGGGAATACCGTGCGTGAGGCCGCAAAGTGATATGAGGTGTTACCGGCTAGATCGATGTGACTTGGAACCGGGGTCCTGACATGCATCTATCTGAGCTAGTTTTCCCTCTGGAATGATTTACCTTATGATTATCACCTGCCTGTCCGGTACTTCGATACCATGATCGTCGTGCACCCTTGCAAGCCCACCCACGACCGCCTCATGATTAAGGATTGGCACGGCGTCTGTGCTCGGGTCCATCCCTGCAGCGTCGCTAACCCATGAGGCTGAGCTCTGGCTCACGGGCCAGCTCCCGTGCACGTCACCTCCCATGGCCCTTGGTGCCTTGTTCTCACATGAGCTAATCGCGGACGGACAAGCCAGGGCGCACGACCCGGTGCCTCGCCACCACGGGAGCCGCGCATCGGTCGTCTTTCTTCAGGATCTTTCGCATGAGAAGACTAGGCACGTCGTCTGTGCTCAGGTCCGTCCCTACAGCGTGAATAAACCCAACGGCTGAGCTCTGTCTGGCGGGCCGGCCCCGTTCACGTCACCTCCTGGGGTAGTTGGTGTTTGGCCTTCTCATGTGATCACCTCAGGAGATTCGTCCGGTGTAGGTTGCCTAACCATCTCCCAGGGCCACCATAGCTATCAGGAACCAAGACCAAGCGCAACCCGCCTTGAGGTAGGGCCTCGCGAGTCTCGCGCTGGCTCACGAGTGCCCAGACACACCTTGTCTAGCCCTGCCGTTCAAGCCACGTGTCAGGGCGGGGCTGCACATGCCCCGGGGGCTCCACTCAGAGGGAGCCCTCACCCACCCACCAGTGGAAGCACCATGCTCAGCGCTGGTAGTCGACACGGTCGAGGAGGGGCTAGGCCTGTGCAAGTGCAGAAGCGCTATGCTCCGCGCTGGTGATAAACAACTGAGGGCGGCCCCTTGGCCGTACCAACGTCAGGGGGCCTTCAGGCTCAGTGTCCGGCCTCATCGCAACACCCCCCCCTCGGGAGAGTCGCACGAGGGGGCTGGGCACGGGGCTGCGCTCAGGTCACGCCTAGCGCACGCCACCCTGCCAGGTCCCTCGGACCTGGTCGTCGCGCGTCCCTCCCGAGCGGGGCCTCGGCGAGGAAAGGTATGGAGGTCTGTTTGCGCGTCAAGGGGGACTCCTGAGCATTGCGACTCAGGAGCCTAACTGGCCACGTAGCCCCTCACCCCCTGGTATCGTCCTGGCGATCTGGATGACCCAATGGTGGCCGAGGTACGCGCGGGGCTAGGCCCTGCCGACGTAGAACACTAAGGCATACTTTCACATCTCCTTCCCAGAGGCCGTTTGCGTGTCAAGGGGGACTCCTGAGCATCGCAACTCAGGAGCCTAACTGCCCACGTAGCCCCTCACCCCTTGGTCTCGCCCTGGTGATCCGGATGACACAACGACGGCTGAGGTATGCGCGGGGTCGGGCCCCGCCGACGTAGAAAATCAAGCAAACGAGAAGGAAATCACGGAATCTTAACAAAATATTACAAAACGCATTGTTTCTCAAACACCAAATAGAAGTTTTGACGCCTCCACGAGGCACGTTGCATATCGCAGGTAAGTTCGCAGGAAAGTAAAAATGGGAAGGAGCACCATCGATCACCAGCTAGCCTCCTCTTCAGCCTTGGGCGCCGTCATCAGGAAGTGCCTTCCCGTCAGCAACATCGCCGTCGCTCGTGTCGTCGGCCGTGGTCGCGGGATCGGCGGCACCATCGGCTGGAGGCGCAGGCTCGATGGCGAGGAACTCCTTCAACAAGGCTTCCACCTAGCCCTTCACGGCTTCGGCAGCAGTTGCGCAGCGCTCTTCATCCACAGGCTCGAGCAGGACACCAAGGTCGACATTGGGGTTGTGAAGATGAAGGTGGCTGAGGAGGCGCGTCAGGGCCGATGAGGAGAGAGCGCGCGCTTCCCCCTCCACCATAGGGCCGATCCCGTTGACGACATCCTCGCGCGCCGTGACAAGCTGAGGGAGTAGCCGGGCGGGGCCCTCATCATCGGTCACCAATGGTTTCTCCAAGCCTTCTCATAGAGCTCCTACAGGGCCTTGCAGGACCTCAGCTCAAGGGATTTGAAGGCCACATGATCCTTAGCCATAACCTTCGCCTTGGCTTATAGCTGGGCCTTCTCCGCTTCCACCTTCTTCTCTAGCTTCTCCAGGCGGTCGCGTTCCGTGGCCTGCTCCTGTGCCAGTTGCTCCAGCTCAGCATCGCGGCCGGTGACCGCGTCTTCTCGAGCAAAATTTATTTTGTTAGTGACATATAGAGTTTTCTTAATAATGTTTTGCCACTGCAGACATGTAAGTGCATTTGGAGATATAGAGACTATAATGGGGGTGTCACATACAGAACATCTGGAGATCAATATTGTTTATCTGGTATGGCACTATAAATTAATATGTGTTCAATAGTGTTGCTCTTTTTGTAGCTTTAACACTACTGTCATGGCAGTGTGTGTATGCATGGAAAAACATGGTTACAAGAGTTTTGACATAGAAGATTAGAAGCAAGGTTGAGCTGAGATCAAATGCTGACACACGTGAAGCATTGCATGTGGATATTACCTGAGGTTGATGGTGTTGATGACGTGTCTTCAGTTTGTTGGACGTTTCTTTATGGCGTTTGGGCGTCGCGGGCGCATATTGGATACAATTTGGTAGAGTTGCTTCTATGCCTTCAATTTTTCGGCCGTCTTGTGTGTTCGATCATCCTAACATCTTGATAAAAGAGTTATTGAGAAAGTACATCATGGGTCAGACCGAAGAGTTGAATGTCGTCTTGTAAAATTATTGTTGATTGATGACTATGTGATATAAGCAGAAGGGATGAGCGTGTGACCATACCTCTTTTTATTTTCTGAGAATATGATCTAACAATTTTACCAATGTATCTTGAAGAATGGACTGTATTGTGTAGATTATCTGAGGCAAAAAAATTCTGGAAATATGTTGGATGTTAAGGAAGTTAAAAATAATTTGCAGATTAAAAAGAGGATATATATATAATACCTTGATGCTTAATAATTAGAAAATGGAAAATAAAGGTTTGCTTAGTTCACGTGGGAACTGATAAATCTTGGACTCCTTTGTTGACTCGTACATGATTGTGACCTTAAGTCCGACTCCTTTTCTCGTACATGGTCATGACTCTTGCTAGCCTTTTTTTTTTAGTAAATGATGAGCCTTTCTAGCGTAACGTAATTATATCAGATGCAAGTCTTTCCGTTCATAAGCATGTATACACGTGACAACGTGGTAGTTCAAAATATTGGTACGCACACGTTAATATGTTACGTAAAATCTTTTAAATCTCAACCATTATTTTCTTGATCAAACGGTGCAAATAATATTAGCATATGTGGACGAATATGATGGCTTATTTGTCTTGTCTTAATTATATAATAGATAGATTGATATGAGCTGCTGCTGCTATATGATGAATTGCTATGAGCTGCTGCTATATGATGAGTTGCTATAAGTTGCTCCTGCTGCTGCTATATGATGAATTGCTATGAGCTGCTCCTGCTGCTGCTATATGATGAATTGCTATGAGCTGCTCCTGCTGCTATTATATAATGAATTGCTATGAGCTGCTGCTAGTATATGATGAATTGCACACTGCTGCTGCTATATGATGAGTTGCTATGAGCTGCTGCTATATGATGCTTTCAGGTGGTGCTGCTATATGATAATAACCAGCCACTTGGACCATCGAATTTCGATAAATAATTTTTCTTCATTTAAATTTGGGTCACGCGTTCTTCGTTTAAATTAGGCAATGGGATCTCTATGGAAGACATTGACCAAAGTAGATTCTGCCAAGTAGATGGTATCTTTGTATTTGCACTTTGAACATATATTGATGGTCAATTTTCCTATCATATTAATTACTACACCGGGTTCAATTTGTGATGTTTGCAAGTCAAATTTATTTTCATATGGGCAGCAAAATGACAAAATATAATGCAATCTAAACCTTTCACTGATCATACCAAAGATAAGCTAAAAAGGCAGGCAATGAAAAGAACTAGTTGGCTTATTACCTGGAGCTTATATTCAAAGGTGCTTATTTTCTTAGGATAACTCGTAATAACTGTCCGTAAGAAATGTAAGTGCATCTAGTGCCCCTTAGTGATTTTGGTGTATTGAAGACTTATAGGTTAAGAGACTAATGTGTTTATGAGTGTACACAGGTCTATAAGTCTATGAGGAGTTTGATATTTACAGAGAATGTCGACCCTAAAAATGAAGTTCTTCGACTGAAGACTTTGATATTCTCGAAGACTTTGAAAGTGAAGAAATTGGTGTGACCTTGAAGACTTGGTATTCATTTGAGGAACATGAAGCGTGAAGACTTTTGTTTTCGTAGTTTTGTTTTCTCTTTCTTGAGTCATAGGAAACACCGCATCGTTAAAGGGGTCGAGGAAATACTAAGGAAAAATTTCCATGTGATGCTCAACTCAAAATCCTACACCTACCAATCCCTTCGAGTGAACCCTTTGGAAATCTCATACAGTTTAGTCAATTTCTTGATGTGAGACGAAGTTCTTCCGGTCATTTGAGGAATTTGTTCTGAATGAGGAGTTAGGAATTCACCGGTCTTGGATTGCCTACACAAGTGAGGAACATGATAGCCCTAAGGAATTTGAGAGTCAAATTTCCGACCGATTCTTTGTCTTCTTGGCCACCTGTCCCAAAATATCTTATCCACCTAACGGTCATATCATTGAAGGGCATTTATGTCTTATCATGTCGGGCTGCTCCCTAGGCTATAAATAGCCGCCCCCTACAACCACTAGCTGGTTGCCTGCTCGAGAGAACTTGACACTTGTCATTTGAGAGCAACCCATCCTCCGAGGACTTTGAGCGAAAATCATCGAGTGAGGAAAAACCCAAAAACCAAACCCCTCCAAACCCAAAGTGATTGAGCAACACTGAAGAGATTGATCCTGCGTGGATCCTATGCTTGTTACCTTTGAAGACTGTGCTTCTTCCAGACGGTTAGGCATCATGGTCTAGAGCATCCAAGAGGAATTGTGGATCGCCGAGTGACCAAGTCTGTGAAGGTTTGGAAGTCGCCTGAAGACTTACCACGAGTGATTGGACGAGGTCTGTGTGACCTTAGTTCAAGGAGAATATGGTGAGGACTTGGTGTCCTGAGCTGTGTGCTCAGCGACTGGGTGTCCGAGACTGTGTGTCCTCGAGCTTAAATACTCAGCCGCTCCAACCAGACGCATTACAAACCGAGACAAAGTTGGAACTGGTCTACCAAATCATTGTCTTCACCAACCTAATCGGTTCTATTTCCTCAACTCTTTCATTTCCTCATTACTGTGTTGAGTGTTTGTTCATATCTGTGTTTGAAGACTTTGATCAAGACTTTCTCAATTTCCTCGGTTCAATTTCTTGATCATGCTGTCTTCATCTTGAGTTATCCTGTGTTTACGCTTAATGTACTCTTGATTGTCTTCATTTCATCATGATGACCATGCCCGCATTCTCTTATGCTTACTTGAGTACTTATTCATTGCAAGTAGTTCTTCACTTAGGAATTTCCTTACCGCAAATTCCTCATTGAAGAATTCATAAAAATCGCCTATTCACCCCCTCTAGTCGATATAACGCACTTTCAATTGGTATCAGAGCAAGGTACTCCCTTGTTCTGTGTGATTTTGGTTTAACCACCCGGAGTTTTAGTTATGTCGACCGCAGGTATGAATAAAGTGACATGCCTATCTTTGACGGTCATGATTATCCCAAGTGGAAGGCCATGATGAGGAAGCGCCTCATGGCAATGGACAACGAGCTGTGGACCGTCACTGAAATTGTTCTTACTGATCTATGCAAGACGGCAAACGCAGATGATATTCGCAAGTACACTCGACTTGACATCATGGCGAAGGATATCATCTGTTCCTGCCTATCTAGAGATGAATTCAAGCGCATTATGCATCTTTGCAATGCGAAGCTTATCTGGGACCGAATCTCCAACGTCTGTGAAGGTCGTCGAACCCGTCATGATCCTTGGTTTGAGGACTTCAAGGAATCTCTCAAAACGATGACTTTCGAACCAGAATCATCATCTTCTGCATCATGTCTCATGGCAAAGAGTGAAAAGGTAACCGAATGTTCCTCATCCGAGTATAGTGATGATGAATCTGATGATGATGGATCTGATGATGATATTGAACCTAGCTATACCAAGCTTGTTTGTATTGCCACCAAACAACAACATACCTTGGAAAAGGTTCAAAACATGTTAGGTAAAAGTGATGATATGTTGGGTGAAGAAATGGATCGCACTAAGGCCCTGACTGAAAATTTCAGAGACTTCAGTCTAGGTTTGACAGCCTTCAAGGTCATCATAACACTCTCTTATCTGATCATGAGAAACTTTCTTATGAATTTCTTCAAAGAAAGCAGGATCTTGAGAAGCTAAGAGTGAGTTATGAAGATCTTCAGAAGGAGCATGATTCATTACTTGCTCAACAAATCAGCGCTTCTCAGGAAGAATTTGTTCCTCCATGCTTAAAGTGCATTGAACGTGAATCTGCTAATTTTTCACCTGAATGTTCAAATGCTTCAACTGTTACAAATTCTTCATCTGCCTCTGCTATCACTAATTCCTCATTTGAGGACATTGCTAGTATCACTAACGATGCAGGGCTGAAGGAATTGTACATGACAGGCATGTACAAAAGCCTCAAAGGGCATCAGACTCTTTGTGATGTGCTTAAAAAGCAGATTGTCAACAGAAACCCTAGGAAAGAGGGTATTGCCTTTGAGAGGTGAAAGATCGTGGATGTCGCCTAGAGGGGGGGTGAATAGGCGCTTTAAAATAATTACGGTTTAGGCTTGAACAAATGCGGAATAAACCTAGCGGTTAATTTTTCAAGCACAAAACCTAAAACAACTAGGCTCACCTATGTGCACCAACAACTTATGCTAAGCAAGATAAGTAACTATGCGATAGCAAGAAATATGACAAAGAACAATATGGCTATCACAAAGTAAAGTGCATAAGTAAAGGGCTCGGGTAAGAGATAACCGAGGCACGCGGAGACGATGATGTATCCCGAAGTTCACACCCTTGCAGATGCTAATATCCGTTTGGAGCGGTGTGGAGGCACAATGCTCCCCAAGAAGCCACTAGGGCCACCGTAATCTCCTCACGCCCTCGCACAAGGCAAGATGCCGTGATTCCACTAAGGGACCCTTGAGGGCGGTCACCGAACCCGTACAAATGGCGACCCTTGGGGGCGGTCACCGAACCCGTACACTTTGGCAACCCCAGGGGGTGGTCACCGGTACCCGTCAAATTGCCCGGGGCGATCTCCACAACCTAATTGGAGACCCCGACGCTTGCCCGGAGCTTTACACCACAATGATTGAGCTCCAAGCACCACCAACCGTCTAGGGCGCCCAAGAACCCAAGAGGAACAAGCTCAAGGGTACCAAGCACCCAAGAGTAATAAGCTTCTCAACTTGTAACTTCCACGTATCACCGTGGAGAACTCAAACCGATGCACAAATGCAATGACAAGGGCACACAAAGTGCCCAAGTCCTTCTCTCTCAAATCCCACCAAAGCAACTAATGCTAGGGAGGAAAGTGAGAGGAAGAACAAGAAGGAGAACACAAATAACTCCAAGATCTAGATCCAAGGGGTTCCCCTCACATAGAGGAGAAAGTGATTGGTGTAAGTGTGGATCTAGATCTCCTCTCTCTTTTCCCTCAAAAACTAGCAAGAATCCATGGAGGGATTGAGAGTTAGCAAGCTCAAAGAAGGTCAACAATGGGGGAAAAACGAGCTCAAGAGTTAGGGAACTATTGGGGAAGAAGACCCCCTTAAATAGGTCCCCATGATTCTGCCCGTTATGTGCAGAATAACATAGGAGCGGTACAACCGCTATGAGCACCGGTACAACCGGTAACAGGCAATAAGCGGTACAACCGGCCCACAACCGCCCAACAACCGCACCACAACAGAAAATAGTCCGGTGGTGGAGCGGTACATGGTCGGTACAACCTCCGGACCAATTCTGGAGCGGTACATGGCCGGTACAACCTCCAGACCAATTCTGGAGCGGTACAACCGCTCCAAACACCGGTTGTACCGGTTAACCGGTACAACCTCTCTATGGGGAGGTACAACCTCTCTATGTAAAACAGGCAATATCAAAACAGCCACAACTTCCGTGACACGAGCTCGAATTCGATGAAACCAAGTTTGTTGGAAAGCTAGCAACAAGGGCTAACACAATCTTGAAAGAAATATCAATAAGAAGCAAATAAGAAAAGTCTCATAAGAAAAAGGTGAGAACCCTTGCTCGGATAAGACCGGTAAAACCTCCAACACCGAAAACATCATACAAGACACATGCGAACTCCGTTTTCGATGAACTCAAGCTTGTCATCAAGACGACCATAAGCTCTAAGACTCACAAAGAGAACCAAGCAAGAACCAAGAAATAAGATGCATGGATGCAATGGTTTGAGCTCTCTACGAATGATACGACCAAGCTACTTATCGAGAGCCCCCCCTTGATAGTACGGCAATCGATTCTATAACCCGGTCTCCCAACTACCACCATGAGACCGGTAAAAGAGAAAACCTATCAAGGGCAAACCTTTGCCTTGCACATGGTCCACTTGAGCTAGATGATGACGATCTTGACTCCCTCAAGTTGGACCACCTTTCTTGATTTGCGTTGGCTCGATGAAGACTAGATGATTGCTCCCCCATAGTCCACTACGGGTGAGCCTCTCTTCGGCACATCTTCACAAGACCATTGACACCACAAAGGATGGCAAGATTCAAGCACTTGATCTCTTCGTGATGCTCCACTTGAACTTGCACACGACAATCATGATGACGATCACCTCTTGATGTCATCCTTTCCATGGGTTGTATGATATCTTCCTCTTGACGCAAGCCCATGGACACGTACCTAACCCCACATAGAACTCTCACATAGACCATGGGTTAGTACACAAAGTGCAATGAACAGTTCTTACCATACCATGGGATCACTTGATCCCTCTCGGTACATCTTCTACGCTTTGTGAGTTGATAAACTTGATTCACTCTTGACTTAGTCTTGATCAACCTTGAATCTTTCCAACTCTCTTCATTTGGATGATGTCTTGAAGGTAAACATGAATGATCACACAATCTTCTTATTCAAGACATGCTTGCAATAAGCTCAACACTCACATGACCAATCTTTGGATAATTCCTTAATAGCACATTGGTCAACTCATAAACTCCTTCAAGACATGCTTGCAATAAGCTCAACACTCACATGACCAATCTTTGGATAATTCCTTAATAGCACATTGGTCAACTCATAAACTCCTTGAAACCAACACATGGACTTCAAGAAAAATCTATGGACAAATCCTTCAAATATAACTCAAGAAAACCATTAGTCCATAGAGATTGTCATCAATTACAAAAACCAAACATGGGGGCACCGCATGTTCTTACAATCTCCCCCATTTTGGTAATTGATGACAATCACTTTCAAGAGAGTTTATACAAGGAATTATGCATCACCATGCAATGCATTAACCAATGATGAATGAGAATGAGATGAAAAAGCTTAGGAACCAAAACCAAAGCAAGGAGAAGACTCAGACGACTTCTCCACAAAACTCTCTGAAACTTCTCCCCCATTGGCATCGATTGCCAAAATGGGCAAAAAGCTTAGAAGGCCAATATAAATTGTGGTCCTCCAGAAATTGTGTATTTCTCAACAAGAGAGTGGAATGCAATATACATATCCAACTGTCAGTACTTGGAGGAAGACAAACTATATTGAGGCCCAAAGATTGCAAAAGAAAGATATGCCACAAAGACATAACAAAGAGAGACACAAGCAATCAGAGGATACCAATTGAAGCAAGCAATCAACAGATATCAATTGAACCAACTAGACCAATGATCCTACGAGCCACAAGAAAAAGGATATTATGATATGAGCAAGGGAGTGTTCTAAAGAAACTAGAGAAGCTCCCCATGATTTGTGCACACATAAGAGTTCTTGTATTTGAATACAAAGTGCACAAAGTAGGATCATAGCTCCCCCAAAATCAATAGAAACTCACACCCAGTGCAAGTGAGCAAATAGGATACAAAGCCTAGCGCTTGCAACAAGCACATGGTTGAGCAACATATAAACGGGGCAACTTAAGAGTAGGCTCAACCAAAATGATGTGTGTGAGTCATGGCGAAGCACTTGAGAAGACTAAAAATAAGGATGAGCATTAAGCATCAACATAGTCTTGAAAGAATGAGGCACACGGTGCAAGGCCTATCATTCTCACACACAACTGGAAAATGGGTTCACAAGCTTACTAATAAGCAGAAGAGAACCTATGCTTGTGACAACCCATGGTGAAGATAGAAAATAAAAGCCTCATCAAGACAAGGGATACCAATTAAGATGGCAAAGGCCTCGTCAAGACAAGCATGAGAAAAAAGATCTTCACCACAAAAGAGTACATCAATATGCAACGAGATAAGACACACACTCAAGACAAGATCTTTCACGGAGCCACCAAAGAAATAACAAAAGAAAGACAAGGTGGACGTGAAAGAAAGGATATCATCTAGAGATGTAATTTCTCTCAGGTGTATAAGGTTCTAGGTAGACGAAATCATGACGATATATGTCTACAAATAAGGATGTACACCCGACATAGTTACAACACGAAGGAATAAGATATCCAAAAGGATGTCATACATATACCAATAAGATATTTGCTTGGAGGCATAGCACATGGCTAGATATGGTCTTATTGTATATAAATGAATTCCTACGACACAACCATCAAAGACATCACAACTAGCAACATGAGATCATTGTTGGGATGCTTTGAGAATGGAAACAAATATCACAAGAAAGAATGAATACATGCCATGATACAACCTACACAAGGTTGATGCAAGAAATGTGTGCATGAAGTAGATGATGATACTTGTTACCGAGATACCATTGGAAGGATGTAGTAGATACCAATTGAAGGTAGATGGTAGTTCATTCATCATCCTAGCTTGACTCCAATAAGCACATGGTGGAAACACCTTCCTTGTGAGTGAGCCGAGCATCCAATGCACCTCCAAATGTTCCTAAAAGAACAACACCAACTAAACGGTACCCAAACTCATTGGGACCACATAGTTAGAAACACCAATACATAGGACAAACTCCACATAAATATGTGCATATAGATATGAAAATGAATTTCATGCACATCTCATCCAAATTGAGGCTAGGTGGAGTTTCCCCTATATATTGAGTCAAAGAAAGACATCATGCCAAATAACATACAAGAAGTAAATATGCATGCTCGAACCGAAACCAATGAAAACGAAATGCCAAGTGAAAAAGGATACCAAATAGATAAATCATCACTTGGAAGATACCATTAAAAATACGTCGAGGAATGAGATATCCATTGATACACACTAAATTAAAGATGTCAAACTCCCAAAGAGAGGATGGTTCCAAACAAACCAAGCTCAACAATAAAGTTTCATGATGGCACAAGGTACCAAAAGAAAAGCGGCTTGCCTTCCACCAACACACACTTGATAAGGATCACAAGAAGAGTGTTCTAAAGAAAATAGGATAGCTCCCCCACGAGTTGTGCACTAGAGAGAATTTGCTTTTGAATACAAAATGCACAAGGTGGGATCACCACTTTCACTATGTCTAGAAAGCACTAGTCAAGAACAAGAAATTAACAAGATCCACAAGTGGTATGGAAGACAAGGGAGTTGACACAAACCTTGGCAAGAGAAAAGGCAAATAAAAACAAAAGCCAATGTAAATATGATCAATAAATTCTACCACACATAAGTGACTACCACTTGTCAAAAGACAAGAAGTATTTGGAAATAATTCCCGTTGGTAGATAGCCAGGATATCCAACATCATCTTCACACCAAACACAAGCAAGTTGAAACTTGTAGAGCTAACATGCCACCTAGGAACAAGATAATCTACAATATCAACACTAGGTGACAAAATCTCAAATGTACACATTTTCTAGGCTAGTAATATACATAGCATATTACTCCCCCATAGTGTGATACCAATAAAAACTTAACAAGAGGCAATAAGAGAAACAAACAAGAGATAATTAATGGACTATTTAGAATTTTAATTTCTCATGAGAGATATACCACCTAGCGACTAGATAATCTTGTAATATCAATACTAAGTGGTATTCCCCATGTACCCACCTTTATAGGATTGCGAAGTGCACAAAGCACATCACTCCCCCATAATGGGATATTCCATTAATCTCTCACACGAGCCAACTAAGATACAACCAAGATGCACTAAGGCTCAACGAACGACACACAAGTACATGATGTGCAAACCAACATACACAAAGGAAATTTGGAGACACATCATATACAAACACATGCAAGGAACAAAACCAAAACATGCAAGGGGTAGGTAACTTTCAACGTAAGCAATTTTAAGTACAAGTTACCGCAAGGAGGCACATTGGATATAAGATATAAACTTGACGATTCAATTGGCTTGGCTTGAGACAATACGAGTGATGAAGTCCCCTTAATTCTCCATAATGTAGCCAAGTCTCCAATGCCCTCCAACAACACATATTGATCAAGTTTGAGCTTGTTGGTCCCCAACCAAGTTGGGTCCTAAGAGGTTAGTCACAATAGGCTTGGCAGCCCAAATGGTTCTTTTCTTGGCACCACTTTGAGTACCAACAAACTTGGCAAACACATTTTCGACCTTATCCTTCCCAAGAGAATAGATATCATCAATAGTAATTGGGTTGGATAAGTTACCACTAGTGCACGACGAAGCGATGTGGCCTTTCTCACGACATAAGTAGCAATGTCTACTCTTCACTTTCTTCTCACTTGATTTCTCAACAAGAGAAGCATTAACTTGAGTCTTCTTGGGAAGAGGCCTTTCTTCAACTTGAGGTTGAGCATGATATTGAACTTGTGCCCTCTTCCCTTGTTGCTTGACACAATTGGCCTTCTTCTTCAATGGGCAAGATCTAACATGATGCCCTTCTACTTTGCACTTGAAGCAAACAATCTTGGCCGAATTCTTGACTTGTTCTTGGCCCTTCCTTTTGTTCATCTTGGACTTCTTCTTCTTATTGGAGTTGAATCCAAGTCCACCTTTGTCATTGGGGGATTTTTGCACACTCAGGATATTGTTGAGTGTGGATTTCCCTTGATGACTCTTTTCCAAGTCTTTCTTCAAAGAAGTGACTTGGGCCTTGAGCTCTTTGATTTCCTCTACATGGTTAGTCTCAACACAAGTACTAGAGGAAGTATAAGCTTCATCGTTAGAGCAACAAGGCAAGGAAAGCAATTCATCACAAGATGTACCAACATTGTGAGTAGATGAATTACAAGGACTAGCACATGGCAATATACTATTTTGACTAGAAGTAGTGCTAGTATCCAGATGAGGCTCACTAGATGTTACCTTAGCAATCATGGCCTAATGAGCTATCTTTAGCACACTATGGGATACTAGAAGATCATCATGAGAGCTTGAGAGCTTTTCATGACTTTCTTCCAATTTCCCGTAATTGCTAGATAGCACCTCAAGTTGAGCCCGTAGCTCAACATTCTCCTTCAAAATGGATGCTTCACAAGTAATAGAGTTAGTAGCACAAGCATCATAATTTACAACAATAGGAGAGGACAACTTGGCAAGCTATTTTAAATAAGAAACTTCAAGTTGGGCATGAGACTCGGTGAGTTTGATGAGCTCACCCTTGATGACCCTTGAGCCATTTTCGAGGTGCTCAAAATCCTCAAGGAGTCTAGCATGAGAAACTTCAAGCTTAGCATTTTTAGTTTTGAAGTCATTGGCCACCTCAAGAGCTCTATCATGAGATTCCCTCACTCTAGATAATTCTAGAGCAAAAATCTCCTCAAGAGATTCGGAGGTGGTTTGTTCATGTTCAAGAGCTTGAGATAGGTCGGCGATCTCATTAGCGTAATCACGCCCATGACCTTCCATTTTCTCAATGGTGACCTCATGATCCTCTAGATGAGATTCCAACTCCTCTATATATTTCTTGCCCTCAATGGCAATAGACATGATTTCCATGAAGTTGGAACGAGCAATTTTATTCTTATGAAGAGCTTTAAAAATCATTTCCCCCTTAATTTTTGAGGAGCCAACATCATCATTCTCTTCATCATTATCATCATCATCATTAGCATCAACATCATCATCAAGAGACATATTGGGGTTCAAAGTAGGAGATACCTTTGACACCTTAGCCATAAGGCAAAACGCACTAGATGATGATGTAGGATCCCTTGAGGCACCATTAAACATCACATCTTGTTCCATGGAGTGTTGGGTTTCCTCTACATTGTTAGCACAACAATTCGAGGAAATAGATGCATTTTTATCATGGCAACAAGACATAGCAAGCATATCATCATGAGATTTAGTCAAGCAAATTCTACATGATATGCAAGGACTATCAACACAAGCATGTGAAACATTTGGAGTGCTCGAAGTGCTAAAGTCCAAAGATGAAGCATTGCAATAAGAAAGTGATGAAGGATTATAAAAAATAAGCCCATTATCATCATTGCAATGAACACCACTACTCACCATGTCATTACCTTGTGGCAAACCACATGTAGGTGAAGTAGAAGAAGTTGAGAACGCAACATGGCCGGAGGTGGAGGGAGAACGATCATCCTTACAAATCTTGGACACACCATATTTATCTTGAAGCTTTGTCCACAACTCATGGGCATCCCGGAATGACATGAGTTCAAATATAACTACATTGCTCAAAGCATCGAAAAGCACATTAGAAGCTTGAGCATTGAGATAAGAGTTTTTCTCATCCTCTAAAGATAATCTTTGGGGATCCTTTGGAGGAGAAAAACCCATATCTACAATTCGCTCTAAATTTGGGTCCATGACCCTAAAGAGATTAAACATGCGAGTTACCCAAACATCAAAATTTGTGCCATCGAAACTAAGAGTGATAGAGAATCCTAATCCCCTAGTCGACATCTTTACTCTCTAGGCGGTTAAGCCCAACAAGAGAGACGAGGCTCTGATACCAATTGAAAGATCGTGGATGTCGCCTAGAAGGGGGGGGGGTGAATAGGTGCTTTAAAATAATTACGGTTTAGGCTTGAACAAATGCGGAATAAACCTAGCGGTTAATTTTTCAAGCACAAAACCTAAAACAACTAGGCTCACCTATGTGCACCAACAACTTATGCTAAGCAAGATAAGTAACTATGCGATAGCAAGAAATATGACAAAGAACAATATGGCTATCACAAAGTAAAGTGCATAAGTAAAGGGCTCGGGTAAGAGATAACCGAGGCACGCGGAGACGACGATGTATCCCGAAGTTTACACCCTTGCAGATGCTAATATCCGTTTGGAGCGGTGTGGAGGCACAATGCTCCCCAAGAAGCCACTAGGGCCACCGTAATCTCCTCACGCCCTCGCACAAGGCAAGATGCCGTGATTCCACTAAGGGACCCTTGAGGGCGGTCACCGAACCCGTACAAATGGCGACCCTTGGGGGCGGTCACCGAACCCGTACACTTTGGCAACCCCAGGGGGTGGTCACCGTGCAAATCAAATTGCCCAGGCGATCTCCACAACCTAATTGGAGACCCGGCGCTTGCCGGAACTTTACACCACAATGATTGAGCTCCAAGCACCACCAACCGTCTAGGGCGCCCAAGCACCCAAGAGGAACAAGCTCAAGGGTACCAAGCACCCAAGAGTAATAAGCTTCTCAACTTGTAACTTCCACGTATCACCGTGGAGAACTCAAACCGATGCACAAATGCAATGACAAGGGCACACAAAGTGCCCAAGTCCTTCTCTCTCAAATCCCACCAAAGCAACTAATGCTAGGGAGGAAAGTGAGAGGAAGAACAAGAAGGAGAACACAAATAACTCCAAGATCTAGATCCAAGGGGTTCCCCTCACATAGAGGAGAAAGTGATTGGTGTAAGTGTGGATCTAGATCTCCTCTCTTTTCCCTCAAAACTAGCAAGAATCCATGGAGGGATTGAGAGTTAGCAAGCTCAAAGAAGGTCAACAATGGGGGCAAAAACAGGCTCAAGAGTTAGGGAACTATTGGGGAAGAAGACCCCTTAAATAGGTCCCCACGAATCTGCCCGTTATGTGCAGAATAACATAGGAGCGGTACAACCGCTATGAGCACCGGTACAACCGGTAACAGGCAATAAGCGGTACAACCGGCCCACAACCGCCCAACAACCGCACCACAACAGAAACTAGGCCGGTGGTGGAGCGGTACATGGCCGGTACAACCTCCGGACCAATTCTGGAGCGGTACAACCGCTCCAAACACCGTCTCTATGGGGCGGTACAACCTCTCTATGTAAAACAGGCAATATCAAAACAGCCACAACTTTCGCATACGAGCTCCGAATTCGATGAAATCAAGTTTGTTGGAAAGCTAGTAACAAGGGCTAACACAATCTTGAAAGAAATATCAATAAGAAGCAAATAATAAAAGGCTCATAAGAAAAAGGTGAGAACCCTTCCTCGGATAAGACCGGTAAAACCTCCAACACCGAAAACATCATACAAGACACATGCGAACTCCGTTTTCGATGAGCTCAAGCTTGTCATCAAGATGACCATAAGCTCTAAGACTCACAAAGAGAACCAAGAAAGAACCAAGAAATAAGATGCAAGGATGCAATGGTTTGAGCTCTCTACGAATGATACGACCAAGCTACTTATCGAGAGCCCCCCCTTGATAGTACGGCAATCGATTCTATAACCCGGTCTCCCAACTACCACCATGAGACCGGTAAAAGAGAAAAACCTATCAAGGGCAAACCTTTGCCTTGCACATGGTCCACTTGAGCTAGATGATGACGATCTTGACTCCCTCAAGTTGGACCACCTTTCTTGATTGCGTTGGCTCGATGAAGACTAGATGATTGCTCCCCCATAGTCCACTATGGGTGAGCCTCTCTTCGGCACATCTTCACAAGACCATTGACACCACAAAGGATGGCAAGATTCAAGCACTTGATCTCTTCGTGATGCTCCACTTGAACTTGCACACGACAATCATGATGACGATCACCACTTGATGTCATCCTTTCCATGGGTTGTATGATATCTTCCTCTTGACGCAAGCCCATGGACACGTACCTAACCCCACATAGAACTCTCACATAGACCATGGGTTAGTACACAAAGTGCAATGAACAGTGCTTACCATACCATGGGATCACTTGATCCCTCTCGGTACATCTTCTACGCTTTGTGAGTTGATAAACTTGATTCACTCTTGACTTAGTCTTGATCAACCTTGAATCTTTCCAACTCTCTTCATTTGGATGATGTCCTGAAGGTAAACATGAATGATCACACAATCTTCTTCTTCAAGACATGCTTGCAATAAGCTCAACAATCACATGACCAATCTTTGGATAATTCCTTAATAGCACATTGGTCAACTCATAAACTCCTTCAAGACATGCTTGCAATAAGCTCAACACTCACATGACCAATCTTTGGATAATTCCTTAATAGCACATTGGTCAACTCATAAACTCCTTGAAACTAACACATGGACTTCAAGAAAAACCTATGGACAAATCCTTCAAATATAACTCAAGAAAACCATTAGTCCATAGAGATTGTCATCAATTACCAAAACCAAACATGGGGGCACCGCATGTTCTTACAAGAGGAAACTCAATGCTGATGGAACATATTGGAAGCCTGAGCAGTACCCAAAAACCTCATGGGTTGCTGCAAAGGGACCTCCAGTTGATCCATCTAAATTATCTGACTTTACATGTGAATCTCCTCATTCTTCTGATGAGTCATTTGACTCCAACTATAAACTGTTCAAAAATCAGAATGGTTAAGTATTTGCTAGATATGTTGGCACTAACTGCAGGAATGGTTCCCCTATGAACAAAATCTGGGTTCCCAAGAAGTGCCTTGAAAGTCTTCAGGTGAATGTCCTCATGACACCACCTGTGAAGAATAGGAACCCCAGATCAAACTCTTCAAAAGGACCAAATTCCTCACGTGGATCAAATTCCTCAAAAGCAACAAAGTCCTCATATGATTATCATCGTGCTAACAACTCTGTTTCGCACGGTAGAGCTAAGGGCTATGAATATGTGCATTATTCTTCAAACCAATATGTTTATAAGTCCTCGAAGAATTTCTCTGCTTATTTATATGCTTACCCTAACCCCTATTATGTGAAACGAAATGGATTGGCCTCTATGCCACCATTCTCATATGGAGCTCATGAGTGATGAACTCTTTGCCACCCCTTCAGATATGGGTGGTGAAGAAAAGGACTAATCTCTTCTGCAGGTCAGGTCTCCAGGCGATGCTTTAACATTTGAAGAATTTCTTTGGGGCACGACAAAAATACTGAAAGGACGCAGGCTAATCATGAAGAAATGAACTTTCATTTGAGGCGTCCTCATCTTTGCTTATACATTATCTTTGCTGATGAAATTCATCTGATGAAATTGATATCATATTCTTCACTGATGAAGTATATGAGATCGTAAGTTGCACTAATTCATCTACAGGATGATCAACCCAAAGCCAATGAGTGGGTCCTCGATAGTGGATGTACAAATCACATGACTGGTGACAAGAATCTATTGATGAATGCTCCCTTATCACCGTCACATCTGAAGCATATCATCTTTGCTGAGAAAGGCAAAAGTGAGGTATTGGGTCTTGGTAAGGTTGCGATCTCTAAGCACATACACATGGACAAAGTCATGCTTGTTGAGTCCTTAGGATACAACCTCATGTCAGTCTCAATGCTTTGTGATCTTGATATGGTTGTTGTCTTTGGCAAGTATCGTTGTGTTGTGATCATGGAAGCTGACAATTCCAAAGTCTTGAAGGCGTTAGGAGAGGAGACTTGTATATTGTTGATTTGTCTGAGGACCACAACCAGCCGTGTGTCTACTTGCAAAAGCTTGGAAAAGGCTGGCTATGGCATCGACGACTTGGTCACGCAGGCATGAGGAATTTACTGCACTTGCGAAGAAGAAGCATGTCATTGGCATTGAAAATGTCAAATTCCTCAAGGATCACTTGTGTGGAGCACGTGAAGCTGGAAAAATGACCAAGGCCAAGCATCCAGTGAAGACTATCATGACCACTACTCGTCCATTGAATTGCTTCACATGGACCTCTTTGGTCCTAATCATTACTCAGCAGTCACTAATGATGCATCTCTATATGGCTTTGTTATTGTTGATGATTACTCTCGTTACGCATGGGTACACATTGTTACTTACAAACATGAAGTGCGGGAAGTCTTCAAGCGATTTTCCTCGAGGGCTTCAACCAACTTTGGTGTGAAGATCGGGCACATCGGGAGTGACAATGGAACTGAGTTCAAGAATTCCGGTCTTGATGACTATCTTGATGAACTTGGTATTACTCATGAGTTATCTGCTCCCTATACTCCTCGGCAAAATGGGCGTCGTGGGCGCAAGAACAGAACTCTTGTTGAGATGGCTTGCACTATGCTTGATGAATACAAAACGCCTCGCCGTTTTTGGATTGATGCAATTGATACCGCATGCCACATCATCAATAGAGTATATCTTCACAAATTCTTCAAGAAGACTGCCTATGAACTCCTCACTGACAAGAAACCCAATGTGAGTTATTTCAAAGTCTTGATTGCTAAATGCTGGATTAGAGATCCTCATCACAATGCTAAATTTGCACCGAAAGCACATGAAGGTTTTATGCTTGGTTATGGAAAGGACTACGCACACCTACGAGTCTTCAACAATGTTCTTTACAAGATTGTTGAAAGCTGTAGATGTCTTGATTCGATGAAACTAATGGCTCGCAAAGAGAGCACCTACCTTCATGTTAGATGAACCGACCGAGGAATCAAGTTCAAGGCAACTGAGGATGTCATTCCTCTTGAAGAATCTGCTGAAGAATTCATTCCTGTCTGTGAAGAACGTCGAGCTGATGCACTGAAGATAATCTTTGAAGAAAATGGTCTTTGAAGAAAATGCTGATAAAATTCCTCGACGACAACCAGCTCATCCTCGTGTTGCAAAAGAAGTGCAAGTTGACAAGATCATCGATGACATTGAGGCACCAGGTCCTCTCACACGCTCAAAAGCTTCACATTTATCTAACTTTTGTGGGCACTATGCTTTTGTCTCTATCACAGAGCCCGCTAAGGTAGATGAAGCATTTCTGGAGCCTGAGTGGATTCAGGCAATGCAAGAAGAATTACATCGATTCGAGCTCAACAATGTCTGGGAACTGGTCAAACATCCAGATCCTCGCAAGCATAATATCATTGGCACAAAGTGGATCTACCGCAACAAGCAAGATGAAAATGGCCTTGTGGTAAGGAATAAGGCACGACTTGTAGCTCAAGCCTACACACAGGTTGAAGGAATTGATTTCTATGAAACTTTTGCACCTGTTGCTAGACTTGAGGCTATTCGCATATTACTTGCATATGCTAACCATCATAATATCACTTTATATCAAATGGATGTGAAAAGTGCATTCCTCAATGGTAAGCTTGAGGAAGAAGTATATGTTGCTCAACCCCCAGGTTTTGAAGATCCAAAGAATCCCGACAAAGTCTTCAGACTCAACAAGGCCCTCTATGGCCTCAAACAGGCCCCACGGGCGTGATATGATACATTGAAGGATCATTGTGAAGAATGGCTTCACACCCGGTTCACTCGACCCTACTCTCTTTACTAAATCATATGATGGTGAAATGTTTGTGTGCCAAATATATGTTGGTGATATTATCTTTGGCTGTACTGACCAACATTGTAGTGATGAATTTGCCTATATGATGAGTGAAGAATATCAAATGTCTATGATGGGAGAATTGAAATTCTTCTTAGGTCTTCAAATTAAATCAACAACACAATGGCATATTCATATCTCAGAGAAATACCTCAAAGATGTCCTGAAGAAATTCGGCATGCAAGATTGCAAAGGCGTCAAAATTCCTATGCCCACAAATGGCCATCTATGCAATCGATGAAAATGGTATTGACTTGGTCACAAGGTATACCGCTCCATGATTGGTTCTCTATTGTACTTATGTGCATCTAGGCGGATATAATGCTTAGTGTTTGCATGTGTGCCCGATTTCAAGCTACGCCAAAGGAATCACACCATAAGGCTGTGAAGCATATTCTTCGATATCTAGCTCACACACCAACACTAGGATTATGGTACCCCAAGGGCTCTACTTTTGATCTCATTGGATATTCCGACTCTGACTATGCTGGTGATCGTGTGGACCGCAAGTCAACATCTGGTACTTGTCATTTCCTCGGACGATCTTTAGTCTGTTGGTCCTTGAAGAAACAGAACTGCGTATCACTGTCTACTGCGGAAGCTGATTACATTGCTGCTGGCTCTTGTTGTGCTCAATTGCTATGGATGAAGCAAACTCTCAAGGACTACGGCATCAACGTGAAGAATGTGCCTCTCTCGTGACAATGAGAGTGCCATCAAGATTGCTCACAACCCAGTTCAGCACTCGAAGATAAAGCACATTCAGATTCGTCATCATTTTCTTCGTGATCATGTGTTGAAGGGCGACATCTCCATCGAGCACGTGAAGACTGAAGAACAGCTAGCCGATATCTTCACAAAGCCCTTGGATGTGAAGAGATTTAGCAAGTTGTGGTGTGAGCTAAATATCTTAGAATCTTCGAATGTTCTTTGAGAAGGACACACATCCTGACACTTATGCAAAATTGATGACTTAGATGTGCAACACATGAAGAAAGCGTTTTCTTCAATCAATGAAGAATAACACTCTAAGTGTGAAGAAATTAATGAAGAATTTGATTCTCGAGAACCCTCGACAATTATGCAGCGATTATGCGAAATCATCATTACGATCTGGCGGTCACGCCACCACCAAAATTGAAAATTTTCAATTTGAGTTTTTCCTCGGTTATGAAATTCTTGATTTTCAAATTCTTCAACTTTGCAAAATCTTCACTGTTTCCGTTGTCTTTCTTCATTGACTATATATATATTTAGGTTTATGTCCTCTACAAACATTCACTTATGGCTATTTCTTCAAGTTGCTTTTTACGCTAAGTGAATGTGATCGGACCCTTCCCCTCTATGCTATACTCAACCCAATCTATTCACAAATTCTTCATGTGCGTTCTATTTGAAACTCGTTCAAAATCTTCACTGTGTCCTTGTCAGCTGAAGAAATTGCGAACGGAACTTTTAACTTATCTTATCCAAATTTTCGGCTTTGCCGCTCAAACAGTTCCACATCCCATGATAAACTTATCTATTCACCCACGATCTAACACAATCTCCACTTTTCAGTACGTGGGTGACACATGTCAAGCGAATGAGAAGGGCCAGGGGCATGTTCGTCCCAAATCTTCGGGCGAACAGTTTTTCACCGTGGCTATATATACCCGCTCTCCCCTTCCTCACTTCCTTTACTCCGCTCGACCGCTCTCTCTCTCGCTCGAGCTTCTCAAACCCTAGCGCCACCGCTACTCCATCGTCGCCGGTGAGGAAGAGCTTCACTGCCTCGACCTCGTCGCCCGTCGTACTCATGACCGACATGAAATCTTCACTCCGCCGCCGTAGCTGTCTTCCTCCGCCGAGTTAGGGCGTGGGAGATCTGAACTGACGAACTTCTAATCTACACTTCTCAGTTCGTTGTGTTCTTCAGTTCGGGTAATTAAAAGTTACTTTTATTACTTGCTTTGATTCTCAAACCTTCCTAAAAATCTTCAAAGGTGTTTATTCTTCAAATCTTCACATATATGAACACCTCAAACGAAATATGCTCTTGATTCGTTTCTCTAAGCAATGATTTTCTTCAAGATTCCTCAATTGTGTGGATCCTCGATCTATACAACTCTGGAACCTAAGACAAAGATCGCTTAGTGAAATTCTTCAAGGCTCATCTGGTCAAATTCCTCAAACTAGTTCTTTTGAAAAACCTTACGAGAACGCATATGACCTCTCCAAATTCCTCGCAACTATACTCTGTTCACAGTACTTATGTCCATTCTTTGAATCACTAGGTTCTCATCAACTTAACTCATTTGCAGCGTTCCTCGAAGAAAAGTTGCATACTTCTTGAGAGAATTCGATTGTTCAAATTCCTCGGTGAAGAATATGGCATAAGGAAAGAAGCCACAGAAAGGAGGAAAGAGGCCTGAGGTCATGACTGCGTTTGAGATACCTGAGGACTTATATGCTGACTATTGCACACGTGATGAAGCCAAGTTTGGCAAGGAAAACAAAAATCAGCGCAAGGTGCACATTCAGAGGATTGAAAGGAGATGGGCAAGGGAATTGAGGGAGTACAGATATGTTACTCCAAAGTACATGAAGAAATTCGCTCTCAATCCTCCATGCCCAAGAGCTCCATTGGCACCTAGTCAAGAAGCTGACCCCACCAGCATCAAGCGTGGTGAGGACTTTCCTGAAGAATGGGCCAAGCACCAAGCCAAATTGGCAAGACATGCCAAGGAGGCAGTGAGGAAATTCAATGAAGACTCTGCTACTGCTGCTGCCACTGAGGCCCCTGTCAAGCCAAGAAGATCAATGGCAAAGAAGCCAGCGCACAAGCCAAGTGCTTCACCAACAGTGCCCTCATGGCCAAAATCCTCAGCAATGCCCTCACGGCCAGAATCTTTAATGCCCTCACGGCCAGTTCCTCATGCTGCTCCTGCTCCTCCCAAATCCTCAGCTCCTACAAAGTCCTCAGCAGCTCCTCCAAAGTCCTCAGCACCTGTGCATCTGGTCACGTGCCAAAGGACTGCAGGCATCTTGATTGCCTCTGGTGTCTCAGCAAGTTCCTTGGCTGCACCAAATTCTTCATCAGGCCCAACTCTGCTGAAGACTAAGGCAACAGCTGGACGAGGTCCTCGGCCAAGTCCCAAGAAGAAACATGTCGCCTTCCAAGAGCCACTTGAAGATGATGAGGCTGATGATGATGAACTTGCGGAAATCATCAGAGACCGACAAGAAAGGGCCGCTAGAGCCAAAGGCACACCTGTGCCACTTCTGTTGGATCCAAGAGCGATCCTAGACTACATTGATCTCTGGCACAAGGACCCAAACACTCCTATGCCTGACTTAAAGTTGACACTTGGCCAAAGTCACATGCTGACTCATTTCATCCAAGAGGAGAAATGGAAATTTGATAAGGCCAGAGAGATCAAGAAATCATAGTACAGAAAAGAGAAACTGCTGAAGAAAAATGTTGTCAAGATGACAACTGAAGAACTTGCCAAGATGCAGGCTAACATCAAATCCCTCAGCGACAAATTTGACTCATATTATGCTGATTGGCAAGGAGCCAAAGTCAGATTTGTCAATCTGACAAAGAAGTTCTCAAATGTTGCAGCCCCAATGCAACAAGAAATTCCTTAAATTTGGAGCCTCTGCTCAACTATTTGAAGAACATGCCATCATTTGATGAAGTTCAGGCTCTTTGAAGAAAATGCTAGTTCGAGGCTGATGACTCCATTCCAGCCGTTGAAGAAATTGCCGGGGCATCCACTAGTGGTGCGCTGAAGAAAGCTGAAGAAGTCGAGCAAGCGCATCGATTGCTTTGAGGAAATTCAACCAGATTCCTCGGATCCTCCTGCGCCTACACGAACTCCAATCCTTCCATCTGCATCGATGTGAAGAAGACCAAGGCTGCAGAAGCGAGCTGCGATGAAGAAAAGGAAATCATCTATCGCTTCAAATTCTTCAGCCCCGAAGAAGATGAAGACAATGACCAGCTCATTTGAAAATCCCATTGATGTTGTTCCAATTTCCTCCATGCCATCAAAGGACCTTGTTCCTTTTGGTGAAGATTATGAGATCCCAAGCGGATCTGATGAAGAAAATCATTCTGCTGCTTCGTCAGAGCAGATTGATGAAGAAATTGAAGTGGAAGCAATCCCTTCAACCCCAATCATTTCCTCGCCTATGCCTCAGTTCACAGCTGAAGAGGCTGGTGTTGAGGAAATTGAAGAAGAAGATGTGGATATTGGAAGCACAACACCAATGATGAACGATGACTTTTGGGACAGCCAGCATCCAAATTCCCCACTCTTCACCCCAATCCAACAGATTCCTCAGTCCCCTGCTCCAACAGTTCAAATGGGCTCTGAAGAAACTCATCCCACTTCATCTGTACATGAAGAAATTCCAGCCACTAAGCGTGATGAACCTCTTCTTCTTGATCCTCAGACTGCACATGTAGAGGAACCAGAAAATCCTCAGCCTAAAGAACCTGAGATTGCGATTCCAAAGGTCGTGATGCAACTCACTGACACTCCACTTCCAAATCCAAAGAATCCATTCTCAACGAAGCAAAAGTTCAAGGCTGAAGACTTCTTTGGTGAGCACGTTTTCTTCACAGATTACAACCCATATGACTCTGCTCGCATAAGGAAGAGGCGTTTCTGGACTGCTAGTCAAGCCAACTTCTATTCCGCTGTGTTATTCAACAACGACAAAGTCTTCGATCATGCACATATTTCTCATGTGGACATGGAATCTCTGCCGAGCTTGAGCCGGGTCCTCGGTGTTCTTCACGATGCGGGACTTCTAAATTTCTGCACGACATCTGCGATTGGAATGAGGAACTTATTCTTCAATTCTATGCGACGCTGCATATCACCGGAGACGTCAAGATGTGAACTCATGGGTGTTGGACTGGATGTCTGAAAATACTCACTACAAGGCACCAAAGAATCGAATTGCTTCGTGCCCTCCCACTCAGTCCTCCCCTTGATGGTGCTCGTTGCATCTACAACGAACCTGAGCTTTCAAATCACTACATGCAAGTGCTGATGAAGCCTTTGAAGCAGGACAGGCACCTCGAACCAAATTCCTCATCAAGGAATTACTATATGTGCCTCGGACTGTCTATCGGATTCTGACGAAGACAATGAGTCCTATCAAAGGCCACGGCTCAAATGATGAAGAAGTCGTTGGCATCATGAAGAATATGCTTTTCAATATCATTCATGGCGTTCCCGTCAATTTCCATGATTTCTTCATGAGGACTCTCGCAAATATTGCTATGTCACCTTTTGAGCTGAAGCCTTATGCACCATGGATTATGAGGTTCATCAGGACAAGGTCTTCACTCAATTACAAGGCTGACACTCTGAATCACTGCAGCTACTTGCCTCCAATTGAAGTCCTCAAACGGACATTTTCCTCAGCTGATGACAAGGGCAAGGCAACTGCTGTGATAGATGAAGGCATTCGTCCATTGGATGGTCAATTTCGCAAAGCTGCATCCTACTCCACCAATGATGACTCTGCCACACATGACTCTGCCGCCAATACCTCAGCCAAGCAAAATCCTCAAGCCACAGCACCCAGGGTGATGACTGATCGTGAGTTACTCCTCAGTCTTTATCAGAAGTTTGATCGCAATCATAAATGGTTCAAGCGTTAGTTTAGTTCAATTCTTCACAACATGACCTCAACACACAATGCAGTGAAGAAAAACCAATACTACCTCCATGAAACCTTCAAGCGCACCTGGCTGTTCTTTCTAATGTCTCTGACCTAAGAACTGAAGACAATGGGTCTCAAGGAAGAATTTGGTGATGCGCACCTCCTCCGAAGAAATATAAGAAGGTCAAAGTTCCTTCCTTGGTGGCCAGCTCCTATTCTTCATCGCGCGACACTGATGAAAATGAAGACTTGGACGACACTACGGCAGGCCCTACTACGGCAACCGACCCCGACAACGCTGGCGCTCCTTCATAAACTTGAAATTCTTCAGGGGAGTTAGTCCTCAGTTTCAATCCTTCTGGTCATTTGATGACAAAGGGGGAGAAATGTGAGTTAGTCTTCAAGCGGGTCTACTATAAGGGCGTTTTTGCTAAGTTACAACTCTCGTTCTTCTGAAACTTTTATTGGATCAAGTTGTAATCTTAAACCCGATGGTGCTCTGATACTTTTGATGTGTTCCTCTGCATGCTTATTCCTTGTTTTATGTTAATACACACATGCTGAATTACATCAGTCACCATATTTCATCATGCATTTCAAATTCTTCATATTATATGTCAAATGCGTGTATGAATTACAAGATATAGGGGGAGATCTCCATGATTCAACTCTTCAAATGTGCATTGCCTCAAAAGCAAATTCCTCACATCTCCAGGGGGAGTTCTTCTATATCTTGCTATCAAATTCCTCATTATCAGTATTTACACTTCATATGTTTATCCCCGTTGAAAACTTAACCTATATTGTCATCAATCACCAAAAAGGGGGAGATTGTAAGTGCATCTAGTGCCCTTAGTGATTTTGGTGTATTGAAGACTTATAGGTTAAGGGACTAATGTGTTTATGAGTGTACACAGGTCTATAAGTCTATGAGGAGTTTGATATTTACAGAGAAAGTCGACCCCTAAAAATGAAGTTCTTCGACTGAAGACTTTGATATTCTGAAGACTTTGAAAGTGAAGAAATTGGTGTGACCTTGAAGACTTGGTATTCATTTGAGGAACATGAAGCGTGAAGACTTTTGTTTTCGTAGTTTCGTTTTCTCTTTCTTGAGTCATAGGAAACACCGTCTTTGTTAAAGGGGTCGAGCAAATACTAAGGAAAAATTTCCATGTGATGCTCAACTCAAAATCCTACACCTACCAATCCCTTGAGTGAAGCCTTTGGAAATCTCATACAGTTTAGTCAATTTCTTGATGTGAGACGAAGTTCTTCTAGTCATTTGAGAATTTGTTCGAATGAGGAGTTAGGAATTCGCCAGTCACGGATTGCCTACGATGAGGAACATGATAGCCCTAAGGAATTTGAGAGTCAAATTTCCGACCGTTCTTTGTCTTCTTGGCTTGGCTGTCCCAAAATATCTTATCCACCTAATGGTCATATCATTGAAGGGCATTTATGTCTTATCATGTCGGGCTGCTCCCTGGGCTATAAATAGCCGCCCCCTACAAGCACTAGCTGGTTGGCTGCTCGAGAGAACTTGACACTTGTCATTTGAGAGCAACCCATCCTCCAAGGACTTTGGCCGAAAATCATCGAAAGTGAGGAAAAACCCAAAACCAAACCCCTACAAACCCAAAGTGATTGAGCATCATCAAGAGATTGATCCTGCGTGGATCGACGCTTGTTACCTTTGAAGACTGTGCTTCTTCCAGACGGTTAGGCGTCATGGTCTAGAGCATCCAAGAGGAATTGTGGATCGCCGAGTGACCAAGTCTGTGAAGGTCTGAAGTCGCTGAAGACTTACCACGAGTGATTGGACGAGGTCTGTGTGACCTTAATTCAAGGAGAATCTGGTGAGGACTTGGTGTCCTGAGCTGCGTGCTCAACGATCGGGTGTCCGGACTGTGTGTCCTCGAGTTTAAATACTCGGCCGCTCCAACCAGACGCATAACCGAGACAAAGCAGTTGGAACTGGTCTACCAAATCATTGTCTTCACCAACCTAATCGGTTCTATTTCCTCAACTCTTTCATTTCCTCATTCTTTGTGTTGAGTGTTTGTTCATATCTGTGTTTGAAGACTTTGTTGAAGACTTTCTCAATTTCCTCAGTTTAATTTCTTGATCATGCTGTCTTCATCTTGAGTAATCCTGTGTTTACGCTTTCTGTACTCTTGATTGTCTTCATTTCATCATGATGACCATGCCCGCATTCTCTTATGCTTACTTCTGAGTACTTATTCCGCTGCAAGTAGTTCTTCACTTAGGAATTTCCTCACCGGCAAATTCCTCATTGAAGAATTCATAAAAATCGCCTATTAACCCCCCTCTAGTCGATATAACGCACTTTCAAGAAACTTGGCCAATAGAACTGACATACAAATAACATGTCACGATGATTGCAATGGAGGCCTAGTTCTTTTGCCAGATTCTCCCAGAATCTGACCCCTACCCAGATTCTCCCAGAATCTTTGAGCCCATTTGTTTTACAATCCTATTTTGTTAGGGTCTAATTAGGTAGGATTGTAAAACAAAAGGGGGTCAGAGATTTTAGGAGAAGCTAGAGAGGGGCAGATTCTGGGAGAATCCTGCAAAAGAACTGGGCCAGAGTGACCTACCATAGCACACTGTATAGGCTCACCGTTGCCTCTCCTTTTTTGCGATGTTCCATGAAATTGCCACATACATCCTGTACTTTTTGATTGTGTAACCCTATGTGCAAGTTGACATGGTTAATTTCATATATCTGTACATGATAATACATTGCATATCGCTTGCGCATATTTAAACGACCAATTAACGATTGTGTGCGTAGAATAAACTAGCCATGACTCTGTGTGCTGGACTAGCAGGCACTCTAAGGGAGCCTAATGTAGTGCACTGGAATTCCTACATGCCACCTACGATTTTGTGTAATGTACTACCTTTGTTCCTAAATATATGTCTCTATAGAGATTCCAGTATGGACCACATACAGATGTATATAGATGCATTTTCGAGTGTAGATTCACTCATTTTGCTCTGTATGTAGCCTATAGTGGAATCTCTAGAAAGACTTATATTTAGGAACAGGGAGTATCATGTATGACATCTACATATCTAATTTAGCAGCCGATGGTAGAAATCATTATGCGCACAAAGGGATTCTTGGTGAAAATCCTAGCAAAGCACGCCGGTGGCACACAACAATACAAGAGAGAGAGACACACTTACAAGATCATAGCAATGCCTCGATCCGGGATCTTGGTTGGCCAAGCTGTTAGATCCAGAAGAAACATCGTCCTTGTAGTTTTTGCCAGCTGCATAACATGTAACAGCGACCTGTTAGTATATTTGAAGTACATCAGGCAGGTGATGCTGGATGGGTTTAAAGGTGACAAGTACTTAGGCTGTGGCGGGTGCTTGGCATCTTGCCAGACGGTGGGAATCAGGTTAGAAACATCAAGGGTGATGACGCTGCGCTGGCTGTCGGAGTCCGGTGAGGAGATCTAGAACCGTCGAGTAGAGTGTTTGTGGAGCGACTCCAGTAGGGTGGACTATGGTGTGGGCTAAGCGGATCTGAGGCCGTTGATGAGGGGTCGGTGAAGCTGCTCCGGTGGTTGGGTTTAGGACGGTGTCGACAATGCGGATCTGCGGCCGTTGATGAGGGCTTCAGTGAGGCTGCTCCGGTGGTTGGGTTTAGGACGGTGTCGACAATGCGGATCTGCGGCCGTGGACGGGGCGTCAGAAGCTCCTCTGGTAGGTTGGACGAGGGTGCGATGAAGCGGATCTGAGGCCGTGGACTTGTGAGTTGGAAAAGCGGCCCTGTCAGGGTTGAGAATGGTATAGGCGAAGCTACTCCGTTAGGGTTGACGATGGTGTCGGCTAAGCGGCTCCAGTAGGGTTGAGGAAGGTGTCGGCGAAGAGGATCAGAGGACGTCGACGGGGGCGTCGGTGGGGCGGCTCCGGGGGGGGGGGGTGTGGACGAAGCGTCTCCGATGGGGAGTACAAAGGTGCTGCTGCAGATGCGCTGCAGTTGATGAGAGTACCGGCAAAGCAGATCCGGCGCCGTGGACAAGGCCGACACTGAATGGGCTGTGGTACAGTGGTGGATGCACAGTCTACTTGTTTCTAGGGAGGTGGGAGGGGTAGATGCGGCCGCAGAAGCAGATCCGACAACATGGACGCCGCTGACAGTGAATGGGCTCTGGTCCGCCGGTGGATAAGCAGTCTAGGGTTTCGAGAGGGGAGGGGTAGAAAGGTCGATGAAGTACATACGACATGATGTAAGATGCTCTGGTGCTGTGGAGTTAGTCATTTTTGCGGGAGGGGAGAGGAAATGAGGGTGCCATGTGGTGGGGGGAATTGGAAGTTACCAAAGCAGCCCCGACCTATTATGTAAATGACGGCCATATTGTAACTGTTGTTCTCTGTGCAGCAAGGACAAAAGGGGAATTTCGCATGCTAAAGACTAGGTGGCGGAAATTTCAGAAGGAGGCGGGAGATTTTGCCGCCCGCGGGATCATTCGTATCCAGTTTCAACTAATTTTGGACAGTGCTAGCGGGAAGGTCATGCGAGACTATGTACATGGGGCACACGTCAGTAGTTAATAACTGGTGTGAAGTCCACCCCAGAAAAAAAGACAATAACTTGGGATGATGCACCGATAACTTGGACGTTCACATGGGCGCAGCCAATCGTACGGGTGTAGAGGCGTGTTCACAAAAAGGGGATCAAACGCTCAGCCTATGTATTTCTCATGTAAATAGATAATTTAGTGTCATTGGTTATTTACTTTAAACATAATGCATTGGACATGTTATTGTAGAGGCGCACAAAAAGAAATGGATATTGTTGTCCCACAAAAGAAATGGACATTGTAGTCCGCTACTTAAAAGTGTTACCTCATATGATTACATAGCCTCCATTTCATAAATTGCATACCCGTTGAATTCATATATGAATATTACATATATTACTTCATAATAAAACCTTAAATCATCCAAGACTAATTAATTTGAATGCAAGACTAACAATGGTGCATGTAGATGATAGCTACATTGGTTGTTTGAAGAAGCATCATTGTAACTTTGGCATGCACAATTGAAAAGGATTATTTAGAAAAAAATGTGATATGTGAGTGTCCAATCTTTATACCGTTGAATCGATATTGTATCTGTGGCCATGATACGAAGTAGTTATTGATTTATGTTCAAGCGATGCACGTCCACGATCGCTAGATAGTGATATGTGAATAAATTGTGCAATCTCTCTCACACGCATACATGTCTCATTTCTCCGTGGGCATCAGAATCACACACGTGCACTTTCTGTATTTCTCTCTCTCTCCGTCAAGGTTAGAATTCGTCTTTCTACCCCGTCCTACAAGTCTCTCACACAGAAACACACACACTCTCTCTGTCGAACACGCCCACCCCTTTAATTCCGCCCACCCACCACCACTAGTGTCTCAAAGTATAATTATGTCTCTCACACATATGCCTAAGGTTAACTCGAGTCCCGGAACCATATGAATACATACAATGGGATTCCAGCAGAGCACCTTTTGTTTTGATATTTTGCTATCTCTTTCTCTCTCTCTCTCTCTCTCTCTCACACACACGCACGCACAAACTACCCGACACCGAAGGAGGAAGGAGTAGGGTGGCACCTCGATCTTGATTGATAGTAATCTATCTACTGGCTTCTTTCTCAAACACACACACATACACACACAGTCGCTAGTTGTGCCTCTATGCCTACCGCGCGCACACTCTTGATACGTCTTTCTCTCCCTCCCCCTCCCCCCAACAATGATAGCAGAAGGGTGACAACTCGATCTTGATCTTAATCTATCAATTGGTTTCTCTCTCAAACACACACACACACACACACACACACACAAACACACACACACAAACACGCGCGCGCGCGTGCTAGTTGTGCCTCTGTGCCTACCGCCCGCACACTCTCGATACATCTTTCCCTCCCTCCCCCTCCCCCCAACAATGATAGCAGAAGGGTGACAACTTGATCTTGATCTTAATCTATCAATTGGTTTCTCTCTCAAACACACACACACACACACACACACACACACACACACACACACACACACACACACACACACACACGCGCGCGCGCGCGCGCGCTAGTTGTGTCTCTGTGCCTCGCTCACACACACTCGATATGTCTTTCTCTCCGTAGCCCCCTCGATATGTAGACTTCTCGCACACGCACAGATGTAGTGACGATGACGCTGAACCCAATGTGCCTTATTTTTACTGGCCTCATGTGATAGTTTTCACCCTGTTTTCTGTTAATTAACAAGGCAAACTTTTCTTTGTTACTACTAGTGAATCTGAAATCATTCAGGGAAGACATAAAATATATCACTTCAACCCAATTATCGCAATAACTATTTTAAAAGAAACTAGCTAGATGACCGTGTGTTGCACGGAACATCAAGATGCATTTGTATGAGTAGTTTATCTTGTGAGAGAAAAGGATGAACGAGGGAAGGCCTTATTTGCAAATGTGGAGAGGGGTGTGGGTATCTTTTTGCGAAATTGTCATAGTTTCCTTCCTACCCGTTAGATATAAATCTGACGGCCTATATTATAGGATGGCATGCACACCATCATCACCCACTCTGTTTTCTACTCCCTCTGTTCCTAAATATTTGTCTTTTTAGAGATTTCAACAAGTGACTACATACATAGCAAAATGAGTGAATCTACACTCTAAAATATGCCTATATACACATCCGTATGTGGTAGTCCATTTGAAATCTGAAAAGACAAATATTTAGGTACAGAGTGAGTATAAGAGTAGACATAGAGATATATCTCCAGCATCGTACACAATGAAAATGTGCTAGACTGGTTAGCGCCGAATGCTCCCAATGCGATGACTTGAGTTCGAATTATGTCTTTAACTTTAGATTTTTTACTATATATTATTTAATATACACTTCTTTCGCTACTGTACTGACAATGGAACCCACAAAGTACTTAGAATACAAGATTAAGGATGGATTTGTTTCTTTTTAACTTTCTGTATGAAGCTGTAACCACCCTACAAGTCATGTGTACACTGTACATGCTATTAACTTTTAATAGAGGGAGAATCATACACGCAATTAACGCAAATGGATTGGATGTGACTCTATTATTTCCAGCATAAGAGCATCTCCAACGGCAGCCGGCAAATTTCCTCCCGCTTCCTTCCGCAGAGGACAACATCCAACGCCAGCGGCATACATTTTCACAACTCTAACCAACCAGAGGAAATTCGTGCAAACACGGATTGATTTCAAATAAGCATGAAGGATTTAATATAAAAAAGTAGGATCTTCATATAAACATGATGGATTTCATTACATTTACATGAACTAAGCGGTGCTAATCCGGCTCTCGTGGTATAATTAATACCTAATCTAAATGGCCGCCCGCGGATCCCTTTGTCTTCCTCATGTTCGGCAGACACTTGCGAGGTCGACGAAGGTCATCGGAAGAGACAAAGCAGCAAAGAAACCACCTGAATACACAGTTGTCGCCTCGGCGGTGGCCTCTCGTGTTCTACTTCTCCTCAATGATGGCGGCACACGGAGAAGCTGGCCACCGACTCGTCGCTCTCCATGCACCCGGCTTCTGTCTTTGCCTGCATGGCGATGCCACAGGCATGGGAGGCGCCCCCACAGACACGAGAGGCGCGGCCACTTCAGACATTGATGGCGCGGTACGATGCGGCAGTGATGACGCCCGTACCGCCATGCCGGCGTGGAGCAACTGTCCACTCCTCATCGAGCTAAACTGGAGCGGCGAGTTGATGAACCACGCGCCGGCTTGGGGCGGCAATTGGCTCCGTCGGGCCAAGCGAGGTTGGTGAAGCAGCGAGCAGCCTCGCTAGTATCCAAAGGGCTCGGCGGGCCACCCAGCAAGGTAGTATGCCGGAGGACAGCTCCTCGAAAGCCATCGGAAGAGTGGAGAAATTGGTGAAGGAGGAGATGGGGGAGCGGCGGAGGGGTGCAATTCTTGCCCGCTGTTTGGCTGGCCTCGTTTAAATAGAGGGCGGACGGTAGGAGCTTGGCCGGCGTCTGGCCTCATTTAAACTAAGGGAGGACGGTAGGAGCTTGGCCGGCGTCTAGCCTCGTTTAAACTAAGGGCGGACGGGAGGAGTTTGGCCGGCGTTGCGTTTAATTCCGGCCCGCTCATGAACGGACGTGTGGCCGAAGTAGGTTTCTCAGTTTGCATGCAGGTTTAACGGAGGCGTTTGATGGAGGCGAGGAGGCATGTTTAGCCAGGTGTGCAGCGGGCGGTGTCGGTGTCAAAACCGGTGGATCTTGGGTAGGGGGTCCCGAACTGTGCGTCTAAGGTCGATGGTAACAGGAGATGGGGGACACGATGTTTATCCAGGTTCGGGCCCTCTTGATGGAGGTAATACCCTACTTCCTGCTTGATTGATCTTGATGAATATGAGGATTACAAGAGTTGATCTACCAAGAGATCGTAATGGCTAAACCCTAGATGTCTAGACTGTATCATTGTGATTACCTCTACGGACTAAACCCTCCGGTTTATATAGACATCAGAGGGGCCTAGGGTTGCACAGAGTCGGTTCACAAAGGAAGGAATCTACATATCCGAAAGTCAAGCTTGCCATCCACACAAAGGAGAGTCCCATCCGGACACGGGAAGAAGTCTTCTGTCTTGTATCTTCATAGCCCATTAGTCCGACCCATGTTACATAGTCCGGACACCCGAGGACCCCTTAATCCAAGATTCCCTCAGTAGCCCCTGAACCAGACTTCAATGATGATGTGTCTGGCATGCAGATTGTCTTCGACATTGCAAGGCGGGTTCCTCCTCTTAATACTCCAAAACAGCCTTCAAACACAAAAAACGTGTCCGACCTTGCAAAACAAGTACCACACACACACGCAGAGAGTATAATATTTTCACGAGTCCAATCTACTGACAACTTTTGTAACATGACAACACGTCGCTGCCCGGTCATTATTTCGAACCGTTTTCTAGCCTCCCGCTCCACGTTTCAAGATGCGGTTTTATTGGCACGTCTTGTTGAAGTAGAGATCGTGTCCCCTTATTGCGGGATTCTCATCAATACGGGCGTGGGTAATCCAACTGCGCCTCTCAGCACGGTCCTTGGGGAATAGGCGAGTTTTAAGGCAAGTGGGGAGGCGCTTGATATTCGCAGCCTTTATAAAGGGATAAGGATCTCACCTTTTCACCCACGCCTTCTTTCTCTCTGCCCATCCATTCTCGAGCTCTAGCGCCCAAGCTTCCATCCTTTCCACCTCAAAAAAGCACTCCGACCATGTCCGGATCTGGAGCGCAGGGCAAGTGGATGGTCTCCTCCGTCAAGGAGAAGGTCATCACCAAGCTCCAGGAGGCTGGGTACTTAGCCCAGGAGAATGCCCACCGGCTTCCCGTAAAGGGGCAGATCATCCCCACCCCGGAGCCTCATGAGAGGGTGGTATTCATCCCCCACTTCATCCGTGGATAGGGATTCCCTCTCCACCCATTCGCCCGCGGACTCATGTTCTATTACAGGATGGATTTCCACGATCTGCCCCCAACTCCTTCCTCAACATCTCGGCATTTATTGTCGTGTGTGAGGCCTTCCTCTGCACCCCACCCCACTTCGGATTGTGGTTAAAGATCTTCAATGTGAAGCCGAAGGTGGTGGGTGGTCAACGCGCAGAGTGCGGAGGCGCCATGGTGAGCAAGATGCCCAATGTCACATGGCCCAAAGGTACCTTTGTGGAGACCGTCGAAGGGTGGCAACAGCAATGGTTCTACGTCACAGAGCCGCGTGACACCACCTGGGCCGCGGCTCCCGAATTCCAGCCCGGAGCCCCGATGCGGCTCACCTCCTGGCTAGAGAAGGGCCTGAACTGGGCGCCATCAGATGAGGTGTCCGTGCTGCAGACGCGCATCAGGAGCATGGCGGACACGAACATCAAGCTTGTCAACATGATCCAGGTGATGCTTTTCACTAGATCCTTCCGTGCCAAGGCCGGACTTTCCATTTGTGGGAGTTCGATCCGGCCGAGCACCAGACCCTGCAACAGTTCTTTGGTACTACACACGAAGACATCTGGAAGGTGCTTTTCAAGGCCAACGAGACGTGGCCGAAGACGACCGAGGATCGTGGGTACAACCTGACCCATCCCGCCAATCCGGTAAGTTTTCCGCATTTCAAGGTGTATCCTTTACTTGCATACTCAAGGAAGATGTCTAAGCTTCCCTATTTGTTTTTTCAGGGCTGGACGAAGAAGGTGGAGCTAATCCAGTGTTCGGCTCCGCTGCCCAAAAACCCAGCAATCCCACTTATGACGAAGATGCTGGTTCCGGCGCCCTACCAAGCGCCGGAGAAGAAGTCCAAGAAGAAGGCCAAGGAGACCAGAAGTGGCCTCCGCTGTAAGGGCACTTCGGACGCGACGTCCGAGGACGCCAAAACTCATTCCTCCGCCGCCGAGGACGACGAGGAGGAAGAAGAAGAAAGCAACTCTCCCCCTGAGGGGGAAGGAAGAAAAGGGCGGCCTCCACGCATCTGGAGGCAGAGGCGTCCAAGAAGGGGAGGGTATCCCTCGTGGATAAATCCGTGTGGGACATCGATAGCAACTCGGAGTGGCGCCCCAGGGATAAGCCCCTGGCCCAATCATGAGTACTCAAAGGCACTGACACATTCCTATATCCAGCCTCTTTATTTCATGGTTTTAACATGCTGAACCATGTACTTGCAGTCTGGCTCGTTCCGACTTCCAGCGATCCTCATCTACGGGGAATTCGCTGGATCCGAAGGTGATGGACAGTGGGTCCCTTCTGTGGCCTCCTCTCCCAGGACTACGGAGGATGCTGAAGTGCTGTCCCGAAGGACCCTCCCGACTCGGGGGAAGGCACAAGAGTCCATCATGATGGCGCCATAGGATGATACCTTAGCCGCCGGACACATGGGGGAGCAGATCCCCATGGATACTGGCGATGGGGGCCATATCCAATTCGGCCCCCAGCCGAATACAGTTCCGGAGACCTATACGGCTCCGGAACCAGGCAAGCAGCCTCCTTCGCAAGAAGGAGGTGCGCCGATTCTGCCGGTGACCTCAATCTATCCAGAGGCACCGGATACTCTACTGGAAGCGCTGCAAAGCGCGTCCATTGTTGAGGAACACCGTATCCTTATGGGTACGGTGGTTGAGAAGGTTCAGTCCGCGAAGAGCGGACTGACCGAAGCCTACACAAGCCTTCTAACAGGTTTTGAGGTATGAAACACAATTTATGCAAAAGGAATGCCATAGTATAGACAGTAGACCCAGAGACACTATCCGGTGTTCGAAAAGAAAAGCCGGAAAGAGGATCAAGTAATTTTCATAGGAGACTAACCATACATGTCTATGTGAATAAGCACGCATCTTTGCTGGCTACGACCTCTCATGCTGCTGAGGTCTCCGGACTGAAGCAGAGTCTGGAGCTGATCGAGGAAGAGTTCGTCAGTGTGAAAAACAGTTGGAAGACAATCAAGGTATGCAATGACCTTGTGTAGATTCAAAAAGGATGGATGATTTGTGTTTGACCTTAGTGCCATGATATTTTGCAGGAGCAGCGACCGAGGTGGAGACCGTCAAGAAGGCGCTGCCGAAGCCCAGGAGAGAGCGGCAAAGGAACAAGTCGATCGCGAGAAACACGAGGCCAGGGTTGGTGAGGTCCAGCAGGAGCTCCAGGACGCCGTGAAGAAATGCGAGTCCTTGGAGCACAATATTGTGGATCAAGAGTCCGAACTTGCCAAGGCCCACCAAAGCGCACACGATGCACGGGTCGAAGCCCAGGGCGCCCTCCAGGAAATTCAGGAGGCCAGAAAAATCGCGGCGGGTAAGGCCTTTATTATGCAGAGCAAGTATGTGAAGAAAAGGTTCCTCTTACTCACCCGGACTTGGAGTTCTCCAGGGGCGTTCGCGGATCTGCCATGCAGTGTTGCCGACACTGTGGAATTCTTCCGAGCCGAAGAGGGGAGCTCAACACAGAAGCTATTCTGGTCGCAATACCTTGCGCCGGAGCATCCGGTGTCCTTTAGCGATCAGCTGGAATAGTTGACCTAACTGCATAGGCTGGCCGAACTGGCCATGAAGGATTTGATAATCCGTCTATGGCCTGCCGAAGCCATACCCAGCAGCTACTTCGGGCTCGTGAAGCGGCTGGTCAATGCCTGCCCTCGGCTTGATGCCATCAAGCGGCCGGTCTGCATTGAAGGTGCGCGGATGGCCTTCGCCCGTGTCAAGGTGCAGTGGGCGAAGATGGACGCCGTCAGGCTTGCCACTGAGGGACCGCCCGCGGGCAAGGAGCACCGCACGCCCGAGCGGTATTTTGATGATGTCCTGAAGGGATCCCGCATTGTAGAGGGCGAGTGTTCAAAAGACATTATCTTTGAATGAGGTCATTCATGTCATCCCTTCCTGTATTATGAAACAAAGCCATTATGTAATACTCCCTCCGTTCCTTTATATAAGGTGTATTTGTTTTTTCCAAAGTAAAACGAGTGCAATTTTGACCAAGTTTTGAGAAAAATATATCAATATCCACAATATAATTTATATCATTTGATCGATCATAAAAGGTAGTTTCATATTTTATCTATTAGGTATTGTAGATGTTTCTATTTTGTTCTATAATCTTGGTCAAACTTTCAAATGGTTGACCTACACAGAAACCAATACACCTTATATTCTGGAACGGAGGGAGTATAATGTTTGTTGTTTGAAAATTTTACCTCCTGTGCGGCTGTTAAATCTGAGAGTTGTCCAGTCGTCGACTTCAGCCCCCATGTAGGTAGTACGGGGGTGTTCGAGATGGAATCTAAACACTCTTGATCCAAGAGTTTTCATCCTTGAAGGAGGTGTTTAGCGCAACGAACCAGGCAATCGGACTATGTGGCTTTATCACTCTCACTTAGCCATAGGAGTTTGACAATAGAAATGTAGGCGCAACCCCTAGTTAGTATTTAATCCTGACTAGGGTGATGTAGACACCTGATCGGGTAAAGGCCGATTCATCGCATAATGCGGAAAAAATCGCAAGAGATTTGTAACCTTCGAATAGTTGACCAGCTCTCGCCGTATCATGACAGTCAGTTTTCGGCTTTCTCTATTGAGGTGTTTGCTCGGATAAACCAGAAACACAATCGCAGTAGTTCTCCCTTTACTACCCTAGCCGATAGGACGGAACATAAGGTAGCAAGCACAGGAGCCGGGCAACCCAACTATTGACCAAAGACATGATTCGGAGCCGATGCATATAATGCTAAAATTTGGGGTGCCGAACTGTACTATAAAAAGTGTTTGGACTTTGTTGCCGTAGTATGGAGCACAATGAAGCCCTTGGCGATAAAGCGTACCAAAGTGTACGGGTGCAATCGATAAGAATAATAAAATGAAGTAGTAAGCTAATGCCGCGTAAGTTGGGCCGCAAACTGTTTCCATTATAATTTGATTGATACGTCAAAGCGTATTTGTACAAATAGTGCGATAAGCGACCTAGCTATTTAACATGCCAAGACCAAGGGGGAGCTGCGTGCGGGTCCTGAAAACAAGTAGAATGATTGTCAAGAAGAACATCTAAAGACTCCCCCACACGTTTGTACTGCTTGCCGCCTTGGTATATCTATCCTTCGAAAGGACCAATGAGCAGACCGTCGGGGGGGGGGATGTGAAAGAAAAGGCAAAAAATGGTAAAAAGGAAAAGGAAAAGTATGTGTGGGAGCCGTATAATGTACCACAATCAAGTTATGCCTCCATCTATGCCCATGGTATTTTGAGTGCGTAGTTATGTACGCGCAGTACATACACCATCATTTGGTCGGGACTGAGACGGAGGCCGAATTGCTAGTCGAGCTCCTGACGAGCTGGACTATCCTGCTGCAGAGTAGTCCGGACTCGTTTTACAGTGTCCAGAAGCTTGGTCGCTGAATTACGGTTATGCTTGATGAGGCCGCTCTGTACTTCTGCTGCCAGGGCTGCGGCGTGCTCCTTAGTACGGAGGGAGCGCTCCGTGTTTCAATTGACTGTTATGACGCCACGTGGTCCGGGCATCTTAAGTTTGAGGTAAGCATAGTGTGGCACCGCATTGAACCGAGCAAATGTGGTTCGTCCAAGCAGTGCGTGATAGCCACTGCGGAAGGGGACGATGTCGAAGATCAATTCTTCGCTTCGAAAGTTGTCCGGGGATCCGAAGACAACTTCCAATGTGATTGAACCCGTGCAGCGGGCCTCTACACCTGGTATGACTCCTTTAAAGGTAGTCTTTGTGGGTTTGATCCTTGATGGATCGATGCCCATTTTGCGGCCTGTATCCTGATACAGCAGGTTGAGGCTACTGCCACCGTCCATAAGGACGTGCGTAAGGTGGAATCCATCAATGATTGGGTCGAGGACCAATGCGGCTGAACCGCCATGACGGATACTGGTCGGATGATCCCTGATATCAAAGTTGATCGGACATGACGACCATGGGTTGAATTTTGGGGCGACTGGCTCTATCGCGTAGACGTCCCTGAGCGCTCGTTTGCACTCCCTCTTGGGGATATGTGTAGCGTATATCATGCTCACCGTTTGAACCTGGGGGGGGGGGACTTCTTCTGTCCCCCTGTGTTCGGCGGACGGGGCTCCTCATCGTCATTCTCACTTTTTGACCCCATCTCCTTATCCTCGACATTTAACTTGTCGTCCTGTTTAAAGACCCAACAACTCTGGTGGGTATGATTGGTTGGTTTATCAGGGGTGTCGTGGATCTGACATGGACGACCGAGTATGCGGTCCAAGCTAGAAGAGCCCGGATTGTTCCTTTTGTATGGCTTCTTCCGCTGACCGGACTTGGAGCCACTGAATCCGGCATTGACCGCCGTGTCATCCGTATTGTCACCATTGTTTCGACGCTTATGCCTGTTGCGTCGGGGCTTGCCGTTGCTATTCTTGGCTTCAGAGGTGCCAGATTCACTTGCATTATTATTGCTACGGGCTAGCCATCTATCTTCGCCAGTGCCGTGAGGGCTGCTGATATGTCTCCAAGGTATCTATAATTTTTTTATTGCTCCATGCTATTATATATTCTGTTTTAGATGTTTAATGGTCTTATTTATACACTTCTATATTATTATTGGGACTGACCTATTAACCCAAGGCCAAGTGCAAATTGCTGTTTTTTTGCCTATTTCAGTGTTTCGCAGAAAAGGAATATCAAACGGAGTCCAAACGGAATGAAACCTTCGGGAGCGTGATTTTTGGAACAAACGTGATCCAGAGGACTTGGAGTGGATGTCAAGAAACTAACAAGGAGGCCACGAGGCAGGGGGGCGCGCCTACCCCCCTGGGCGCGCCCTCCACCCTCGTGGGCCCCTCGTGGCTCCACTGACCTACTTCTTCCTCCTATATATACCTACGTACCCCGAAACCATCGAGGAGCACCATGGAACCCTATTTCCACCGCCGCAACCTTCTGTACCCGTGAGATCCCATCTTGGGGCCTTTTCCGACGCTCCGCAGAGGGGGCATCGATCACGCAGGGCTTCTACATCAACACCATAGCCTCTCCGATGATGTGTGAGTAGTTTACCACAGACCTTCGGGTCCATAGTTATTAGCCAGATGGCTTCTTCTCTCTCTTTGGATCTCAATACAAACTTCTCCTAGATCTTCTTGGAGATCTATTTGGTGTAACTCTTTTTGCGGTGTGTTTGTCGAGGTCCAATGAATTGTGGGTTTATGATCAAGATTATCTATGAACAATATTTGAATCTTCTCTGAATTCTTTTATGTATGATTGGTTATCTTTGCAAGTCTCTTCGAATTATCAGTTTGGTTTGGCCTACTAGATTGATCTTTCTTGCAATGGGAGAAGTGCTTAGCTTTGGGTTCAATCATGCGGTGCTCGATCCTAGTGACAGTAGGGGAAATGACACGTATTGTATTGTTACCATCGAGGATAAAAAGATGGGGTTTATATCATATTGCTTGAATTTATCCCTCTACATCATGTCATCTTGCCTAATGCGTTACTTTGTTCTTATGAACTTAATACTCTAGATGCATGCTGGATCGCGGTCGATGTGTGGAGTAATAGTAGTAGATGCAGGTAGGAGTCGGTCTACTTGTCACGGACGTGATGCCTATATACATGATCATGCCTAGATATTCTCATAACTATGCACTTTTGATCAATTACTCGACAGTAATTTGTTCACCCACCGTAATACTTATTCTATCTTGAGAGAAGCCACTAGTGAAACCTATGGCCCCGGGTCTATTTTCAATCATATTAATCTTCCGTCAACTAGCTATTTATGTCGTCGTTTATTTTGCAATCTTTACTTTCTTTATCATAAAAATACCAAAAATATTATCTTATCATCTCTATCAGATCTCACTTTTGCAAGTGGCCGTGAAGGGATTGACAACCCCATTATCGCGTTGGTTGCAAGGTTCTTATTTGTTTGTGTAGGTACGAGGGACTTGAGTGTGGCCTCCTACTGGACTGATACCTTGGTTCTCAAAAACTGAGGGAAATACTTATGCTACTTTGCTGCATCACCCTTTCCTCTTCAAGGGAAAAACCAACACATGCTCAAGAGGTAGCAGCTGCCATGGACTTCGGCTTTTCGCCGAGGTGTCGGGCGAGCCATTCGTCGCGGATACTGTGCTTAAAGGCCGCTAGGGCTTCGGCATCTAGACAGTCGACGATCTGGTTCTTTTTAGTTAGGAATCTAGTCTAGAATTTCCTGGCCGAGTCTCTGGGCTGTTGAACTATGTGACTTAAGTCATCGGCATCCGCAGGTCAGACGGATGTTCATTGGAAGTTGTCGCGGAAGGCGTCTTCCAAGTCCTCCCAGCTGCCAATGGAGTTTTCAGGCAGACTATTCAACCAGTGGCGAGCTGGTCCCTTCAGTTTTAGCGGGAGCTATTTGATGGCATGAAGATCATCACCGCGGGCCATATGAATATGGAGAAGAAAATCCTCAATCCATACCGTGGGATCTGTTGTTCCATCATATGATTGGAAATTCACGGGTTTAAACCCTTCTGGGAATTAGTGCTCCATTACTTCATCAGTGAAGCAGAGGGGGGGGGTGTCGCGCCTCTATATCGGGCCAAGTTGTGATGTAGCTCGGATGGAGTCCGTCCGCGGTTTTCGGCCCGGGCGTGATTATGCTTGTCACATCTGGCTAGATAGCCATCGTCGCGTGTCGAGGCACTCCCCCGTGATCCGTAGATTGATCTGGTCTGACCTGCTCTATGGTCCAGATCTTGCCGCATGTCATATGTATATCCTCGAGCTGTTATATCTCTACCTTTACGGCGAGGTAGTATGGGCTGGTGTTCGGCTTGAGTTGCCGTTTTGTCCTGGCCACGAGGTGGTCGGTCAGCCGCATTATGTGCTGATGGTACGGGCTCGAGGGCCACGTCGTCGAATTGGGGTAGCAGTTTACGCTTCGGGTAACTTTTGGTTGGGCGCTCAAGGCCGTATTCCTCGGCTGCCAGGACATTAGTCCACCTATCGTTGAGCAGATCTTGATCAGCTTGAAGCTGCTGTTGCTTCTTTTTCAGGCTCCTTGCAGTGGCAATTAGCCTGCACTTAAAGCACTCCTACTCGAGAGGTTCCTCATGCACGATAAAATCCTCATTGCCGAGGCTCACCTCATCCTCGGAGAGAGGAAGATAATTGATGTCCTCCGAGTCTTCGTTTTCATCCTGTTTATCGGGGCTAACTTGCCCATCTTCCCGGTCGTCCTGTTCAGAGGTCGGCTTGACGGGGTCTTCTTTGTCTTCGGCATCGTCCGGATTATTGTTGTCTCTGGTGCCGGTATTGCTGTCTTTTCCATGTCGTGATTTAGAGCGGTGTCGCTGACGTCGGTGCTTGGACTGTGTCTCAGGAGGTTTATCCTCAACTGGATCTTCTTTATCATTGCTGTTACCCTCTTTGGGTGTGTCCACCATGTACACGTCATACAAAGAGGTGGTCGTCCAGCGTCCAGTAAATGGTGGGTTTTCGGCCTACTCCTCTCCGGCATCGTCGTCCATACCGTCGATGTCTTCGGAGCCATAGTCGAGCATGTCAGTTAAGTCCTCGACAGTGGCTACGAAGTGGGTGGTGGGTGGGACGTAAAATTCCCCTCTCTCAGCCCGTAGTCCTGGCTGGGCGTAGTTCGGACATTGATCCTCTGTAATGACGAGGGATCGCATCAAGTTCAGAGCCTCGCTTAAAGGCGAGGTTTGGCCAGGGAGAAGAAACTCCATGGAGTACGGCGGGAGGAGAACTCCTTGGCCGAGCTCACACGATGCTGACTCCGAGGGTTCGGGGCCAGTGTCCGGATAAGAGTCCGGCTCCATGATGGTTGCCAGCGACACTACTTCCTCCGGCTCTCCCGTATTGGGCCTAGTGGCCATAGATAGTCCGGTGGGCTCAATAATCCCATCCTCGGACCTGGCGATGTGCTCCGGATCTAAGGCCAGAGCGGAGGTTGGGGCCGTGAACCCTTGGAAGATCAAGTCTCCTCGGATGTCAGCGACATAATGCAGATTTCCAAAACTAATCTGGTGACCTGGGGCGTAGCTGTCGATCTGCTCTAGATGGCCAAGCGAGTTGGCCCGCAGTGCGAAGGCGCCGAACACAAAGATTTGGCCAGGGAGGAAGACCTCCCACAGGGCAGCATTGCTGTAGATGACTGATGAAGCCATCGAATCTTCTGATGACGTCATAGCGGAGCTCTCAATGAAAGCACCAATGTCGGTGTCAAAACCAGCGGATCTCGGGTAGGGGGTCCCGAACTATGCGTCTAAGGTCAATGGTAACAGGAGACGGGGGACATGATGTTTACCTAGGTTCGGGCCCTCTTGATGGAGGTAATACCCTACTTCCTTCTTGATTGATCTTGATGAATATGAGGAATACAAGAGTTGATTTACCATGAGATCGTAATGGCTAAACCCTGGATGTCTAGCCTGTATCATTGTGATTTCCTCTATGGACTAAACCCTCCGGTTTATATAGACACCGGAGGGGCCTAGGGTTGCACAGAGTCGGTTCACAAAGGAAGGAATCTACATATCCGAACGTCAAGCTTGCCATCCACACAAAGGAGAGTCCCATCCGGACACGGGAAAAAGTCTTCTGTCTTGTATTTTCATAGACCATTAGCCCGTCCCATGTTACATAGTCCGGATGCCCGAGGACCCCTTAATCCAGGACTCCCTCAGGCGACGCAGTACTATTCGATTTGACAGCTACTACTAAACCAGGACAATTCTCGATGCGGCTTTAATGCAGACGAGGGAGAGGGTGGCGGTTCCAGAAATGTTGAACAACTAATGATGCATCCTCCTTCAATTAGCATCCTGAATGCATGAGGGAAGTAATGGGAGGAGGACGGCGAAAAGAGGCAGCACGATGTGAACGCAACGCAGTTTGCACACATATAAAGGAGCCCCTCCATTCCAATGCATCTACCACATCGTACGCACCTAAGCACCTAAACTAAGCGCAAAAGTGCTCACTCCAGACCCATGGGGGCGATGCGCACGAGCGGCCAGCGGCTGTGCCAGATGGTCCACGATGCTGGCCTGCGGCATGGTGTAGGATCGGAAGTATGTCTAGAGGGGGGGTGTGATTAGACTACTTGACCAAATAAAAATCTAGCCTTTTCCCAATTGTAGTTCTTGGTAGATTTTAGCAACTTTAGAACAAGTCAAGCAATCTTAACACAATTCAAGCAAGCATGCAAAGAGTATATGAGCAGCGGAAAGTAAAGCATGCAACTTGCAAGAATGTAAAGGGAAGGGTTTGGAGGATTCAAACGCAATTGGAGACACGGATGTTTTTGTCATGGTTCCGATAGGTGGTGCTATCGTACATCCACGTTGATGGAGACTTCAACCCACGAAGGGTAACGGTTGTGCGAGTTCACGGAGGGCTCCACCCACGAAGGGTCCACGAAGAAGCAACCTTGTCTCCCACCATGGCCATCGCCCCCGAAGGACTTGCCTCACTAGCGGTAGATCTTCATGAAGTAGGCGATCTCCTTGCCCTTACAAACTCCTTGGTTCAACTCCACAATCTTGTCGGAGGCTCCCAAGTGACACCTAGCCAATCTAGGAGACACCACTCTCCAAGAAGTAACAAATGGTGTGTTGATGATGAACTCCTTGCTCTTGTGCTTCAAATGATAGTCTCCCCAACACTCAACTCTCTCTCTCACAGGATTTGGATTTGGTGGAAAGAAGATTTGAGTGGAAAGCAACTTGGGGAAGGCTAGAGATCAAGATTCATATGGTAGGAATGGAATATCTTGGCCTCAACACAAGTGTAGGTGGTTCTCTCTCGGAAAATGTGTATTGGAAGTGTAGGTTCGTTCTGATGGCTCTCTCCATGAATGAAGAGGAGGTGGAGGGGTATATATAGCCTCCACACAAAATCTAACCGTTACACACAACTTACCAATCTCGGTGGGACCGAATTGACAAACTCGGTCGGACCGATTTGGCAAGTCTAGTGACCGTTAGGATTTTTGGTGGGACCGACATGCAACTCGGTAGGACCGATATGGTTAGGGTTAGGGCATAACGTAATCTCGGTGACACCGATTACACAAACTCAGTGAGACCGATTTTGGTAATAAGCTAACCAGAGAATTGGTCAGGTAAACTCGGTGAGACCGATTCGCTCATTTCGGTGAGGCCGAAATGTTACAAAAGGCAAACATGGAGTTTACATTGCAATCTCGGTGGGACCGATCGCTCATCTCTGTAGGACCGAAACGTTACGAATGGAAACAGAGAGATTACCATCCCATCTCGGTGAGACCGAGATACCTATCGGTGAGACCGATTTGCCTAGGGTTTGTGGCAGTGGCTATGACATCTGAACTCGTTGGCGCCGGATAGAAAGATTTTTGGTTTAGTTCATATGTGGATGTGAGAAAGTAGTTGAGGGCTTTGGAGCATATCACTAAGCATTTTGAGCAAGCAAGCCATTAAGCAACACCTCATCCCTCCTTGATAGTATTGGCTTTTCCTATAGACTCAATGTGATCTTAGATCACTAAAATAAAATATAAAATGTAGAGTCTTGAGCTTGAGCCAATCCCTTTGTCCTTAGCATATTGAGGGGTCCACTTTTCTCATCCATGCCATGCCAATCATTGAGCTTTCCTGAAATATTAGTCTTGAAATAGTGTTAGCTCAATGAGCTATATGTTGTTAGTAATTACCAAAACCACCTAGGGATAGTTGCACTTTCAATCTCCCCCTTTTTGGTAATTGATGACAACATATAGATCAAAGCTTCGACAAATGATAAGAGTGAAAAACATTGTCGCTTTGAGAAGTATGTGAAAAGAAAGAGCTCCCCCTAAATTTGTGCATGGTTTAAGATTTGCTTTGGACTGCAAATGCACAATGAGTTAGGATCATGGGTTACTCTTCCATGTCACATACATTTTGGTGGAGCGCTCAAAATGATAATAAATAAATACATGCACTCATCACCAAGCAAAGTGAATGATCATATGGGAGATAAAAGGATGAAAACATCCAACAAGCATTAAGCTAGCATATGATCAAACACATGATCATCCAAATATCTCACAAACGCATAAAGTATCTTAAACAAGCAGATAAAGTTCAACCACCAAAAAAAGAGAGAACAAAAGCAACACTCTCTCTCGAAGCCTATGATCTATACATTTTTCTCCCCCTTTGGCAACAAGTTACCAAAAAGTTCATAGAAAATGCATAGCACTAAATAGACTATCATGCTTTGTCTTCAGGTGGTGGTGTAGACAAAACTCCAAGAATGCAGGCATCAGTCAATGTAGATGGTGCTGGAGGAGTAGGTGTTGTAGCTGGTGCAGATGTAGTGGCTCTGGTGTCTGTAACAGGCATTGCAGCTGATCTCTGGCTCCAGGGCACTCTGGCAAAAGCATCAGTAGTAGTCTTTCCCTTCCTCTCCTGCATATCATCCTGAAGTTATTCAACAACTGACTGTACCTCAGTGACATTCACATCCATGTCATAGAACTTCTGCTCCATGATCCTCTCCAAACTCTCCTGGTTTCGAGTCAGGGTGGCCAGTCCCTTCTCAATACTCAGAGTGGAGGCAATCAAGTAGCCAAGCTGATCCTGCTTGCTCTTCAAGAAGTACTGAGATGCCTCATCCATGGTTGGGATCTTTGCAGCCTTTTCAGTCCTTGCCTTCTCCGTTTTTGCTTGTGCTTGCACAAAAGATGGTTCATCTTCATCCATCAACACTGTGTTGTCCTCAAAATCTGGATAGATGGGCATGTGTTCCTTGTCTAATAGGTATGTGCCTGTGCCCATCTTGGAGTTGATGAGCTCCTCGGATGCATGGGGCATACCCACAACTTCTCTTCGATCTGCAGCAGTCCTCTTGATAGTTTCCACTATGAGGCTCATGACCTTGAACTTTTGAGGCACACCAAATATGTGAAGTAGGTTGATGGCATGGCCTCTGATCATCTTGTGATCTCTAGATTTTGGCAAAAGAGTGTGCCTGAGGATCCAGTTGATTGTTGGCAAACCTGACATAAGGTAATGTACTGATCCAAACTTGTGTGTCTCAAGAGCATTGAGGGAGTCCTGGATTAGGGCGTGTCCGGATAGCCGGACTATAGCCTTTGGCCGGACTCCTAGACTATGAAGATACAAGATTGAAGACTTCGTCCCGTGTCCGGATGGGACTTTCCTTGGCGTGGAAGGCAAGCTTGGCGATACGGATATGTAGATCTCCTACCATTGTAATCGACTCTGTGTAACCCTAACCCTATTCGGTGCCTATATAAACCGGAGGGTTTTAGTCCGCAGGACGAACAACAATCATACCATAGGCTAGCTTCTAGGGTTTAGCCTCTCTGATCTCGTGGTAGATCTACTCTTGTACTACCCATATCATCAATATTAATCAAGCAGGAGTAGGGTTTTACCTCCATCGAGAGGGCCCGAACTTGGGTAAAAACATCGTGTCCCTTGTCTCCTGTTACCATCCGCCTAGACGCATAGTTCGGGACCCCCTACCCGAGATCCGCCGGTTTTGACACCGACATTGGTGCTTTCATTGAGAGTTCCTCTGTGTCGTCACCGTCAGGAAGGATGCCTCATCCCGTCTTTAAAGACGACACTGTTGCTAAAGAAGCTTTGGCCGTCGGCCAAACTCTCCGTCTAGGCGGTTTTCTTATGACCGCCTGTTCGGACGCCGCGCCGATGATGACTTCTCGGGTCATCGAAAGCAATCTTCACGTTAACTCGGAGCTCGCCGAGCAATTAGATCCGATGGAGCTCTCTTCCTTAAACAAGCTCTTGGATCGCATCGCCGCCCTGGGAGTCGCTACAGACTATGATTAGATTGGTCCTAAACCCGATCTGAGAGAGATTAACTCTCCCCAGGTTACCCACCATGTTGCTGTGGTGGAGGAAAAATACGGCAACCCCTCTTCTATCTTAAGGACTCGCTACGTCCGGATTCCCAATCCCTCCATGCCGGATTCCTGCGGAGGAGAGGACATCACTCAAGCCCTGAACCTAAAGTCAGGCAGCGGGCTAGATTCATTGGACAACATCCAAGAATCCAAGATTCCAAGTTCGGAAGCTCCTTGGCCCTTAAGTCTGAGATTGGGCGTGGTTCCGGATTTAATTCCACCAGCCCACCCAAACATGAGCGACCTATCTCAAATTCGGCAAGAGCCCGTAGAAACAGTACACCATTACTGGGCCAGATTCCTCCTTGTTATGGACAGGATAAAGGACTGCCGCGAGGAGGACGCAATCTCATTATTCTGCAACAATTGCACGGACAACAGGATCCTAAACACTATAAGTCGCCGTGACATCACACGCTTTACCGACTTGGCGTCCATAGTACGAAAGTACTGTGCGATAGAAAGCGTCTGGAAAACCAAAGCAAGATTTTGGGACAATTCGGCCTTGAATACAACCCCAGTCCGAAATAAAAGGGTGCATCATCACCAGGCACCTGGGTTAAATACCAAAAAGCAAAAACCCTCTATAGGGCATGGAACCGTCTTGGAGGGATGGCTCAATGGACCTCAGAAATTCATAGCACGTAGGGCGCCACCCCAACTCATAGCCTTAGAGCATGTTGGATACTACGGCAGGTGGCCAAAAGTGGCGAAGAGCTTCTAGCTCTAGAGCACCAACCTGTGGATACCAAAGACGGTATTAACAGTCTTCGAGACTTTCGCATCAAATAATATGCGGAAACAAACACTCCGTAGCCTCGCCGAAGTCTACCAAGTAGCAACAATAAACCCATGGAGTGACACGGCTATTACCTTTAATGCCAGTGACGAACCTAAATTCCGAACAGCCCGAGCACCAGCCGCATTGGTCCTCAGTCCGATAGTGGATGGCTTTCGCCTTACCAAGGTACTCATGGACGGTGGCAGCGGATTGAACCTCATTTACGAGGAAACCCTCCGAAAAATGGAGATAGACTGGAGCCGCATTGAGCGAAGCAGCACAACCTTTAGAGGAATAATCCCCAGTCGGGAAGCACTGTCTGAGGAAAAATCACACCGGATGTGGTGTTCGCACGCCGGATAATTACAGGTCCGAGGAGGTCACGTTCCAAGTGGCCCCTGCTCAGCCGGATACCACGCTCTATTAGGGCGAGAGGCATTCACAATTTTCCAAGCTATACCCCATTATGGGTACATGAAGCTCAAAATGCCCGGGCCCAACAGAATCATTACTCTTGCTAGTTACCCGGACACAGCACTCTGCGCTAAAAATAAGACAGCCGCACAGGCCCTTGAGGCACTATCCGAAGCCCTAGCGGCTGAGGAACTCACTGCGCTGCGTTCCATGGTGAATCGGAACGATGTGATACTCGATAAGAGATCCAAATCCACTTCCTTCAAACCAGCGGACGAAATAGTCAAATTCCAAGTCCATCCAACGGACCCTACAAAAACGGCCTCCATCGGGGCACAATTAAATGGTGATGTAGACGCCGCACTAAGAGAATTCCTACGTGAAAATTAGGACATTTTGCCTGGCACCCTTCAGACATGCCAGGAATCCCACGTCGGCTGGCCGAGCACAGCCTAAACATCCTAAAAGGATTCAAGCCAGTCAAACAGGCTCTTCGGTGTTTCTCCGAACCCAAGATACGGGCCATGGGAGAGGAGCTAGCCAAACTATTGGAGGCCGGATTCATCGAGATATAAAACATCCGGACTGGCTAGCAAACCTGGTGATGGTACCAAAGAAGGACAAATCCTGGCGCCTATGCATCGATTTCAAGGACCTCAACAAGGCTTGCCCAAAGGATCCCTTCCCCCTCCCCCGCATCGATCAAATCATCAACGGTACCGCAGGACACGATTCATTGTGTTTCCTTGACGCATACTCTGGCTACCACCAAATTAAGATGGTAGAGCCTGACCAAGCCGCAACGGCATTCATCACTCCATACGGCCCATTCTGCTTCAACACAATGCCCTTCGGGCTAAAAAATGCCGGTGCAACATATCAGCGCATGATTCAGACATGTCTGGCAAAACAGATCGGCAAAACAGTGGAGGCATACATAGACGATGTGGTCGTCAAAAGCAAGCACGTCGAAACTCTAGTAGACGACTTGAGGCTCACATTCGATAATCTCTGAACATATGACATTAAGCTCAACCCGGAAAAATGTGTTTTCGGTGTACTGGCCGGAAAGCTCTTGGGCTTCATTGTATCCGGTAGAGGAATTGAAGCAAACCCAGCCAAGATCTGAGCTCTGTCACAATTGGATATCCCAAAAGACCTCAAACAAATACAAAATTGATTTGGATGCGTGGCGGCTCTAAGCCGCTTTATCTCCCATTTGGGAGAAAAGGCATTACCCTTTATCACATCCTCCGACGCATCAACACTTCGAGTGGATTTGATGCCGCCACGGCCGGACTCGAAGAAATAAAAGGCATATTGGCAACAAACCCGGTCCTGGCCGCGCCCAACATGGGCGAACCAATGCTATTATACATCGCGGCAACTCACCAAGTTGTAAGCGCGGTGCTCGTTGTCGAACGAGAAATAGACAGACACAAGTTCCCTCTTCAAAAACTAGTTTACTACGTGTCCACTGTCCTAACTCCATGCAAGTCACGGTACCCGCATTATCAAAATATAGCGTACGCGGTGTTTATGGCATCCCGGAAGCTACAACACTACTTTCAAGAGTGTTCAATAGCAGTAGCCTCCGAAGTACCCCTTAACGACATTATAAACAACCGCGACGCGACAGGCCAGATTGCCAAATGGGCCATTGAGCTCCTCCCGTTTGACATAACCTATAAGCCACGGAGAGCTATTAAGTCGCAAGTCTTGGCCGACTTCGTCGCCGAATGGACCGAAGCCGAACTCCAACTGGATAATGCACTTTGACGGCTCCAAAATGTTGGCTGGCCTGGGAGCTGGCGTCGTTCTGACGTCCCCAACCGGAGATACAGTTCAATACATACTCCAGATAATGTATACGGACTCCAACAACGCAGCCGAATAGGAGGCCCTTCTACATGGTCTCCAGATGGCAGTCTCCATGGGCATTCAACGCCTAGAGGTGCGCGGGGATTCGAACCTCGCGATATCACAAATAAATGGAGACTTTGATGCCAAGGAGCCGAAAATGGCAGCCTATCGCAATGCTGTCCTAAAAATGTCACCTCGGTTTGAGGGGCTCGAATTTCACCATATAGCTCGGGACAACAACCAGGCAGCAGACGTATTGGCACGCATCGGCGCAAAGCGTGATGCTGTCCCCCCCCCCAACATCTTCCTAGAGAGGCTGTTCAATTCATCCGTATTATGGGAGGGAGAGTCCGGAAATAACAATCCGGACCAAACAGCACTGCCCCACACCGAACATTCTGACACAGTTGGTGGTTGTACAACAAAATAACATCTTCCGCCCACGTAATAATGGCAGTCATTGCCCCGTGGACCGAACCATTCCTAGCCTACCTAACCAGGCAGGAACTTCCCAAGGACCAAAACTAGGCCCGCTGCATAGTGCGGCGATCTAAAGCCTATGAAGTCCATGAGGGAGAGTGAGGGAGTCCTGGACTAGGGGGTGTCCGGATAGCCGAACTATCATCTTTGGCCGGACTCCTAGACTATGAAGATACAAGATTGAAGACTTCGTCCTATCTCCGGATGGGACTTTCCTTGGCGTGGAAGGCAAGCTTGGCGATACGGATATGTAGATTTCCTACCATTGTAACCGACTACAGGTAACCCTAACCCTACTCGGTGTCTATATAAACCGAAGGGTTTTAGTCCGTAGGATGAACAACAATCATACCATAGGCTAGCTTCTAGGGTTTAGCCTCTCTGATCTCGTGGTAGATCTATTCTTGTACTACCCATATCATCAATATTAATCAAGCAGGAGTAGGGTATTACCTCCATCGAGAGGGTCCGAACCTGGGTAAAAACATCGTGTCCCTTGTCTCCTGTTACCATCCGCCCAGACACACGCTCGGGACCCCCTACCCGAGATCCGCCGGTTTTGACACCGACATTGGTGCTTTCATTGAGAGGTCCTCTGTGTCGTCACCGATAGGCCCGATGGCTCCTTCAACCATCAGCAACGACGCAGTCCAGGGTGAGACTTTTCTCCCCGGACAGATCTTCGTATTCGGCGGCTTTGCACTGCGGGCCAACTCGCTAGGCCATCTGGAGCAGATAGAAAGCTACGCCCCTGGCCATCAGGTCAGGTTTCAAAGTTTAAACTACACGACCGATATCCGCGGAGACTTGATCTTTGACGGATTCGAGCCGCAGCCAAGCGCGCCGCACCGTCTCGATGGGCATGACCTAACTCTACCGCCGAACAGTGTCCTGGAGGCCGCACTAGTCCTGGAGGCCGCACTAGTGTCCGCTCCAACCATTGATTCGGAGCCGATCTCGCCGATCGAGGATGGTTGGTTGGAAACCACCTCGGGGGCTGAAATCTCTACGGCGATTGAGCCGAACACCATCCCTGTCCTTTGGGAAGACCGTGACTCCAAGGTACCGGACTCCTCTCCGGACTCCGAACCCTCCGGCGCCCACCTTAATCCGAATCCGATTGGGGCCGGTCATGGAGTTCATCGCGGACATCTTTCAGCACTCGCCCTTTGGCGACATCCTGAATTCACTAAAGTCTCTCTCTTTATCCGGAGAGCCCTGGCCGGACTACGGTCAGGAAGGTTGGGACGCGGACGACGAAGAAATTCAACGCCCACCCACCACCCACTTTGTAGCCACTGTCGATGATTTAACCGACATGCTCGACTACGACTCCAAAGACATCGACGGTATGGATTCGATGCTGGAGACGACCAAGAACCAGCGCCCACAGGGCACTGGAAGGCCACCTCGTCATACGACATATACATGGTGGACATCCCAAAAGATGGGAACGACGATGGAACAGCGGAGGATGACCCCTCCAAGAAACAACCCAAGCGTCGGCGTCAGCGGCGCCGCTCTAAATCCCGCCACAGCAAAAACGGTGATTCCGGCGCGGGAGACAATAACACCCCGGACAGTGCCGAAGACAACCCCCTCCAGCAGGATTCAGCGCAGGAGGAGGGAGAAGCAAGTCTGCACGATAGTGCGGCAGAAAGAGAGGTAGAGGACGATAATTATGCGCCTCCCTCCGAAGATGAGGCAATCCTCGACGACAACGAATTTGTCGTGCCTGAGGATCCCGCCGAACAGGAGCATTTCAAACGCAGGCTTATGGCCACGGCAAGCAGCCTCAAGAAAAAGCAGCAATAGCTTAGAGCTGACCAAGACCTACTAGCTGACAGATGGACTGAAGTCCTTGCAGCCGAAGAGTATGAACTCAAACGCCCCTCCAAAAGCTACCCCAAACGTAGGCCGTTGCCTCGATCAGAGGAGCAAGCACCTACATCACCAGCGCATGATGCGGCCGACCGGCCACCCCGTGGCCGCGACAGAGAGGCCACTAGACCCTCCATTCAAGCCGCACCCCGGCGCCGCTCGACCAAGGCACGGGGAAACGCGCCGGACCTGCAAGACATATTGGAGGACAAGGCAAGGCAAACAAGATCGATCTATGGATCGCGTGGGCTCCCCACGACACGTGATGACAACCGTCACACCGGATACAGCAACTCCGGCCGGGCCTAACACAGTAGACAAAGCTCACTTGAGCTGCGTCGTGATATAGCCCAATACAGAGGCGCCGCACACCCACTATGCTTCACAGACAAAGTGATGGATCATCAAATCCCCGAGGGTTTCAAACCCGTAAACATTGAATCATACGATGGCACAACAGATCCTGCGGTTTGGATCGAGGACTACCTCCTCCATATCCACATGGCCCGCGGTGATGATCTACACGCCATCAAATACCTCCCACTCAAGCTTAAAGGACCAGCTCGGCATTGGCTTAACAGCTTGCCGCCAGAATCAATTGGTTGTTGGGAGGACACGGAAGCCGCATTCCTTGATAACTTCCAGGGCACATATGTGCGACCACCGTACGCCGATGACCTTAGCCATATAATTCAGCAGCTAGAAGAATCGGCCGGACAATTACGGACACGGTTCCTAACCAAGAAAAATCAAATCGTTGATCGTCTGTGATGCACGAGAGGCCCCGCAGCCTTCAAACATAACATCCCCGACGAGTGGCTTGCCCGGCACCTAGGACAGGAAAAGCCGAAATCCATGGCAGCCCTCACAACACTCATGACCCGCTTTTGCGCGGGAGAGGACAGCTGGCTAGCTCGAAGCAACAACTTGGCCAAACACCCTGGTAGTTCGGATACCAGGGACAGCAATGGCAGGTCGCATCGCAACAAGAATAAACGCCGCATTAACGGTGATAATACTAAAGATACGACAGTAAATGCCGGATTTAGAGGCTCTAAACCCGGTCAGCGGAAAAAGCCATTCAAAAGAAATACCCAGGGCCCGTCCAACTTGGACCGAATACTCGATCGCTTGTGCCAGATATATGGCACCCACGAAAAACCAGCCAATCACACCAACAGGGACTGTTGGGTGTTCAAGCAAGCAGGCAAGTTAAGCGCCGAAAACAACGACAAGGGGCTTCATAGCGATGACGAGGAAGAGCCCCGGCCGCCGAACAATAGAGGACAGAAGGGTTTTCCCGCACAAGTGCGGACGGTGAACATGATATACACAACCCACATACCCAAAAGGGAGCGGAAGCGTGCGCTAAAGGGACGATATGCGATGGAGCCATCGCCCAAGTTCAACCCATGGTCTTCCTGCCCGATCACCTTCGATCGAAGGGACCACCCCACTAGCATCCGTCACGGCGGTTTCGCCGCATTGGTTCTTGACCCAATTATTGACGGATTTCACCTCACTAGAGTCCTGATGGACGGCGGTAGCAGCCTGAACCTGCTTTATCAGGATACAGTGCGCAAAATGGGCATAGACCCCTCAAGGATTAAACCCACAAAAACGACCTTTAAAGGCGTCATACCAGGTGTAGAAGCCAATTGTACAGGCTCAGTTACACTCGAAGTGGTCTTCGGATCCCCGGATAACTTCCGAAGTGAAGAGTTAATCTTTGACATAGTCCCGTTCCGCAGTGGCTATCACGCACTTCTTGGACGAACCGCATTTGCAAAGTTCAATGCGGTGCCGCACTACACATACCTCAAGCTCAAGATGCCAGGCCCTCGAGAAGTAATCACGGTCAATGGAAACACCGAACGCTCTCTCCGAACGGAGGAGAATACGGCCGCCCTCGCGGCGGAGGTGCAAGGCAGCCTCTCACAACAATTCTCGAGTCCGGCCACTAAACGTCCGGACACTGTCAAGCGCGCCCGGAGTAACCTACAACAAGACCGCCTGGCACGATCCAAGCACGCGTAGCAATCCGGCCCCAACCCCAGCCCTCGCGAAATTGCGAAGCCAGTACTACGCGTACATAACTACGCTCTGGAGATACCATGGACATAAGGGGAGGGGGACCACGGCACACCTGCACGCGGCTCAACCGCACCAGGGGCTCCCGATTGTGTCATTCTTTTTCTTTTTTCTTTTTTTCTTACTTTCAGGACTCTGTTCTCCAGAAGCCCTGTCCGGCATTCGCGCCGAATACACGATGCAACAGCCAGGGGCACAGAAAACTGCGTCGAGTGTCCAGGTGGTCTCTACTACGAGAATTGTACCTGTTTTACATACCATCTCGCAGCTTACCCCCGGAGGGGGACATGTTAAATACTCCCATCCCTTGCTTATCGCACAATTTGTATCGTTCTGCTTTTATTTGTAGTACCTTTTTGAATAACCAATGCATAGCTTTTGCCTATTATTGCACTCCTTTCTTTATCTATATATGTTCATTTCATGACATGTTGCACCCGTACACCTTGGTACGGCCAATACACCAGGGGCTTAAGTTCCCCAGAATATGATGTTAGAAGTCCGAACACTCTCACGAGTGCGGCACCCCGAACTTATAGCAGTATATGCATCGGCTCCGAATCATGTCTTGGGTCAATAGTTGGGTTTGCCCGGCTCCTGTGTTTTGCTGCCTTACGTTCCGTTCTATCAGCTAACGCGGCACCGGGGAGAACCACTGCGATTGTGCAGCGGTTGAGCTGGGTTGAGCACCTCAAAGGAGAAAGCTAAAATTGACCGTCATGATAGGGCGAGAGCTGGTCGCTGTTCGAGAGGTTTTTCGGGTCCCTAAAGACTTATGCCGCTTAGAGCGAGGAACCGGCATTGTCCGCCAAGGCGTGGATAGCGCCTGAACTCGGTCTTCCGAATACTAGGGGCTTCAGAAATTTAAAATTATAGAATTCTATGGCTAAGTGAGAGTGTTCAAGCATTATAAGTCCGGTTGCCTTGTTCATTGCGTTGAGCGCCTCCTCGATGGACCCAAGAATGGGAACAAGAGCGCTCAAGTTTATCCCGAACACCCCAAAGACTCGTGGCATGGGGGCTGAAGCCAACGACTTGCCATCTCTCAAATTTGATAAACGGCCGCACAGAAGGTAATATTTTAAATTAACAAGCGTTGCTTAGCGCATATGAACAAGTTTTCAGCGTACAGGATAACAAATGCGAGTCTATTCAAAAATTACATCTTTGGAGCACTCATCCGCTATACGGCGGGCACCCTTCAGGACGCCCTCATAATACATTTCGGGCTTGCGATGAGCCTTGCCCTTCGGTGGCCCGTCCGTCACAAGCTTCTCCGCATCCGGCTTGCCCCAGTGCACTTTAGCATGGGCAAGGGCCCGACGGGCGCCTTCAATGCAGACGGGGCGCTTGATGACTTCAATCCATGGACATGCGTCCACCAGCCGCCGCACCAGCCCAAAGTAGCTCCCAGGCATGGCTTCCAATGGCCACAGCCGAACTATGAGGCCCTTCATGGCCTATTCGGCGACCTTGTGGAGCTCGACCAGCTACTTCAGCTGGTCGCTTAGGGGCACGGGATGTCCGACCTCAGCAAACTGAGACCAGAACACCTTTTCCGTCGAGCTCCCCTCCTTGGCGCGGTAGAACGCGGCAGCATCGCATACACCACGGGCAGATCTGCGAATGCTCTGGAGAGCTCGAATCTGGTAAGTAATAGGTAATTCACTTTCACATGCTTGCTTTGCATAAAGAATGCCTTACCCGCCGCTATCTTCTTTAATGATTCAATTTCTTGGATGGCTTTTTGGGCTTCGGCCTTAGCGGCTTTGGCATTCTCAAGAGCCGAGGAGAGCTCGGACTCTCGAGTCTTCGAGTCACGCTCCAAACTCTCGTGTTTTTCCACGAGAGCCTGGAGCTCTTGCCGCACCTCCGCCACCCGCTCCTCCTGCTTCTCTCGCTTGGTGCGTTTCGCGGCCGCCTTTCTTTCGGCCGCAGACACCGCTTCCTTCAGGGTCGCCACCTCGTTCGTGGCCCCTACAGTACCCACGTTATTCCTGTCATTTTTTGCAACCGAATCCTCTCTATAAGGTATTTCTTTGATAAGGTATTGCTTACCTTCCCTGTCCTCGAGCTGCTTCTTGGCAAGGCTGAGCTCGTTCTCGGACCGCTCGAGGCTCTGCTTCAATGCATTGACCTCCGCAGTCAGTGCGGCAGAGGTCAGCAGCGCAGCCTGCATTCACATATTGACACACTTATGTTAGACTCCTGCGTATATCTTTTTAGATCCTTAGTCTGGCTTTTCTTTCCGAACACCAAACTAAGCGTCAGGGGCTACTGTCTATGCGGTAATATTTTTACATATTCTAAACTTACCTCAAAGCTTGTTAGAAGGCTGGTACAGGCTTGATCGGCCCGCTCTTGGCGGATCGAACTTTCCGATCACCACACTCATAATAAAGGCGGTGCTCCTCCTTGATGGAGGCGCCTGTTAGGCGCCTCGATGCTATCCGGTGCCTCCGATTGGACGGAGGACACCGGCGTCTTACCCTTCCTATGAAGGGGCCACTTGCCGGACTTCGGAACCGCTGAAGGTTCCGTTATGGAGTCCGGGCAAGGGTCGGGCTTAGAGCCCTGGGGTCTCGCTCCCCGCTGGAGTCCGGGAGGCTGCCTTGCAGCGCCTCCTGTGCCACCTACTCTCGACCAGGCCCCCCTTGGGGCCCCACCTCGGCATCATCCGCAGCGTGAGGTGAGGAGGTGGCCGGAAGTGAGGTATTCTCCATTTCCGACGAACTTAGGGACCCACTCGACGAAGCGGCAAACTCGTCCTTGGGCGGGGTGCATGATTGTTCAGCATTAGAGAACACTATGCAATGATAAAAAAGCCATGGGTATCCGGACACTTACGATCTCGCCAGGGGCTTGGCCCTTGTTGGCCATTCCTCCTCGTCGTTGTCGACGTTGGTGGAGAAGTCCGGAGGAAGGGTCCTTCCCTTCTTGGACCCTCCGGCCTCCCCAGTTGGGGCGACCTTCCTTTTCTTCCTCCCACTGGGAGAGGCTTCTTTTTCCTCCTCCTCTTCCTCAGAGGAGGATTCCACCTCAGGGTTGTCGCGCGATGAGTCCGACAGCCCCTGGCGCCGGGAGCTCCTTCGAGTTCCCGTGGCCTCCTTCTTGGCCTTCTTCTTCGGCACCACATGAGGTGCCGGAGCCAGCAGCCCCGCTAATCAAGGCGTCCACTGGTCTTCCGGCAATGGGGCAGACAGTTAATCTGTCCGGACGTCTTCACCAGTCTGTCAAAGGTTAGGGAGTTTTAGATCCCGCATAGAGTCAAACTATGAAAAAGAGTCCCGTAAAGGGTAAAATAACTTACCTCCACGGCTTGACGCTGCGAGCTGAATCCGCGATCTTGGTAGCGGATGTAGAACCTCGGCGCCCTTGAGACCTTCCGGGCATCTTCGTACGTAGTGTCGAAGAGCCTTTTCAGAGTCGGGTGTTGTGCCGGATCGAACTCCCACAATTTGAAGGCCCGTTGTTGGCATAGGAGAATCCGGCGGATGAGCATCACCTGGATAACGTTGACAAGCCTGAGATTCTTGTCCACCAGGTTTCGGACGCAGGTTTGGAGTCCGGACAGCTCGTCTGAATCCCCCGACGCCAGGCCCGTCTCTTTCCATGATGTGAGCCGTGTGGGGAAGCCAGATCAGAATTCGGGGGCCGCCGCCCATTTAGAGTCGCGCGGCTCGGTGATGTAGAACCACCCCGATTGCCACCCCTTTATGGTCTCCACAAAGGAGCCCTCGAGCCATAGGACTTTGGCCATCTTGCCAACCATGGCACCTCCGCACTCCGCTTGGCGGCCGCCCACTACCTTCGGCCGGACATTGAAGATCTTCAGCCATAAGCCGAAGTGGGGCTGGATGCAGAGGAAGGCCTCGCACACGGCGATAAACGCCGAGATGTTGAGGATGAAGTTCGGGGCCAGATCGTGGAAATCCAGGCCGTAGTAGAACATGAGCCCCCGGACAAATGGGTGAAGTGGAAAACCTAGTCCGCGGAGGAAGTGGGGGAGAAACACCACGCTCTCATGGGGCCTGGGGGTTGGAATGAGCTTCCCCTCGTTGGGTAGCCGGTGAGCGATGTCGCTGGACAAGTATCCGGCCTTCCGCAGTTTTGTGATGTGCCCCTCCATGATGGAGGAGGCCATCCACCTGCCTCCCGCTCCGGACATAGTTGGAGAAGGTTGAGGTGGGATATGCGGACTTGGGCGCTGGAGCTCGGGTGCGCGGAAATGGATGAGCAAAGGAGGAAGAAGGCGTAGGTGAAAAGGTGGATCCTTATCCCCTTAAATGGATGAGACGGCTATGCGTCCCCGCCAACTGGTAAAACTCGCTTATCTCCCAAGCGCCGTAATCAATGGCGCGGATGGGTTACCCACATCCGTATTGATGAGAATCCCGGAATAAGGGGGCATGATCTACGCTTTGATAAGACATGCCAAGGAAACCGCCTCGCTAAACGCGCTGAGGTGGGACAGTAAACAACGATTCGAATGAAGGCCTAGCCGTGGTGTGATGTCACGCCGCGGAATACATCAGCAGATCTGTGCAAAAATTATTCTCTCTACGGTAGTATGTGGAACTTGTTTTGCAGAGCCGGACACTATCCTTGCGTTCAAAACCTTCTATGAAGTATTCGGAGGAGGAACCCGCCTTGCAATGCCGAAGACAATATGCGCGCCGGACTCGTCGTCATTGAAGCCTGGTTCAGGGGACTCTTGAGGGAGTCCTGGACTAGGGGTGTCCGGATAGCGCACTATCATCTTTGGCCGGACTCCTAGACTATGAAGATACAAGATTGAAGACTTCGTCCCGTGTCCGGATGGGACTTTCCTTGGCGTGGAAGGCAAGCTTGGTGATACGGATATGTATATTTCCTACCATTGTAACCGACTCTGTGTAACCCTAACCCTACTCGGTGTCTATATAAACCGAAGGGTTTTAGTCCATAGGACGAACAACAATCATACCATAGGTTAGCTTCTAGGGTTTAGCCTCTCTGATCTCGTGGTAGATCTACTCTTGTACTACCCATATCATCAATATTAATCAAGCAGGAGTAGGGTATTACCTCCATCGAGAGGGCCCGAACCTGGGTAAAAACATCGTGTCCCTTGTCTCCTGTTACCATCCGCCTAGACGCACAGTTCGGGACCCCCTACCCGAGATCCGCCGGTTTTGACACCGACAGAGAGCTTTATAAGAAAAGCACAACCGGAGTCCTTCAAAGGTGTATCTCCGAAGAGGAAGGGCGGAATCTTCTGGCTGAAATACACGCCGGACCCGGCGGGCACCACGCCGCAGCCCGGGCCCTTGTAGGCAAGGCCTTCCATACATGATTTTATTGGCCGACGGCCCGGGCAGATGCTCAGGACTTAGTCCATCGATGCGCCGGATGCCAGCTCTTTGCTAATCAAAGCCACATGGCACCCACCGCCCTCAAAACTATACCCATCACCTGGCCCTTCACGGTCTGGGGGCTTGACATGGTCGGACCCCTTAAAGGGGGAACCCACAAGCAAAAATACCTACTGGTCATGGTGGATAAATTCACCAAATGGATAGAGGCCAAGCCTGTCAAGACGCCCGAATTCGGACCGGTGATAGACTTCATATCAGGGGTCATACATCGCTACGGTGTCCCCCACAGCATCATCACTGATAACGGCACGAACTTTAAGGCCGACGAGGTCAAACTCTGGTGCAAAAACATGGGCATTAAGCTCAACTATGCTTCAGTCTATCACCCTCAAACTAATGGTCAAGTTGAGTGAGCAAATGGTCTAACTATGAGCGGCATCAAACCCAGATTAGTGCGGTCCCTCAAGGAATCTAACATGCACTTGGTAGAGGAGCTCGACTCCGTACTCTGGGGGCTGCGGACCACTCCAAATCGCACTACCGGATTCACACCATTATTTATGGTATACGGCACAGAGGTAGTTCTGCCCTGCGACATAATTCATGACTCACCTCGCGTGCGCATGTACGAAGAAAGAAAAGCCGAGCTCGATCGGCAGGACAGTTTGGACGCCTTGGAGGAGGAGCGTGACGTAGCAAAAGCCCATTCCGCATTCTATCAACAGAAGGCTCGAAGATATCAAAGCAGAGAAGTACGGGCCAAAACTTACAATGTTGGCGAGCTAGTTCTACGCCTGCCGGACAAGAAAAAGGGCAAACTAAAGCCCAAATGGGAAGGTCCCTTTATCATCGACCAAGTCCTGACCGGTGGAGCGTACCGTCTGCGAGATGCATCGGATAACCGACTCGAGCCGAACCCATGGAACGCAGCACGTCTCCGAAGATTCTACGCCTAGCGCCGGATTCTGAGTTTGTCTCCTTCCTCTGTCCATATTTTATATTTTAGCTGTCTTCTATTTTTTCTCCTTCTCCCTCGTTTTTCTTTCAAGCCTTGAAAGGCTCGTTAGCGCATTGTTCGCACAAACTTGACGCGCTATCAGCGCTCATTGTACCTGGGGGCTTCTTTCACAGAAGCTTAATTGTAAGGGCTTCATGCCCAATACATGTGTCACACTTCCGCATGTACCTTTTATTCACCATTATATGCATCGATATGACTTAAGTTTTGGTCAAGCTGGGTTGCCTGGCTCCTGTGCTTACCCCTACGTTCCCAATTGTTCGGCTAGGTGGTAAAGGGAGCACCTCTGCGATTGTTACTGCCGGGTCAGCCGGATGTGTACCTCAGACTGGGTGAAGCCGAAAGTTAGTGTTCTTAAGAGATTATTCGGCCGGTGAACTAAAAGAAGATTTCTTACCTATTTATTTATCTGCCCCCAGATGTTTTCTGCTTTTTTCGCAGTCCGGACATGCACTTTAGGGCATGTCTCCCAGGGAAAGGAACCCCTAACGAAACTATTCTCCCTGGAAGATGTTTCTTACTAACCATGTAATATAACATAACTAGTTGGGCACTTGTCTGATAAAGCACTAATGACGCCTACGCCTGGTCTCCACGCATGCCCCGGTTTTTATATAACCGCGAGGGTATTCGGACACACTCCAGACTATCAGGTCCCGAGGTTGAAGAGAAAAGGTCCGCTAAGACAAACGATCTACAATCCGGCTAGAAGGCATTTTACATGTCACTTTAAATTACATAGTCAATTTGACTGATTGTATTCCTCTTCAATGCCATCTAACAGGCTGTCTAGTTTACAGTCCTGCTGGGAATACTTTGCAGCCAATTCTACCTGGTCATACACTAAGCTCCAAGGGATCTCCTTCCCATCAGGCCCCACAGGTCCGACCTCGGCCATGTGGTTTGGGTCAGCCTTCGTGTACCGCGTCTTCACCATGGCCCAGGCCTCCCTGGCGCCTTGACGGCAGGCCGATATCTTCCATAATCAGAAGCGCCGCCGTGCTCCCTGGAGCCTCTCTGCAAGCTCCCCAAGGCCTTCGGGCAGGGAGACAGATGGCCACAAGGCCTGGGTGACGCCTTTCATCACCTGCCGAACTCGTTCGTGCAGTTGTAAGAGCTCGGGAAGAAGGTCACCCGTAGAACCGGGCATTTCCTCTGCAGGACGGCCTGTGAGCATACCTACAGACATAACTCTGTTAGTCGACTTCCTCGCCGAACTCTTTTTCAAAGTTCGTTTAAGCACTTACTAAAAATGCCGCGTCGAAGCCGCCGATTCTCCTTAACAGAGTCGCAATTTGAGCACGAACATCTTTTAGCTCCTCACCCAGCTGGGTGTTGGCATCTTGAGATTATTTTTCTCTGCCTCACCCTCGTAAGCACGTTCTCGCCCGGCCTTTAACCGTCGCAAGAGCTGTTGCTTGTCCGGATCTACCCGGTGCCATCTGCAATGTCATTGTCGATCTATACACACGCCGCACTTCATAACATACTTATCTTTAAAAGCGTATGTTACCGGAGGGGGTCTCCTTGGCTTCCCACAGCCGCGGCTTGTGCGGCCTCAAGTTGAGCTTTGCACTCTTCAAGCTCCCGGGACAATTGGGTATTCTTTTCTCAGAAGATCCTCAAGATAATAAATGATCCTTAAATCAGTTATTCTAACTATTTTAAGTCTCAGGGGCTACTGGTATATACAACCATCAAATTTTCTCACCCGTATGTCTTTCACATACTGCTCGTGGCTCTGGCTAGACCATTTTGAGCGGCACGGAGGTGCGCATCTCCCGAATTGAAGGCATCCAATGCCTCTTGGGAGAAACATGCGTCACGAAGAATTGTCCGGCGGCGCCTGTGATTCATGGCACTCTCCACCTCGGAGTTGGTGGCGGATAATCTGTCGGCATCCTTTGTCGGAGGAGCGTCCGACGCACGCCTAGTGTTCGCCTCCGCTTCTGGGCCTGGCTGGCGGAGGCTCGATTGGCAACCTCTCCGGATATAGTCCAGCGAGCGCTCTTTTTCCTGAAAAGAGCGCGAGCGTTAGTATGCCTTCCGGAATAAAACCTAGGAATAAGGCGACACGCCATACCGTTGCACCGGCGCTTCAGTCCGGACCGCACTTCTTTTTAGCCTGCTGGGCCGTGCTGCCCCTTGTTGGCTAGCCACCGCAGGTTCGGCCTTCCGCCTCAAGGGCTCCCCCTGCAAAACACCATTGATATACGGTGGTCAAAGATAAGCACGGAGGGATCATTTCTAAAGTATTGGGACTTCGGTCTCAATTACCTGTGAGGCTGGAAATATTCCGGGGTAATCGGCCGTAATGGCAACCAAGGCATTGTCGATGCTCAGTTGGTAAAATACCCCATCGATCAGCTCCACAGATATGTCCGGATCCTCTTGGGAGGCCGGATCGAGGGACCATTTCGGATCCTCAGGTTGTGGAGGTGGGCTGTTTATATCCTTTACGGCCCGGCGCAATTCCTGCGTCAAAATCACAAGATAAGGTACTTAACTATTGGAATATGGAACGGATGGGCATAAAGAAATGTCCGCTTACCCAGCTTGGAGGATTGTTCATAGAAAACCCGTCCTGAGGATTGACGCGAAGAAATTCTTCCTCTTCTCCCTTGTACAATGCAGACAAGATCTTCATCAGATCGACGACCGATCCCGCCCCCTTACGGCCATGGCGGGTGGCATCATCCTCCCCGTTGAAATCCCACATGGGGTGGCCCCTATACTGGAGCAGTTGCACTCCCCGCATAATGCATGTGGCCATGACCCTGATCATGGTCAATCCGGAATGAGCTAACAACCTTATTCGGCTCATCAGGTAAAGGACGTCCCTATCATTCTCCCTCTGGGGGCTCCGAGAACGCCAGCTTAGGCGTTTCTTCAGAGGAGCATTACTGAATGCCGGGAGGCCAATCCGAACAGGGTCCGGCAGGGGGACGTCTTCTATATAAAACTATTCCGAAGGCCAGTCTTCTGACGCCTTCTTCGGGGTTCCGGATAGATATCTGGTCCCACCGATGCGCCATAGTTCGGCTCCGCCCACTTGATATATCGACCCCTCCTGAGAACGGGGTACGAGGCAGAACAACCTCTTCCATAGCGCGAAATGAGTCTCGATGCCCAAAAACAGCTCGCAAAGGGCCACGAAGCCCGCAATATGCAGAATGGAGGCAGGCGTAAGGTTGTGCAACTGGAGGCCATAGAACACCATGAGCCCCCGGAGAAACGGATGAATTGGAAATCCGAGCCCTCTTATCAAATAAGGGACAAGGCATACCCGCTCTCCTCAGGAGGGAATGGGGACGCTCTCCGCTTGTTTTCCGCCCTTATAGGTGGCGAGTCCGGCTCGAACCGGACCCATGAAGGCTGGGGGACGAAACCCCTTGGTTTGGGCGTCACTAACTTCATTTGTGGGCAGAGCATCTCTCCCAATCTCGGGCTGAGGACTAGGAGGGCGAGAGGAGGAGCCGCATCGGCCCATGATGGAATGGGTTTTACATCGAGATGCGCTTCGATGAAAGCTCGCGAAGGGAAGGTGGTGTGATTCGGATCTAGATCCCCGTCTCTTATATAGGCAGCTCATTTACGCAGCTAGGGGGCTAAATGTAAAAATACCCTGGCTTTTTGCATTCATTCAACACATGGAAGATGGCCCTTACTGGGCGTGGAAGCCAAGGAGCGCGACATTTACAAGAACTCGGATACTATTCAACAAGTACACAGGATTTGGAGAAGAACCCGCCTTGCAATACCGAAGACAATCTACGCGCAGGACTCGTCGTCATTGAAGCCTGGTTCGGGGCTCTTGAGGAGTCTGGATTAGGGGTGTCCGGATAGCGGACTATAGCCTTTGGCGGACTCTGGACTATGAAGATACAAGATTGAAGACTTCGTCCGTGTCCGGATGGGACTTTCCTTGGCGTGGAAGGCAAGCTTGGCGATACGGATATGTAGATCTCCTACCATTGTAACCGACTCTGTGTAACCCTAACCCTATTCGGTGCCTATATAAACCGGGGGGTTTTAGTACGTAGGAGTTTAGGGTTTTACCTCCATTGAGAGGCGCATATCATACCATAGGCTAGCTTCTAGGGTTTAGCCTCTCTGATCTTGTGGTAGATCTACTCTTGTACTACCCATATCATCAATATTAATCAAGCAGGAGTAGGGTTTTACCTCCATCGAGAGGGCCCGAACCTGGGTAAAAACATCGTGTCCCTTGTCTCCTGTTACCATCCGCCTGGACGCACAGTTCGGGACCCCCTACCCGAGATCCGCCGGTTTTGACACGGACAAGCATCATCTGGGATCTCTCTGTACATGTGTGCCATGGAGTTGTGATCCTTCTTCTTCTTGGCATAGACATCCAAGTCATCCTCATTCTCCTCAGGAGAATTGATCAACTTTGCCCATTCTTCAACTGATGATTGGTACCTAGTACCTTCAGACATCCAGACAATCCTTCCATCTAGGTAGAAGTGAGCTGTGGAGTAGAATTGCATAATAAGCTCATCATTCCACTTTGTGAGCTTCTGCCCAACAAAGTCATCCACTCCACAAGCATTGAAACTGTCATACACTCCTGGATAATGCTCTTCATTCTTCCTGATGTACTCCCAGTCTACCCGTCTCATATCACACACTATTGGCTTCTTGTCAAGCAGCACTATCTCATAGAAGTCCTGTTGTTCCTTTGTATGGAACCTGTAGTCCACAACAATTCTTCTCCTGATTGCATAGGTATCAGTCAATCTCCACTGTTTGAGTCCTGCATCCCTCCTGAGCTTCATGTCCTCAGCTACTGGATGAGCATCATTGTGATCTGGAATTTTGGGCTTCAACTTTCTCAAGACATGTTCCTCATCATCTTCTTCTTCAACAACATCTTCAGGCACTGGGGCCTTGTTCTTCTCAGTAGCTGGAATACTCCTGGTGTTCCTCTTGGGTGCAGATTTAGGCTTTGGAGCAGCTACCTTAGGAGCTTCTTTGGGCTTTGATGAAGCAGCCCCTGACCTGATGGCATCACCTATAAGCTTTTGAGCTTTGGGTCTTTGGTGCAAAGAACATCTTCCTCTTCTTCTTCTTCCATCCTGGAAGGCCTTCCAACAACCCTGGCCATGGTCTTCTTGACCCTTTCCTTCCACTTCTTCCCTTCTGCAGCAGCCTCTTTGGGTTCAAATTCCAAAGATGCTTGAGTGGAGGCTCTGGCTTTATACATGGGAACTCTTTTGGCAGGTGCTTTGGTCTTCATACCAGGCTTAGTGGCAGCAGTTGTGCCATACTCCTTCTTGAGCACCTTCTTCATGGAAATGGCCTCATCCTCAACAGCCACATAGTCTTCATCCTCAGATTCTGAATTTCTCTTCTTTCTGGTCCTGGTGGCTTCCTTGGGTAAGTTGCTGGGTGTGCTCCTGCTACCCTCATCTGAGCTGCTAGAGGGACTAGTGCCCTCACTCATGTGAACCTGCTCCTCTGAGTTGTTCTGACTGTCACTCTGATCAGACATATTGCAAACACTGACAGCAGACCCTGTGAATAGTTTATATAGATGAGGTAGAGTGGACGAGCATCACAAAATACAGAGGTTTTTGCAAAAGAATTACTCAAAAACTTAGTTTTAGTTTTCCACAAAAAGCATTTTGGATCTACCGATTTGTGAACTCGGTGATACCGAAGCAGCTTTCGGAACCTAAAGTGATGAACTCGGTCAGACCGAGTCACAGTTTGGTGGCACCGAGACTGCTAGGGTTTCACAAAGTCCTGAACTCGGTCACACCGATTTGCAATTCTCGGACAGGCCGAGAATTACATGTGCAATGGCCTTAGCCGAATCGGTGGTACCGAGTTCTACAACTCGGTTGGTCCGAGATGGTTTCGGCGGAAACCTAACCCTAAATTCTCAATTCATATCTAATCTACGGAGTGTTTTCGGTGGATAAGATGATCTCAATCGTGGCAAGATTAATGGCAAAACAATGTGCTAGGGATTCGGAGTTAGGAATAGCACAATGATCAAGTCCATACCCTAGTTCGGCAATGGACTTGCTACGACGGCAACGGCGGAGATGATTCCCGTTGACGGTGGCGGAGACCAGCGGCAGGAGGCAGTTGGCGACGAGGAGGACGATCCGGAGACCACGGAGGCAGAGCAGGCTGAGGCGGGTGAAAGAGTTCGGAGAAATTTCCAAAATTTGACCCGTGGATATATATAGCCTGACCCTGTCGGTGTGACCGAGTGGAACAACTCGGTGGCACCGAGATGCATAATTACTGGCGATTCTGACAACTCGGTGTGACCGAAAAGTTCAAATCGGTTGCACCGAGATTGAAAACCTAGATCGACTTAGTGATCTCGGTATGACCAAAATGGAAGAATCGGTCAGACCGAAAGGCACAAAGAAGTTTTGGAAGTTTAAGTCTATGACGAATCGGGGACTCCGAGTGCTCCTCACACAGAGTGGTTCGAATCTGACTTGATCAAATTTTGTGATGTAGCATGAATAGAGTTTGAGACGAGAAGAGCATAGATAGCTAGAGAAGGTTCTTAGGCATTCTTGTCCATCCACTTGGCAAAGAAAAGAAATCCAAACAATCAAAACAACAAGTGGATGTCCTCGAATGAGTAAATTATTCAACCAACATGCTCACACAATAAAATGGCAAATGAAATATGTGACAAAGCATGCACAACCAATTCTAGCATCTATCAAGCAATTGGCGATGACTACGTCATCTATATATGAGTATATTGACTTAGGAGTCAAATGAGAACATTTGATCATAGGTCATACTCATCGTTTAAGCACAAGTGGGGTTACCACTTTTACATAAAGTGTTGTTGTGTTCACACCATTAGAGTTGCTTTAGCTTAATTCTTAGAGTAAAACTCCCCCTAGATGTGAGATCCCCCCCCCCAAGAGGGATGAACTAACCTTGGGTTTTGTCGACGATGACTTCATGTAGGTGTTCAAGATGTGGATGCTGAATGTTGATGTAGATCATTTGGAGCAATCCTTTGGAGTGAGTTGCACTTTCAATACCTACACGGGTTAGTCCCACAAGGAACAAACAAGGATATCTATAGACATAGAATGATGCACACACATGATGATGTCTACGAAGGCATCAGGTTACCTTGTCCCTTGTCTTACCAACAAGAGGGTTTGTGACTCCTTGAACTAGTGCAATATGTAAGTTGATTGCACTTGTTCTTGCGAAAATGATATTAGTGAAATATGTTGGCGGAGTCACCCTCAAGAACTCTCTAGTTCTTCTTCTTTGGGATCCACATCATCTTGATGGGAATCCTTGGAGTTGTAGTTGTACTGGATGAAGTAGAACTTGATGTAATCTTGGGAACCCACTTGACCAAAGCCTTAGGAGCTTCTTCAAATGCATCAATCTCCTCTTGAATCTTATCCTTGCCTTTTTGCTTGTGGTCTTGTGGTGGAAGATCATCTTGAGCTTGTGTCCCTTTGAAAGAAGTAGGATCATACTTCTCCTATTGAGGAACAAACTTCCTCTTGGGGTATTGATCTTCTTCCCACTCAACTCCATTGGCATTGAACTTTCGTTCAAAACCAACACCTTGGTTCTTCCGGTGCCTTCCTTGCTTGCGTACAATTTCCTCGAATTGCTTACTCCCTGCAAGGCTCTTATAAACACCTTTCTCTATAATTCCCCTCAATAAGCTATTTTCTTGCTCAAGTGTAACTTGGCTAAGAGAATCATTAGTGGAATCAAGAGAACTACTAGAAGCAACAACATTCGATTTAGCATGATTATTGTTACTACTAGAGGAAGAATCTTTCTTGTTACTAGACTTGACTTGAGGCATGTAAGTCGATAAGAGTAAATGCTTGGCAACGTAAGAAGAACTTTTCTTGCAAAGATCATCATTGATTGCCTTTAAGAACTCATGCTCTTGCTCAAGGTTGAGCTTTTCAAAGCGTAACTTCTCATGAGTCCTTAAAATTTCTCGATGATCAACTAAGATAGTTTCATGAGCTAACTTAAGAGTGTTTAGTTCTTTAGTTAGAGACTCAATCTTCTCCTTATTATTGTCATTCGTTTTATCTTCATTATCATGATTAATTGACGTTTCATCATAGTATTCATCACTAGAGTTGTCAACAAGTAAATCATCATCACCTAACAAGTCATCTTCATCACTATTGAAATCAACATACTCGGGGTGTGATACCATTGGACCTTTGGACATGAAGCATCTTCCAATTCCTTCATTTGGTGAATCAAATATGTCGTAGGAGTTGGTTGACACAAGTGCTAGACCGGCAACACCTTCATCTTGAGTATATTCGGAGTCGGAGTGATAGCTTCTCTCGGAGTGATTGTCGCAGTCGGAGCCGGATACCCATTCACCAACATGAGCTTGATGTATTCGTTTTGTGTAGCTCCTTGATGACTTGTCCTTCCTTTTCGAATCCTTGCTTCTCCGTGAGGGTCTTCGTTCATAACGATCATCTCTACTCCTTCTCTCTCTTGATGGTGATTCTTCTCTTCTACTTATTCTTTTGGGAGAATCTTCTCTTCTTTTGTTGGGGGCCGTGCACTCATTTGAATAGTGTCCGGGTCTTCCACAATTGTAGCAATTACGCTCTCAACTAGAAGATCTTTTGTCATTGTAGGACCTTGACTTGGAGCTTCTCTCTTTGCTTCTACTCTTGTAGAATTTGTTGAAGTTCTTCACCATTAGGCTCAATTCTTCATTGAAGGTTTGTTTCTCACTTGATGATGTGGGGGCTTCACATGAGGCTTTGTAAGCACCACTTGACTTGTTGTGAAGTTCCTCCTTATCCTTGAGTGACATCTCATGAGCAACAATTCTTCCAATGACTTCCGTTGGCTTGAGATCTTTATACTTTGGCATCATTTGGATCAACGTGCACACGGTATCATATTTTCCATCCAAGGCTCTTAGGATCTTCTTGATGATGAATTTGTCGGTCATCTATTCACTTCCTAAGCCGGCGTCTCATATGTGATAAGAGCAAGCCTAGAGTCATTTCAGCGACACCTTCACCATCCTTCATTTTGAACTTGTCAAGCTGACTTTGAAGCACATCCAACTTGGATTCCTTGACGGAGTCAGTACCTTCATGCATATCAATCATAGTATCCCAAATTTCCTTTGCATTCTCAAGACGGCTGATTTTGTTGAATTCTTCGGGGCACAATCCGTTGAAGAGTATATCATAAGCTTGAGCGTTGTATTGCAGCATCTTCAACTCTTCCGCGGTAGCTTCACGGTTTGGTTCTCTCCCATCAAAGAATTCACCTTGCAAGCCAATACACACAATAGCCCAAACGGCAGGGTTATGTCCAAGAATATGCATTTTCATCTTATGCTTCCAACTAGCAAAATTAGTACCATCAAAGTAAGGACCTCTATGGTGATAATTTCCCTCGCTAGACGCCATACTCTCCTAGGCTGTGAAACCAAGGGTATGACCACCAAAAGTTATGGAAATCAAAGCAAATGGAGACCAATGCTCTGATACCACTTGTAGGATCGAAAGTATGTCTAGAGGGGGGTGATTAGACTACTTGACCAAATAAAAATCTAGCCTTTTCCCAATTTTAGTTCTTGGCAGATTTTAGCAACTTTAGAACAAGTCAAGCAATCTTAACACAATTCAAGCAAGCATGCAAAGAGTATATGAGCAGCGGAAAGTAAAGCATGCAACTTGCAAGAATGTAAAGGGAATGGTTTGGAGGATTCAAACGCAATTGGAGACACGGATGTTTTTGTTGTGGTTCCGATAGGTGGTGCTATCATACATCCACGTTGATGGAGACTTCAACCCACGAAGGGTAACGGTTGCGCGAGTCCACAGAGGGCTCCACCCTCGAAGGGTCCACGAAGAAGAAACCTTGTCTATCCCACCATGGTCGTCGCCCACGAAGGACTTGCCTCACTAGTGGTAGATCTTCACGAAGTAGGCGATCTCCTTGCCCTTACAAACTCCTTGGTTCAACTCCACAATCTTGTCGGAGGCTCCCAAGTGACACCTAGCCAATCTAGGAGACACCACTCTCCAAGAAGTAACAAATGGTGTGTTGATGATGAACTCCTTGCTCTTGTGATTCAAATGATAGTCTCCCCAACACTCAACTCTCTCTCATAGGATTTGGATTTGGTGGAAAGAAGATTTGAGTGGAAAGCAACTTGGGGAAGGCTAGAGATCAAGATTCATATGGTAGGAATGGAATATCTTGGCCTCAACACAAGTGTATGTCGGATTTCGGGCTCCGGCAGACCCTCAAGGTTCGAACTCTGGGTTGCACGCGGAGATCACACCTCCAACCTACCTACACCTCGTCGCCTCGCAAGGATCTAAACTATACAAAGAGCAACACAAGGGACACAAGGTTTATACTGGTTCGGGCCACCATTGCAGTGTAATACCCTACTCCAGTGTGTGGTGTGGTGGATTGCCCCAGGGGCTGATGATGAACAGTACAAGGAAGAACAGCCTCGCAAGGGTCTGTTCTTGGCCGGTGCGATGAACTGCTAGGGGGAGTTCAGTCGCTTCTCTCTCTCTCTCTCTCTCTCTCTCTCTCTCTCTAAGATGCCTCTACCCTGTGGGTGGCTAGTCCTATTGATAGGCAGAGGCCCTGGGCCTCTTCCCAAACAATGAGCGGGAAGGGCGCCAACAATTGGCCATTTTGAAGGGGAACATCTAGTACACTTATCCTGACTAAAGTCGGTCCTCGCCTGCAAAAGGCCCTGACGATGACGCCGGCTTGGGCTCCACGATGACCTCCTTCCTGCCGTTCTGCTGGTCTTGGTCTTGTTTCACCGAAATGGTTCCATTTTCTTGGTGCCCTTGGCCTGTGCCTACCTCCTTTGCACCAAAGGGGAAATGAGGACCTTCTTGGCGGGCTGGCGCTGCTGGCGATCGTCATGGCTTGCGTCATGGGCACCTCGTGAGGTACCCGCCTTGATCTCTCCGCCTCCTCGCGAGCCAGCTGACGAGGTCGTGCACGAGGAAGCTTCCTATCGTCCGCCCATGAGGCTTGGCCCCTCGCGAGGGTCTTGAGCTTGTGTTGATGAAGATGGGCCGTACTGGCCCACCCCTTGAGCCATGCCGCAGGCCGCAGGCAGGCAAGTCTGGGTAACCCCGTTCCCAGAACGCCGATAGTAGCCCCCGGGCCCAAAGCGCGCCTGGACTTGGCTTAGCAGAGAAGCAAAGGGGCAAGTGCGAAGCGCCGCGGGCCGTAACAGCCTGCGGCCTTGGGCGCCGCGTGGCGGTTGATTGGACATGGGCGTCCCCACTTCCCCACGACGCCTCGGCAACTGCACGAATTGACAAGTCCCTGCATGCAAAGCGGGTCATGATTACCTGTGATCGTGGAGGTCGACGGTTGGCCTTCTCCGGCTATAAGTACGGAACAGCGCGTGCCCTTCCAGTCCATACCTTCTTGCTTCTCCCTCTTCTCCATGGCTCCGTCGAAGAGGTTCTCGGCCGCGGAGAAGGGGAAGGCCCGCCAGGTGGAGCCTGACTCTCCCCCGGTCAAGCGCGGTCGAGGCCGTCCTCGCAAGCATCCTGTGGCTCCCGTAGCGGCTTCCCACGGTCGTGGAGGCGATCTCCCGCGCGGCGACGGGCGTCGGGCCGTTGAAGGGGGGCGCGCTACGACCGCGCGACCTCCTAGGCCGCGCTTCCACTCGGCAGAGGTGCTGCCGGAGTTTGTCGTGTGGTCGGTGGAGCCGACCAGCACAACTCCACCTTCCCGCTTCCTTTTAGGTGAACTTCCGGCGGCGCCCTTGTGTCTCTCGCTCCAGCGGACGGTTGCTGCAGCCGGGCCTCTTGGGCTTCGTTGGAGGTCTCCGCCCGCCCGGGGCGTGGCCTGACCCGCGGTAGCAAGCGTTTGCCAGCTGCGTGGTCTAAGCCGGCGGTGCACCCTGCACTTCAAGTTCGACGGCGATGCCACCCTCTAAGTGAGGGTGTTCGGGGAAGACAGTCGCGCGCTGGGTGCTGCCCCGAGGACAACAACCGCGACCGTGGGCCTAGCCCTGGCGATGATCGGGATGAATATGACAGCGCGCGCGTGGTCGGTGGCGCTCGGGGCTCGTCAAGCTTCGGTGACTCTCCTTCGGACAGCGGCTCCTCCAGCGGCGGCCGCGACCAGCCTCCGTGTCGCCGCGCCCGCCTGGAGGGGGGTAGAGGGTCTGCCTGCCGTCGCGCCTTAGTGAAGCGCGAGAGGGATTCCGCCTAAGCTCCGGAGGTAGTTCGAGCCTTCGCCGCAAGTTGGTGTCAAGCGAGCCGCGCCTGTTTTGTTCTTTTCCTATTCCTGCGCAAAGAGACAGTAGTGTAGGACCCCGCGGGGCGTGCTTGGACTGTTGCTGTTAATTATCATAATGTTTCCGCTATTTCTGTATTAGGATTTTGTGCCGCACGCCTGCGCGTAGAAATTACTTAGCTTGGGGGCGACCTGTCGCGGTCTTCGCCTCCCGAGGCCGAGGCCTCATCGAACGCTTCATGCCCTGCAAAGATTAGTCAGGAGAGGTAGCTTCCGGCCTCAGTTGTGGAGGCGACCGACCCAGGTCCTGTGTTCGTGTCTCGGTGCCCGTGGGGCACGGACTAGGAGGGGTGCTCCCTAGCAGACCCGGCTTGGGAAGCCTCAAACGATAGGGGCAAAAAACACTCGCGAGGGTGCCCGCGCCGCTCCCTCGCGAAAGAAACCAAGACAGGGGGGCGAAAAAGGCAGAGAGTCACAAGCCAAAGACGGCAACAACTTCAATAAAACTTCAAATGGGAATGAACAAGCCAACTGCAGAAAGCAAATGAAAGAAGCCGCGTACGGCACCTAGTCTAGTCTTCGACGTCTTCTCACTAGCGTGGAGCTAAGTGCTGCCACTGGGCGTGGGCGGGAGCCCCCGAGGCCCGAGGGCGCACTCTGGAGACTCTGGGGCGTGTACAACCCCACTCATTATTACGTGAGAGTGACACGGGCGGCGAGCTTCACAGGCATTTTCCTTCTTCACAGGCACCGGGCCTTTTGCCAATCGCAGCAGCTTCACAGGCATTCGCCTTCTTCATAGGCACCGGGCCTTTTCCCAATCGCAGCAGCTTCACAGGCATTCGCCTTCTTCACATGCGCCGGCCCTTTTCCCAATCGCAGCAGCTTCACAGGCATTCTCCTTCTTCACAGGCACCGGGCCTTTTCCCAATCACAGCAGCTTCACAGGCACCGGGCCTTTTCCCAATCACAGCAGCTTCACAGGCATTCGCCTTCTTCACAGGCACAGGGCCTTTTCCAAAACGCAACAACTTCACAGGCATTCGCCTTCTTCACAGGCACACGGCCTTTTCCAAAATGCGACAACTTCACAGGCATTCGCCTTCTTCATAGGCACAGGGCCTTTTTAGGGGTAAAACCTTCGGAGATGCTGGATGTTCCACGCGTTCTGGACGGGCACCCCCTCCTGGGTCTCCAAGCGTGCGGAGGCGGGCCTGGAAACATGAACAACCTTGAACGGGCCCTCCCACATGGGAGAGAGCTTATGCAGTCCCTCCCTGGAGAGAACCTGTCTGAGCACGAGGTCCCCTACCTCAAGGGTCCTGGGGCGAATGTTGTGGCAGCGGTATCGCCGCAGTGCTTGTTGGTACCTTGCTGCTCGTAGTGCAGCTTCTCGATGATGCTCCTCCCCCAGCACGAGGTCTATCCCCCGCATGGCATCCTGCTGCGCCTCGTCGAACACCAGGACCCGTGCGGAGCGACGTCTGACCTCGTGAGGGAGGACCACTAAAGCTCCATAAACCAGGAAGAATGGGGTCTCGCCAGTCGGCTTGGTCGCGGTCATGCGGATGGAACACAGCACAGACTGAAGTTCATCGTACCAGCCCCTGCCGCAGGGTTCCAGCTTCTTCTTGAAGGTCCTGGTTTTGAGGCCCCTCAGGACCTCTGCGTTGGCCGCTTCGGCTGACCGTTGCTCATGGTGTGCAACCGAAGTGTAGCATACCTGCGTCCCAAGGTTAGCACAATATGTTTTGAAGAGGTTACTGGTGAACTGCGAACCGTTGTCGGTGATGATGCGGTTCGGCACCCCGAACCGGCTCATGATGCCCTTGATGAACTTGACCGCAGAACCTGCGGGGATGGTGCGGATGGCTTCCGCTTCAGCCCACTTGGTGAACTTGTCCACGACGACGTAGAGGTAGCGATAGCCTCCCGGCGCCCGAGGGAACGGGCCTGGGATATCCAGCCCCCATCGCGAATGGCCACGAGAGGGGTATAGTTTGCAGACCTCCCGCCGACTGATGGATCTGCTTGGCATGGAATTGGCAGGACTCGCAAGCCTTCACCAGTTCCACGACATCATTGAGCACAGTGGGCCAATAGAACCCACTGCGGAACGCCTTGCCAACAAGGGTACACCAAAACATCATCTTCGAGGCACAACTGAAGGACGGTGGTGCGTTGGATCTTCCCAATGGCACGCTCCGTGTACTCTGCGTCGGGACCTATGACCTTCATCTCTACCTTTTGGAGGGAGTTGGATACATTGTTGATCCACTTCCGAACAACCCTTGGGTGGTCGGTGATAGTGGCAACTATGCTCAACGAGCCTTCGACAAGGACATGTTGGATGCTAAAAACCTGCATCTGGATCTCTTTCGCCATTTGGAACCGCTGTACCGGAGGGCTATGGTTTGGAGAATTAGGATTAGATAGCTAGTCTAACTGAGAAAGATGATTATTTAAAGGGGCTTCGGAATTACTCCAGGAGTATGTGAAGAGGAACAATGTGAATGCAGTGGGGTTTGGATGCAAATGAAGATGAAGGAGAGGTGAAGAAGCCGAGGAAAATCGGTTCCCAATGGAGAAGTAAATGGGAGATGTGGCCTGCAGACAGTTGATTAGACGACTAGGTGGACTAAAAGAAAAGGCTATGCAGGTAGACTGAGGAGTGGTACCTGTCCGTGTACGTGCCCATCCTTCTAGCGCTACATGTGCCACTGGCTAGTTGAGGCCACTCTTTCGAATCACCGTAGTGAGACATTTTATGATTCCTTTTTATTTCTGCAACCCCCCTGACAGGTGGGACCTATGCAAATAGTTATAAAAAACGTGGCGTAGCTGGTTCGGATGGATATTGGCGCGTGCGTGGGAGACACAACATTCTCTGGTTAAGGAATATGCGGTTATCCTCAAAGAAGAAAAAGAAAACTTCTTCACGCTTTCACATGCACGAGAATTTGGTTCTGCTAGCAGTATGGATGATACCTAGAGGATGAAGTGAACCTAGAGGCATGCTAGCACGTGAGACCTATTCCGCTATACAGTACCACCCCGTATGTTCCTAATAGTAGTAGTACAACTGTGCTACACTTGATGGTCAAAATATTATTCATCCGGTCCTCACAGTGAAGTGACAAGACCCTGCGCCCGAGGTGACACTAGTCCAGGCGGAGTGTTCGGGTTACCAAAGTCAGAATCACCTTGTGCACTGTGCAGTCACTGTCACCGCCGTTGTATAGCATGCCTCGCCTCGTCTCCCGCTCCCTAGCACCACTCCTTCTCCATCTCCATCTTGCCGGAGATCCTGAGGTCACTCTTCATCATCTCACTATGCCCCCGCGTACCCTCGCCTCGCTCGCCTCCCCTAATACTACTATTCCCTCACTAGCCGCTCCAGCACCGAGAGCCTTCTCCCCTGTGAATCAACCCCCAAAAACCCCACCTTCCAAACTCCACCATGGCCGAAGGCGAACCGCGAAGCATCCATTTGATCGGCGATTGGAGCAATCTCCCCAGTGACATCCTCGACCTCTGTTGTTCATGTATGGATATGTTGAGCGCCCTGCGGCTGGCTGCATGCTCGAGGGACATGCACACGGCCATCATCGAAGCAAGGCCTAAGATTTTCAAGACACCTTGCTTGCTGCTATCTAGTCTTGCAAGATTTTCTCACCATGATACGGAGGCGTACATGATGCCCCTTGACTTCAATCCGACCTCCATTAGCCAAAACTTCTTTGCAGGTATGTATTGGGTCGCCATACATCATTTCCCTCGACTTTGATCCGATCACCATCGCCCGAAACTTCTTGGCAGGTATGTACTGGGTCGGGATGAACTCCCACTGGATGGCTGCCGTCAGAGAAGACCAGAAAAAGTTGGTGCTCGTGAACTTCCACACCTCCCATGAGATTATCCTTCCTATGTTGGATTATATAGGGTTTTACCATCGCGGTCCAAGTCATCTAGATTATGAAGTTAGTTGGACGCACCTTGTTTTGCAGAAGATTGTAATATGCCAAGTGCCCACACGAGATGCGAATTACGCACACTTCAAGCTAATTGCCTTGTTTGACTGGGGACTCGCCTATCTTTCCGCTGGTGCCTTCTTTAGCTGGAGACAGCCCTCACAATGGATCTTCAAAGCTGATACACACTTCTGCAATGCTATTGAACACAATGGCATCACCTACGCGATCAATAAAGCAGATGGCACCACGCATTGCTGGGATGGCACGTGTAAGTTGTTTCCGTCTGATGTTAATGATAACGCCATGACATTGTTTGAACTTTTTGTGATGATTGGCATATACCTGTTTGAGCATAATTTGAGTAGAAGTATGGCAATGTATTAGAGACGCCGTAAATTAGCTATATTTGGAATGAGTTAATTCATGCGATTGTGACCATGTCATTACAACCAATTTGTACCCCTGAATAATCAAACGGTTAGGAAGATAGGGATATTCTCCTTATTTTATAGTAATCTATATACTACTAAATACGAGTGTGTATCAGTGGCCATGTTAGTTTCCTCATTTTCATGATGTAGAAACATGCATCACACTATTGGTTTCATCTGACCATACATTAGGGAAGTAAATGTGGATATGGAGAACTCTATATTTGGAAGTAGTGAAATTCTGTAATGCTTACCATATGTACATACCTATATTCGCCCTTCACCAATCAATGGCTAGAATAATATCCTCACAAAAAATTTGCCCACAGAACATGAGTATATAACATTGCATGGTATGTTACTTTCCTTGAAGAATTTGTTTGTGAGGACAAAACATGATTACATAACATGCATGACATGGTAGTTTCCTGTGAAAAGAATCGATTGCGAGATAACATGAGTATAACCATGCATGGCTCTTCTATATTTCCGAACCCAGTATGCATTTCCCTGTATTTTCCTCTCAATTCCAACAGGGACATATCAATGTTATTTCTTGCATTATCCTACTCATACTCTGAACAATGCTGATCTTACATTAACAATGCCTATCCTTTTTGATATGATGCAGTGTCCCTACAGTTACTGCCCTTTGTAATCACACCACCTTTGCCAAAAACAGGGAAGCACAACTGGTTCCTCGCTTGATCAGACGACGGCAAAAAGACTGACGATCATTCGCACACATGAGCCGGAAAAGTTATATTGCAAAAACCCCGCCGTGTACAAGCACCATGAAATACGTGAGTATCCGGACAGTGGCTGTTACGTCTATGAGCAGGATACCGGTTTGTTGGGGCCTTAAGGATTTTTGAGTTGGAGGCGGGTAAACAACCATGGTTCACACTCTCTGTTTCTCAGACTCAATTATCCCATTAACCAGGAGATCACCATTGGCATGGACCTCGATTGCAGAGAGGCTCTGTTTGCTATGGAAACATGTGTCTACACAACGAGCCCTAGGACTTCGGGAGCAAACTCCCCTGATTGTCAATGATACAACCTGCAGCCGAAACAAGGTGAGAATGACAAAGGCATCTAGATTAACTTTGATCCTTGGATGTCTCAAATCTGATAGGAAGTGATGTGGTTCAAGCCTTCAGGTTTATAGGTAATTGGGCTGTTGTATCGAAAAGGTGGATTACTGGTGTCTCCGGATCAGTGGTCGCTGAAGCGGGGCTGCAAATTATGATGGTGTTGGATCATCCCTCTTTGAATGAATTGTTGTCTTTGTTGCTTGTTCTGGATGGGTAGTTCTCTATCTTGTTATGCATATTCCTTGTCATTTGGTCATCCTCGTCTATGCCACTCTTACTATGTAATAGTTTCCTCTATTTAGAATGTCATTCTCGTCTGGATCACGCTGAGCGGTGCAGATGGGTGCGTTTTGGTGGTGTAGCAAGACTTGTTATGAGCTATCATGTCTTGTTGTTTATGTCAGTAGTAGTCACTAGTCAGTGTTTGAATGTTGTATATATCGTTGTTTTGAACTATTTATTGTCTCGAACTGCTGGTGGGCTAAATGAGGGCATCACCATTCTCTAGTGTTCAGAGTATATCTCCTTTTTTCAAATTATAATCTGACCTCAGTGTCTTTTCGATGATGTAAACTTGTTTGGGCCAGTGAGGTGTCGTTGAATATGGGACGAGTAGTAACACAATGCCGAACAGGTCAATTATGACTCTCAGGACGGGCTCTCACAAGATCCTCAAAAAAGGCCGGGCTCTCAAAAAAAAGAAAGAATAAGGACTCTTAGGCCGACGTGTGGGAGACACAGACATTTTAAATGCGCTTGCTTGAGAGCATATTACGTATGTTCAAATTCATGCTACCTTTTCATCCCCAATCTCCTTCCTCCCCACCTGGAATCTCGATTTCTACTCTAGTTCCCCCAAATCCCCCTCCTGTACTCCCTGTACTCAAGCGGACTATCATGTCGCCATTCAACACGGATCTCCGAGCTGGAGATTCATCCTGCCTTCGGGCGCTGCGTGCTGTCGCTTAACAGTGGCATGGCGGCGCTTGACAACCAGTTTGCCGACAAAGTGCTGATGGTAACCATCAATGGCAACCGGCCTCCCGTCTCGCCGGACGACCTTGTCAAAGCTCTTAGCATTGCGCACGACATCCAAATAAGTGACTTGCTCGTCGAAGTCTGTCCGCCACCGGCTGATTTCTTCATCAGGTTCTGGACAACTTTCGACTGCAGTCGTGTGTACGAATCTTCCCGGCATTAGTTCTGCGATGGCGCGCTGGTGAGCTTTGATCGATGGCACCCAGGATGGGGCTGGATGTCCTATGTGCTTGATTTTTTTAAAAAGCTTACCTTCCACGGCATGCCTCGACGTGCTTGGTACAGCGAGTCCATAAATGAGCTTATCAACGACCATGGAGGTGAGCTCGTAAGTATGTTTGTTCCTCCAGGCAGCTGGGCTCTGACGGTTATGGCATGGATGAAGAAGTCGTCTACCATACCGAAGGTGATTGGTGTTGAGATACCGGTGCAGGAACCGGGGTTGTACTATTCGTCGCCACCAAGGCCGCCGCTGACCACGTTAGGGATGTACCTGTATCAAGTGTTCGTGCATTTCGAAGAAGTGGTCAATCCATCAATCGAAGTCCTGCCGCCGCCGCTGGTGCCATTGTCCGTCTAGGATGTCCATTACAGGATCAATGTCAGACTTTCCCCGTGTTGCTCGGAATGATGGATGGCACAGGGCCTACTCCATCATGCGGCGGAGGCCACTGCTTCTTTGGGAGAAGAGGCAGGGCTGGCTGCCTGGATGTTCCTCTAATTTGAGGTAACAATTGAATCTTGTCAGATACTAGTTAAATCCGAGCTATCGGTGTGAAGCACTGATGTGCCAGTACATTTGATTGTGACCTGTTCTATTTTTGTACCTGAACTTTTTTTAGAAAGGGTTGTACGTCAACTTAATGTGCTAGTAGAACTTATTGTGTCGTCTGTCTGTTTTCTTTGCACAACATTCAAGATATTTCCCCATCATTGATAAAGACGATGAACCGTTATGTACAAGTTTGTTGGTTTGAACATAGCCCTACCCGTAGTGATCCACTTGCTTCCACCCTGATTGTGCCGCCTACGTGAAATTTTTGTATGCAAGTTCAATGTGCTATGATGTTCTATATGATTGTGTCAACTATATAGGTTTTTACTAAGCATCAGCAATGCATATGGCTGAACGATGTATTTCCGAGCATCGACCGATGGGTCTCTCTCTCACACACACACACACACACACACACACACACACAAGTGGGACCCGTTGAATTATTTCTTCGCTCGTGACAACTTTTAATTAGGTTCCACTGTACTCTAACTTTTATTCTTAATTTATTAATTGAGCTCAGTGACTTCAAAAATTTATACAGAAGCCTTGTTTGGGCCTTTCCGGCATCGCTGAATGTGGGCTAAGTAGCCATGTAAAATTGTACTATACTACACAGGCCTTTTGAACATCAGCAATGCAACTGGGCCGACAGTTGTACACAATATCCGGGTCAACTTGTTATTCTCCACCCCGCTGGGCTGCAAATCTTTCCTAGGAGGTATGCATTAGTCTTAACAAGAAAATGGGCTTTAAGAAATAATAAATGGGATGTAATTATAAAAACTAGGAAGTAACTATAAAAAATGCACCAAACACGTAATTAGTTAAAAAAATATTATTTTTGGATTTTGAAATTTTAAATTTCATTACTTGTTGCGCGCGCAATATTTTGTTGGATTTTTACGTAATACAAATTTATTTTGAAATTATATTTAATCTGACTAGAAATTTCGGGATAAAAATATTTCGGATCCCATCAAAACGTGGGAAATTTTATTGAATTCTGTTTTGAGCGGTTGGTTGAAATTATTAATCATTGTCCTAGCTAGAAAATGGGTTGTACTTTTAACAAATTGTAAATGGGCTGTAGTAAATTCCATTAGAATTCAAAAATGGGTTGTACATTCTTACAAATCGCAAAAGGGATATATGTTCTCTGCCACACACTTGTGGGCCTACTAAGCATCATGTTCATCGGGAGGCAACCAACTGGGTCAGAATCCGTCCTGTTCAACGGGAGCCAACTGGCTTGGATGGAATAGCCAAAGCAGTGCAGCGTCTGCATGAAACGGAGAAGCGGCCTTACATTCGACCGACCACGGCGGTCAAAACGGGATCCGTTTCATCGGGAGGGGTCTGGCGTAGAGCAAAACGGAGGAAACAGACTTGTGTTCGAGTGCCTATAGTCAATACGGGGTCCTGTTGATCAGGAGGGGTGTGGCATACCGCAAAATGGAGGAAACAGACTTGTGTTGGAGCGCCTACGATCGAAACGGGGTCCTGTTCATTCACTGTCTACTGCCTCGCTCCAGCCTCCACGGGCTACTGTTCATCCACCGTCGACCTCCTCCACCCTCCACGGGCTACTGTTCACCCACGGCTACTATTCATCCAGCCTCCACCGGCTGTTGTTCATAGAGCCTCCACGGGGTCCTGTTCATCCACCCCCAACCGGCTGGGGTGCGGCGGCCTCCTCGGGGTCTTGCTCATCCAACGGCAATGGCCTATACTACCACGGGGTCCTGTTCACCCAACCCCCACCGGGAACTGTTCATCCAAAGCCAACCAACCGACTCGACTCACCATGTCTCGACTCGTTCTACGTACCGCGTGCACGTTAGCAATGATCACTATTCATCAAGAGGCAATACACCGACTGGCTACGTCTTGCACGGGGGTTCGATCGGCTTCAGCAAGAAGCAGCAGTGATTGATCTCTCGGGTTTAATTAGCAGCATCAGCAAAGGAATTTCTCGGGTTCAGTCAATAGCGAATGAATCGCTCGGGTTTAGTTAACAGCCAAGGGATCGATCGCTCGGGTTCAGTAAAATGCAATCGCTCGGGTTTAGTTAGCCAACGCCTCGCACACACGCGCGTACTAGAGAGAAACACGCAAACCACGGTGCATCGCTCGGCCCCGACCAGCCACCATAACCGGGAAATCCGTGATATTTTCCTCGCCCGCGCTTCTACCACGATTTTCTTCGTCATGGACGGCCCAAGGAATGTCATGCAGCTAAGTCTCCGGCTCGCCCAGGACGAAAAGCCCATTTCCTATCATGATTTTTTGTCATATAAGTAGGAGCCCACCACATCTATGATGATACCGGGTTTTGCCACAATTATCGTCATAAAAGGGTCATAAGCATGACAGAAAAAATTTCATTCGACCCAAAATGTCACGGATGTGTCTTTTTTTGTAGTGAAAGGGGGAGGGCTAGCCCCTCCTACCTTTCCCTCTCATGGGAGAAAGGAAAGGACGACGGGGTGTGGGGGGGGCGCCACCTTCCCCTGCCTTTCCCGGCACTCCAAATAAGGAAAGGGGGCGCGGCTTGGGAGGGATCCCAAGTAGGATTCCTCCTACTTGGGTGCCTCCTTTGGCTGCTCCTCCCTCCTTCCCACCTATATATATATGGGAGGGGGGCACCTAGCACACAACAGGCAATTGCCTAGCCATGTACGGCGCTCCCCTCCACCGTTTACACCCTCGATCATATTTTCGTAGTGCTTAGGCGAAGCCCTGTGGAGATCACTTCACCATCACCGTCACCATGCCGTCGTGCTGCCAGAACTCCTCTACTACCTTGATGTCTTGCTGGATCAAGAAGGTGGAGGACGTCACCGAGCTGAACGTGTGCAGAACACGAAGGTGTCGTACGTTTGGTATTTGATCGGTTGGAGTGCGAAGATGTTCGACTACATCAACCGCGTTGTTAAACGCTTCCGCTTAAGGTCTACGAGGGTACATAGACAAACTCTCCCCTCCCGTTGCTATGCATCTCCATGGGTAGGTCATTGCGTGTGCGTAGAATTTTTTGTTTTCCATGCAACGATTCTCAACAGTGGCATCATGAGCCAGGTCTATGCGTAGATGATATGCACGAGTAGAACATAGAGAGTTGTGGGCAGTGATAATCATACTTCTTACCACCAACATCTTATTTTGATTCGGCGGTATTGTGGGATGAAGCGGCTCGGACCAACCTTACATGTCCACGCACATGAGACCGGTTCCACTAACAGACATGCAACTAGTTTTGCATAAAGGTGGCTGGCGGGTGTCTGTTTCTCCTACTTTAGTTGAATCGAATTTGACTATGGCCGCTCCTTGAAGAAGGTTAAAAAACAAAGCTGATGAAACACCGTTGTGGTTTTTTCCTAGGTAAGAACGTTTCTTGCTAGAAGCCCGTAGCAGCCACGTAAAACTTGCAACAAGAAAGTAGAGGACGTCTAACTTGTTTTTGCAGGGCATGTTGTAATGTGATATGGTCAAGATATGATGTGATATATGTTGATGTATGTGATGATCATGTTTTATAATATCTACAACCGGCAGGAGCCTTAGGGTTGTCTCTTTATTGTATGAAGTGCAAGCGCCATGTAATTGCTTTACTTTATCACTATGTGTTAGCGATAGTTGTAGAAGCCATAGTTGGCATGACGACCTCGACGCAATGATGCTACGACGGAGATAAAGGTGTCAAGCCAGTGACGATGGAGATCACGACGATGCTTTGTAGATGGAGATCAAAAGCACGAGATGAAGATGGCCATATCATGTCACATATTTTGATTGCATGTGATGTTTTATCTTTTATGCATCTTATTTGGCTTAGTACATCGGTACCATATAAGATGACCCCTTCACTAAATTTCAAGGTAAAAGTATTCTCCCTGAGTATTCACCATTGCAACAGTTTGTCGTGTTGAGACATCACGTGATGATCGGGTGTGAGAGACTCTACGTTCACATAAAACGGGTGTAAGACAGTTTTGCACATGCAGAATAATTGGCTTAAACTTGACAAGCCTAGCATGTACAGACATGGCCTTGGAACACTGGAGACCGATGGGTCGAGCGTGAATCATATAGTAGATATGATCAACATAGAGATGTTCACCATTGATGACTAACCCATCTCATGTGATGATCAGACATGGGTTAGTTGATTTGGATCACGTATCACTTAGATGACTTGAGGGATGTCTATTTAAGTGGGAGTTCTTAAGTAATTTGATTAATTGAATTTAATTTTTCATGAACTTAGTCCTGATAGAATTTGCATATCTATGTTGTAGATCAATAGCTCGCGATATAGCTGCCATATATTTTTGATATGTTCCTAGAAAACTAAGTTGGAAGATGATAGTAGCAATAATGCGGACTGGGTCTGTGATCTGAGGATTATCCTCATTGCTGCACAGAAGAATTATGTCCTTGATGCACCGCTAGGTGACAAACCTATTGCAGGAGCAGATGCAGACATTATGAACGTTTTACAAGCTCGAGATGATGACTACTTGATAGTTTAGTGTGCCATACTTTACGGCTTAGAACCGGGACTTCAAAAACGTTTTGAATGCCACAGAGCATATGAGATGTTCCAAGAGCTGAAAATTGGTATTTCATATTCATGCCCGTGTCGAGAGGCATGAGACCTCTGAAAAGTACTTTGCCTACAAGATGGAGGAGAATTGCTCATCCATTGAGCATGTACTCTGAATGTCTGGGTACTACAATCGCTTGAATCAAGTGGGAGTTAATATTCTAGATAAGATAGTGATTGACAGAGCTCTCTAGTCACTATCACCAAGCTACTAGAACTTCGTGAGGAACTATAATATGCAAGGGATGACGAAAATGATTCCCGAGCTCTTCATGATGCTGAAATCAGAGAAGGTAGAAATTAAGAAAGAGCATCAAGGGTTGATGGTTAACAAGACCACTAGTTTCAAGAAAAAGGGCGAGGGAAAGAAAGGGAACTTTAAGAAGAATGTCAAGGAAGTTGCCACTCACGTGAAGAAGCCCAAAGCTGGACCCAAGCCTAACACTGAGTGCTTCTACTGCAAAGGGAATGGTCACTGGAAGCGGAACTGCCCCAAATACTTGGCGGATAAGAAGGATGGTAAAAAGTGAACAAAGGTATATTTGATATACATGTCATTAATGTGTACTTTACTAGTGTTCATAGCAACCCTTGAGTATTTGATACCGGTTCAATTGCTAAGATTAGTAAATCAAAACAGGAGTTGCAGAATGAACATAGACTAGTTAAGGACGAGGAGACGATGTGTGTAATTCCATGGTTGATACTATCACCATCACACACTCGATCTACCTTCGGGATTAATGTTGAACCTAAATAAAGGTTATTTGGTGTTTGCGTTGAGCATGAATATGATTAGATCATGTTTATTACAATACGGTTATTCATTTAAATCAGAGAATAATTGTTGTTATGTTTACATGAATAAAACCTTCTATGGTCATACACCCGATGTAAATGGTTTATTGAATCTCGATCGTAGTGATACACATATTCACAATATTGATGCCAAAATATGCAAAGTTCATAATAATAGTGCAAAATATTTGTGGCACTGCCGTTTTGGTCATATTGGTGTAAAGCGCGTGAAGAAACTCCATGTAGATGGACTTTTGGAATCAATTGATTATGAATCATTTGATGCTTGCGAACCATGCCTCATGGGCAAGATGACTAAAACTCCATTCTCCAGAACAATGGAGCGAGCTAATGACTTATTGGAAATAATACATACCGATGTATGCGTTCCGATGAATCTTGAGGCACTTGGTGGGTATCGTTATTTTCTAACCTTCACAGATAATTTGAGTAGGTATGGGTAGATCTACTTGATGAAACACAAGTATGAAACATTTGAAAAGTTCAAAGAATTTTAGAGTGAAGTGGATAATCATCGTAACAAGAAAATAAAGTTTCTACGATCTGATCACGGAGGCGAATATTTGAGTTACGAGTTTGGCCTTCATATAAAACATTGTGGAATTGTTTCACAACTCACGCCACCTGGAACACCACAGCGTAATGGCGTGTCCGAACATCGTAACTGTACTTTATAGGACATGGTGCATTCTATGATGTCTCTTACTGATTTACCACTATCATTTTGGGGTTATGCATTAGAGACAACCGCATTCGCGTTAAATAGGGCACCGTCTAAATCCGTTGAGATGACACTGTATGAACTATGGTTTGGCAAGAAACCTAAGCTGTCATTTCTTAAAAGTTTGGGGACACGACGCTTATGTCAAAAGGCTTCAGCCTGATAAGCTCCAACCCAAAGCGGAGAAGTGCTTCTTCATAGGATACCCTAAGGAACCAATTGGGTACACCTTCTACCACAGATCCGAAGGCAAGATCTTTGTTGCCAACAATGGATCCTTTCTAGAGAAGGAGTTTCTCTCGAAAGAAGTGAGTGGGAGGAAAGTAGAACTTGATGAGGTAACTGTAACTTCTCTCAATTTGGAAAGTAGCACATCAGAGAAATCCGTTCCCGTGATGCCTACACCAACTAGAGAGGAAGCTAATGATGATGATCATGAAACTTCAGATCAAGTTGCTACTGAACCTCGTAGGTTGTCCATAGCACGATCGGCACCAGAGTGGTATGGTAATCCTATCCTAGAAGTCATGTTACTAGACCATGGCGAACCTACGAACTATGAAGAAGCTATGATGAGCATAGATTCTGATAGATGGCTTGAGGCCATGAAATCTGAGATAGGATCCATGTATGGGAACAAAGTGTGGACTTTGGTGGACTTGCCCGATGATCGGCAAGCCATTGAGAATAAATGGATCTTTAAGAACAAGACAGACTTCGGTGGTAATGTCACCATCTACAAAGCTCAACTTGTCGCGAAAGGTTTCTGACAAGTTTAAGGGGTTGACTATGATGAGATTTCTCACCCGTAGCGATGCTTAAGTCTGTTTGAATCATGTTAGCAATTGCCGCATTTTATGAAATCTAGCAAATGGACGTCGAAACTGCATTCCTTAATGGATTTTTAAAGAAGAGTTGTATATGATGCAACCAGAAGGTTTTGCCGATCCTAAAGGTGCTAACAAAGTGTGCAAGCTCAAGTGATCCATCTATGGACTGGTGCAAGCATCTCGGAGTTGGAATATATGCTTTGATGAGGTGATCAAAGCATATGGTTTTATACAGACTTACGGTGAAGCCTGTATTTACAAGAAAGTGAGTGGGAGCTTTGTAGCATTTCTGATAGTATATGTGGATGACATATTATTGATTGGAAATGATATAGAATTTCTGGATAGCATAAAAGGATACTTGAATAAGAATTTTTCAATGAAAGACCTCGGTGAACCTGCTTATATATTGGGCATCAAGATCTATAGGTATAGATCAATACGCTTGCTAGGACTTCCATAAAACACATACCTTGACAAAAGTTTTGAAGAAGTTCAAAATGGATCAGTCAAAGAAGAAGTTCCAGACTGTATTGTAAGGTATGGAGTTGAGTAAGACTCAAAGCCCAAACACGGCAGAAGATAGAGAGAGAATGGAAGTCATTCCCTATGCCTCAGCCATAGGTTCTTTAAATTATGCCACACTGTGTGCCAGGCCTATTTTGTACCTTGCCATGAGTTTGGCAAGGGGGTACAATAGTGATCCAGGAGTAGATCACTGAACAGCGGTCAAAATTATCCTTAGTTACCTAAGAGGACTAAGGAAATATTTCTCAGTTATGAAAGTGATAAAGAGTTTGTCGTAAAGGGTTACATCGATACAACCTTTAACACTGATTCAGATGACTCCGAGTCTCTATCTGGATACATATTGAAAGTGGGAGCTCCATGCAGGGCATTGTAGACATAGAAACTTGCAAAAAACATATGCATCTGAATGTGGCAGACCCGTTGACTAAACCTCTCTCACGAGCAAAACATGATCATACCTTAATATTATTTGGGTATTAATCACATGGCGATGTGAACTAGATTATTGACTCTAGTAAACTCTTTGGGTGTTAGTCACATGGCAATGTGAACTATAGGTGTTAATCACATGTCGATGTGAACTAGATTATTGACTCTAGTCTAAGTGGGAGACTGAAGGAAATATGCCCTAGAGGCAATAATAAAGTTTTTATTTTATATTTCGTGATTCATGATACAGGTTTATTATTCATGCTAGAATTGTATTGATCGAAACTTAAATACATGTGTGAATACATAAACAAATACCGTTTCCCTAGTAAGCCTCTACTAGACTAGCCCGTTGATCAAAGATGGTTAAGGTTTCCTAACCATAGACATGTGTTGACATTTGATAACGGGATCACATCATTAGAAGAATGATGTGATGGACAAGACCCATCCGTTAGCTTAGCACAATGATCATTTAGTTTATTGCTATTGCTTTCTTCATATCAAATACATATTCCTTCGACTATGAGATTATCCAAATCCCAGATACCGGAGGAATACCTTGTGTGCTATCAAACGTCACAACGTAACTGGGTGATCATAAAGATGTTATACAGGTATCTCCGAAAGTGTTTGCTGAGTTGGCATAGATCGAGATTAGGATTTGTCATTCCGAGTATCGGAGAGGTATCTCTGGGCCCTCTCGGTAATACACAACATAAGAAGCCTTTCAAGCAAAGTGACTAATGAGTTAGTTATAGGATGGTGTATTACGCAGTGAGTAAAGAGACTTACCAGTAGTGATATTGGACTACATATGAAGATACCGACGATCGAATCTCTGGCTAGTAACATACCGACGGACAAAGGAAATTATGTATGTTGTCATAACGGTTCGATCGGTAAAGATCTTCGTAGAATATGTAGGAGCCAATATGGGCATCTAGGTTCCGCTATTGGTTATGGACAGGAGAGGTGTCTCGGTCATGTCTACATAGTTCTCGAACCCGTAGGGTCCGCACGCTTAACATTCGTTGACGATATAATGTTACATGAGTTATATGTTTTGGTGACCGAATGTTGTTCGGAGTCCCAGATGAGATCACGGACATGACGAGGAGTCTCGAAATGGTCGAGAGGTAAAGATTGATATATAGGATGATGGTATTTGGATACTGGAAGTGTTTCGAGACTTACCGGGAAGGAATCGGGTCAGCGGAAGGGGTTGCTGGCACCCCCGGCAAGATATGGGCCTTATGGGCCAAAGGAGGGGACAGACCAGCCCACAAAGGGGCTGGTCTGCCCCCTCCCTTGTTTGTCCAGCCCTAGGGAAAGAAAAGGGGGAGGGCTAGCCCCTCCTGCCTTTCCTTCTCATGGGAGAAATGAAGGGGGGGGGGGGCACCCTCGCCTGCCTTTCCCCACACTCCAAATATGGAAGGGGGCGGCTTGGGAGGGACCCCAATTAGGATTCCTCCTACTTGGGCGCCTCCTTTGGCTGCTCCTGCCTCCCTCCCACATATATATATGTGGGAGGGGGGCGCCTAGCATGCAACAGACAATTTCCTAGCCATGTGCGGCGCCCCCCTCCACTGTTTACACCCCCGGTCATATTTTTGTATTGCTTAGGTGAAGCCTTGCGGAGATCACTTCGTCATCACTATCACCACACTGTCTTGCTGTCGGAACTCATCTACTACCTTGTCGTGTGGATGGATCAAGAGGCGGAGGACATCACCTAGCTGAACGTGTGCAGAACACGGAGGTGATGTACGTTCGGTACTTGATCGGTTGGAGCGCAAAGAAGTTCGACTACATCAACCGCGTTATTAAACGCTCCCGCTTCCGGTCTACGAGGGTACGTAGACACACTCTCCCCTCTCGTTGCTATGCATCTCCATGGGTAGATCATTGCGTGCGCATAGATTTTTTTTGTTTTCCATGCAACGATTCCCAACAATAGCAACCTTTATTATGCAGTCTTTCGCTTTATTACTTTGCCATCACAAGTACGTACAACGCTCAATTTTCTCTTACACTAAATGAACACATTTGGAAGCAATTTTTATTGCCTTATTGCACTGATGACAACTTACTTGAAGGATCTTACTCAATCCATAGGTAGGTATGGTGGACTCTAAAAACATGAGTTTGGGTTTAGGGTTTCTGGATGCACAAGTAGTATCTGTACTTAGTGTGGAATTTTTGAATAGCAAAGATATTGAGAAAGTACCACATGTTGAAGGATCTATGAAAATATAACTTATATGTGAATATGCACAAACATAAATCATTACGTTGTCTTCCTTGTCCAACATCAACAATTTTGGCATATAATAATTAATGGGGGCTCAGAATCATAAAAAATTTCCAAGATAGTGTATTTGCATGTGAATCTTCTCTTCCTTATTTAATTCTTTCATGAGTCATGTCATTGACCAATGCAATGTTTGTTAATTTCCAATAAATTTTACCACGTACACTTTTCCTTATGTGATGTCATTACTTACCATAAGATTAGCATATGATCTTTTTCATTTATTTCTTTTATTTGATTGCAACATAAAAGTAAAGAAGCAAAAACTCATAGTAAACTTTATTATATAACTCTCACTCGATTACATAGATAGATAGATCACGAAACTAATACTCGAAAATAGATCATACTAAAATTTTATTCAACTAGATCACAAAATAACTAAGGATCAAACTAAAATTGGTAAAGATAATAAAAGTGATGGTGATACAATACTGGACATCTCCCCTAAGCTTGGTACAAGCCAAGGGGATGCCCATACCCGTGTACTCAAGTCTCCTTTGGTGGGGAAGATGATGAAGGTGGTGGTGATGAGGATGACGTGGTGGTGTTCTTCTTCCTCAGTTTACGCTTGAGGGTGAAATTTTCCTCCTTCAAGCCATTGATCTCCTGCTCAAGCTTCAATATCTTTTTGCATAGCGCCTGCTTGTTTTCCTGCAGAAGATGAAAAGGGATAAACTGGATCCTAGGTTTCTTTGCTTTATTAGGGAGAATTGACTTCTTGAATTCCACGTGCATGTTCCTAGGTTGAGGTAGTGGGACTTCGTCTTCATCAGAGCTTGTCTCTTCCGTTCCCTTCAAGTCATAATCTTCCTATTCCTCCGTGGTCCAGCCATGACGCTCCACATATCGACCTTGGGGTCTGCGATATAGTTTGTGACATAGCTATCCCCATCTGAATCTTGAGACAACATATTTTCAGATCTGTCAAGAAAACAAGACGAAACAAGAACAGAAGATTTCTCCATGATGTGGTGGTCAATACATCCGGTGAGTATATAAAGATTTTTTTATCTTGGGAAACAAGAAAACGGAAGGAAAACGGAGTCGGGAAAGTTCCTAAGGGGGGCACAACCCTCCAGGGTGCGCCAGGGAGGGCAGGCGCGCTCTGGTGTATCATGGTCACCTCGGTCGTCTTCCTAGTTATTTCTTATTTTCCTAATTTTTGTAATATTCCAAAACTGACAGGAAATATTTTTGTGGATTTTTCAGAGTCCGTTTAATTACCGTATCACGTACCACCTATTTTTCAGGGTTCTGGAGTGTTCTGGAAAGTTCCATTAATGTGTTCCTCCGGTGTCATGGTTTGGATCATATTGCTTTCAACAATAATAGGCATACATGAGATATAGTGTTTAATTCTTTGCCCATTGACCACCTTCGAGTTAGTACCTTCGGCATTATTAAACTTGATCGCTCCAAAGCGATAAACTTCTTCGATAATATATGGTCCTTCCCATTTGGAAAGGAGCTTTCCTGCAAAAAATCTAAAATGAGAGTTGTACAAAAGAACATATTCACCAACTTTGGATTCCCGCTTTTGGATTCTTTTGTCATGCCATCTTTTAACTTTTTCTTTGAATAGTTTGGCATTTTCATATGCTTGGTTCTCCATTCATCTAGTGAGCTAATGTCAAATAATCTCTTTTCACCGGCAAGTTTGAAATCATAGTTGAGTTCTTTAATTTCCCAATATGCTTTATGTTCTAACTCAAGAGGCAAATGACAAGCTTTTCCATAAACCATTTTATATGGAGACATACCCATAGGATTTTTATAAGCTGTTCTATAGGCCCAAAGTGCATCATCTAACTTCTTAGACCAATTCTTTTCGGACATATTAACACTTTTTTGTAATATTAATTTTATTTCTCTATTGCTAAGTTCAAATTGACCACTAGATTGAGGATGATAGGGTGATGCAATTCTATGGTTAACATCATATTTAGCAAGCATTTTGCGGAAAGCACCATGAATAAAGTGTGAACCACCATCGGTCATTAAATATCTAGGGACTCCAAACCTTGGGAAAATAACTTCTTTAAGCATTTTAATGGCAGTGTTATGATCAACACTACTAGTTGGAATAGCTTCTACCCACTTAGTAACATAATCAACAACAACCAAAATATGTGTATACCCATTAGAAGAACAAAAAGTCCCATATAATCAAAACCCCAAACATCAAATGGTTCAACAACAAGTGCATAATTCATAGGGATTTCCTGACGCTTACCGACATTACTAATTCTTTGACATTCGTCACAAGAAAAGACAAACTTACAGGCATCCTTGAAAAGAGTAGGCCAATAAAAACTAGATTGCAATACCTTGTGAGCAGTTCTATCTCCCGCATGATTTCCTCCATAGGCTTCAGAGTGACGTTTCCATAGGATTTGTTCCTATTCATGCTCAGGTACACAACGTCTAATAATACCATCTACTCCTTCTTTATAAAGATGTGGGTCATCCCAAAAGTAATGTCTTAAATCATAGAAGATTTTTTTTCTTTTGTTGGTATGTGAAACTAGGTGGTATATATTTAGCAGCAATGTAATTTGCATAGTCAGCATACCAAGGAGTATTATGAGAAACATTTACTGCAGCTAGTTGTTCATCAAGAAAACTATCATCAATAGGTTGTGGGTCATCAAGAATATTTTCTCACTTAGACAAGCTATCGATTCACGGGTTCTTAGCTCCTTTCCTATCGCTTATATGTAAATCAAATTCTTATAGCAAAAGAACCCACCTAATGAGTCTAGGTTTAGCATCTTTATTTTCCATAAGATATTTCATAGCAGCATGATCAGTGTGAACAGTTACTTTGGACTCAACAATGTAAGATCTGAATTTATCACAAGTAAACACAACTGCTAAAATTCTTTTTCAGTAGTAGCATAATTTCTTTGAGCATTGTCTAGAGTTTTGCTGGCATAACGGATAACATTTAATTTCTTATCAACTCTTTGTCCTAGAACAACACCAATAGCATAGTCACTAGCATCACACATAATTTCAAAAGGCAAGTTCCAATCAGGTGGTTGAACAATTGGTGCAGTAGTTAAGGCCATCTTTAGTGTTTCAAAGGCTTCTACACAATCATCAGACAAAGCAAATGGAATATCCTTTTGTAAAATATTTGTAAGAGGCCTAGAAATTATACAGAAGTCTTTAATAAATCTCCTATAGAAACCAGCATGACCAAGGAAGCTATGAATAACTTTAATATCTTTAGAACATGGCATTTTCTCAACTGCAGCAACTTTAGCTTTATCCACCTCAATACCTCGTTCAGAAATATTATGTCCCAAGACTGTACCTTCATTAACCATAAAGTGTCACTTCTCCCAATTCAACACAAGACTAGTATGTTCACATCTTTGCAAAAATCGATCAAGGTTGCTTAAGCAATCATCAAAAGAAGTTTCGTAAACGGGAAAAGCATCCATGAAAACCTCAACAATCTTTTCACAAAAATCAGAGAATATAGCATTCATACATCTTTGAAAGGTATCGGGTGCATTGCATAAACCAAAAGTCATACGTCTATAAGCATAGGTTCCAAAGGGACAAGTAAAGGTGGTTTTCTCTTGATCAGGTTGTGAAACAGGTATTTGAGAGAAACCAGAATATCCATCAAGAAAACAAAAGTGTGGGTGCTTAGATAATCTTTCTAGCATTTGATCAATGAAAGGCAACGGGTAATGATCTTTTCTTGTGGCTTTATTTAATTTTCTAAAATCAATTACCATTCTATAACTAGGAACAATTCTTTGTGGAATAAGTTCATTTTTATCATTGGGAACAACAGTGATACCTCCCTTTTTAGAGACACAATGAACAGGACTTACCCATCTACTACCAGCTATGGGATAGATTATACCTGCCTCCAGAAGTTTTAGTATTTTAGTTCTTACCACTTCTTTCATCTTAGGATTCAATCATCGTTGGTGATCAACAACGGGTTTAGCATCAGGTTCCATAGTAATCTTATGCTCTCAGAGAGTGGGACTAATGCCCTTAAGATCATCAAGAGTATATCCAATAGCAGTACGACGCTTCTTCAGAATTTTTTAATAATCTTTATTCTTCATGTTCTGAAAGGTTAGCACTAATAATAACATGATATATCTTTTTCTCATTAAGATAATCATATTTCAAAGTGTCTGGCAATTGTTTTAATTCAAACACAGAATCACCTTTAGGTGGAAGAGGTCCTCCTAGAGTTTTAATAGGGAAATTGTGTTTAAGCAGAGGTTGTTGTTCAAAGAATATTTTATCTATTTCCTTTCTTTTACGCAAGTGCATATCATTTTAATGGTCTAGAAAATATTGTTCTAAAGGATCAGTAGGAGGCATGGCAATAGAATCACGACCAATTATTTCATCCTTACTAGACAATTCTTCATTACGAGGTTGTCCACAAAACTTGGAGAAATTAAATTCATGAGACTCAGCACCAAAGCTAACACTGACAGATTCTTTTTGGCAACCTATCATAGCATTGACAGTGTTCAAGAAAGGTCTACCAAAGATAATGGGACAAAAATCATCTTGTGGGGAACCAAGAACTAGAAAATCAGTAGGGTATTTTATTTTCCCAAACAAGACTTCAACATCTCTAACAATCCCAAGTGGTGTGATGGTGTCTTGATACGTCTCCAACATATCTATAATTTATGAAGTATTCATGCCATGTTTACAACAATTTTATATGTTTTTGGAATGATTTGCATGGAACTAACCCGAACAGACGTTGTTTTCAGAATAACTACCGTGGTGTTGTTTTTTGTGCAGAAATAAAAGTTCTCCAAATGCAAGGAAACTTTTTGACGATTTTTTTGAACAAAAGAGGCACTAGAAGTTTTGTGGGAAGACCAGAAGGTGAAGGAGGTGAGCACAAGACACCTGGGCGCGCCAGGAGGCCTAGGCACCCCCAGGTGGGTTGTGCCCACCTCGAGGCCCATCTTCGCGTGAAACCGATGCCAAAAAATCCTATAAATACAGAAACCCCCAGAGATAACCCTAGATCTGAAGTCCCGCCACCGCAAGCCTCTGTAGCCATGAAAAACCAATCTAGACCCCGTTCCGGCACCTTGCCGGAGGGGGAAATCATCACTGGTGGCCATCTTCATCATCCCGGCGGACACCATGATGAGGAGGGAGTAGTCCACCCTCGGGGCTGAGGGTTTGTACCAGTAGCTATCTGATCAATCACTCTTTCTCTCTCTTCTCTTCTCTCTCTCTCTCTCTCTCTCTCTCTCTCTCTCTCTCGTGTTCTTGAGATGTCACGATCTTGATGTATCGCGGGCTTTGTTAATATAGTTTGATCATATGGTGTTTCCCCCTCTATCTTGTTGTGAATTGAGTTTTCCCTTTGAGATTTTGTTCTTGTCAGATTGAATACTTTTATGGATTTGAGAACACTTCATGTATGTATTTCTATGAATACCAGTGGGGACAATGAGGGTATCATATTAATTCAATTGATATGTGTTTTGGCACTCAACTCGCGGATTCCCGACGTGACATTGGGGTAATCTATGTATAGGGGTTGATGCACATTCTCGTCTTTGTTTCTCTAGTAGAAATCTTGGGCCACTCTTTGAGGTTATTTGTGTTGGATTGAGTATTATGAATCTGAAATTGTTTGATGCATATTGCATAATCAACTCACGGATACTCGCGGTGACATTGGAGTATCTAGGTGACATTAGAGTTGGTTGATGTGTGTCATATGGTGTTATTTTAGTATGAACTCTTGGTTAGATCGATTGGAAAGAATAGCTTGGTGTAATTTTAGTACAAACTCTAGGATAGATTGATCAGAATGAATAGCTTTGAGGTGGTTTCGTACCCTACAACAAATTTCTTCTTATAATCTCCGCTAGATAAGAACTTTGGAGTGATTCTTCATCACAAGTTGAGGGATGGTTATATGATCCAATTATATTAGCATTGTTGAGAGATTGCACTAGCGAAAGTATGGACCCTAGGCCTCATTTTCAAGAATTGCAATACCATTTGTGATCACTTTTTCTACTTGCTACCTTGCTATTTTTTATTGTTACTATTACAAAAATCAATATCTACTACCATTACTAAACTTGTATCACCATCTCTTCCCCGAACTAGTGTACCTATACAAATTACCATTGTATTTGGTGTGTTGGGGACACAAGAGACTCTTTGTTATTTGGTTGTAGGGTTGTTTGAGAGAGACCATCTTCATCCTACGCCTCCCACGGATCGATAAACCTTAGGTCATCCACTTGAGGGAAAATTGCTACTGTCCTACAAAACTCTGCGGTTGGAGGCCCAACACGAGTCTACAAGAATAAAGTTGTGTTGTAGACATCAAGCTCTTTTCTGGCACCGTTGACGGGGAGGTGACTGCTTGAAGGTATATCTTTAGACCTTGCAATTTAATCTTTTAGTTTCTTGTTTTATCAATAGTTTGGTTTATAAAAATAAAACTATGAAGAAATGGAATTGATGTTGCATCATATTGTTCATCTTTATAATGCCTTTCGTGAAAATGATGGAAAGGAAAATTGTACTCAATTGATTGAAGAAGAATTCTATAAAATGTCTGACAAGAAATCTTTGAATGATAAGCATGATTGCAGTGTTGTTTGTATGAACTCTTTGAATATCCATGATGCTAACGATATGCAAAGCCATAAGCTTGGGGATGCTCAGTTTGATGAAGATGATACTTTTACTCCCCCAAGTTTCGATGAGAAAATTTATTATGATGATAGCATGCCTCCTATTTATGATGATTATATTGATGAAAGTGGGTTTGGAAGAGTGTCAACTCTACGTAATGATCCCACTATTTTGGAGGGTGTTGAATCTTATTATAATAATTATGAAAGTGGATTTTGGAGAGGTCATGACTTTATTTAGTGATGAATCCACTATTTTGGAAGAGGTTTTAATTGATGATGAGAACAAAGTTGCTATCTATGATGATTATTGTGATGACATGTATGCTATAAAGAATAATGATAACCATGAAACTTGTCATCATGATTTTTATTTTCAATTGGATTATGCCAATCAAATATCTCATGATAGTTATTTTGTTGAGTTTGCTCCCACTACTATGAATGAGAATAAATTTTCTTATGTGGAGAATATAAAATTTTATTCTTGTGGATCATGAAAAGAATGATGTATGTGATAGTTATATTGTTGAATTCATTCATGATGCTACTGAAAATTATTATGAGAGAGGAATTTATGTGATAGTATGCATGTTTTGCCTTCCTATGCTAGTTGATTCTTGTTCCCATAAGTTGTTTGATCACAAAATCCCTATGCATAGGAAGTGGGTTAGGCTTAAATCTGCTAGCCATATGCATCATGATGCTCTCTTTGTGTTTCAATTCTTATCTTTTATGTGAGCATCATTGAAATCTTTATGCCTAGCTAAAAGGCATTAAAGAAAAGCGCAATTATGCCTACTATTTTTGTGTGTTCACATGATTAGGCTACTGTAGTAATCATGTTTTATAGCTTTTGTTTCAATAAAGTACCAAGTAAAGACTTTCGGATAGCGTGGATGATAGTTGGCTTAATTCTGTGCAAAATCAGAAACTTTTGCACCCAGTAACAGAATTGATCTGCTCTGCTGGAACCTGATAAATTCTTAATTTTTTTACAGATGATTGATATAAAAATTACCTACATTTCCTAATTTTTCAGAATTTTTTGAGTAGCAGAACTATGGTCGTTTTTGACAGATTCTGTTATCAATACATAGTTTGCTTGTTTCCTAGTTTCTATGGCTTATATTGCTCAATATAAATTGTGGAAATGACAAGGTACAATAGGAATTGTGTGAGAACAGTTATGGATCTTGTCTTTGACAGTACCAAAGTGAATGATTTGTCTTTATCATACTAACCTATCTCATGAAGTTTCGTTAAGTTTTGTGTGATTGAAGTTTTCAAGTTTTCGGTGAAATATCGATATGAGGAGAATAAGGAGTGACGAGACCCTAAGCTTGGGTATTCCCAAGGCACCCCCAAGGTAATATTTAAGGAAGATCCCAAGCAACTAAGCTTGGGGATGCCCCAAAAGGCATCCCCTCTTTTGTCTTCAACATTATTGGTAACCTCACTTGGAGCTATATTTTCATACGTTAGATGATATGTGTTTTGCTTGGAGCGTCATTTTCTTTTGTTAGTATTTGCTTGCTGTTATTTAGAATAATATTTTATATCCTTTATTTCAATAAAAAGGTCAAGAATAGCTGTCCAAAACAAAAGTTTGTTGTCATTGCATGAATTCTTCTGGAAAGTAAGAACGTGATAAAATCTTGAATTTTTTAAAAAATATGCTATGGTAAGTTCTGTACAGTGTGGTAATTTTTAAAATTTTCTGGAGTTAGAGAAGTATGAATATTATTGCATTCTTTACAGACTGTCCCGTGTTGGCAGATTGTTGTTATATTTGCATTGTTTGCATATGTTTGTATGTTTAATGATTCTATTTGAGGATAGGAGTATTAATTATGCAGAGGACTTTAGTATGCAATGTTAAATAATAATTTTAGTGATTTGCTACAGTAGAGAATGATAAGGTTTTTGCATTGATTTATACTAACTCATCTCACGAGTTCTTGTTGTGTTTTGTGTGGATGAAGTTTTTGAGATTTAGGAAAACCGTGATATAGAAGGAATGAAGAAGACACAAGAGCTCAAGTTTGGGGATGCACAAGGTGTCCCAAATTTATATTTCAAGAAGTCTCAAGCATCTAAGCTTGGGGATGATGTGTGCTATTCTTGGAATGTCATTTTATGTTTCTTTTCTTGCTGTTTTAATAAAATACTTAGATCTGAATTTTTTAAATAAGAGAGAGTCCTCAATTAGCTACCCCTTTACTCAACTACTCTCTTGATCTTCACTTATATTTTTTTGGAATAGTTTGTCATTTACTCTTATGTTTCACTTATATCCTATGAGTAAATTGTTGAATGAATTGAATATCATGAAGTTGAACTTATATGTTCATATCATGCCTAGTGGTAGCTTCACATTGGGTTTAGAAAGTGAAATCTTTTGAAGCTTGACAATCACAATATTGGTCATACAAGCAATTCATGAATGATTAGTATAAGCAAGATAACTTTCACATAAAAATATATTATCTTAGACATCTTCTATGATTTTGAATACCCATTAATTTTTTCAAACTTGAGGAAATTAGTTGAAGTTGGACAAGGAAGACAACGTAATGAGTTATGTTTGGGTATATTTGCATAGAATTTATATTGTTATGGATCCTCCAACATGTGGTGTTTGCTTAGGATCTTTTGCTAGCCAAAAATTCGTACTAAGTAGAGATACTACTTGTGCATCCAAAAACCCTTAAACCCAGTTTCTTGCCATGAGTGTCCACCATACCTACCTATGGATTGAATAAGATCCCTCAAGTAAGTTCATCTGTGCATAAAGCAATAAAACTGCTCCTAAATGTGATTGATCTTTTATTGTAAGGGAAAATTGAGCATTGTACGAACTTGTGATGGCAAAGTAATAAAAGCGACGGACTGCATAATAAAGGTTGCTATCATAAGGGGCAATATAACGTGACGTTTCTTTGCATTAAGAATTTGGGCATCCAAATAAAAAGCGCATGACAACCTCTACTTCCCTTTGTGAAGGGCCTATCTTTTACTTTTCAGTACTTACTGAAAGAACATGCAATGCCCCCATGTTTGGTTTTGGTAATTGATGACAATCTCTATGGACTAATGGTTGCCTTGAGTTATATTTGAAGGTTTTGTCCATAGGCTTTTCTTGAAGTCCATGTGTTGGTTTCAAGGAGTTTATGAGTTGACCAAGGTGCTATTAAGGAATTTTCCAAAGATTGGTCATGTGAGTGTTGAGTTTATTGCAAGCATGTCTTGAAGAAGAAGATTATGATCATTCATGTTTACCTTCAAGACATCATCCAAATGAAGAGAGTTGGAAAGATTCAAGGTTGATCTAGCCCTAAGTACAGAGAGTGATTCATGATCAACACACAAAGCTTATAAGTTGTACCGAGAGAGGGACCAAGTGTTCCCATGGTATGGTGAACATTATCCATTACGCTGTGTACTAAACCCATGGTCTACGTGAGAGTTCTTTGTGGGGTTAGGTATGTTTCCATGGTCTTGTGTCAAGAGAAAGATCCCATACAACCCATGGAGGATGACATCAAGTGGTGATCGTCATCAAGTTTGCTGTGTGCAAGTTCAAGTGGAGCAACGCGACGAGTGGCTCACCCATAATGGAGTATGGGGGAGCAATCAAGTTTGAATCTTGCCATCCATTGTGGTGTCAATGGACTTGTGAAGATGTGTCAAGAGTCGCTTTCACCCATAGTGGACTATGGGGAGCAATCATCTAGTCTTCATCGAGCCAACGCAATCAAGAAAGGTGGTCCAACTTGAGGGAGCCAAGACTGCCTTCATCTAGCTCAAGTGGACCATGTGCAAGGCAAAGGTTTGCCCTTGATAGTTTTTCTATTTTACCGGTCTCGTGGTGGTAGTTGGGAGACCGGGTTATAGGATCGCTTTCGCATTATCAAGGGGGGCTCTCAAGTTGGTAGCTTGATCGTATCGTTAGTAGAGAGCTCAAACCATTGCATCCTTGCATCATGCTTCCTTTTTCTTGTTTGGTTCTCTTTGTGAGTCTTATAGCTTATGGTCATCTTGATGACAAGCTTGAGTTCATCGAAAACGGAGTTCGCATGCGTCTTCTATGATGTTTTCGGTGTTGGAGGTTTTACCGGTCTTTTCCGAGGAAGGGTTCTCACATTTTTCTTTTGGGCCTTTTCTCATTTGCTTATTATTGGTATTTCTCTCAAGATTGTGTTAGCCTCTTGTCCCTTAGCTTTCCAACAAACTTGGTTTCATCGAATTCGAGCTCGTATGCGAAAGTTGTGGCTGTTTTGATATTGCTGTTTTACATTGGAGAGGTTGTACGCCCCATAGAGAGGTTGTACTGCTGACCGGCACAACTGTGTTTGAGCGGTTGTACCGCCTCCGTAATTGGTCCTGAGGTTGTATCAGCATGTACCGCTTCCACCACCGGACTAGTTTCTGTTGTAGGTGCGTTGTTACGGTTGTGCCAGGGTCGGTTGTACCGCTTTTATTGCCTGTTACCGTTGTACCGGTGCTCATAGTGGTTGTACTGGCCCTATGTTATTCTCGCACATAATCTAGCAGATCTGTGGGGACCTATTTAAGGGTCTTCTTCCCCAATGGTTCCCCATCTCTTGAGCTCTGCTTTTTGCCCCCATTGTCGACCTTCCTTGAGCTTGCTACTCTCAATCCCTCCATGGATTCTTGCTAGTTTTTTGAGGGAAAAGAGAGAGATCTAGATCCACATTTCCACCAATCACTTTCTCCTCTATGTGAGGGGAACCCCTTGGATCTAGTTCTTGGAGTTCTTTGTGTTCTCCTTCTTGTTCTTCCTCTCATTTTCATCACTAGCATTAGTTGCTTTGGTGGGATTTGAGAGAAGGACTTGGGCACTTTGTGTGCCCTTGCCATTGCATTTGTGCATCGGTTTGAGTTCTCCACTGTGATGATGCGTGGAAGTTACAGTTGTGAAGCTTATTACTCTTGGGTGCTTGGTGCCCTTGAGCTTGTTCCTCTTGGGTGCTTGGGCGCCTAGTCGGTTGGTGGTGTTCGGAGCTCAATCAATGTGGTGTAAAGCTCCTGCAAGCGTCGGGTCTCCATTAGGTTGTGAGATCGCTTTCAGCAATTTGATTGCACCGTGACCGCCTCCCAAGGGTTGCCAAAGTGTACGGGTTCGGTGACCGCCCCAAGGGTCGCCATTTGTACGGGTTCGGTGACCGCCTCATGGTCCCTTAGTGGAATCACGGGCATCTTGCATTGTGCGAGGGCGTGAGGAGATTACGGTGGGCCCTAGTGGCTTCTTTGGGGAGCATTGTGCTCCACACCGCCTCCAAACGGAGATTAGCATCCGCAAGGGTGTGAACTTCTGGATACATCGTCGCCTCTGTGCCTCGGGTTATCTCTTACCCAGCCCCTTTATTTATGCACTTTACTTTGTGATAGCCATATTGTTCTTTTGTCATATATCTTGCTATCACATAGTTGCTTATATTGCTTAGCATAAGTTGTTGGTGCACATAGGTGAGCCTAGTTGTTTTAGGTTTTGTGCTTGACAAATTAACCGCTAGGTTTATTCCGCATTTGTTCAAGCTTAAACCGTAATTATTTTAAAACGCCTATTCACCCCCCCTCTAGGCGACATCCTCGATCTTTCACTTACTTTTATGCAAGAGTCAATAGAATGCATTCTCATTTCAACCTCAATTATTCTCTAGTTGGCAAGCATCATGTTGGAAGGATCGATATGGTTGACTAGAGGGGGGGGGGTGAATAGGAAACTACCAATTTTTAGCTTTTCTTAACAAATTAGGTTTAGCAACAAATAGGTTGTCTAGATGTGCAACTAGGTGAGCAACCTATATAATAGCTTGCACAAATTAAAGGGAAGAGATAGCCACAAGTGGATCGAGCTGGTGGACACAAGGATGTGTTACCGAACTTCCTTCCCTTTTGGGGTACGTCTCCGTTGGAGCGGTGTGGAGGCACAATGCTCCCCAAGAAGCTACTAGGGCCACCGTATTCTCCTCACGCCCTCACACAATGCGAGATGTCGTGATTCCACTAGTGGTGCCCTTGAAGGCAGCGACCGAACCTTTACAAACAAGGTTGGGCTATCTCCACAAGTTGATTGGAGGCTCCCAACGAAACCACGGAGCTTCAACACAATGGAATGTGGCTCCAAGGTGACCTCAACCATCTAGGGTGCTCAAACACGCAAGAGTAACAAGATCCGCAAGGGATTAGTGGGGGGATCAAATTTCTCTTTGTGGAAGTGTAGATCCGGGCCTTCTCAACCAATCCCTAGTAAATCAACTAGTTTGATTGGCAAGGGAGAGAGATCGGGCTAAAATGAGCTTTGGAGCAACAATGGAGCTTGGGGGAAAACAGGTAGGTCTTCTTGGAGAAAAAGACCTCCTTTTATAGTGGGGGAACAAATCCAACCGTTATCCCCTCCCCAGCCCGCACAGAGCGGTACTACCGCTGGGGGTAGCGGTACTACCGTGAAGACTGAGAGCAGGGGCCTTGGAGAGGGAGGGGAATGAGAGCGAGACCCCAGGCGGCACTAGCAGCGGTGGTAGGGGCGGTACTACCGCTCGTGAGTGTTACTACCACCTCTACTGCTGCTCCTACTGCCGCACAACCCGACACGAGAAAAGATGCTCTCGAGTCGAGGCGGTAATAGCACGACACAATAGTGGTACTATAGCCGAGAGCCCCCGGGCGGTACTACTGTTGATGAGCAGCGGCACTACCGCCTGTGACTCTGGGCGGTACTACCACGCGGCGCCGCGGTACTACCGTTGGATCAGAATCAAGCCCACTTCCTGGAAAACGAAGGATCCTCCAAAGATGCGGGAAAGAGTTGGGGTTGCAAAGGAGATGTGCACATCTTGATTCCACCCTAACCTTTCTGATACGGACCCCCTCTTGATAGTACGGTGATTCCTACGACTCAAGACCACCACAACTGAAACGAAGGAAACACACCGTCTTCTCCTTAAACACTGAGGGGAAAGAATCGTCTCGTGCCAATGAATGAATGTCTGAAATGCTCAATGCACACGATTAGTCCGCAAAAGAATTATCATCCATCACCAAAACCACTTAGAGAGAGACATGCCCTAACACATGTGGTGGGGAAAGATCTAGGCACATATGGCCAGTCAAATATATTTGATCATGATTTATTATTGTTGACAATTATCTCTATGATAAATGAGTTGGAAGGCGAAACATGAAGCCCCTATCTTTCTCTGTGTTAGATGAATGACATTTTCTCTAAGAATATGCTTTGAGTACTAGCTATCATGGAAGACTATAGGATGATTGAGTATCTGGAGCTCTTACTTAGACTTTGTTGAATAAGTTGAATTGCGATTGTTTGGTGACTAAGAATATAGGTTGTTGAGTTTTAAGAGAATTCTTTGTTTGAACCTTAAACATGTGAAATGGTTGCTACTTTAACATGAAAAGTTGTATGAGAAAGAATTGATATTATGATGCTAGGAAAAGTGATTGAAATTACCATTGATCAAACTTATGCACTATGCTAGCATTCACACTTCATAAATTATTTCTTTTATCATTTACCTACTCGAGGACGAGTAGGAATTAAGCTTGGGGATGCTGATATGTCTCCAACATATCTATAATTTATGAAGTGTTCATGCCATGTTTACAACAATTTTATATGGTTTGGTATGATTTGCATGGAACTAACCCGGACTGACACTGTTTTCAGCAAAACTACCGTGGTGTTGTTTTTTGTGCAGAATGAAAACTTCTCCAAATGCAATGAAACTTTTTGACATTTTTTTGGAACAAAAGAGGCACTAGAAGTTTCATGGGAGGACCAGAAGGTGAAGGAGGTGAGCACAAGACACATGGGTGCGCCAGGAGGCCTAGGCATGCCCAGGTGGATTTTGCCCACCTCGAGGCCCATCTTCGCGTGAAACCGATGCCAAAAAATCCTATAAATACAGAAACCCCCAGAAATAACCCTAGATCAGAAGTTTCGCCGCCGCAGGCCTCTATAGCCACGAAAACCCAATCTAGACCCCGTTCCGGCATCCCACCGGAGGGGGAAATCATCACCGGTGGCCATCTCCATCATCTCGACAGCCACCATGATGAGGAGGGAGTAGTTCACCCTCGGAGATGAGGGTTCATACCAGTAGCTATGTGTTCAATCTCTCTCTATCTCTCTCTCTCTCTCTCTCTCTCTCCCTCTCTCTCGTGTTCTTGAGATGTCACGATCTGGATGTATCGCGGGCTTTGTTATTATAGTTGGATCATATGGTGTTTTCCCCTCTCTATATTGTTGTGAATTGAGTTTTCCCTTTGAGATTTTGTTCTTATCAGATTGAATATATTTATGGATTTGAGAACACTTGATGTATGTCTTGCTATGAATACCTATGGTGACAATGGGGTATCATATTGATTCACTTGATATGTGTCTTGGCACTCAACTCGCGGATTCCCGAGGTGGCATTGGGGTAATCTATGCATAGGGGTTGATGCATGTTCTCGTGTTTGTTTCTCTAGTAGAAATCTTGGGGCACTCTTTGAGGTTCTTTGTGTTGGATTGAGTATTATGAATATGAAATTGTTTGATGCATATTGCATAATCAGCTCACAGATACTCGCGGTGACATTGGAGTATCTAGGTGACATTGGAGTATCTAGGTGACATTAGAGTTGGTTGATGTGTATCATATGGTGTTATTTTAGTACGAACTCTTGGTTAGATCGATCAAAAAGAATAGCTTGGTGTTATTTTAGTATGAACTCTAGGATATATTGATCGAAAAGAATAGCTTTGAGGTGGTTTCGTACCCTACAAACAATTTCTTCTTATGTTCTTCGCTAGATAAGAACTTTGGAGTGATTCTTCATCGCACGTTGAGGGATGGTTATATGATCCAATTATATTAGCATTGTTGAGAGATTTCACTAGCGAAAGTACGGACCCTAGGCCTCATTTTCAAGCATTCCAATACTATTTGTGCTCACATTTGTCATTTGCTACCTTGCTATTTTTATTATTACTATGACAAAATCAATATCTACTATCATTACTACACTTGTATCACCATCTCTTCGCCAAACTAGTGCACCTATACAAATTACCATTGTATTTGGTGTGTTGGGGACACAAGAGACTCTTTATTATTTGGTTGCAGGGTTGTTTGAGAGAGACCATCTTCATCCTATGCCTCCCAGGGATTGATAAACCTTAGGCCATCCACTTGAGGGAAAATTGCTACTGTCCTACAAAACTCTGCGCTTCGAGGCCCAGCACGAGTCTACAAGAATAAAGTTGCGTAGTAGACATCATGTCTCTAGTAGCAAGTTTAATAGTAACATCTATGTATTCTATTTCAGCGGGTGCTATATCATTCATAATTTGTTGGTATAAGGTAAAAGGAATAGCACCCACGCTAGCACCCAAGTCACATAAACCATGGTAGCAATGATCTCCAATTTTAACTGAGACAACACGCATGCTAACTATAGGTAGTTAGTGAGCAAAAACAAACAAGTTAAGCATGCATCTCACAAACTACCAAGGTACTAGACATGCATTAGATAAGCATAAGATAGGATAGCATATGTCACACCATATGACACAGTAACCAGGTCTCACAGACACAAACCAAACCAAAGCAAAAGACGAGAAAAGAGTTTGCGAGAGAGAAAGACAAGGCAAAAAGACACACTCGCAACTCGAGAAATCCTAAACTCTCTCCCCCTTTGGCACCGAGACACCAAAAGGGCAAAAAGTACTGCTACAATCACAGGTGATAGCCAATCCGACAATCTCCATCATCACATCCCTGCGTGATCGCCCGCGCCTCCGTCCTCGGAACACGCTGCTCAGTGTCTGAATCTGTCCATGGGCAGTGCCGAGAGACCCACTTCTCCTCGTTAGTGACCTTGTCCTCTGATCCACTAGCAATCTATGCACCCAGGTGGCGCATCAGGACCTTGTGACGGCTGCGTGACTTCTTCTCGGCCACATGGGCAATATACTACCCGTGAGGCTCCATGCAGTACAACTTCTTCATCTTGCGCTTGAGCTTCTTTGCCTATGAGGGCTCCATACCCGAGGGCTCATAGTCCTCATCATCCTCAGCCTCAACCTCCACCTCAACCTCGTCAGCACCTAATGGACTCCCAGACTCTTAAGTAGGAGTGCTGATGTCTACTACTCAACCTTCTTCTTGTAGACGTTGTTGGGCCTCCAAGTGCACAGGTTTGTAGGACAGTAGCAAATTTCCCTCGAGTGGATGACCTAAGGTTTATCAATCCGTGGGAGGCGTAGGATGAAGATGGTCTCTCTCAAACAACCCTGCAACTAAATAACAAAGAGTCTCTTGTGTCCCCAACACACCCAATACAATGGTAAATTGTATAGGTGCACTAGTTCGGCGAAGAGATGGTGATACAAGTGCAATATGGATGGTAGATATAGGTTTTTGTAATCTGAAAATATAAAAACAGCAAGTAACTAATGATAAAAGTGAGTGAAAACGGTATTGCAATGCATTGAAACAAGGCCTAGGGTTCATACTTTATTAGTGCAAGTTCTCTTATCAAGGATAACATAATTAGATCATATAACAATCCCTCAACATGCAACAAAGAGTCACTCCAAAGTCACTAATAGCGGAGAACAAACGAAGAGATTATGGTAGGGTACGAAACCACCTCAAAGTTATCCTTTCTGATCGATCTATTCATGAGTCCGTAGTACAATAACATGAAGCTATTCTTTCCGTTCGATCTATCCTAGAGTTCGTACTAGAATAACACCTTAAGACACAAATCAACCAAAACCCTAATATCACCTAGATACTCCAATGTCACCTCAAGTATTTGTGGGTATGATTGTACGATATGCATCACACAATCTCAGATTCATCTATTCAACCAACACAAAGAACTTCAAAGAGTGCCACAAAGTTTCTACCGGAGAGTCAAGACGAAAACATGTTCCAACCCCTATGCATAAGTTCACAAGGTCACTGAACCCGCAAGTTGATCACCAAAACATACATCAAGTAGATCACGTGAATATCCCATTGTCACCACAGATAAGCACATGCAAGACATACATCAAGTGTTCTCAAATCCTTAAAGACTCAATCCGATAAGATAACTTCAAAGGGAAAACTCAATCCATGACAAGAGATAGAGGGGGAGAAACATCATAAGATCCAACTATAATAGCAAAGCTTGCGATACATCAAGATCGTGCCAAATCAAGAACACGAGAGAGAGAGAGAGAGAGAGAGAGAGAGAGAGAGAGAGATCAAACACATAGCTATTGGTACATACCCTCAGCCCCGAGGGTGAACTACTCCCTCCTCGTGATGGTGAGAATCGGGATGATGAAGATGGTCATCGGTGAGGGATCCCCCCTTCGACAGGGTGCCGGAACAGGGTCCTGATTGGTTTTTGGTGGCTACAGAGGCTTGCGGCGGCGGAACTCCCGATATAGGTTATTTTCTGGAGGTTTCTATATTTATAGGAATTTTCGGCGTAGGTCTCACGTCAGGGGGGGGGGGGTCTCCGAGTCGTCCACGATATAGGGTGATGCGCCCAGGGGGGCTGGGCGTGCCCCCCACGCTCGTGGACGGTCCGGGACTCTTCTGGCCCAACTCTTTTACTCCTAGGGCTTCTTTTAGTCCATAAAAATCATCAAAAATTGGCACATCAATTGGACTCCATTTGGTATTCCTTTTCTGTAAAACTCAAAAACAAGGAAAAAACATAAACTTGCACTGGGCTCTACGTTAATAGGCTAGTCCCAAAAATCATATAAAATAGCATATAAATGCATATAAAACATCCTAGATGGATAATATAATAGCATGGAACAATAAAAAATTATAGATATGTTGGAGAGTATCAAGCATCCCCAAGCTTAATTCATGCTCGTCCTCGAGTAGGTAAATGATAAAAACAGAATTTTTGATGTGGAATGCTACCTAACATAATTATCAATGTAATTTTCTTTATTGTGGCATGAATGTTCAGATCCCAAAGATCCAAGACAAAACTTTAATATTGACATAAAAATAATAATACTTCAAGCATACTAATCAAGCAATTATGTCTTCTCAAAATAACATAGCCAAAGAAAGCTCATCCCTACAAAATCATATAGTTTGGCGATCCTTCATTTTTGTCACACAAAAATGCTCTCATCATGCACAACCCCGATGACAAGCCAAGCAATTGTTTCATACTTTAGTATTCTCAAACTTTTTTGGAAGTGCAACTATCCCTAGGTGGTTTTGGTAATTCCTAACAACATATAGCTCATTGAGCTAATACTATTTCAAGACTAATATTTCAGGAAAGCTCAATGATTGGCATGGCATGGATGAGAAAAGTGGACCCCTCAAAATGCTAAGGACAAAAGGATTGGCTCAAGGTCAAAGTTCAAGACTCTACATTTTCTATTTTAGTGATCCAAGATCACATTGAGTCTATAGGAAAAGCCAATACTATCAAGGAGGGATGAGGTGTTGCTTAACGAGGCTCTTGCTCAAAATGCTTAGTGATATGCTCCAAATCCCTCAACTACTTTCTCACATCCACATATGACCCAAACCAAAAGTCAAACTCGCCCCACCGATTCTTTCTATCCGCGCCACCGAGTTCGGATGTCATAGCCACTGCCACAAACCCTAGGCAAATTGGTCTCACCGATAGGGATCTCGGTCTCATCGAGATGGGATTGTAATCTCTCTGTTTCCCTTCAGAACGCTTCGGGTCCCACCGAGATGAGCGATCGGTCCCACCGAGATTTCAATGTAAACTCTCTGTTTCCCTTTTGTAACATTTCGGTCTCACCGAAATGAGCAAATCGGTCCCACCGAGTTTACCTGACCAACTCTCTGGTTAGCTTATTACCAAAATCGGTCTCACCGAGTTTGTGTAATCGGTCTCACCAAGATTACGTTATGCCCTAACCCTAACCATATCGGTCCTACCGAGTTGCATGTCGGTCCCACCGAAAATCCTAACGGTCACTAGATTTGCTGAATCGGTCCGACCGAGTTTACCAATTTGGTCCCACCGAGTTTCACAAGTTGTGAGTAATGGTTAGATTTTGTGTGGAGGCTATAAATACCCCTCCACCTCCTCTTCATTCGTGGAGAGAGCCATCAGAACGAATCTACACTTCCAACCTACATTTTCTGAGAGAGAACGGCCTACACTTGTGTTGAGACCAAGATATTCCAGTCCTACCATATGAATCTTGATCTCTAGCCTTCACCAAGTTGCTTTCCACTCAAATATTCTTTCCACCAAGTCCAAATCCTATGACAGAGAGTTAAGTGTTGGGGAGACTATCATTTGAAGCACAAGAGCAAGGAGTTCATCATCAACACACCATTTGTTACTTCTTGGAGAGTGGTGTCTCCTAGATTGGCTAGGTGTCACTTGGGAGCCTCTGACAAGATTGTGGAGTTGAACCAAGGAGTTTGTAAGGGCAAGGAGATCGCCTACTTCGTGAAGATCTACCGCTAGTGAGGCAAGTCCTTCGTGGGCGATGGACATGGTGGGATAAACAAGGTTGCTTCTTTGTGGACTCTTCGTGGGTAGAGCCCTCTGTGGACTCGTGCAACCGTTACCCTTCGTGGGTTGAAGTCTCCATCAACGTGGATGTACGATAGCACCACCTATCGGAACCACGACAAAAACATCCGTGTCTCCAATTGCTTTTGAATCCTCCAAACCCTTCCCTTTACATTGTTGCAAGTTGCATGCTTTACTTTCCGCTGCTCATATACTCTTTGCATGCTTGCTTGAATTGTGTTAAGATTTCTTGACTTGTTCTAAGTTGCTAAAATCTTCCAAGAACTAAAATTGGGAAAAGGCTAGATTTTTATTTGGTCAAGTAGTCTAATCACCCCCCCTCTAGACATACTTTTGATCCTACAAGTGGTATCACAGCATTGATCTCCATTTGCTTTGATTTCCATAGCTTTTGGTGGTCATAGCCTTGGTTTCACAACCTAGGAGAGTATGGCGTCTAGCGAGGGAAATTACCACTGTAGAGGTCCTTACTTTGATGGTACTAATTTTGCTAGTTGGAAGCATAAGATGAAAATGCATGTTCTTGGACATAACCCCGCCGTTTGGGCTATTGTGTCTATTGGCTTGCAAGGTGAATTCTTCGATGGGAGAGAACCGAACCGTGAAGCTACCGCGGAAGAGTTGGAGATGCTGCAATACAATGCTCAAGCTTGTGATATCCTCTTCAACGGACTGTGCCCCGAAGAATTCAACAAAATTAGCCGTCTTGAGAATGCAAAGGAAATTTGGGATTCTTTGATTGATATGCACGAAGGTACCGACTCCGTCAAGGAATCCAAATTGGATGTTCTTCAAAGTCAGCTTGACAAGTTCAAAATGAAGGATGGTGAAGGTGTCGCTGAAATGTACTCTAGGCTTGCTCTTATCACAAATGAGATTGCCGTCTTAGGAAGTGAAGAGATGACCGACAAATTCATCATCAAGAAGATCCTAAGAGCCTTGGATGGAAAATATATACCGTATGCACATTGATCCAAATGATGCCCAATTACAAAGATCTCAAGCCAATGGAAGTCATTGGAAGAATTGTTGCTCATGAGATGTCACTCAAGGCTAAGTAGGAGCTCCATAACAAGTCAAGTGGTGCTTAAAAAGCCTCATGTGAAGCTCCCACATCATCAAGTGAGAAACAAACCTTCAATGAAGAATTGAGCCTAATGGTGAAGAACTTCAACAAGTTCTACAAGAGTAGAAGCAAAGAGAGAAGTTCCAAGCCAAGGTCCTATAATGAAAAAATATCTTCTAGTCGAGAGCGTAACTGCTACAATTGTGGAAGACCCGGACACTACTCCAATGAATGTACGGCCCCCTACAAAAGAAGAGAAGATTCTCCCAAAAGAAGGAGTAGAAGAGAAGAATCACCATCAAAGGAGAGAAGGAGTAGGGATGATCGATATGAACGAAGACCCTCTCGGAGAAGCAAGGATTCGGAAAGGAAGGACAAGTCATCAAGGAGCTACACAAAACGAAGACATCAAGCTCATGTTGGTGAATGGGTATCCGGCTCCGACTCCGACAATCACTCTGAGAGAAGCTATCACTCCGACTCCGAATATACTCAAGATGAAGGTGTTGCCGGTCTAGCACTTGTATCAACCAAATCCTACGACATATTTGATTCAACCAATGAAGGAATTGGAAGATGCTTCATGGCTAAAGGCCCAAAGGTATCACACCCTGAGTATGTTGATTTCAATAGTGATGAAGATGACTTGTTAGGTGATGATGACTTACTTGTTGACAACTCTAGTGATGGATACTATGATGAAACGTCAATTAATCATGCTAATCAAGATGAAACGAATGACAATGATAAGGAGAAGATTGAGTCTCTAACTAAATAATTAAACACTCTTAAGTTAGCTCATGAAACTATCTTAGGAGATCATCGAGAACTTTTAAGGACTCATGAGAAATTACGTTTTGAGAAGCTCAATCTTGAGCAAGAGCATGAGTTCTTAAAGGCAATCAATGATGATCTTGGCAAGAAAAGTTCTTCTTACATTGCCAAGCGTTTACTCTTATCCACTTACATGCCTCAAGTCAAGTCTAGTAACAAGAACAAGAAGGATTCTTCCTCTAGTAGTAACAATAATCATGCTAAATCCAATGTTGTTGCTTCTAGTAGTTCTCTTGATCCCACTAATGATTCTCTTAGCCAAGTTACACTTGAGCAAGAAAATAACTTATTGAAGGGAATTACAGAGAAAGGTGTTTACAAGAGCCTTGCCAGGAGTAAGCAATTCGAGGAAATTCTACGCAAGCAAGGAAGGCACCGGAAGAACCAAGGTGTTGGTTTTGAACGAAAGTTCAATGCCAATGGAGTTGAATGGGAAGAAGATCAATACCCCAAGACGAAGTTTGTTCCTCAACAAGAGAAGTATGACCCTACTTCTTTCAAAGGGACACAAGCTCAAGATGATCTTCCACCACAAGACCACAAGCAAAAAGGCAAGGATAAGCTTCAAGAGGAAATTGATGCATTTGAAGAAGCTCCTAAGGCCTTGGTCAAGTGGGTTCCCAAGACTACATCAAGTTCTACTTCATCAAGTACAACTACAACTCCGAGGATTCCCATCAAGATGGTGTGGATCCAAAAGAAGAAGAACTAGAGAGTCCTTGAGGGTGACTCCGCCAACATACTTCACCCTTATCATTTTGGCAAGAACAAGTGCAATCAACTTCCACATCTTGCACTAGTTCAAGGAGTCAAAAACCCTCTTGTTGGTAAGACAAGGGACAAGGTAACCAAATGCTTTCATAGACATCATCTTGTGTATGCATCACTCTATGTCTATGGATATTCCCTGTTCGTTCCTTGTGGGACTAACCCATGTAGGTATTGAAAGTGCAACTCACTCCAAAGGATTGCTCCAAATGATCTACATCAACTTTGAGCATCCACATCTTCAACACCTACATGAAGTCATCATCGACAAAAACCAAGGTTAGTTCATCCCTCTTAGGGGGTATCTCACATCTAGGGGGAGCTTTACTCTAAGAATTGAGCTAAAGCAACTCTAATGGTGTGAACACAACAATGCTTTATGTAAAAGTGGTAACCCCACTTGTGCTTAAACGATGAGTATGACCTATGATCAAATGTTCTCATTTGACTCCTAAGTCAATATACTCATATATAGATGACCTAGTCATCGCCAATTGCTTGATAGATGCTAGAATTGGTTTTGCATGCCTTGCCACATATTTCATTTGCCATTTTATTGTGTGAGCATGTTGGTTGCATAATTTACTCATTCGAGGACATCCACTTGTAGTTTTGATTGATTGGTTTCTTTTTCTCTTGCCAAGTGGATGGACAAGAATTCCTAAGAACCTTCTCTAGCTATATATGCTCTTCTCGTCTCAAACTCTATTCATGCTGCATCACAAAGTTTGATCAAGTCAGATTCGAACCACTCTGTGTGAGGAGCACTCAGAGTCCTCGATTCGTCATAGACTTAAACTTCCAATACTTCTTTGTGCATTTCGGTCTTACCGATTCATCTATTTTGGTCATACCGAGATCACTAAGTCGATCTAGGTTTTCAATCTCGGTGCAACCGATTCGAACTTTTCAGTCACACCGAGTTGCAGTAACTGCTTGCAGTTATGCATCTCGGTGCCACCGAGTTGTTCCACTCGGTCACACCGACAGGGTCAGGCTATATATACCCACGGGCCAAATTTTGGAAAACTTTCCGAACCTCTTTGCCCGCGCTCAGCCTGCCCTGCCTCCGTGGGTCTCCGGATCGTCCTCCTCGTCGCCAGCTGCCTCCAGTCGCTGGTCTCCGCCGCCGTTGACGGGATCGTCTCCGCCGTTGCCGCCGTAGCTAGTCCATCGCCGCACTAGGGTATGGACTTGATCCTTGTGCTGATCTCACTCCGATTCCCCAGCACATTGTTTTGCCATGTATCTTGCCACAATTGAGATCACTCTATCCAATGAAAACACTCCGTAGTTTAGTTGTGGATTGAAAATTTAGGGTTAGGTTTCCGCCGAAACCATCTCGGACCGACCGAGTTGTTGACATTGGTTCCACCGATTTGGCTCTGGCCATTGCACATGTGATTCTCGGTCTGACCGAGAATTGCAAATCGGTGTGACCGAGTTCAAGTCTTTGTGAAACCCTAGAAGTCTCGGTGCCACCGAACTTTGACTCGGTCTGACCAAGTTCACTAGTTTAGGTTCCAACAGCTGCTTCGGTATCACCGAGATTTCAAATCGGTAGATCCGAAATGCTTTCTGTGGAAAACTGAAACTAAGTTTTTGATTCATTCTTTTCCAAAAACCTCTGCACTTTGTGATGCTCATCCACTCTACCTCATCTATAATCTATTCACGTGGTCACCGTCGTTGTTTGCATCATGCCAGATTAGAGTGACAGTCAGAACAAGTCTGAGGAGCAGGTTCACATGAGTGAGGGCACTAGTCCCTCTAGCAGCTCAGATGATGGAAGCAGGAGCACACCCAGCAACTTGCCAAAGGCTGCCACAAGGGCCAGCAGGAAAAGAACCTCAGATTCAGAGGATGAGGACTATGTGGCTGAGGAGGAAGAAGCCACCTCAAAGAAGAAAGTGCTCAAAAAGGAATATAGCACAGCTGCTGCAACTAAGCCAGGTCTGAAGACCAAGAAGCCAGCAGGAAGACAGACAATGTCTAAGCCAAGGAAAGTTGCCACATCTGAGAAAATGGTGTTCACTCTTGAACCCAAGGAAGCTGGAGATGGCAAGAAGAGGAAAGAGAGGGTCAAGAAGACCACTGTCAGAGTTCTAGGCAAGCCCTCTATGATGAGAGACTCTGAAGAGGAACAGGAAGAGGTTGCTGCACCAGCACCTAAGGCACAGAAGCTTATGGGAGATGCCATAAGATCAGGGGCTGCTCCATCTAAGCCCAAAGAAGCTCCCAAGCCAGCTGCTCCAAAACCCAAAACTGCACCCAAGAGAAGCACCAGGAACATCCCAGCAGCAGAGAAGAACAAGGCCCAGCGCCTGAAGCTGCAATGGAAGAAGAAGATGATGAGTCACATGTCTTGAGGAAGTTGAAGCCAAAAATTCCAGATCACAATGATGTTCATCCAAAGAGTCGAGAACATGAAGATAAGGAAGGATTCAGGATTGAGGCTATGGAGAGAGTCAGATCCATATGCCACCAGAAGAAGAACTGTTGTGGATTACATGTTCCATACCAAGGAACACCGGGACTTCTATGAGACAGTGTTGCTTGACAAGAAGCCAATAGTGTGTGACATGAGATGGGTCAACTCAGAGTACATCAAGGAGAATGAAGACCACTATCCTGTAGTCTATGATAGTTTCAAGGCTTGTGGAGTTGATAAGTTTGTGGCTCAGAAGCTCACACAGTGGAATGATGAGCTTATCATGCAGTTCTACTCCACAGCCCACTTCTACCCAGATGGAAGGATTGTCTAGATGTCTGAAGGCACTAGGTACCAGTCAACAGTTGCAGAATGGGCTCAGTTGATCAATGCCCCAGAAGAACAAGAAGATGAATTGGATGTCTATGCCAAGAAGAAGAAGGATCACAACTCCATGGCTAGCATGTACAAGGAGATTCCTGATGCGGATCTTGAGACTCACCAGTTTGGATCTGTGAAACACTTGCTGTCAGGCCTGCCCACAATCAACTGGATCCTCAGGCACACCCTTCTGCCCAAGTCAGGTGATCACAGAATGATCAGAGGTCACTCCATCAACTTGCTGCACATTTTTGATGTTCCACAGAAGTTCAAGGTCATGAGCCTAATTGTGGAAACCATAAAGAGGACAACTGCAGATCAGAAGAGGAGTTGTGGGTATGCCCCACAGATTCAGGAGCCGATCAACTCCAAGATGGGCATTGACACATATCTCTTGGACAAGGAGCACCTGCCCATCTACCCAGACTTTGATGATAACATTGTGGTGATGGATGAAAATGAACCATCTTCTGTGCAAGCACAAGCAAAGAGGGAGAAGGCAAGGACTTGGAAAGCTGCAAAGATGCCAACCATGGATGAGGCATCTCAGTATCTTCTGAAGAGCAATCAAGATCAGCTTGGCTACTTGATTGCCTCCACTCTGAGGATTGAGAAGGGACTGGCCACCAAAAGAGTTCAACCACCAAAGTTCAACACTCTCTCTGAAGAGTGCATGTATCTTAATTATTCCATATGATCACTCACTTTGCTTGGTGATGAGTGCAAGTATCTCAGTATCTTAATTGTCATCCAACAAGCATGTATCTTAATTCCATATGATCACTCACTTTGCTTGGTGATGAGTGCATGTATCTTATTTATTATTATTTTGAGCGCTCCACCAAGATGTATGTGACATGGAAGAGTAACCCATGATCCTAACTCTTTGTGCATTTGCAGTCCAAAGCAAATCTTAAACTATGCACAAATTTAGGGGGAGCTCTTGCTTTTCACATACTTCTCAAAGCGACAATGTTTTTCACTCTTATTATAATATGTCGAAGCTTTGATAAATATGTTGTCATCAATTACCAAAAAGGGGGAGATTGAAAGTGCAACTATCCCTAGGTGGTTTTGGTAATTCCTAACAACATATAGCTCATTGAGCTAATACTATTTCAAGACTAATATTTCAGGAAAGCTCAATGATTGGCATGGCATGGATGAGAAAAGTGGACCCCTCAAAATGCTAAGGATAAAAGGATTGGCTCAAGCTCAAAGTTCAAGACTCTACATTTTCTATTTTAGTGATCCAAGATCATATTGAGTCTACAGGAAAAGCCAATACTATCAAGGAGGGATGAGGTGTTGCTTAATGAGGCTCTTGCTCAAAATGCTTAGTGATATGCTCCAAAGCCCTCAACTACTTTCTCACATCCACATATGACCCAAACCAAAAGTCAAACTCGGCCCCACCGATTCTTTCTATCCGGCACCACCGAGTTTAGATGTCATAGCCACTGCCACAAACCCTAGGCAAATCGGTCTCATCGACAGGGATCTCGGTCTCACCGAGATGGGATTGTAAACTCTATGTTTCCCTTCGTAAAGTTTCGGTCCCACCGATATGAGCGGTCGGTCCCACCGAGATTGCAATGTAAACTCTCTGTTTCCCTTTTGTAACATTTCGGTCTCACCAAAATGAGCAAATCGGTCCCACCGAGTTTACCTGGCCAACCCTCTGGTTAGCTTATTACCGTAATCGGTCTCGCCGAGATTACGTTATGCCCTAACCCTAACCATATCGTTCCTACCGAGTTGCATGTTGGTCCCACCGAAAATCCTAATGGTCACTAGATTTGCTGAATCGGTCCGACCGAGTTTACCAATTCGGTCCCACCGAGTTTGGCAAGTTGTGTGTAACGGTTAGATTTTGTGTGGAGGCTATAAATACCCCTCCACCTCCTCTTCATTCATGGAGAGAGTCATCAGAACGAATCTACACTTCCAACCTACATTTTCTGAGAGAGAACCACCTACACTTGTGTTGAGACCAAGATATTCCATTCCTACCATATGAATCTTGATCTCTAGCCTTCCCCAAGTTGATTTCCACTCAAATCTTCTTTCCACCAAGTCCAAATCATGTGACAGAGAGTTGAGTGTTGGGGAAACTATCATTTGAAGCACAAGAGCAAGGAGTTCATCATCAACACACCATTTGTTACTTCTTGGAGAGTGGTGTCTCCTAGATCGGCTAGGTGTCACTTGGGAGCCTCCGACAAGATTGTGGAGTTGAACCAAGGAGTTTGTAAGGGCAAGGAGATCGCCTACTTCGTGAAGATCTACCGCTAGTGAGGCAAGTCCTTCGTGGGCAACGGCCATGGTGGGATAGACAAGGTTGCTTCTTCTTTGACCCTTCGTGGGTGGAGCCCTCCGTGGACTTACGCAACCGTTACCCTTCGTGGGTTGAAGTCTCCGTCAACGTGGATGTACGATAGCACCACCTATCGGAACCATGACAAAAACATCCGTGTCTCCAATTGCGTTGGAATCCTCCAAACCCTTCCCTTTACATTCTTGCAAGTTGCATGCTTTACTTTCTGCTGCTCATATACTCTTTGCATGCTTGCTTGAATTGTGTTAAGATTGCTTGACTTGTTCTAAGTTGCTAAAATCTGCCAAGAACTAAAATTTGGAAAAGGCTAGATTTTTATTTGGTCAAGTAGTCTAATCACCCCCCCTCTAGACATACTTTCGATCCTACATTTTTCAACTTTCATGCAATACATGAGCGTGAGCCATGGACATAACACTATGGGTGGAATAGAATATGATGATGGGGGTTGTGTGGAGAAGACAAAAAGAGAGAAAGTCTCACATCGACGCGGCTAATCAACGGGCTATGGAGATGCCCATCTGTCATGGTGGGCGCACGGCAGATGCCATGGCATGGCTAAAGATAGGAGGAGGCTCGAGGGCACTGGTGGGCTCTAGAGGCGAGGTAGGCATGAGTGAGCGCGGGACGCAAGACATACCCAGGTTCAGGGCCCTCTGGAGAGATAACGCCCCTAGTCCTGCTGAGTGTGGTTTATACATAAGAGTACAGAGTTTCTCCTAGAGTTGTATGGAGGAAGAAGGATGTCGGGCCAAGGCTTAGGCTGCTCCCTCTCCTCGGGTGTTGCTTGCTAGGTGTGTGTGAGTGGGTGGATGGGCGAGTGTGTTGCCTTCTTACTTGCCCGTATGCATGAGGGCTCCCGGGGGGTTTTATAGGTCAACCCCCCAGGGGTACAAGGGTAATGTTACAAGGCCATAGGGCCGGGTCGTCAGTGTCCAGGAACCCGGTGCTAGAACCCGCCGGGTGCCAGGGCTCGCCGGGTTCGCCGGGCGTGGGCCCCATGCGCCTAGGGGGCACTGTGTGCCGTCTTGACGATCGTCAGGGCGAGGCTGAGTCGAATCGGCTACAGTGGCGTTTCGTCAGGTCGCCGCTTACTGGCGTCATGGGTGACGTCGGGCGCACAATTGCCACGCCAGCCCTGGTCAGCAGGTAGGTGGGGGGCACTGTTGCCTCGTCCGACTGACCAAAGGCATGGGCGGGGCACTGTGGCTTCGGTCATCAGTTGGCGGAGACTCATCCCATCGTACGGCTGGGATGGGACGGCCGCTGACCCTTGGCCGGGTTTCGAGAGCACGCTAATGGCAGTGATGGCTTGTTGGAGAAGTCTTGAGCTTGGTTGTTGGGGGCGAGTCGAGGAGTCCGGCCGGGTTGCAGATCTTGCCGGGTCGCAGGGCCTGGTCGGGTCGAGCGACCCGGCCAAGGGCGAGCTGGATCAAGGGGCGATGTTGGCCCCGTTGTTTTTGAAAAGGATCCCGGTTCTGTTGCCTGCCTAGGGTTCATCCCCCCGACAATAGTCCCCGAAGCTATGAAGGTCCGCCGTCTTCAGATGGGAGGGCCTTCGCAGTTTCCCCCCTTGCAGCGGCGGATTTGGTGACCGCCGGGTCCGGCAACACCCACTGTGTGCCGGCTTCCAGAAGCCCTATTGCGGAATCCTGCTGGTGGCGGGAAACCGAGGAGTTCGATGAATCTTGGGCGAGTTTTCGGGCTTCGCGCGGCCGCCACGTGGCGCCCGAGAGCCGAAGGGGCCTGACAGGCCACGCGCGCGACGGGATGGGGCGACGGCCTGGGGCCCACCGCCGCGCACCCTCGGCCCACGCGTGCGGATTTATTGCGGCGTCCACGGGTCAGTTGCCATTCTCGATGCAGTTATTGCGTGCGTACGTGCGCACTTATTGCAGGGAAGTGGAAGGGGCGAGCGCAAATGATCCCACTTCACCATGTTTCAAACCGTGGCCTATAAATCAGGGGCAAAGGGGGGCGGTGGAGATCATTCACGCTCGCGCTCCCCTGCCTCTTCATCCTCCCTCTGCTTCCGACGACCGCCGCCTACTGCGACGCCCGCTGTCTTGAGCAGAGCTTTCTTACTATCTTCTTCCTTTTTCTCTTCCTTCTTCTTCTGCGCTTGGGTCGATGGCGCTGCCGTCAGGATCATGGATGGGTTCCACCGTCACCCCCGACGACATCGCCTACCTCCGCGACACCAATCGCCTACCGAGGGTGGAGGAGGTCGAGGTGCGCCTCCCGCAGGGCGAGCGGGAGCCGCTGCCCGAGGGCTCGGAGTGGGTGGTCTTCCTGCCGCACTTCAAGCGCGGGTTTGGGCTTCCTGCGAGCGGCTTCTTTCGCGACTTTCTGGAGTTCTTCGGGCTCCAGCCCCACCATCTTGGTGCCGATGCGATCGTGCAGTTGTCCGGCTTCGTCACCCTCTGCGAGGGGTACCTGGGGGTCGAACCTTCGATCGACCTCTGGGTGCGCTTCTTCTCCCTGAAGCAGCAGGGGCCGAGGGCCGGGGAGATGTCTGAGTGCGGGGCGGCCATCATCTCCCAGCGGTCGGGCGCCGACTGCCCAAAGGTGCCGCTGGAGGATTCTGCCAAGAAATGGCAGAATTCTTTCTTTTACATCCGCAACCTCGGCGAGGACCGCATCAACCTCCCACCGTTCATCAACTCGCTGCCGTGGGGGAAGCAGAACTGGGGGTATTACCCCAAGCGCCCGTCGTTGGAGGTGCTCAACCTGTGCGAGCGGGAGTCAGTGATGAAGGGGCGGGAGAGGCTCACCGCCACCGACCTCATCGCCGCCTTTATCTCCCGATGGGTACTGCCGCTGCAGCAGCGTAGCCATCTCATCGGCCAGATGACCGGCCTCCAAGATCCCAACCGCATGGCGAACACGCGGTTGGCGGCGGACCAAGTTGCGCGCCGGGTCAATGATATCTCCAAGGCCAGCTTGGGGGTGAACTGGGAGTTCGGGAAGGCCCCGTACAGCCGTTCAGACCCAGCACCGCTGGTGAGTCCCTGGTCCCCGTACTTCACTGCTGCTTATCTTCTCATTCATCCCGACGCGATGCGCGAGGTGCTTCTGAACGCCATCCGGCATCCTTACGACCGGGCGCGGGCGCAGGTGGTGCGGGTTGCCTCGGAGGAGACCGAGGCCTCCGGTTAATAGGTTAGTCCCAAAAACAGTATAAAAGTGGATAATAAAGCCCAATAATGTCCAATACAGTAGATAATATAGCATGGACCAATCAAAAATTATAGATACGTTGGAGAAGTATCACTCGGCCGGAGCCGCATCATCTCGGGAGTGGCGACGACGCGGCGCCCGCACGGGAAGGGCAGCGTCCTGCCGCGGGCACCAACCGCGAAGTGCGCGGCGGATTCGGCTGGGGGTGCGAACCGCCCGCCAAGAGGAGGCGCGACGCTCCACAGGAGAGGGCGGAAAGGCCCGCCGTTCCGGTGGTGCCGGGGTAAGCGTCGTTCGTTCGAGCCGAATTGCTGAGCTGCTCCGCTCGACTTGGCGTAATTGCTTTTTGTCTTGTGCTTCAGGTCGCCAATCTCGTTGGCGCTGGCGGCGGTGGATGCCGCGTCCGCCGAGGGCGCCGTGTTCTGGAGGAGCCGATCCGGCACCATGGACCGTGACGAGGAGGCACCAGTGGATCCGGACCTGGGCATGGACCCGACCGATGCCGAGGGCCTGGCCTGGCAAGACCGAAACCGGGCCGAGGCGGAGCTGGAGGCGGCCTTCGACCCAGGCCTGGGTCAGCGCCGCGATAATGTGTCCGCGAGCCGGCGAGGAGGCGGCTGCTACCTCTTGAGCACTGCGTTGGTTTTCCCTTGAAGAGGAAAGGGTGATGCAGCAAAGTAGCGTAAGTATTTCCCTCAGTTTTTGGGAACCAAGGTATCAATCCAGTAGGAGGCCACGCACGAGTCCCTCGCACCTACACAAACAAATAAATCCTCGCAACCAATGCAATAAAGGAGTTGTCAATCCCTTCACGGTCACTTACGAGAGTGAGATCTGATAGATATGATAAGATAATATTTTTGGTAATTTTATGATAAAGATGCAAAGTAAAGAAAGCAAAATAAAAATGGTGCTAGAAATAACTTGTTGTCGGGAGATTAATATGATGGAAAATAGACCCGGGGGCCATAGGTTTCACTAGTGGCTTCTCTCGAGAGTGCATAAGTTTTATGGTGGGCGAACAAACTATTGTTGAGCAATTGACAGAATTGAGCATAGTTATGAGAATATCTAGGTATGATCATGTATACATGCATCACGTCTGAGACAAGTAGACTGACTCTTGCCTGCATCTACTACTATTACTCCACACATCGACCGCTATCCAGCATGCATCTAGAGTATTAAGTCCATAAGGATAGAGTAACGCTTTAAGCAAGATGACATGATGTAGAGGGATGAACTCATGCAATATGATATAAACCTGTCGGGGAGGCTAATCGGACCCACGAACACCTATGGGGCCGGCGGACCGAGCCCCTTTTGGTTCGGAGGGGGGCGGAGATCGCACGAAGAGCGGATCGAGGCGAAGCACACGAGCAGTTTTACCCAGCTTCGGAGCTCTCCGGGGAGATAATACTCCTACGGCTGCTTGTCTGATTGTATTGTGTTCTTGCTAGGGAGCGCTGAGAGCTACAGGACCTAGCGTGAGTGTTCTCTGGTTACGTTGGAATCGAACCGACCCCCTTCTACGTTGCGCATGGGCCTCCTTTTATATGCTCAAGGGGTCTCCGACAGGTGGCAACGTAGATGAGGGTACAAATGGAAAAACAGTAGTTGGTACACCTACTTGAACAAAGGTACGGTGTACTCTACCTAACCACCTCGGCAAGGGACAAAAGCATTAAATGCCTGTCCTCGCCGCCTAAACAAAGGCAACAGTGAGGACCGTCAGAGCGCCACCGTTATCGCCACGATGGCAAGCTTGTCGGCCGCTTATCGCTGCTCCCACCGGGCTGCACAGCCTTCTTGACACGCCGCGCATGGAATGGTCCCATAGCGACACGTTGGTGGATGAGCTGGAGCGGAGATGAAGAGAGGTTGCTGCGCGGCAAGTGCCTTGCCGCGGCTGAATCCTTGTCGCGTCCGGGAGGCTTGTCGCTCTCCGAGCCTTCCCGCAAGCTCCTCTTGCCGGGTCTTGTCTTCGCGCGCCTTGAGTGGCCTTCCGGCAAGCTCCTCTTGCCGGGCCTTGTCTTCTTGGTTAAATACTTTGTTCTTGAATGGCTCCAAAGGAACCACGGAGGATCTTGGCGGTGACCAGCAAGCCTTGCCGCTGGTGTCTGCAATCGCCTGCGGCACGAAGTTCGGGATACTAGGGTACCCTACTCTAGTACACCGACAGAGCCCCGGCCTGGGCCACACACGGTGCCGAGCGCTGTTGGGCCAGGCCCAAAACAAGCAGACGGTCACACGCGCCTTGATCACGCCTGCATCTTACCTCGACCCACCACGTCCCTCACAAACGGCACGCACTTAACGTGGCGTCGTAAGTAGATCGTGGGCGAGGTCGTGGGGGGTTTCTTTATTAGGAAAAGCGGAACGTCCGCCCCCTCTACCCCCTTATAAACAGGGGAAACAGGGGCAGGTCGCCCACTTCGCCATTGCTGTCTTGTTTCGAAAACCACCGCCGCTCCCCCCTTCTTCTCTAGTGCGAAGAGAGCAGCGCTCCGCCCCCTTTCGCCACAGCGCCATCAACACCGTCGGTCTCCTCCACTGCCTCCACCATGGCTCCGAAAACCGACAAGGGGAAGGGCGTGAAGTCGGCCGAGGCGCAGCGGCTCGCGGCACTGTGAAAGGAGCGGGCCATCTTCTCCCCCCAGCTCGACGCAAAGGAGCTGAGGAAGGGTTACTACCTCTTCTGGTCGACGGAGACGCGTGCGCATCCGCGCACGAAGGTACTCTCCGCCACCGCTTCGGAACTAGCCCCAACTGGGTATCCTTTCTTTGTGCTTTTCTTCTATTGCGGGCTCTGCCCGCCCTTTTCTGAATTCTTCTGCGACATTATGAACACCTACGAGTTCCGCCTCCTTGATTTCACCCCCAACGCCGTCCTGACGATGGCAGTTTTCGCACACCTTTGCGAAAACTTTGTCGGGATCCACCCAAACGTAGCCCTCTTCCGCCACTTCTTCATGCCCCGTGTTGAGAGGGGGGAGCCGCTTGCCGGAGGGATTGCTTGGGTCTCCAGGGTCGGCAAGAAGGAGGCCTATCTGGAAGGAGAGTTCCGCAGCAAATGGGAGGAGTGGAGAGCCAATTGGTGTTGGATCGTAGAGGAGAACCCGCAGCCCTTCACTGCCCTGCGCCAAACCCCAATAGTGCGCGGCAACGATTGGAGCAACTTGGCGCCGGAAGATGCTAGGTTGAAGATTGATGTGACCCGGATTTTGCGCCTCAGCCTTCGCCGCCGCATCGCTCCCTTGCAGGAGAGGAGGAGACCTGCTTGGGAGTTCCAAAATGCGGCGGACATCATGAGGCTGCGCCCGGGCCTCAACTGGAATTTCACTGTCTTGGAATTGGATGCGATGCTGCTAGAGCTGTTCAAGCACGACCCGATCACCCAGTGGTTTAGGTTGCCGAGGGGGTCGCCCCATTATGCAACAACTCTGCGCTCGACCGCATCCGCGCCATGATGCCCGTTGTGCGATTCTCATGTGATCGTTCCAACTTGGCAAGAGCCTTCCGACGACATCGTGCGGCAGTTCTTCGACAGCTTGGAAGAAATGCCGATCCGCCCCGACGAGCAGAAGAAGCTCACCCGCGACACCACCGACGAAGAGATGGTGCGCATTGCCACAAGGTTGGAGGAGGCGGCATCAGCTGCTGCCGCTGGCGTCTTCGGGTACACTGTGGAGGAAGCAGATGCAGCAGAGGCGGCAAGCCTTGCCGAGCGAAGGGAGTTCGCCGGTGAGGAAGAGCTTGCCGGATCCGAGGCCGAGTCGAGCGAACCAGCCGAGGGCGCTCCTTCCCCACCATCCAGCAGCTTGCCAGAACGGAGCCCCGGCTCCGCTTAAAGAGGCGTCTCCGCAAGGCCGGAGACGAGACGGGCGGCAGACGGGCTAACAGAAGGCCCATGACGCGCTTCTACCGCTGGCAAGCAATGTTGCTGGAGCGCCCCACACCGCCGCGACCATCAAGGGCGGGATCCTCTCGTGCCACCGCCGACACCTTCGCTAAGCGGCCAAGAGAGCCACTCCTCCGCCTCGTCGCACCGAGGCGAGCCGGAGTTTGATCTCTCCGCTCAGCTCGGACGAGGAAGAAGAAGAGTAAGCTTCAATCATTGTGCTTGTATTTCTTCAATTTTGTTGCTTCATCTTGAATCTGATTTGCTTCGTTACGAACTCTTTCCTTTTCGTGACGCCGGCCCGTAGAGCGTCGAAGAGAGCCAAGACCCCGGTGGTCGTCGTTGAGGACGATCCACCTGTGGCAACAGGAGGCGCGTCTGAGACCCCCTTGCCGGACCCGGCAACCCTTCCTCAAAGCAGCCCCCAGCACAGCCCCCAGAGTAAGTATGCGGTTTTCTCCTTACTGTTAGGTGTGCATGGGTGCTCCTTCTTCATTGATATCTGACCGTTGGTTTGTGTAGGAGCAGAGCAGCCTCATCAGGAGGGCTCGGAAGCCGCCCCCGAAATCCTATCTGCTTCGACTACACCCCCAAGGGTGGATTCCCCGGCAAGGGAGCGCTCCCTGGCAAGGGAGCCCTCTCCGGCAAGGGAACCTTCTCCGGCAAGGGATGGCGCCAGCGATCCCTTGGCGGCGGAGACCATGACCGCAGCCCCCGGCGCAGGTAACCTTCTTGCCTGAGTATTTCCCTTGTGTTTTTCTTCTGATTCTATCTTTGGATATTTGCTTGACTGTTCTTTCTTTGTCTGCCACAGAGCCGATGGAGACCGAGGTCGCCGGCGAGGAGGACGCTACAACAACACCGACGGCCGCCGTGGGAGAAGGAGCCGGCGCTGACGAGCCTGTCGGCGAAGAGGCCACCGAGGCTGCCGCCGCAGAAGCTGGCGAGGGGTCTGGCGATCGCATTGACGGCCCTGAGGCCGCAGGAGTGCCAGGCGCTACATCGACCGCCGATTCCCCCGCCGCTGCTGCAGCGTCAGGCTTCGAGGAGCCCCAACCCGGCGCCTACTTGAAGGCCGGCGACGGCGTCTTCATCAAGCTCCCATGGGAGTCGAGCTCTAGGGTGCCGGCCGAAGGAGAGACCTTCGACGGAGAGCTGCTCGCCTCCGCTGGGCTGACGCTGGTGGACGCGCCAAGCAGCAGCAGCGGCGAGTCTGAGGAGGAGCAGCTGCTGAAGAAGCTGTTGTCGCTCTACCGCACCCGACAAGCCAAGTTGGAGTCCCGGGAAGCACTTGTCGCGAGGGCGGGAGCAGACATGGAGAAGCGCGCAGAAGAGCTCCGGAGCGCCAACCAAGAAACTCTCCGGAACATAACAGAAGAGCGGGAGCGACTTGCTGAAGAGCGCACAACCTTTATCCTTGAGAAGGCTGAGGTCGAGGAGGAGCAAAGGCTTGCTGCCGAGAAGCTATCTGCGCAAGAAAGCGAGTTGGCGCAGCGGAAGATCAATCTTGACAGCTATGAGGAAGAGCTTGTCGCTGTAGGAGTCACTTGGCGGGGCTCTTAAGGAAGCGAAGATGCTGCCGCAGCCGCCGAGGCCGCCAAGAAAGAGTTGGAGACGAAGGTGGCCGCAGGAGGCCGATCTCGTAAGAGCAGCGAGGAGCTTGCTGCGCTCAAGCACGAAAGCGCCTTGAAGGACGCCTACACTCTTGGCGAGCTGCAGGGCCGTCTCGCCGATAGGAGCAAGGAGCTTGACGCCGCCAAGGATTCCAAGGCAGATCTTGAGCTGAAGCTGACCACTCTGATGCAGACGCTGGACGGCGCCAAGGAGCGGGAGGTGGGCCTGTTGGATAAGATCAAGGCCAACGAGGAGCTGCTGGCGAGCGAGGCACCGCCGGTGGCGGAGCCTCAAGCCGCTCCGCCCACTGAGCCGGCGTTGGCGCCGGCTTCGGGGGAGGCGGCCGGCGGAGAGTGCGCCTTGTTGCTCAGGTCCGGAGGGCACCGGGTCGCCGAGTCGCGGCCTTCACGAAGCGGGACCTGCGAGGTCTTCTTCGGTCCTCCGACCCAAGAGGAGGCGGCGATGGCCACCGTGACCTGCCTCCTGCGGGGGCGGACGGACCGGATCCAGGCCTTCGCCCAGGCCGAGGTTGAGGCGCCGCAGGAGCTGGAGCGCGCCATCTTCGTAAGTCTCCGTTTTGTGTTCTGCTTTTCTTTTCATTGTTTTTTCAATTATGGGGGCGCGTCAGTGCACCCACTAGGTGTAGCCCCCGAGATTCGAGCCAACTGCATAGCAGTTGGGTCGAATCTTATCTTGCTGTCTCGCGCTGATCGTTTCCTTCTGTAGCAACTTGACTCCTACCGGGTCAACGTCTTCAACCGGCTCCTCGAGGCGCATCGGCGTCTCAAGGAGAGGCTCGCCGCCAAGGAGGAGGAGCTCCGCATTGCAGCAGGTACTTCTTCTTCATGCTCTTTTCTAGGGCCGCACTAGCGCACCCACTGGGTGTAGCCCCCGAGATTCGGGCCAACTGCGTGGCAGTTGGGTCAAATCTTAAAATAGTACTTCATTGCTGAGTTTTTCTTCTGCAGCCATGGTGCTATCTTGGAGGACCCGACTGATTCGGGTCGGTTTTCACTATGACCGGCTTGTCGCAGACGTTGGTCGGCTCGGGGCCGAGGTGGAGAAGGCGAAGGCAGAGGTGACGGGAGCCGGGCAGGCGCTCGACGAAGCCAGCCGGCTGCAGGAGTAGCTGGTGGGCGACAAGAGCCGCCTCGAGGCCGAGGTTGAGCGCCTCGAGGCGGAGGCTGCCAAGGTCGTGGAGGCACAGCAGGACCTTGCCGAGGCGGACCAGCAACGCGGCAAGCTGGACGACGACAAGGGGCAGCTCCAGGCCGAGGTGGAGCGCCTGAAGGCGCTGGTGGCCATGGCGGAGGAGTCCCGGCAGGGGGAGACCCGGCTCCGCGAGGAAGCCGTGAAGGCGGCCGAGGACAAGGAGTGTCAGGACCCCGATCCTGAGTCACACCGATCTAGCATGTAACACATCATATCACTTTGCGGCCTCACGCACGGTATTCCCACGGGTGTCGCCTTACCATGTCCCGGGACCGTTTGCGTCTTTTGGCTCACGTATATGATAGTGTCGCTAGCATCCATATGACGAAGAACCCGGGCCGACATGGCTAGTCGTGAACCCAAAGCGGCGCTTAACCTATGGGGACAGGCATACATGAATCACATCGAGCATGTCGGTCATCAACGTATATATTCGGCTGTAGCACTGGGCTAACAGGACTCCGGTATCCCGGGCTGTAGCAGGCTAGGCAGGACTCGAATAACACCGCATGACATTTCCCGAAGGATGTATATAGGAACGGCGAAACACATGCCGGCCAGATCAAGTGTCCAAGCAGTAGTCTTTGGGCTAGCAGGACTCCGGTGAACCGGGCTGTAGCGGACTACTATCGCTCGTAAGCACGAGACTACATTTCCCCATATGAGAGGCCGCCACGGATAAACAACTAGTTTGTCGGATCCCACCCAGACCAAGCATTTCAAACATACACACATTATACTTGATATGCGTAGATACAACATGGCATCACAACATAACTCTCCGACTCAGATATTATTCATTAGGCTCCGAAGAGCGAGATATTACAAACCTGGGTCTCATGACCCAACACTCGAAAGCATACAAGTCAAAGCACAAGCGGAAGCTAATCATGTCTGAGTACGCATAACTATAAATGAAAAAGGCTGAGAAGCCTGACTATCTACTGCATCCCGCCAAGGCACAAGATCGTAGCTGAGGTAACAAGCTAAACGTCAAGTCCAAGCGGAACTACTAGCGAGACCGACGTCTCTCGCAAAACATAGAATAAGCAAACGTGAGTACAATTGTACTCAGCAAGACTTACATCGTAACTAACTACATATGCATCATTATCAAAAGGGGTGGTGGAGTTTGATCGCAGAAGCCAGCTTTGACTCGCTGGCTATCCTGAACTACGACTGCAAGTAACTCTTTGAGGTGGCGCACACGAGTCCACATATTCACCATATCAATACACCACTATGGACCCGCTCCCGTCTCCCTATGAGAACGCCATCCATAGCACTCACGCTTATCTTGCGCATTTTAGAGTATCCACTTTCACTTGTCTATGAACTGATATAGGCAACCCAAAAGTCCTTCTCTGTGGACACGGCTATTCGAATAGATCATATTAAACCCTGCAGGGGTGTACTTCTTCACACACGCTCTCACCACTTACCGCCGTTTACACGACATGTACTCGGCAACCTTCAAGCGGAAGCCCAACATGGGTGTCGGCCACGGCCTACCTAAACACTCAAGTCCCTAGTCCAGTTTATCGCCTATTCGGGTTCCATCCGCAGGAGTCCGCCGAGGTTTCCCATACAGCCCCGAACGATGTGTGCAGGGTTCCCGAGATACCAAATCGGGCACTCGGTACATCAGACACGGTGCCTACCGCAACACAACCCACCCCTAAGGTCAGCGTTGCGTGCGGCCCCAAAGATGCTACAAACACGAAACTACTTGCAACTCCCGGACCGAGGACAAGGGTGGTCAAGAAGCCGAGAGGGTCCATTGGTTTCGGGCCCAATGCGTGGTAGTAATCAGATCATGGGTCACAAACACAGAACTCAGTTCCTGAGGACGGCTGCAATGAGACAACCCACCATGTACTCCTACATGGCCTCTCACCGCTACCTTTACCAAATCGTGTTCACAAACTTAGCTCTCACACAATAGGACATGTTCATAACAATTCCAATTCAGTCCCGATGAATCAGACCTGACTCAACTCTAAGCGATGGCAGGCATGACAACAAGCATAAATGAGTAGGCACAACATGGCTCAAACAACTCCTACTCATGCTAGTGGGTTTCATCTAATTCAGTGGAATGACAGGTCATGCAGAGGATAAAGGGTTCAGCTACCGCAGCAAGTGACACATGATTCGTTGTTGTCCTAATGCAGTAAAATAGAGCAGGAGCGAGAGAGTAGGATTGTATCGGAATGAACAAGGGGGTTTTGCTTGCACAGCACTTCGAAGATAATATAGTTCTTCATCGGTGTCATCGAACAATCGTCGGAACATCGCTCACCGGAGGGACAATTACCGGCAAACAAGAGAGAACACAATCAATGCAATGCACATTCACATGAATGACATGTCATATTAAGGTACTGAATTCACCTAATGCAATAATAACCCAAGTTAGTTGAAGTGGAATTCAAACAAGGTTGAACTCCAACTCCAAATGCTAGTTCATAAATTACCCTAATCATGATTCATCCTATTCAGTGAGGTTAACTTGTTCAAACATGCATGATCATGGCATAAACAGATTCTTCATATTTTTCTGATCATTTTTCATATATAAATTATTTCCATCCGAAGTTATGGTTGAACTTATATGATTTTTAGAAGTTTAGAGCATTTTCTGAAATTTCCTGAATTAAAATAATTCGAAAAAGGTTAATTGCGTCGAGGATGACATCGGGTGACGTCAAGCAGGTCAAAGGCGCCAGGTCAAGGTCAAACCTGACGCGTGGGACCCGCACGCCGCTGTAACAGGCGGATGAGGCTGACTAGTGGGTCCGGGTCAACGGCGACGTGGCAAAGTCAAAGCCGAGAGGCGGGCCCCGAGATTAGTACTAATCTAACAAAGAAATTAACCTAATTAATCCGAACCTTTGGGGCCCACATGTCAAAGAGAGGGGGTTAATTAGTGCTAACTGTGGTGTACGTCGGCACTTGCCGGAATTAGGCGTGGCGACCACCGAGCGGCGGTGGCTCGCCGGAGTTGCGCTTAGGGCCGCTGGTCATGCGCTACCGAGGGCACCAGAGGGAGCCCGTGATCCCGCCAAGATCTGGGGAGACCAACGGGAGGTGCGGGGTGGCGGAGCTCACGGAAGTGAGCTCGCGGCGGCGCCGGAGGTCGGGTGAGTGCGGGGTTGGCGCTGTGGTGCACGGGGGGGCAAGTTAGCGGGTGCGTTATGCTCCTGGTGGCTTCCTGAGCGCGGTGACGCGCTCCGGATCGGGTTCAAGCGGCTGTAGGGGCGGCGGCGACATGGCCGGCGGCAGGGAAGCTCGGCCACGGCGGGGCTACGGCCTAGAGGGGAGAACGAAGTCGGGAAGAGGGGAACGACTGGGCTTACAGGGTCGATTGAGGGCCCAGCTGCTCGGGGAGACGCTGAGGCGGCGTAGCGGGCGCCGCGATCTCGGCGGCCGGAGATGGGGAAGACGGCGTGGGCGGCGATGCAGGCGTCCGGCGTCGGGAGACTTGGTGAGGAGGGAGGAGAGGGCTAGGCGGAGCTCGAGGACATGCCGGGAGGAGAGGGGTGGCGGTGGCAGATGCAGCGATCGGCGTCAGCGGCCGCGTTGGTGGCGTCGTGGGGAGAGAGAGCAGGGAGGGAGATGGTCCAGGAGAGAGGAAAGAGGACGAGGGGTTCGGCGGCGCCAAGGAGAACGCGCGAGGCGTCTCGTGAGGCAAAGCGAGCGAGAGGAGGCGTGGCGTGCTCAGGCCGGTCGCCGTGTCCCTCCTCCGCCTCTTGGCAGAGGTAGGCGACGAGCGTGAGGCGGTTGGTGGGCTGGGCCACCAACCGGCCAGCGAGCCAGAGAGCGGGGAAGGTTGGGCGGTTAGAGGCGCCGTGTAGGTTGGGCTTCTCTCTCTCTCTTTTTATTATTTCTGTTTTCTATTTTCTGCTTTGTTTTAGTTTAATAAAATACCAAACCATTTAAATAAATCCTGAAAATAATTGTGGCATTAACTAAATTATTACAGAGGCCCTTAACTATTTTCAGAATTGTTGGAGCATTTAAAAATAATATTAATAGTATTTAAATGCCCCAATTCAAATACAATATGGTTTATTCAAAAATCCGGAAATGTCTTGGAAAAATATCCATCACCTCTGGATATGGTTTTCACCTTTTTCCATTAATCATGAACATTTTTGCAAACCACTTTGGGTTCTTTGAAGATATTTTGAAGTTGAACCTATTTGAATTGCTTTAGTGCTAGGGCTTGATCATCCCCATTTCAAATTTCATGGAAATTAAACATGATGCATGGATGCAATGCTACTAGTTACAAGCAAGCTCTAGGGCTGATCTGGGTCAGGATACTCACCCCACTAAACAAGAATCTCGCCCGAGATTCAAGACGTGAGGTAAGAGGAAAAGGGAAGTCACAAACTATCACAATCTTCATGATCCATTTGCCCTTCTCAAGATGTTGATTCACTCCATTATCTTAGTCTTGACGCCTTGAGATCTTCACCCGACACGACAATGTAAAGAAGGGGAAACCTTACATGATTTGATCTTCACGAAGATCAAGTAAACATGATCGACTCACGGACCGAGACGGTGACACATCTCGAGTTGAGACACAAAACACATCGAGAGGGATGGAAGAACAAAGGACGGGTTTGATTGGTGGCAACAATTCCACGCTTAGAGAGATGGTGGATGGTGTCAAGGTGGCGAGGAATATTTATCATGATCCCGTAACAGACACCTCGAGAAGGGTGACGCAAGAACTATTCCCTTAAGTGGCAAAAAGAATTACTTTTGATCCATAGATCATTGGAACTCTTTATACTAGCCTAAGGCAATTCAATACGATCATTTGGTGGGATGCAAAGGAATGGTACACCCGGACTAAAATGGCTGATGTAGACTACCTTGTTGAAGACAACGCAATGGATGATTTTGCTTATCATCGAAGGTGGGGGGACCCATGGTGAATCCACTTTTGAGGATGATCCTAGACAAGAATTACTAAGAAGGCAGCCCATAACGAAATGCCACAAGGACGGTGCAAGTCGGGAACGAAATGCAACTGTTGGAATGTTCCAACCATCATATCTGCCCGAGATTCAGATCCGATTGGTAGTAGGATACTTCAGACTCAAAGATGTCCGAAAAGAAAGTTTGCAACACAATTCGACGAGATGGCGCTATGAGAATCTCGGGATATGAACTACGATAGCAAGCTCCAAAACATGAGCTGGTTTTGCTACAAACATGTGAACACGTTGTCCTAGACAAGCATGACCACATGGTAGTCTTATAATAAAACACTACCGAAGTTCGTGGGGAACCATAATCGAGGATATTGAAGTCCTTGCATAAGGCATGCTCTTAAGAAGGAACTTCCTTTCCTTGAACAAATCAATCGGTGGCTTGGTGTGCTAGGGATACATACGGAATGAAGATGATCACCTATCAAACCATAGAATACTTTGCACATGCATGACGGACTTGGGATGATTCCACAGAGGCAAAACAAACCTTTCTCAAGTTCATGGCGGCAACTTACATCAGATGCACATGAACTAGAGGAAGTCACTACTTTCATCCAAACATATGCTTCATGAATGAAACACGAAGAAATGCTTACACAAGTTTCCAATACTAGGTTGATGCTCAACATGACTCATGGGGAGACAAAATGCTACCGATGGGCTCAACAAAGAACTCATCGGAATTTCCATATCATTGGACTTCCACCATCATGTGAACACAGTGTTAGCATTGGTCGGACCAAAAATATAATGGTGTATGCTCGAGGGATCAACCACGAGTAAGACAACATTACGAGCACCGTTAGTACCGATTTGATTTGACGAGAGCCCATACTCAAATCAAGGGATTGGTAGGACGATAGATCCAACAACTGATCACAGGAACCAATTGATGAAGATATCATCTTTCTTCAACACACACTACACAAGAATATCCCTTTGGAACGAACTAAATTAGGCAAGCTTTTATCTTCCAACTCTCCAAGTTGTTGTTTGGCTTGACCAACTAGCTCAAGGGTATCCAACATGTATTCTTGGAGAAGGGTGGTTCACAAGAACCCAACTTGATCACGAGCCCAACATAACAGTCTGGAAACAACACGGTAACACTTCCAAGAAGATATTTGGAAAGTCACGAACCACCGTATGTTACTAAGCTCGAGAGCAATCTTGCTTTTGAGGGCAAGACGATATTATCAAATGAGTGAGGACTTGACAAGATCCTAACTCATCAATCGAAGAGTGCACCGAAAATAAGGACTAGGTAGCACAATCTATCTTAGGATGATGATTTAATAACCAACACGCTAAGAATGAGGATAATGTCCATTAGCTGCCAAGCAACGAATTGCTCGGAGTATTGATGTCACACATCACAAGTCACTTGTCGGCTTTCCGTGTGCATCAACACGGAACCGAGGAATGAACGATGATGGCTAGATTATCACTACATCTAGAATTCATAAGAGAAGGTGCAATTCTTATGACATTATTGACATAAAGATGGTAACACTCAGTGGAAATGTAATCAAAAGCTGAATTGGCATTTTGATCTGCGGAATACAACTACTTTGACCTAGTCCTAGAAATGGATGAGTTACTGGAGTTTGTTTCTCCTAGTCATTCCGGAATAGAATGGCTTGACGGACCACAAGGACAAAATGCATCGATGAACACAAATGCACGCATACCCTTGGCTATCAATTGATAGATGAAGGTTAGAATGCAACTGAAAAGAGCAACTCAGAGGAACATATAACTTCCTGAGTTGTGGATGCACAGATTAGTATGTCGAACGAAGCTCAACATTTCTTTCGGATAATCCATGCAGAAAGTAGAACTGGCAGAGTCACAATTATGAACGGAGAACTCCTCAAGAGCACTCTAGTTGTGATCTTTTGGTTCAACAAACTTCGCCATAAGTGGTTCATGGTATTTGGAAGAAGGATATACCACGGACCTTGAGGACTATCGCAAGGTTACTAATATCCTAAGGGCACTATCAAATACTAACAACATGAAGTAGGATGAATCTCGGGTTCGTAAACCTGTGAGTAGAATACTTACTACTAAATGGCATCACGGATGCTTTCAAGAATACCGCCGTAATCATCACACTAGGGATACAAAAGCATTGCTAAATTGCTAGGTGACTTCCTAAACACCTAGGGTCATAATAATAATTCCAACATATATGTCAAGGCAATAAATTACCTCAACGCACCGGTTAGTGTGCTTATTCGACCAATAAGGACATCGGGAACGGAAAGGAAGGATTTGCAAATGCATCAGACTATTTAGAGACCTGGGATGACTCGGACAGCATAACGGCTGTAAATGCTCAAAATGATTTGAGACATCCTGAAAAAAATGGTGGCATAACCACTCAACAACATCATAACAAGATTCTGAGATCAACAGTTATCATACAGGAGTAGTAGGAACTGAACTGGGATTAAAACCAACAATCTTAAAGGTCTATGGATTAGTAACACGTCATCCTAATAGATAGATGAGAAGCCTAGTTCTTAAACCCCGTAGAAGAGAAGAGGATGACTCAGATTAGAAGGCCATGAGGTATAAGGAGTAAAAAGAGCCTTACGTTCCCTTCCACAAACAATTCCCTTATATAACTAAAGCATTTCTAGACACAACTTCACCAGTTTGGCTTGGTAATCCTCACAGCAACAGCTCGATACCAACGCTGTCAGACCCGATCCTAAGTCACACCGATCTAGCATGTAACACATCATATCACTTTGCGGCCTCACGCACGGTATTCCCACGGGTGTCGCCTTACCATGTCCCGGACCGCTTTGCGTCTTTTGGCTCACGTATATGATAGTGTCGCTAGCATCCATATGACGAAGAACCCGGCCGACATGGCTAGTCGTGAACCCAAAGCGGCGCTAACCTATGGGGACAGGCATACATGAATCACATCGAGCATGTCGGTCATCAACGATATATTCGGGCTGTAACCTTTGGGCTATGAGGACTCCGGTATCCCGGCTGTAGCAGGCTAGGCAGGACTCCGAATAACACCGCGTGACATTTCCCGAAGAACGGACATAGGAACGGCGTGAAACACATGCCGCCAGTCAAGTGTCCAAGCAGTAGTCTTTGGGCTAGCGGGACTCCGGTGAACCGGGTCAGAAGCGGACTACTATCGCCGTAAGCACGAGACTACATTTCCCCATATGAGAGGCTGCCAAGGATAAACAACTAGTTTGTCGGATCCCACACATACCAAGCATTTCAAACATACACACATTATACTTGATATGCGTAGATACAACATGGCATCACAACATAACTCTACGACTCAGATATTATTCATTAGGCTCAAGAGCGAGATATTACAAACATGGGTCTCATGACCCAACACTCGTGAGCATACAAGTCAAAGCACAAGCGGAAGCTAATCATGTCTGAGTACGCATAACTATAAATGAAAAAGGCTGAGAAGCCTGACTATCTACCGAGATCTCGCCAAGGCACAAGATCGTAGCCGAGGTAACAAGCTAAACGTCAAGTCCAAGCGGAACTACTAGCGAGACCGACGTCTCTCGCAAAACATAGAATAAGCAAACGTGAGTACAATTGTACTCGGAAGACTTACATCGTAACTAACTACATATGCATCATTATCAAAAGGGGTGGTGGAGTTTGACCGCAGCAAGCCAGCTTTGACTCGGTGGCTATCCCGAACTACGACTGCAAGTAACTCTTTTGAGGTGGCGCACACGAGTCCACATATTCACCATATCAATACACCACTATGGATCCGCTCCCGCCTCCCTATGAGAACGCCATCCATAGCACTCACGCTTATCTTGCGCATTTTAGAGTATCCACTTTCACTTGTCTATGAACCGATATAGGCAACCTGTAAGTCCTTCTCCGTGGACACGGCTATTCGAATAGATCATATTAAACCCTGCAGGGTGTACTTCTTCACACACGCTCACCACTTACCGCCGTTTACACGACATGTACTCGGCAACCTTCAAGCGGAAGCCCAACGTGGGTGTCGGCCACGGCCTACCTAAACACTCAAGTCCCTAGTCCAGGTTTATCGCCTATTCGGGTTCCATCCGCAGGAGTCCGCCGAGGTTTCCCATACAGCCCCGAACGATGTGTGCAGGGTTCCCGAGATACCAAACGGGCACTCGGTACACCGGCCACGGTGCCTACCGCAACACAACCCACCCCTAAGGTCAGCGTTCCGTGCGGCCCCCAGCATACTACAAACACCAGAAACTACTTGCAACTCCCTTGACCGAGGACAAGGGTGGTCAAGAAGCCGAGAGGGTCCATTGGTTTCGGGCCCAATGCGTGGTAGTAATCAGATCATGGGTCACAAACACGTAACTCGGTTCTCGAGGACGGCTGCAATGAGACAACCCACCATGTACTCCTACATGGCCTCTCACCGCTACCTTTACCAAATCGTGTTCACACACTTAGCTCTCACACAATAGGACATGTTCATAACAATTCCAATTCATTCCCGATGAATCGCACTGACTCAACTCTAAGCAAGAAGAGCATGACAACAAGCATAAATGAGTAGGCACAACATGGCTCAAACAACTCCTACTCATGCTAGTGGGTTTCATCTAATTATCGTGGAATGACAGTCATGCAGAGGATAAAGGGGTTCAGCTACCGCAGGCAAGTGACACATGATTCGTTGTTGTCCTAATGCAGTAAAATAGAGCAGGAGCGAGAGAGTAGGATTGTATCGGAATGAACAAGGGGTTTTGCTTGCCCGGCACTTCAAGATAATATAGTTCTTCATCGGTGTCATCGAACAATCGTTTAACATCGCTTCACCGGAGGGACAATTACCGCAAACAAGAGAGAACACAATCAATGCAATGCACATTCACATGAATGACATGTCATATTAAGGTACTGAATTCACCTAATGCAATAATAACCTGTTAGTTGAAGTGGAATTCAAACAAGGTTGAACTCCAACTCCAAATGCTAGTTCATAAATTACCCTAATCATGATTCATCCTATTCAGTGAGGTTAACTTGTTCAAACATGCATGATCATGGCATAAACAGATTCTTCATATTTTTCTGATCATTTTTCATATATAAATTATTTCCATCCGAGTTATGGTTGAATTTATATGATTTTTAGAAGTTTATAGCATTTTCTCAAATTTCCTGAATTAAAATAATTCCGTAAAAGGTTAATTGCGTCGAGATGACATCGGGTGACGCCAAGAGGTCAAAGGCGCCAGGTCAAGGTCAAACTCGACGCGTGGGACCCGCATCGCCGCTGTAACAGTAAGGTGACAGAGGTCGACTAGTGGGTCCGGGTCAACGATGACGTGGCAAAGTCAAAGCCGAGAGGCGGGCCCCCGAGATTAGTACTAATCTAACAAAGAAATTAACCTAATTAATCCAGCACCGGGGCCCACATGTCAAAGAGAGGGGGTTAATTAGTGCTAACAGGTGGCCACGCCGGCACTTGCCGGAATTAGGGCGGCGACTCCACCGAGCGGCGGTGGCTCACGGAGTTGCGCTTAGGGGCCGGGCCGGGCGCCACCGAGGGCACCAGGAGGGAGCCCGTGATCCCGCCAAGATCCGGGGAGACCAACGGGAGGTGCGGGGTGGCCGGAGCTCGCGGAAGTGAGCTTCATGGCGCCGAGGTCGGGTGAGTGCGGGTTGGCGCTGTGGTGCACGGGGGCAAGTTAGCGGGTGCATTATGCTCTGGTGGCTTCTGGCCTTGATGTGGCGCTCGGATCGGGTTCAAGCGGCTGTAGGGGCGGGCGGCAACATGGCCGGGCAGGGAAGCTCGGCCACGGCGGGCTACGGCCTAGAGGGGAGAACGAGTCGGGAAGAGGGGGAAACGACTGGAGCTTACAGGGGTCGATTGAGGGCCCAGCGGCTCGGGGAGACGCTTGAGGCGGCGAAGCGGGCGCCAGCGATCTCAAGCGGCCGGAGATGGGGAAGACGGCGTGGCGGCGATGCAGGCGTCCGGCGTCGGAGACTTGGTGAGGAGGGAGGAGAGGGCTAAGCGGAGCTCGGGGACATGCCGGGGAGGAGAGGGGTGGCGGTGGTCATGGCACGGGCGATGGGCGTCGGCGGCGGGGTTCGATGGCGTCGTGGGGAGAGAGAGCAGGGGAGGGAGATGGTCCAGGGAGAGAGGAAAGAGGACGAGGGGGTTCGGGGCGGCGCCAAGGAGAACGCGCGAGGCGCCTCGGGTGAGGCAAAGCGAAAGGTGGAGGAGGCGTGGCGTGCTCGGGCGCTGATCGCCGTGTCCCTCCTCTCGCCATCGGGCAGAGGTAGGCGACGAGCGGTGAGGCGGTTGGTGGGCTGGGCCACCAACCGGCCAGCGAGCGAGAGAGGGGGGGAAAGGTTGGGCGGTTGGGCGCGCCGGTAGGTTGGGCTTCTCTCTCTCTCTTTTTTATTATTTCTGTTTTCTATTTTCTGTTTTGTTTTAGTTTAATAAAATACCAAACCATTTAAATAAATCCTGAAAATAATTGTGGCATTAACTAAATTATTACAGAGGCCCTTAACTATTTTCAGAATTGTTGGAGCATTTAAAAATAATATTAATAGTATTTAAATGCCCCAATTCAAATACAATATGGTTTATTCAAAAATCCGAAATGTCTTGGAAAAATATCCATCACCTCTGGATATGGTTTTCACCTTTTTCCATTAATCATGAACATTTTTGCAAACCACTTTGGGTTCTTTGAAGATATTTTGAAGTTGAACCTATTTGAATTGCTTTAGTGCTAGGGCTTGATCATCCCCATTTCAAATTTCATGGAAATTAAACATGATGCATGGATGCAATGCTACTAGTTACAAGCAAGCTCTAGGGCTGATCTGGGGCTGTGACAAGGAGGCCGAGTTGAAGGTGGCCCTTGCCAAGGTTGTCGACCTAGAGAAGGCGCTGGAGGAGCGTGACCGCACTATTGCCCGGGAGCGGCGCGGTACGTTGCTCGAAGCGCAGCACCTGGAAGAGCCCTTCTCCACTAAGTGCTTTCTTTTCGTGTTGTTGTAGCCGGGTTGGGACTCCGGCTCTTCTTCCTTCGTAATTTTCTTCTGACTTGCTTTTCTTCTTGGCAGGGGACTTTCCGAAGACGCACCAGCTGGCGGAGGAGGCGGTCCGCTTTCAGCATGACCCGCAAGGGATCATCGGCTTCGGGATGGACCCGCGGGTGGCCTGGACCTTCCCGGAGATCGTTGCCGCTGTCGAGGCCCGTCTGCGGGTTCTGAGTGAGCGGATGGGGCGGCTCTCTGAGGCCGGCGCTGATACGTCTCCAACGTATCTAGAATTTTTTATTGCTCCATGCTATATTATCTACTGTTTTGGACCATATTGGGCTTTATTTTCCACTTTTATATTACTTTTGGGACTAACCTATTTACCAGAGGCCCAGCCTAGATTTGCTATTTTTTGCCTATTTCAGTGTTTCGAAGAAACGAAATATCAAATGGAGTCCAAACGGAATGAAACCTTCGGGAACGTGATTTTCTCATCAGATATGATCCAGGAGACTTGGACCCTCGGTCAAGAAAGGAGGGAGGCGGCCACGAGGGTGGAGGGCACGCCCCCTACCTCGTGGCCCCGGCTACACCGACGCATTCTTCCTCCTATATATACCTATGTACCCCAACAGATCGACACGGAGCCAAAACCTAATTCCACCGCCGCAACTTTCTCAGATCCACGAGATCCCATCTTGGGGCCTATTCCTGAGCTCCAACCGAAGGGGAATCCACCACTAGGGCTTCTACATCATCATCATAGCCTCTCCGACGAAGTGTGAGTAGTTTACTTCAGACCTTCGGGTCCATAGTTAGTAGCTAGATGGCTTCTTCTCTCTTTTTGGATCTCAATACAATGTTCTCCCCCTCTCACGTGGAGGTCTATTCGATGTAATCTTCTTTTTGCGGTGTGTTTGTTGAGACCGATGAATTGTGGGTTTATGATCAAGATTATCTATGAGCAATATTTGAATCTTCTCTGAATTCTTTTATGTATGATTGGTTATATTTGCAAGTCTCTTCGAATTATCCGTTTGGTTTGGCCAACTTGATTGGTAGTTCTTGCAATGGGAGAAGTTCTTAGCTTTGGGTTCAATCTTGCGGTGTCCTTTCCCAGTGATAGTAGGGGCAGCAAGGCACGTATTGTATTGTTGCCATCGAGGATAACAAGATGGGGTTTTTATCATATTGCATGAATTTATCCCTCTACATCATGTCATTTTGCTTAAGGCTTTACTCTGTCATTAACTTAATACTCTAGATGCATGCTGGGTAGCGGTCCATGAGTGGAGTAATAGTAGTAGATGCAGGCAGGAGTCGGTCTACTTGTCTCCGACGTGATGCCTATATACATGATCATACCTAGATACTCTCATAACTATGCTCAGTTTTGTCAATTGCTCAACAAGAATTGCTCACCCACCGTAAAATACTTATGCTCTTGAGAGAAGCCACTAGTGAAATCTATAGCCCCCGGGTCTATTCTCATCATATTAATCTTCCTACGCTTTATTATTGCTTTGCTTTTTTACTTTGCCTTTTATTTTACTTTGCATCTTTATACCAAGAATACCTAAAATATTATTTATCATCTCTATTAGATCTCACTTTCGTAAGTGACCGTGAAGGGATTGACAACCCCTAATCGTGTTGGTTGCGTTGAGCTATTTGTTTTGTGTAGGTACGAGGGACTTGCGCGTGGCCTCCTACTCGATTGATACCTTGGTTCTCAAAAACTGAGGGAAATACTTACGCTACTATGCTGCATCATCCTCTCCTCTTCGGGGAAAACCAACGCAAGCTCAAGACGTAGCAAGAAGGATTTCCGCGCCGTTGCCGGGGAGTCTACGCAAAAGTCAACATACCAAGTACCCATCACAATCCGGTATCTCCCGCATTACATTATTTGCCATTTGCCTCTCGTTTTCCTCTCCCCCACTTCACCCTTGCCGTTTTATTCACCCTCTCTTTTCCGTTTGCCTTTTTCTCGTTCGCTTTTTGCCCGTGTGTTGGATTGCTTGCTTGTCACTATGGCTCAAGATAATACCAAATTGTGTGACTTTACCAATACCAACAATAATGATTTCCTTAGCACTCCGATTGCTCCTCTTGCCAATACTGATTCTTTTGAAATCAATGTTGTTTTATTGAATCTTGTTATGAAAGATCAATTCGTCGGCCTTCCTAGTGAAGATGCCGCTACTCAAATAAATAGCTTCGTGGATTTGTGTGATATGCAAAACAAGAAAGATGTTGACAATGATGTTGTTAAATTCAAGCTATTTCCTTTTTTGCTTAGAGATCGTGCTAAAGCTTGGTTTTCGTCTTTGCCTAAAAATAGTATTGATTCTTGGAACAAGTGCAAAGATGCTTTTATCTCTAAGTATTTTCATCCCGCTAAGATCATCTCTCTTAGAAACGATATTATGAATTTTAAGCAACTTGATCACGAACATGTTGCACAAGCTTGGGAGAGGATGAAATTAATGATACGTAATTTCCCTACTCATGGTTTAAATTTGTGGATGATTATACAAAAAAATTATGCCTGATTGAATTTCGCTTCTAGAAATCTTTTAGACTCGGCCGCGGGAGGCACTTTTATGGAGATCACTTTAGGAGATGCTACTAAACTCCTAGATAATTTATGGTTAATTATTCTCAATGGAACACTGAAAGATCTACTAATAAAAAAGTGCATGCGATAGAAGAAATTAATGTTTTGTGTGGAAAGATGGATGAACTTATGAAATTATTTGCTAATAAGAGTGTTTCTTCTGATCCTAATGATATGCCTTTGTCTACTCTGATTGAGAATAATAATGAATCTATGGATGTGAATTTTGTTGGTAGGAATAATTTTGGTAACAACGCATATAGAGGAAACTTTAATCCTAGGTCTTATCCTAGTAATTCCTCTAATAATTATGGAAATTCCTACAACAATTCTTATGGAAATTTTAATAAGATGCCCTCTGAATTTGAGACTAGTGTTAAAGAGTTTATGAATTCTTAAAAGAATTTTAATGCTTTGCTTGAAGATAAATTGCTTAAAGTTGATGAATTGGCTAGGGCCGTTGATAGAATTTCTCTAGATGTTGATTCTTTAAATCTTAGATATATTCCTCCTAAGCATGATATCAATGAGTCTCTCAAAGCCATGAGAGATTCCATTGATGAGTGCAAGGAAAGAACCGCTAGGATGCGTGCTATGAAAGATGCCTTTATTAAAGCGTGTTCTTCCAATTTCCATGAAAATAAGGATGAAGATCTAAAAGTTATTGATTTGTCCCCTATCAAATCTTTGTTTTGCAATATGAATCTTGATAATGATGAGATTGAATATGATCCACCTTTACCTAGAAGGCATTACAAAAATTCGGAGTTTTTAGATCTTGATACTAAAATTGATTAAAGTGGGGTTGAAGAAAGTAAAACCCTAGATGTTGCTAAACCCACTATTTTGGATTTCAAGGAATTTAATTATGAAATTTGCTCTTTAGTTGATTGTATTTCGTTGTTGCAATCCGTGATAAATTCTCCGCATGCTTATAGTCAAAATAAAGTGTTTACCAAACATATTGTTGATGCCTTGATGCAATCATATGAGGAAAAACTTGAGTTGGAAGTCTCTATCCCTAGAAACATTTATGATGAGTGGGAACCAACTATTAAAATAAAGATTAAGGATCATGAATTTTATGCTTTATGTGATTTGGGTGCTAGTGTTTCCACTATTCCCAAAACTTTGTGTGATTTGCTAGATTTCCGTGATTTTGATGATTGCTCTTTAAACTTGCACCTTGCGGATTCCACTATTAAGAAACCTATGGGAATAATTAATGATGTTCTTATTGTTGCAAATAGGAATTATGTGCCCGTAGATTTTATCTTTCTTGATATGGATTGCAATCCTACATGTCCTATTATTCTTGGTAGACCTTTCCTTAGAACGATTGGTGCAATTATTGATATGAAGGAAGGGAATATTAGATTCCAATTTCCATTAAAGAAAGGCATGGAACACTTCCCTAGGAAGAAGATAAAGTTACCATATGAATCTATTATGAGAGCCACTTATGGGTTGCCTACCAAAGATGTCAATACCTAGATCTATCCTTGCTTTTATGCCTAGCTATGGGCGTTAAACGATAGCGCTTGTTGGGAGGCAACCCAATTTTATTTTTAGTTTTTTGTTTTTGTTTCTGTTTAGGAATAAATAATCCATCTACATTCTGTTTAGATGTGGTTTTATGTTTTAATTAGTGTTTGTGCCAAGCTAAACCTATAGGATCTTCTTGGATAATAGTTATTTGATCTTGCTATAATTTCCAGAAACTTTCGGTTCACGAAAACAATTATTAAAATCACAAGAACGTGATAAAATAGTGATTCCAATTGCTGCTGATCAATAAAAAAATTCCTAGGTCTTCCTATTTTGGCTGAATTGTTTGAGTTCGAGAAGTTTGCGTTAGTTACAGATTACTACAGACTGTTCTGTTTTTGACAGATTCTGTTTTTCGTGTGTTGCTTGCTTATTTTGATGAATCTATGGCTAGTAAAATAGTTTATAATCCATAGAGAAGTTGGAATACAGTAGGTTTAGCACCAATATAAATAAATAATGAGTTCATTACAGTATCTTGAAGTGGTCTTTTGTTTTCTTTCGCTAACGGAGCTCACGATATTTCTGTTGAGTTTTGTGTTGTGAAGTTTTCAAGTTTTTGGTGAAATCTTTTGATGGATTATGGAACAAGGAGTAGCAAGAGCCTAAGCTTGGGGATGCCCATGGCACCCCCAAGATAATCTAAGGACACCAAAAAGTCAAATCTTGGGGATGCCCCGGAAGGCATCCCCTCTTTCGTCCACTTCCATCGGTAACTTTACTTGGAGCTATATTTTTATTCACTACATGATATGTGTTTTTCTTGGAGCATATTGTATTATTTGCATCTTTGCTTGTTAGTTTACCACAATCATCCTTGCTGTACACACCTTTTGAGAGAGCCATACATGAATTGGAATTTGATAGAATACTCTGTGTGCTTCACTTATATCTTTTGAGCTATATAGTTTTGCTCTAGTGCTTCACTTATATCTTTTAGAGCACGGTGGTGGATTTGTTTTATAGAAACCTTTGATATCTCATGCTTCACTTAGATTATTTTGAGAGTCTTAAATAGCATGGTAATTTTCTTAATAATAATAATATGCTTGGTATTCAAGATTTGTAAAACTTTCTTTTGAGTGTGTTGAATACTAAGAAAAGTTTGATGCTTGATAATTGTTTCTAGATATGGAGGTAGTAATATTAGAGTCATGCTAGTTGAGTAGTTGCTAATTTGAGAAATACTTGTGTTAAAGTTTGTGATTCCTGTAGCATGCACGTATGGTGAACCGTTATGTGATGAAGTCGGAGCATGATTTTTTTATTGATTGTCTTCCTTATGAGTGGCGGTCGGGGACGACGATGGTCTTTTCCTACCAATCTATCCCCTAGGAGCATGCGCGTAATACTTTGCTTTGATAACTTGTAGATTTTTGCAATAAGTATATGAGTTCTTTATGACTAATGTTGAGTCCATGGATTATACGCACTTTTCTCACCCTTCCACCATTGCTAGCCTTTCTAATACCGCGCACTTTTCGCCGGTATCATACATCCACCATATGCCTTCCTCAAAACAGCCACCATACCTACCTATTATGGCATTCCCATAGCCATTCCGAGATATATTGCCATGCAACTTTCCACCGTTCGTTTATTATGACACGCTCCATCATTGTCATATTGCTTAGCATGATCATGTAGTTGACATCGTATTTGTGGCAAAGCCACCATTCATAATTATTTCATACATGTCACTCATGAATCATTGCATATCCCAGTACACCGCCGGAGGCATAAACATAGAGTCATATTTTGTTCTAAGTATTGAGTTGTGAGTTGTAAGTAAATAAAAGTGTGATGATCATCATTTTTAGAGCATTGTCCCAAGTGAGGAAAGGATGATGGAGACTATGATTCCCCCATAAGTCGGGATGAGACTCCGGACGAAAAATAAAAAAAAGAATAAAAGAAAAGAGGCCATAAAAAAGAGAAAAGGCCCAAATAAAAAAATGAGAGAAAAAGAGAGAAGGGACAATGTTACTATCCTTTTACCACACTTGTGCTTCAAAGTAGCACCATGGTTTTCATAATAGAGAGTCTCTTGTTTCGTCACTTTCATATACTAGTAGGAATTTTTCATTATAGTACTTGGCTTGTATATTCCAATGATGGGCTTCCTCACATTGCCCTAGGTCTTCGTGAACAAGCGAGTTGGATGCACACCCACTTAGTTTATTTTGTTGAGCTTTCATATACTTATATCTCTAGTGGATCCGTTGCATGGCAATCCCTACTCACTCACATTGATATCTATTGATGAGCATCTCCATAGCCCGTTGATACGCCTAGTTGATGCGAGACTATCTTCTCCCTTTTTGTCTTCTCCACAACCACCATTCTATTCCACATATAGTGCTATATCCATGGCTCACGCTCATGCATTGCGTGAAGATTGAAAAAGTTTTGAGAATGTCAAAAGTATGAAACAATTGCTTGGCTTGTCATCGGGGTTGTGCATGATTTAAATACTTTGTGTGGAGAAGATAGAGCATAGCCAGACTATATGATTTTGTAGGGTTAACTTTCTATGGCCATGTTATTTTGAGAAGACATAACTGCTTCGTTAGTATGCTTGAAGTATTATTATTTTTATGTCAATATTAAACCTTTGTCTTGAATCTTTCGAATCTGAATATTCATACCACAATTAAGAAGAGTTACATTGAAATTATGCCAAGTAGCACTCCGCATCAAAATTTCTCTTTTCATCATTTACCTAGTCAAGGACGAGCAGGAATTAAGCTTGGGGATGCCTGATACGTCTCCAACGTATCTATAATTTTTGATTGCTCCATGCTATATTATCTACTGTTTTGGACCATATTGGGCTTTATTTTCTACTTTTATATTACTTTTGGGACTAACTTATTAACCGAACGCCCAGCCCAGAATTGCTGCTTTTTTTCCTATTTCAGTGTTTCGAAGAAACGGAATATCAAATGGAGTCCAAACGGAATGAAACCTTCGGGAACGTGATTTTCTCATCGATATGATCCAGAGACTTGGACCCTCGGTCAAGAAAGGAGGGAGGCGGCCACGAGGTGGAGGGCGCCCGCTAGGGCGCCTCACCTCGTGGGCCCCCAAAGCTCCATCGACGTACTCCTTCCTCCTATATATACCTCGTACGCACTTCAACATATCGGAATCTGAGCCAAAAACCTAATTCCACCGCCGCAACTTTCTGTATCCACGAGATCCCATCTTGGGGCCTATTCCGGAGCTTCGCCGGAAGGGGAATCCACCATGGAGGACTTCTACATCATCATCATAGCCTCTCCGATGAAGTGTGAGTAGTTTACTTCAGACCTTCGGGTCCATAGTTAGTAGCTAGATGGCTTATTCTCTCTTTTTGGATCTCAATACAATGTTCTCCCCCTCTCTCGTGGAGATCTGTTCGATGTAATCTTCTTTTTGCGGTGTGTTTGTTGAGACCGATGAATTGTGGGTTTATGATCAAGATTATCTATGAGCAATATTTGAATCTTCTCTAAATTCTTTTATGTATGATTGGTTATCTTTGCAAGTCTCTTCGAATTATCCGTTTGGTTTGGCCAACTAGATTGGTAGTTCTTGCAATGGGAGAAGTGCTTAGCTTTGGGTTCAATCTTGCGGTGTCCTTTCCCAAAGGATGAGGGGTAGCAAGGCACGTATTGTATTGTTGCCATCGAGGATAACAAGATGGAGTTTTTATCATATTGCATGAATTTATCCCTCTACATCATGTCATCTTGCTTAAGGCGTTACTCTGTTTTCATTAACTTAATACTCTAGATGCATGCTGGGTAGCGGTCCATGAGTGGAGTAATAGTAGTAGATGCAGGAGTCGGTCTACTTGTCTCGGACGTGATGCCTATATACATGATCATACCTAGATACTCTCATAACTATGCTCAGTTCTGTCAATTGCTCAACAGTAATTCGTTCACCCACCGTAAAATACTTCTGCTCTTGAGAGAAGCCACTAGTGAAATCTATGGCCCTCGGGTCTATGCTCATCATCTTAATCTTCCTACGCTTTATTATTGCTTTGCTTTTTTACTTTGCCTTTTATTTTACTTTGCATCTTTATACCAAAAATACCAAAAATATTATTTATCATCTCTATCAGATCTCACTTTCGTAAGTGACCGTGAAGGGATTGACAACCCCTAATCGTGTTGGTTGTGTTGAGCTATTTGTTTTGTGTAGGTATGAGGGACTTGCGCGTGGCCTCCTCTTTGGATTGATACCTTGGTTCTCAAAAACTGAGGGAAATACTTACGCTACTTTGCTGCATCATCCTCTCCTCTTTGGGGAAAACCAACGCAAGCTCAAGACGTAGCAAGAAGGATTTCTCGCGCCGTTGCCGGGGAGTCTACGCAAAAGTCAACATACCAAAAACCCATCACAATCCCGTATCTCCCGCATCACATTATTTGCCACTTGCCTCTCGTTTTCCTCTCCCCCACTTCACCCTTGCCGTTTTATTCGCCCTCTCTTTTTCGTTTGCCTTTTTCTCGTTCATTTTTTGCTCGTGTGTTGGATTGCTTGCTTGTCACTATGGCTCAAGATAATACCAAATTGTGTGACTTTACCAATACCAACAATGATGATTTCCTTTTGATTCCGATTGCTCCTCTTGCCAATACTGATTCTTGTGAAATCAATGCTGCTTTATTGAATCTTGTTATGAAAGATCAATTCGCCGGCCTTCCTAGTGAAGATGCCGCTACTCATCTAAATAGCTTCGCGGATTTGTGTGATATGCAAAAGAAGAAAGATGTTGACAATGATGTTGTTAAATTGAACCTATGTCCTTTTTTGCTTAGAGATCGTGCTAAAGCTTGGTTTTCGTCTTTGCCTAAAAATAGTATTGATTCTTGGAAGAAGTGCAAAGATGCTTTTATCTCTAAGTATTTTCCTCCCGCTAAGATCATCTCTCTTAGAAACGATATTATGAATTTTAAGCAACTTGATCATGAACATGTTGCACAAGCTTGGGAGAGGATGAAATTAATGATACGTAATTTCCCTTCTCATGGTTTAAATTTGTGGATGATTATACAAAAAAATTATGCCGGATTGAATTTTGCTTCTAGAAATCTTTTAGACTCGGCTGCGGGAGGCAGTTTTATGGAGATAACTTTAGGAGATGCTACTAAACTCCTAGATAATATTACGGTTAATTATTCTCAATGGCACACTGAAAGATCTACTAATAAAAAAGTGCATGCGATAGAAGAAATTAATGTTTTGAGTGGAAAGATGAATGAACTTATGAAATTATTTGCTAATAAGAGTGTTTCTTCTGATCCTAATGATATGCCTTTGTCTACTCTAATTGAGAATAATAATGAATCTATGGATGTGAATTTTGTTGGTAGGAATAGTATTGGTAACAACGCGTATAGAGGAAACTTTAATCCTAGGTCTTATCCTAGTGATTCCTCTAATAATTATGGAAATTCCTACAACAATTCTTATGGAAATTTTAATAAGATGCCCTCTGAATTTGAGACTAGTGTTAAAGAGTTTATGAATTCTCAAAAGAATTTTAATGCTTTGCTTTGATGAATTGGCTAGGAACGTTGATAGAATTTCTCTAGATGTTGATTCTTTAAAGCTTAGATCTATTCCTCCTAAGCATGATATCAATGAGTCTCTCAAAGCCATGAGAATTTCCATTGATGGGTGCAAGGAAAGAACCTCTAGGATGCGTGCTATGAAAGATGCCTTTATTAAAGCGTGTTTTTCCAATTTCCATGAAAATAAAGATGAAGATCTAAAAGTTAATGATGTGTCCCCTATCAAATCTTTGTTTTGCAATATGAATCTTGATAATGATGAGATTGAATATGATCCACCTTTACCTAGAAGGCGTTCCAAAATTCGGAGTTTTTAGATCTTGATACTAAAACTGATAAAAGTGGGATTGAAGAAAGTAAAACCCTAGATGTTGCTAAACCCACTATTTTGGATTTCAAGGAATTTAATTATGAAAGTTGCTCTTTAATTGATTGTATTTCCTTGTTGCAATCCGTGCTAAATTCTCCGCATGCTTATAGTCAAAATAAAGCGTTTACCAAACATATTGTTGATGGCTTGATGCAATCTTATGAGGAAAAACTTGAGTTGGAAGTATCTATCCCTAGAAAACTTTATGATGAGTGGGAACCAACTATTAAAATTAAGATTAAGGATCATGAATTTTATGCTTTATGGTGCTAGTGTTTCCACTATTCCCAAAACTTTGTGTGATTTGCTAGATTTCCGTGATTTTGATGATTGCTCTTTAAACTTGCACCTTGCAGATTCCACTATTAAGAAACCTATGGGAATAATTAATGATGTTCTTATTGTTGCAAATAGGAATTATGTGCCCGTATATTTTATCGTTCTTGATATAGATTGCAATCCTTCATGTCCTATTATTCTTGGTAGACCTTTCCTTAGAACGATTGGTGCAATTATTGATATGAAGGAAGGGAATATTAGATTCCAATTTCCATTAAAGAAAGGCATGGAACACTTCCCTAGGAAGAAGATAAAGTTACTATATGAATCTATTATGAGAGCCACTTATGGATTGCCTACCAAAGATGGCAATACCTAGATCTATCCTTGCTTTTATGCCTAGCTAGGGGCGTTAAACGATAGCGCTTGTTGGGAGGCAACCCAATTTTATTTTTTGTTTTTTGTTTTTGTTTATGTTTAGGAATAAATAATCCATCTACCTTCTGTTTAGATGTGGTTTTATGTTTTAATTAGTGTTTGTGCCAAGCTAAACCTATAAGATCTTCTTGGATAATAGTTATTTGATCTTGCTGTAATTTCCAGAAACTTTCGGTTCATGAAAACAATTATTAAAAATCACCAGAACGTGATAAAATAGTGATTCCAATTGCTGCTGATCAATAAACAAATTGCCTAGGTCGTAAGTGACCGTGAAGGGATTGACAACCCCTAATCTCATTGGTTGCGTTGAGCTATTTGTTTTGTGTTGGTACGAGGTACTTGCGCGTGGCCTCCTACTGGATTGATACCTTGGTTCTCAAAAACTGAGGGAAATACTTACGCTACTCTGCTGCATCATCCTCTCCTCTTCGGGGAAAACCAACGCAAGCTCAAGACGTAGCAGGGGCGGCGATGACGGCGGCGCTCTAGCTAGGTGCCGTCACATCGACCAGCTTCACGCGGCTGGCACGGTGGTTGGAGGCGGGCCCGGACCGTCTTCACGAGTGGCGGGTTTCCGTCGCCCGTGCCAGCACCGAGATGGCACTCCGGTTCGCGGTGTCATGGCATCCAGACTTGGCGTTGGATGCGTGGATGGGCCAGCGGCCTGGCTCGGTGAGCCAGCTGTAGGTGGAAGCCGGACGAATCGCCGCCCGTGCCAGCTACATCGCCGCGTTCGCCTTCCATGACGAGTTCCAGCTGGAGCGGGCAGAGGATGGTGGAGTCGTGCCTACCAATGACTACGGCCTTCTTTTGGATGACCCGGAGGGTAGCTCCGAGGAGACGGATGTCTACCGTTACGCGGACGCCGGGGAGGAGGATACTAGCACTTCTGCAGACCCGGGGGTTGTGCGCTCTGGCGGAGGCGATGCCTGATTTTTTAACTTTATGAAAAATTTCTATTAGGTAGCAGGTCCACCCACCCACTGGGGGTTTGACTGGGTGTAATGAACTCTGCCCTTGAGCCTGTTTAAATTTATGATGTATGAGCTGCGTGACTATTTGCGCCTTTGCTTCTCGTTTTTGGGAGCTGTTTTCTTGCAACCTTCCCCCTTTAGGCTTCGCCCCCGCGAGTCTGACGGCCAAGGCTCTGGTCCGTGACAAGGGGTTCGGCTTTGAGAGGGATGTGTAGTACTTGTGCTTTTGAAATGCTGAGCGTGGGCGAAACACTCACTGGGCCGGCTGGCGGCAATCCGGCGGGGCCGGGTTGGCGGGCAGCCGGTCGTGCGACAACTTAAAGTGGTGAGGCCGGGTCGAGCAATCCGTGATATGCGGAAACTTTTATGGATGTCTGCGCTTTTGCTTCTCGTTTTTAGAGTCGTTTTCTTGTAACACTACAAAAAAAGACACATCCGTGACATTTTGAGCCGAACGAATTTTTTTTCTGTCATACATATGACACTTCTATGACAATAATTGTGACAAAACCCGGTATCATCATAGATGTGGTGGGCTTCTACTTCTATGACAAAAAATCATGACAGAAAATGTGTTTTTCGTCACTGGCGGGCGGAGACGCAGCTTGCATGACATTCTTAGGGCCGTCCATGACGGAAAAACCGTGGTAGAAGCGAGGGGAGGAAAATTTCGGGAGTTCCGGTTACGGTGGGAGGTCGGGGCCGAGCGATGCGCTGCTTTCTCTCGTACACGACGCTGCTGCAGTGTGCGAGGTATTGGCTCTAATCAACCCGAAGCGAGGCGTTGGGCTCTAATCGAACCCGGCGATTGCTGCGAGCTACGCGTTCTTCGAACCCGAGCTATCGATCGATGGTCGTTAATCAACCCGATCGAGCGATTCCTTCGCTATCGCTGCTAATCAAGCCGATCGATGCTGCCTCTGGGATGAGCGATGAGTGTTGCGGGGGGGTTGGTTGAGCGATGGCGGTGGCGTTGCCTCTGGATGAACAGGACCCCGTGGTGTGGTGGAGGGCTGGATGAACAGTAGACGATGGAGGGTTGCCCGTGGAGGGGTGGTTGAAGATGACCCCGTGGTGGGGAGGGCTGGATGAACAGTAGACAGTGGAGGGGTGGTTCAACAGTAGCCGGTGGAGTAGCGCGCGGTGGAGGCTGGATGAACAGGAGCCCATGGAGGCTGGAGGAGGTCGACGGTAGCCCGTGGAGGCTGGAGGAGGTCGACGGTGGAGATGAACAGTGTCCCGTGGAGTCCCGTTTTACAGTACGCCACACCCCTCCCAATAAACAGGACCCCGTTTCGACCGTAGCGCTCCAACACAGGTCCGTTTCGTCCGTTTTGCGGTACGCCACACCCCTCTCGATAATTAGGACCCCCGTTTCGACCGTAGGAGGTCCGTTTCCTCCGTTTTGCGTTACGCCACACCCCTCCCGATCAACAGGACCCCCGTTTTGACCGTAGGAGGTCCGTTTCCTCCATTTTGTGGTACGCCAGGCCCCTCCCGATCAACAGGACCCCGTTCCGAACGTAGGAGGTCCGCTTCTCTCACAGCGGTACGCCAGTCTCGCTTCCATCGCCTGTTCCGGCCCAAGCCCACCCAATGAACACGACCACGCATTCCGCTCCGACCCAGCCGGTTGGCTCCCACGCTGCTTGCCTTCCGATGAACACGACGCATTCCGTTGCCTCCCCATGAACATGAGGACGACGCTGTTTCTCTGTTCCGACCCAGCCATGTACACGAGCCCTGGCCATACGTATGCGCGAGTAGGCGTTCGAGACCCTGCCCGTATGTACGTACGTGGCCGTATTTTCTATCTTGCACCCTGGCCGCTGTACGTACGTGTACATGCTACGTGCGCGCCTCTACTACGACACGTACGCGCCTCTACTACGACACGTGCACGCCTCTACATCGACCAGTATATATGTACGTACACGTTCGCGACCAGAATGACAACACTACGTACGCTTCGACCAGGTGGGTCCCGACTGTCAGACACTTCCTTGCGTGCGAAGATGTAGCTGGTGGGTCCCAGCAGCCGTGGGGAAACGCGTTGTTTTCGCGAACACGGTGGCCCGTCCGGTGGGTCCCCGCTGTCGGTGGAGGAATAATTATTTTCCGCGTAATAAGGAGGCACTTCCTTGCTGCGGCCGTGGACCCAGCTGTCAGCCTCTCCACGTACAGTACACGTCCGATGGAAGTCGTTCCTTGACCACGTTGACCACGCCGCGCCAAGAGCACCAGGGCGGTAGACGACGGCGAGGCCTAGGAAGGGGACGACGGGGAGCCGGGGAAGACACGGCAGGGGAAGCCCGTGCGGAGAGGAGTACGAGGGTTCACTGGTTCGGCTGCGGTGTAAGGCTGCCGTTGCCGCAGGGCCTGGCCAGCGGGAATAGTAGGGGGCGGTGAGGCCTCCGCGTCAGCATATCCGGCCACGGGAGGCAGGAGCATGCGGCACGACCGGCGCTGCTTTGGGCGGCTGGAGCAAGAAGACACGAGGTTGAATAAGCACTACGGCCGTTGGATGGACATCGTACGGTCACTGGAGCTAGAATCATTTATATGGACTAAGTTGACAAAGCCCTCCGTCCCCGTCAACTTAGTAGGCCCACAAGTCAACCTCCCACCAAGGTGGGTCCCAGCTAGCAGGGGGGTATTCATTTTTTTGTGCGTAATAAGGAGGCACTTCCGGTGGGTCCGAGTTGACAGCAGGGGGAACGTTTTTTTTCATGAAATACGGTGGCCCGTCGGGTGGGTCCCAGCAGTCAGGGGCAAATGTTTTTTTCGGGAAATACTGGTGGCCTGTCCGGTGGGTCCCTGCTGTCAGGTGGAGGAATAATTATTTTCCGCGTAATAAGGAGGCACTTCCTTGCGGCTGTCGTGGACCCAGCTGTCAGCCTCTCCACGTACAGTATTCTTCCGATGGAATTCGGTCGTTGACCACATTGACCACGCCGCGCCGAGAGCACCACGGCGGTGGACGACGGTGAGGCCTAGGAAGGGGGCGACGGGGAGCCGGGGAAGACGCGGCAGTGGATGCCCACACAGAGAGGAGTACGAGGGTTCACTGGTTCGGCTGCGCTGCCGTCGCCGCAGAATAATAGGGGGTGTGGGTGAGTGGAGTGGAGAGATGTCCTAGCCAGCGGTGGGAGTAGTATGGGGGCGGTGAGGCCTCCGCGGCAGCACAGCCGGCCACGGGAGGCAGGAGCAGGCGGCACGACCGGCGCTGCTTTGGGCGGCTGGAGGAAGAACACCAGAGGTTGAAGAAGCACTACGGCTGTTGGATGGACATCGTACGGTCAGTCGAGCTAGAATCGTGCATATTGACTAAGTTGACAAAGCCCTTCGCCCCCGTCAACTTAGTAGGCCCACTATACCGGGTCCCAAATAGCGGGGAGTATTAATTTTTTGTGCATAATAAGGAGGCACTTCCTTGCGTGCGAAGATATAGCTGGTGGGTCCGAGGTGTCGCCAAGAACGCTTTTTTTCATGAAATACAGAGGCCCTTCGGTGGGTCCCGTGTCACCGGAGGAATCATTATTTTGCGCTGTAATAAGGAGGCATTTCCTTGCGTATGTGGACCCAGCTGTCACCTCTCCACGCAAATCCACTTCAGATGCATGTCGGTCATCGACCACGTTGACCACGCCACGCCGAGAGCACCGTGGCGGTGGACGACGGTGAGGCCTAGGAAGGAACGACACGGAGGCGAGGAAGACTTCGGCGATTGTTTACCACGCGAGGGGAGTACGACCGCAAGGGTTTACTTGGTTCGTCTGCCGTCACGGAGAATAACAGCAGTGTGGGACTGTGGGTTTGTAGAGGGATTGCTAGGCCAGCGATGGGAGTACGGTGGGGCGGTGAGGCTCAAGGCCACAGCACAGCCGTCAAGGGAGGAGGGAGTAGGCAGTCCCGCCGGTGCTTGTTTGAGCGGCTGGAGCAGGAAGAGCAGAGATTGAAGAAGCACGACGGCCGTTGGATGGACATCCAACAGTTTACAGGCCATCTGTGGAAAGCTTCAAATCTTTGGAAAACAGCATACAACCCATCTGCCATTATTTCAAATAATTTACACCCCATTTGCTAATTCTTACGGGTTTTTTTGGAGCCCATATTCTTTTTATTAGCATTACAGCCCATATTGTGGCCATGGTTAAAAAATTATACGAAATTTTGCATATGTCGGTCTTGATCGAACTGTTTTTAATCCCGAAATTTCGAGTCACATTCAGACTGATTTTAAAAATAAATGTATATCAATATAAAATCCAATAAATTGTCCACGCATAAAAATCAATGCAATTTAAAATCTCGAAATGAAAAAAAAGATATTTGAAACTAATTGCCGGTTTGATGTGTTTTAAAAATGTACATCCCATTTCTCATTACATATAGGCCATTTTCTCAGCCAGCCCGAATGAAGCTCTCCTCGTCTTGAAAGATTTGCAGCCCAACAGGCCTGATAAAGCGACTTACTTGACAAATCACAAAAAACTGGGCTAGCCATTTTTAGAAAGAAAAAAAACTACTGGGCTGGTCTGTGGTAAACATAAAAGAAAAGGTTGTCTAGACAAAGCTAGAGTGTCCCAATAGCCCAGCTTGACACCTCGCCTGGCCTCAAAAACAAATTAGATAAATGCCACTCCAATTATGGCGATTCATAAAAATGCCACTGCAATTTCCAAACTTTGAAAAATGTCACTGTAATTTTTGCAAAATTTGAAAAATGCCACTGCAGTTTGCAAACTTTGAAAAACGCCACTCCAGACTTCGAAAAATGCCATTAGAAATGGCATTTTTCAAAGTTTGGAAACTGCAGTGGCATTTCTCGGATACACCAGATTTGGAGTGGCATTTATCAAATTAACCCAAAACAAAAATAACTGGGCGAGCTGCTGGGTCCCTGGTGTCACCGCTCACAGTACATTCTCTCGCTTATTGACTACGTTGACAATGGCATGGGACCCAGATGTCGAATCCACTAGGAGGAGCCATTTTTTATTGGCTTGAAATAAGGAGGCACTTGCTTATGCATCGCCATGACCTTGGCGGGTCCCTGCTGTCATCCTCTCCATGTACAATCATCTCCTGATTGTGTACGCGTCAACTTGCTAGGCCCACAAGTCAGCCTCTAAACCCGTGGAGGACAAATACAACCCATTTAAAAGGCTTTCTAGACAGGCCATCTGTGGTACACGCTAAACGCCGGCACCGGCGTCCTGCGCCTCGCCTCGGACTTGCAAGAGGTGCGATAGGGCGCGTTTCTCGCACGCGTTGGCCCTTTCCATGCCGGCGTGGTCCACCGAAGCTTCGGCTTCCAAGCGGGAAACCCACTTGACGAGCTGGTAGTAAAAATCGGCGTCGCGAACGCGTGCGTGCCCGACAGCCTCCAGGGCTATTTGCCAGGCGCCGACCTCCACGTAGTCGGCCCAGTTGTGGGCGCTCTGCTCGCGACTCAGAGCGTCGGTGCGCTGCTGCTCCATGTCCCGCTGGCGGCACAAATCGGCGATACGCTGCTCCTCCGCCAGGCGGTCGTGCTCCAACAACTCCTGCTCCTCCGCCATGCGGTCGCGCTCCAACAACTCCTTGATCTCCGCATTGCCATCTAAAGACAGATAGAATGCCTACTCCCTCCGTCTGCCTTCTGGTGAAAAACCGAACACTAGTTCCGGCGGTGACCGCCTCGTCGCCGCTTACCGCGACAAAGGGGGCATGGCGGACGTGGCGAGCGACGCCGGGCCGGTGGGGGCTTATGAGGATATGGCGAAGTTGGGTCACGGTGGCACCGGAGAAGGCCGGAAACAAGATTTATAGGGGAAGGTAGCGCGACGGTCATCGGAATTCAATGCATAATGGCTTAGCGCCAAATTGCCGTGGAAAACTAGAGAAACTGAAATTATTATCGTGCCGCCCCGTCCGCTCTGGGTCGCACGCCGGCATGGCGGTCAAACGAGTGCACTCGAATCATCTCCTCCTTGTCAATAATGATTCCACGGATTTAAAAAGCCCGCAACAATTAAAGCGTATCTTTTTCGCATCGCTTAGTTGCCTTAATTATGGCCGGCTGCATGCAGGCACTCGTAATCGCCGCAGGCAAGACGCTGAAGCAGCATGCAACGAGTCGCAGCCGAGGGCACGCATGCAGCCACTTAAATCGCTGGAATTAATTAGGCTTAAACTTCGCATGCCGTTAATTATTGCCATGCCTTGGTCTTGCTGCTTTGCTCACGGGACTAATAAACCCGGACGGAGGGAGTACCTTGGTTGGTGAGAGGTTTGAATTAAGCCCCGCAAAATGGAAAGGAGGTACTAGTAATGCGTGCGTGATCCGCTATTTATTCGTGTAGGATCGAGTAGGTCGTTTCTTGAATTGAGCCCCGCAAACCGGAAAGGAGGTAGTACGTGCGTGATCCGCTATTTATCCGTGTAGGATCGATAGTGTAGCTTGTCAGTTTCTTCAGAGGTAGGCATTTTTATCCGTGTAGGATCAATAGTGTAGCTTGTCAGTTTCTTCAGAGGTAGGCATTTTTATTCAAAAAACTGCCACTTCGCATCTTGCGTCGCAAATAAAACTGCCAGGAGCGCATCTGTGACTAGCTAGTGATCGATTAGTAACTTGTAAACACTGAGCGAACAGAAATAAGTAACTGTTAAAGCATCTCAATGATTCACAGATCATATACAAATATGTAGCTCCAAAAGCAAAGATCAGCCACTTCGGATCTTCCGTCGCAACTAAAACTAACTAGTACGATTCCCATACACAAGATCAACATGTTAATGCATCTCAATGATTCATAGATCATATACAAATATGTAGCTCCGAAAGCAAAGATCTGGAAAAAACATCTAATCTTCCTACTAACATGGATGCTTCTCTTGGCCAACATTCACTACGGACTGAAAGACAAATTTGTTTGTGAAGTCTACAATTCCTCTTGCAAACGTAAGTGGTTTCACCAACAGCTGGAACCATGAGAATGAACCACACATGATGGAGGAACATCCACTACAATATGATTTGGTCTTCTCTCGATCACACCGCAAGACTATTTTTGGAATACAAACTTTAACTTAGGCAAGATGATGCCCATTGCATAATCAGACCAAAGCAATGAAGCACCTAGTGTTGGCCAAGAATAGTACAAGATTACTTTTCTCTGCAGTCCATGAAGTGACTATCCAATCTTTGTGTCTATTTTCAAATGGCAATGCATGTAGTGACTATACTATTCTCTTGTGTAGTTCAACCAAAATTATGGACACTTTGTTTGTTTGCAAATAGCAGCAGGCGGAACATCTCTGCGCACAAATATCAAGCAGCTAGTAAACATATACCACACCATGTTCATAGTGATGGAAGAGGTGAAATCGATACAACCGAAATTGAGCATCCAATCATTGAATCCTGTCCTGCACCTCCAATGTAGGTCCACCCTGCCAATAAATTCACATGCAAACCACTAGTATTACTATCTAATGACAAGACAAAAAGAGTAGCAAGATAGTAGCAAACCATGTACCTTCGTAATGAACAGCTCATAGTGCCACCAATTGGATATAAAGGTTTGGAAAAAACATGCTCCTAATGTTGAACCAGTTGGACTTTTTGTGCAGTTCCACTAAAATCGAGCATCCCTGTTTGCATAGATATTGAAAATGTGATTACTACAAAAGTGGCACTAGTTGAAGCATAGACTCACAAATATAAGCATTCCAATTTCTTAATGGGAAAAGGTAGCAAGAATGTTTCTAACCACCTGTTTTAAGGAATAAATAAAAGCAGCAATGACTAATGTCGAGGAAGGCATACATAGTTTTTTCTGAAAAACTGAGCCATTCTCGACCTTTTCCTCTTCTTTTAAGCAAATTTTGTGCAGTTCTACTAAAATAAAATGCCATCACTGCCTTGACAATTCAAAGGACACTGCATAAAAGTAAATGACTTAACATTACATCATGATGTCGTGTATGTAGTCGACAGCATTAGAGACAAACATACGTACCTCCTCCGATAACATAATGAACATTAATTTTAACAAAGGTGTGACTAGCTTTACCGGATAATTTGAGTGAACTCTACACCTCTCGTTTCCTTAATATAAGACGTTTTCGCGGTTCAGTTTAAAGTACCCAAACGCCTAGTATTTAGAAAAATAGGTAGTAGTTTTCTTGAGCACATATCCGGGAAAGCTTGCCACACTTTATTTATGTCCATACGCTAATGCAACACCATTCGAATACTACAAATATACATTAATCCAAAGGGCTAGTGCAACAATAGAGTAGTTAGTTTATTACGGTACAATACAATGGTTTTACCGAACAGATTTCAATAAACTCTAGCACCTTTGGAAGGTTTCTATAAGAATTAACAATACAAAATGTAAAGGTAACAAGTTTCAAAGATTGGTATACTAGTTGTGCATGAGCATTAAACCAAATACAAAAGTCTGAAGGTAACTAGCATTATTAACTAATGACAAGATAAAAAATTGCAAACCATGTACCTCCAAGGTAAATATCATTTCAACTCCGGGACCTTAAAATTGCTATCCCAATCTTGATAATCGATCGAACATAAAAACTTGATCGAACGAATCAAGAGAACAAATGGAGGAGGAGGTGCCCACTTGACCTTTCCTCTTGTCATGCAGTTTAACCAAAATAAAATGACATCAGCCTTGGCATTTTGGTGACACTGCATACAAAAAATTAACTTATCTCATGAAAGTGAGGTATGTAATCTATAAGCATTAACAAAGGCAAAAATCTGAAGGTAGTAACAAGTTTCATCGTTGGTATAATCGGGTCAGTGCAACAACATTAGAATGCCTTAGCTGAAAAATCTTTAATACATCCACAATCAACAACTAACCCTGAAATAATCCAAAGGACATTAAATGGCATTGCTTAAATTTATCGGTGGCATTAGACTGAGAGCGGCATTAGTTAAATGTGGCATCACTTTAGCAGTAGCATTGCTTGACTTGACTGCTGGCATTATACTAACAGCAAAAAAAGTGGCAATAAGAGCATGGGAGGCCCATTCGGACAGTGGGCGCACCAGTACGATGTACCTCCACGGACGCAGAGTGGTGAGGGAGGTATGGTTGCCCAGAGCAACAAATATCCAGGCAGCATATGTGGATTATGTCCCATTTTTGTTCTCTTTAGCCACCTTTTTCCTATGTGAGGACAACAAACCTATCGACCTGGTCATTCTCTATTGCGTTGTCATGCCTTTCTACCCTTCTTCAACCAAGAGACACGAGACTCGTTCCTTAGCTACTGAGTTTCCCCTGTTCAACCTAGATGCGGTTTCGATGCCTACTCTCTTGGACAAGACAGTCTCCCTTCATTTCCTTATTCAACCCGCATATGGATTAATCTGCATGAAGTAGGGTTTCCTTTAATAGTGCAAATTATGGTTTTCGTCAAGGCCAGCAGAAAGCAGAGGATAGCAAATTGGGAAGATGGTGGAGTGGAAAAGATCCACATGCAACGACGTGGCAGATGGGGCAATAGAACAAGGGTATGGTTCAAAAGAGGTAGCATACCCGAGGGTCGGCGGGAAGTGGCTTGGCTCGTGGTCGCCGCCCTCCGCACACACTCACGACATGAAGCTTGGGAACGGAGGCCATCCTGCCGCTGGTGCTAGGGTCCGAGAGGACGGCCTTGTCGTCGATTGCATGACCTCGCCGCCGCGACGAGCAAGGCCAACGCCAGCATCGTCCTTTTCTTCTCCGGCGGATCTGTGACCACCCGTGAGGAGGGAGAGAGGGGCCGTCTTTTTTAGATCTGGAGAGAGGGTGGTAGTGTGAGAAGCAAGTGGGCAGCCCTTGGCAAGAAAGCGCTGAAGCTCCAGCCTATATATCTTTTTTATACTACTAGTACTAGAGGTGGAGTAGTGGTAGACTAGTTTATATTTTCTCTGCGTACAGTACCAGTTAGTCGTGCTTCAAAATTGAACGGCACGCCATTAAAAAATAAAGGTCGATAACTAATGCGGCACCTCGGGCCAACGCGGCCAGATCACATTTTGCACGAGAAATTACACACCATGTTTCGTTGACATGTGGTCCCGTTCCAACATATCCACTACTGGGGAAAACCCTAGCAGCAGCGCGGGTGGCCGTGCTACTAATAAGGCGCTACAGCTAACTTGTAGTAGTAGCGCGGTCCGCATCTGCCGCTACTATCGATGATTTATATCGCAGCGCTTTTTCCTAACGCACTACTATTAGTTAGTCAGAGCGATTTCGCAGCCCCTCGCCATCGCTATATCTTTCATCTTCCCTTTCAGTTTCCCTTTCAAACACTAGATACTAGGTACTACTACTAGATATAAAATTCATAAACCATTACTGGGTAGTACTCCCTTCGTTCCAAATTACTCGTCGTGGTTTTAGTTCAAACCACGATGAGTAATTTGGAACGAAGGGAGTACTAGATAACAATTTCATCCATAGTCAATATGCATCCTCAAGCAGTACAAGGTCATATCAATGGCGATCATCATATGTAGTTCTAGATGATATCAACGACAATCATCATATGTAGTTCTAGATGATATAGCCACACACACATATGTAGTTCCAGATGATATAGCCACACACACATATGTAGTTCTAGATGATATAGCCACACACACATATGTAGTTCTAGATGATATCAAAGACAATTATCATCCTCAAGCCTGGGCGGTTGGTGTTCCTGATAGTAATTAGGACGGCCTGTCCAACACGAAGATTCTTGCCATCGAGGAATTTCTTCCACCCAACCGAGTTTAAGTGTGTGCGACCGTCCGTGTCCACGCGGTAAGTACAGGTTGTGACGGAGCCCTTGCAAGAAGGCGTAGTCCATCCGAGCCTTCTTCATCGTGCTCGATAACATAACTCATGATATGCTCTTTGCCAATTTCTGAATAAGAAAAACATATCAATTAATAAATAGCCTCGCAAATAAGTACATATGGATTATCTACACTATTAATAGTTTCCTTAGATTCTACACTAATAAGCATGTGATCGAACTCTACACTAAAACATATCATCGACTAGATTCAACACAACATACCATACCATTGGATTGTACACTAAGTATTTCATCGGATAATTTGCATCAGTAAGTATAACATACCATATCATGTCGATCAACCATGGTATTTGTCGGCGGGTCACGAATGGCACCCCGACAAAGTCAAGCACGTGGCGGATTATGTCCCACAGTTGGACACCTCCTCCTCGCTTTCAGCCTTGTTCTTTGAGCTACGATGGCTTCATGAAGTGGGTCTTCATCATCTTCATCGAGTGGGTCCTCATTATCTTCATCATCTTCATCATCTTCGTCATCTTCATCATCTTCCACCAGGTTGAGATAAATGACAGCCAGCTTGGGTCTTTCTGCTCTGAAGGAGAAGCTGATCAACTCACCACTAGTAATATGCATGCGAGCGACGAAACGGGCCCATCCATTTCCTCCAATCTGTGACATATTGCGTCCTTTCTCGACCTCCATAGTGTACGGCCCCCCAGGAGCCTCAAATGTCACAGTGTCTCCTGTCAGCTTGTTGAATTTCAACCTCACATTGCATGGGACGATCTGTGTAAAATAAGCAAAATGACAAAACAGTAATGCCATCACTAAAAATAAAATAGTTATTACATTTCATCTAATTTCTTACCGCCGCATGACGAAAATTAGGCTGGAAGTAGATGCCGAACAGCTTGCTGGGCCAGTAAGGTTGTCAAGCACCTTGACTTGCATAGTCGACATAGTGGTTGTGGTGGTGGCGACATTTTTCCTAAAGCAATATGAGTAAAGGATTAACGATCCACTTCACAAGAAAGAAAAACAGTAGCATGTGATATTTTTGGTTCTTCCGCGAGAAGCAATTTGATGGACAATTATAATCCTAAGATCTACGTATTAGCATGTGATATTTTTGGTTCTTCCATGAGTAACATATTAGATGACAAGGTACCACCTACATTTTGCCAAAAAGTAACTTATAAAAAACAAAAGCAACTACGCACCTATCCATGTATAGAAAAAATAACAATAAAATGGTGCATACTAAATCAACTAAATGAACTAGTCTACTAAATCAACTAAATCAAAATGTTCTAAATCAACTAAATCAACTAGCCTACTAAATCAACTAAATCATATCAACTAAATCAAAATGTCCCAAATCAACTAAATCAACTAGCCTACTAAATCAACTAAATCATATCAACTAAATGAAAATGTTGCATATGAACTAGCCTACTAAATCAAAATGTAGCAGGCATGAGGGAGAAGGAGGGGCGACTCGAGGAGGGAGAAGAGAGTATACGGAGGAGGAAGGCGGAGCGAGGAGGAGCCGACCCCGGCCAAAGTGGAGGGAGGACGGAGGAGGAAGGCGGAGCGAGAGGAGGTTGGCCGGGCCAAAGGAGGGAGGACGGAGGAGGAAGGCGGAGCGAGGAGGGGCCGGCCAAGGGCGCAGTGGAGGGAGGACGGATGAGGAGGCCGGGCACCGAGTCCAACAAGGAGGAGGAGGTGACGGCGCGCAGAGGGAGGAGGGGCGATGGGGGAGGACCGACGCGGGGGATTGAGAGGGGATCCAGTCAGTGTGTGACTGTGAGTGGATCGGATTTTGTAGTAAACTTAGCAGTAGCGCTTATTGGAGAAATGCGTTGCTACTATGCACCGTAGCAGTAGCGCTCGTTGTTATAACGTGTTGCTGCTATAACTAGCCTCACGGCGGCCTCGTGGGAATTATAGCAGTAGCGCTTCTTTGGGCGGGCGCGCTACTGCTATATTTATTTCAGCAGCGAGTTAAGCTCGACCTCGCTACTGCTAATTAGCAGCAGCGCCTTATTTTAAAGCATGTTGCTGCTAAGATTCTGTGTATAGGCTTTTCCCTAGTAGTGATCAGTGAGACGACGGCGAGTAGTAGGAGTATTTCTGAACGGACGTGTAGGCCGGGGCGCCTCTTCGTGAACCGTGGCAAACTGGCAACCGTCCACCGACTCTTCGCCTTTCCCTCTTGATTTGGAACTGCTGTCGCACGCTCTTCCTCTCCCTCCTCCATTTTCCTTTAGCCCTTCACCCTTTCTTCTGCCATTGTTTGATCATCTTCTCCATGGAGGGAACAGGCCGGAAACGACCCCGTTATTCTTGCCCCGATCTGAAAGATGACGTGGTGGAGGAACTCATTGATCGGTGCGACGTCATCACCTCGGCTAGCATGGCAGGTTTGTTCAAGCCCATTCTCGACTCAACTAATAACATCATTACAAGGAACCCAAGAGTCAAGGAGCGGTTTGATCTCCCTATCTTCTTCGTCAGGACCTCGATGATCGGGCGCCCGGACGACGGAGGCCTCGCCTATGCAAGATGATGCCGCTTGATAATGATACGTAGGATGTTAAGATGCCATCGCTGAGGGCAAGGCTTGGGCAGGCGCAAACGGAGATTGGGTTGTTTACATTGGGTCCAATCATGAAAGTGGGAACTTGTGAATGTGTACACTCGTGATCGGGTTCCACTTCCAAAAATCTCAGCAGATCGCCCAGAGGTTGAGCACACCGGTATTGTACGCATCGCTCAAATACAATCATGGTGACTGTCTTCTACGGAAGATAGCAATTTGTCGAGTTCCCAACCGCTCTTGGAATTAGAACAACTATGAAGTTGTTGCTATCTTCGACAAGCTTGTTGCCATCCTTGGTGGTTTGACTCGATGGATATTGCTCAAAAATCAGTTTCTGTACACGGATGAGTACTGTGATGCAATTCAATACGAGGGCCTTGTGTTTGCTGCCACCACTGTGGCAATCGCTTTTGCATGGGATCCTCGTAGTTTCGCACGCTTGTCTTCCACCATAATTATAATTGTTTCATCCACATGCATGCGGGTTAGCAAGTTTCCCTTTACTAATTAACCTTCTTCTTGTGTTTCCAAGGTCATGTGAACATCCCACCACCTATACTTGAAAAAATTTATAACCAAGGGGGAGATGACATGGTGATGATCACGAGCATGAGGACGAGCAGCGCCCATATACTTTGTGGCGCCTGGTAACTAATTCCGATGGATCACCTCTTCTTGTGTGTATACAACCCACTGATGATGTTAGTGCTAAGGAAGCAGGTGTAGTCTCCCATGGTCGCACTCTCTGGACCTATTCCAACACCCATTGCATGGTATCCGGGATGGATACTAGTGTGCTAGCGCCAACTCCTTCTCCCTGGTACAGAATTGATAGTCTTGGAGAAAACTCTCTCTTCCTTGGACAAAACTATCCGATGATGGTGAAAGGCGATCCAACTGCTGTTGACACAACGTTACTAGTACCATTTATGAGAAGCAATTGTGTCTATATCTCGGACATTTGGGTGGTTCCCTACCCTGGTACTGATATAGTAGGCCGCTTCAACATGGATGATCAGTCCTGCATTGGTCTCCAGATCGACAATGGATGGCCCGTCCTAGAGAATCACTTGTGGTTCAAAGCAAGCGTTTCCAACACCGAGGAATGGTTGAGTTGAAGTTCATTTCATTGCTTGTTATTTTTTGTATGGTTAAAATTTAGTATTTATAATGTATCCTCGTTGTCGATGTGGGTTGATGACCTATTGTATGTAATAAAATGATATGCCTGTGATAAACTTACTAAATTTATGAATGGCTTTCGAGTCGCTTCTCTGAGTGAGTGGTGCGACGAGGCAAAAAAATATTTTCTGAATACATAATTGTATGTGCATTGCAACAGATTATCGGATGAGGCCAATCAACAATAGTAGTACACTATTTGTACTAGCTTAACATGCTTCACGCGTCGGGCGGGTGTTTTTATTGTAGCCATATGTTAATGTGTTCGCTGTAGGAGTAAGTAGTAGGAGTAGTAGGGTGGCATGGGACAGAACAAGCATTCACGTCCAGGAGTACGGCACACGCCACCACCACGACATCCATCTGACACCATATTATTTCTAGGAGTCCGTGCTAGAGCAATCTCTTCAACCTCGTCATTTCTCTAACTTCAGCCATCGCTACGGGCAAGGGCGAGGTGGGGTTTGCCGATAGTCGGTTTCCTTAATCATGTCCCACTTGTAAGGCCAACTCCAACGACGACCCCAAACGGACCTTCGCTTTGCATTTAACTCCAACAATAATTTTGACTAGAAAAGCAAGACCAAAGAAAACAAGAACCACAAGAATACATTTTACTACTCCTCGTAAGTTGGATTAGTGCCTTCTCGATGCATTCATTGTTGATCTGCGGAGGCTCGATCTTGCATGCTTCTTTCTTCTTCGAGTGTAAAGAAGTAGACGTTGCTTCCTCGCATCTAGTCTCATGTCTAGCCTCTATTCTAGTAGGATTATCAACAAGTGCACTAATCTCATCTCTAGCTTCATGCTAGCTAAAAGTGATAGAACATCTACTAAATTGCGCTCTATCAATATATGGATGTACTCTTCTTCCCAATACAAAAACTTGCATCCATTCTACTCCCTCCGTTGCACAATACATGCTTTCTATTTGTCAAAATATATATGTATCTAGACATGTTTTAGTATATAGGTACATCCATTCTTGGACAAATGGAGGTCAATTATTTTGGAACGGAGGGAGTACACAATAAATTTTTTAAGTTAGCACAACTAGTCTAATCCAAGAGCACAACCGAAGATTTGGTTGGGTTCTTCCTCCTTTTGCCGACACGTGGGACATCCAGATCCGTGTCGTGTCATGAAAGAAAATAGAGTGGTAGTTGAAGCCACGAGATGTGCATCTTGGGTTAAATCAGTAAATAGAATCTTACTACTCTTGAGTACCTCCAAAAGCGGCCACCGAAGATCTTTATTGATTTGTTTTTCATCACCAAAGACGCCGAGGTGAAAGATGTGCAGGTTCGATTGGGTCCGCTATGCGTTTTCAGCGACATGTGGGACCGCATGTGAGCAAACAGACGATGGGCTCCGGCGCATCCGGCCGGCCGAGAAGAGAGATAGAGGAGGGCTGAGCACGGACTGCAGGAAATTTGTTCTACGTACCTCGATATAGGCTCGATATAGTGGGGTGGATGGGCCATAACTAGCATTCACGTCTAGCAGTACGGCACACGCCACCCACACGAGTCCCATCCGACACCAATTTTCTTGGAGTCCATGCTACAACCATCTCTTCTCCCTCCTGTTTTCTCAGCCATCGCGCGGTGGGCGGGGTGGGGGTTTGCCGATAGTCGGTTTGCTCAACTGCGGTCCCACTTGTAAGTGAAAATGCAGCACCGCACGCATTCCCGCTTGAGCGGCGTGCCATACCAACCGTGTGGGGTTGCGACGCGAACACGGCAGGCTTTTCCTTTTGAACTCGTAACTTGTAAAATTTGGTTCTGCTCCATGGCGCGACCGATAGATAGAAAATAATGATTTTGCCTAGAGTAATGAGAAGTTTGGTTCTGGCGCCGTTCATGCATGGAGTACGTACGAAAATTATGAAGTTGATGCGAAAGGTAAGATAATTACTGTAGTATCATATACTACTACATGGATTTGACGGAAAGGTAAAAATGCATACGGATCCATCAACGACATCCTCACGCCCTAGTGCGCCGGGTCACCAACCGACGTGTGAGGAGCAACGACGTTGGCGGCGAGCTCAACGTGCTTCTGAATAGTGCCGTCCAAGGTTGCCCTGCGGTCCAAGAAGGCCAGCGTCCTATCGTACTCCTCTTGCATGTAGTAGTCCTTGTGGACGATTTGCGCGTAGACGTGGGTAATTATGTCGATGGTGTCTAGCTGCACTAGGCGCTGCGTGGTGAGCGCGACCTCGAGGTGGACATTCTCCGGCGCGACGGCGGGCAATCGCAGGGCCACCAGTGCGTCGAAGAGGTTGTCACCATAGTGGCCATTGAGGGTGGCGGGCATCGCAGAGCCTGGGCGCGACGGCTGGAGGCTTACGTTAAAGTCATCCGCGAGCTTCTTGACGATGGTGAACTTGTCGAGGAAACCGACGAGGACCTCGTCGAACAAGGAGACGGTTGCCGTCAGCGCCCCTCGCCTTGCGGCCTCAAGAAATACTACCGAGACGTTCCTCGTGCCGGGCCGCAGTTCGCTGTGGACCATCTGGCACAGCTGGCCGATGCTCACGCTCATCGCCTCCATGGGTCTAGCTTAGCTTCTAGTCAATCGATCTTGCGATTCGGTGATCACTCTGGCCCGTGGTTAGCGTGTGTAGGTGCGTAGGATTTTGTACTACTCCTCGGCCCTCTACTACACCTGCCTTTGGCTGTATGATAGGTGGGCCAGCCACCCCCTGGGCCCACGTGTCATTCACCCGAAGGCAGTTGCCGTAAGTCAATGAAGCTACGTCCCCCTCCGTGCCGGTGCAGTATAGTCATCTCACGGGACCTCTAGTTGGGGCCAAACGAGAAAAGTTTGATGTTTACTGGTTTATTGGTCCCCTTTGCATTTTGCGCCAAGTTTTGACCTTTGATTTAACTAATAAAATGTTAATGCATGTAAACAAAAATGTCGTGTAAGTCACCTTACGAAAACCAAATAATCCCAAAACACTTAGGCATGGTGCATTAACTCCCTCCTTGTTTCTTATTTCGTGACATATCAACCAATGAGAGACGTGGGTCGTGCATGCTTTCAATGACTTGAGACTACCAAACATGACATGCAGTGTTTAGTTCATAGCATGTAATCCTATTAGTACTCTAGTTAGCAAAAAACATTAAGTTCTCTCACTGATAGGAATAAAACACCATGTATTTATTTACGTAGGGAGTAGTACATTTTTGTGACATGCATTACTAGATATTGCTAGTCAAATACTAAAATCCAGATGGACGTGGTAGTACTCCTAAATCCAGACGGTGGTGCTACTAGTACTAGTAGTAGTACTACCAATGTAGTAGTAGGAGTACTAGCACTGTACTACCCGCTGGTTAAATTATTACGTGTCGCTCCTCACAAAGGAAGTGACAAGACCACCTACCGGAGATGACACCTGAGTATAGGCGCCGTGTTCGGCATACCATAGTCAGCCTCACCGTCTGCAGTCACTATCATCATGGCTGTAGAGCTATCCTGCTTACAACTAGTCCTGTTCGACATAATTTCTTGTGCGTAGATGCCCGAGCATTGCACGGAACACCAAGATTGGGGGTGGACGGCTCCGGCAGCAGCCATCGCGCCAGATTTTTCCACGGCCTTCTAGATGTGGTGGGGAGGAGATAAGGCTGATTGTGAGAGACAAGGAGTTGTTTGTAAATAGGGAACAAGTGCAGGCATCTTTTTGCAAAAAATGGAGAAGCTTGGTTTGTATGCGTCAGATCTAGATCCGACGGCTATTGGTGAAAGATGGGAGGCACAACATCATCACCAACTCAGGACCTATTTGATTCGCAGGATTTTGAAAACGCAGGAATAGGAAACGACAATATTACAAGTTTCAAACTGATATTACAAATGTTAGGAGTAATGCTGCACCTACAAAGAGGGAATTACTAGGAAGTTTACGTAAGAACTTTCGTTACTTTAGGTGGATGCAGCATTATTGTACTCCCTCCGTTCCTTGATATAGGGTGTATAGTTTTCTTGCACGAATATTAACGCACGGGCTGGGAGGGGAGATTTCGTTAGTTTTGGACGTAAAAGCCCCTGCTGCAAACACGTGAGACTAGAGAGAAAAATAGGAAAATCACGATCCTCTCTATCCTGTGCAGTTTACTTCCTTATTTAGCCCCGACAAATCCCTAAATATCCACAATAAAAGGACAGTAGTACGATGTAATCTTCTCTTCCAAACAAACCTACATCACATGCACAACATGCATATACGAGATGGGGATTTGCCATCTTTTTCTAGGAAGGTCATGCGTGAAATTTGTAGCTAATGGAGGGGTAAAAGTGTCAACTAAAGGTATACACCTTATAATATGAACTTTTTCACAAAAAACTATACACCCTATATCAAGGAACGGAGGGAGTACAAACTAAAATCCACCGTCCTGACAAGTCACTAATGGGCAAATAAGTTTTCGAGTCTCTGGCCACTTGATGTTTCAAAAACAAATTCAGCTTCTGCGGAGACTTTGTCATTTAGGCTTAGACGCTATGCGGTGATCAAAGACGCCATTCATTGTTGCACCAGAGAACGCCAAACCTCATTACCTTGAGCACACTTGCCTCTAGAACAAAGAACTTGGCCACTTTAATCTCAGATGTGCTGCCTCGGTAGTCGATCAAATCAATTTCTGTAAGATGGAGATCAAGGCATTCGATGAGATTGTTATAGTGCAGCACATTTTTCACTTTCGGGTCTTTTTTATCTGCAAAAGAAGAGAACATATTAGAGCAGCTGGCTGCATAAGATTGCCGTGTCATCAAGAGGTACCAATATCATTCGCTCATACGATAGGGTTGGCTGGCTAGTGATATTTTTTCACTCTCTCTCTCTCTCTCTCTCTTTCTGTTTCCTCTCATTTAACTAGGAGCACGTGAAGAGCTTGGGCTTTTGTTGCCTTCCACTATGTGGCTGATGCCATATTTCGCAAAAGTATGCCACATAATACACATCAATGTCAAATCAAAATATTTTGGCACCGCTCTCGCGATGTGAGAGAGTTGGCAATCACTGTGCACATGCACTCCACATGTATAAACAAATCAATCAAACCAACTACACCAACCTCTCACTCTCCCAAACAAGTGTTTTTTATTGCCTCAATCCTCTCTCTCTCTCTCTCTCCCACGCAGTGTTTTTTCATTGCGTGAGTTAATTTGGCACCGTAGCAAGGTAGGTGATCCAGATTGGGGCACCAGGTGAGCAATGGAGGGGCATCGATGCCAAATGCATCACAAGTGAATTTGGCACATGTTTTGGCCTACATAGCCCACTTTTGTACTCCCTCCGTCCCAAAATTCGTGTCTTAAATTTGTCTAAATATGGATGTATGTAGTTACATTTTAGTGTTAGATACATCCTTATCTAAAAAAATGTAAGACAAGAATTTTGGGACAGAGGGAATACTACCTCGTATTTAGTATAAAATTTTGACCATAGATTTACCTAAGAAAACGCCAATGCATGTCACTAAAAATTACACCATTTGAAATTATGTTCAAATACGAATCCAACGATATAGTTCTTAGTGACATGCATTAACATTTTGTCAGTTAAATCTATCGTCAAATTTTTATACTACAAAATTGGAAGAGTAAACCAGATGAGGTAGTACTTGCTCTTAGGGTAACCATAGAGTTACCGGAGTAGTCTAAGTTACTTTCCACTATGACTAACCTAGGCTACTATAGTAGTACAAAGCATAAAAACGATGCAGTGATCACGTGGGAAAAAATACTAAAAACATTTCTTTCGGTGCAAAGGCGTAGATGCAGTTTTGAACACTACACTTGTCATCGTAATTTGAAAAAATTACGAAAAAATTGAGCTACGTTGTGATTACCGCTACTTATAGGAAAGAAGTTTCACCTCGATGAGTAGCTTCTCCGCACGGAAAGCATGTAAAGAATCCAACAACTTGATCCAGTTTAAATGATAGATTTTAGTGCTAAGATCTTCACCGTATGCGCATGGACTGGGTCAAGCTTGTGGGAATCATTTTCCGAAGACGGTCATAAATACATCAAGAAGAAATTTAAAATGTGAATTTCAAGAAGACGGAGAAGAAGATGAGTGTTGTACCGAACGATTACGGATCCAATAAAGAGTTCGGAGAATTTGGCGACGAAAGTACACCAACGATGTCAATTTCGCCGTCAATGACCCTGATTTTTGTTGGACCTTCTAGATCCGATACAAGCAATCTCTCAAGGAAAGGCGCATTCTCAATGACCATAACGTGGAACAGCTGGAGTGATCTCTTCCCAATTGATGTCTTGTTGCGGGGCCAGCAAGACACATAAATCCATCAGACATTCATCGAGGCGATGTGGAGGCTAATGAACCCGTGGATCTGGTCAAGACAAAGGTACTCGAGCGCAGTACAGCCGCGGAACAGGTGCTCCATAGCATTCTTCGAGATGACAACGTTGAAGAGGTCGAGCTGCTTGAGTTGAGGGAGAAGAAGGGCGGGCGCGACATTAATCTGGGGAAGATAGCAGGAGCTGAAGCTGGCGCAGTGCAACGTTGGCGTGAGGCGGAGCACGGACGGCGGCAGAGAGCGACATCGTCTAGCTTCAAAGCTGATCTCCTGGAGCTGATCTAGGGCGGGGGATAAGAACCACTCGTCGAACTTGGGTTGGACCTTGCAGTTGGTACTGAACATGCGGATGTCAAGGCGTCTGGCTGGCCCAGGGTGCGATGAAAGGATCTTGGAGACTGTGGCCATGCGTTTGCAATCCCCGTCGCAGAGGCAGCTGTCGACGGTGAGGTTGAGGGGGACGCAGCGCCAGAGGGGGCGCCACCACCAGGAGAGCAGGGCGGTCCGCACGACAGATTTGGTGGGGAGGAGGCCAATGATGACGAGCAGCATGTCATCGGGGAGGGTGCTGATGAAGTCCAGGCTCGCCGGATGCGGTTTTGGCTCGAGCCGCCTCCACTTGATGGCTGCCTCGCCGTCCATCTCAACCGGCGGCGACCCCGGTGTACACGTGTGCTAGTGTGTGTTGTGTGCTGGGTGTGCGCGAAAAGGCCCTTCAGCTTGCCGCCGTAGTGGTGAATTGTGCGCGAAAGGCCCTTCGCGCAAGAAGTTTGTCCTCAATGCGCCTTCAATTTACTAGCGTGCGGGGTGCTACCCAGAGTGGTTTCAACTTTGTTTACTTCATCGTGTGTCAGATGGGCCTCTAGTTTACTTATTTTCACCCACTGCCACATGGGCCAAAGACACGAAGATATCAACACGAGCTGACAAGGCAGCATGTGGATTGGTTGACCGGTCAACTAAACAATATACGAAGCTATACACTGACACAGTGAGCGTATAATCCGTCGGTATAGAGAGTTCGAGTGAGAGGGGAGGCCCGTGAGAGATAGCAGAGAGAGAGAGAGAGAAAGAGCTACTCCCTCCGTTCGATAATGTAGTTCCAACATTTTTTTAAGTCAAACTTTTGAAACTTTGACCAAGTTTATAAAGAAATTACTTATATCTACATTACCAAAGATAAATGATAGTATGAAGTAAGTACATGTTGTGATGAATCTAATGATCGTTTCAGATGTAAATGTTTTTCTCCACATATACCTGGTCAAACTTTTCTGAGGTTTGACTTTTCAAAACATCCATATGCTTATGGACGTGACAGAGTCCCTAACTAGAGAGAGAGAGAGAGAGTGAAAAAAGTGTGTGTGCGTATGTGAAAGAGACATGGACAACATACGATAAAAGTAGAGAAAAATCATGCGTGTCTTATGCAAACATATCACACATGCATCTTCGACAACGGAGGCAAGGTGAGGAGATAGTGTGTGGTTGTTTGGAACCGAGAGAACAAGACCCCTAGCACGTGGCCAAGAGGGTTCTGACAAACAAGGGAGAGAGGTCGAGAGAGACGTACAGAGAAAATGCAGACATGGGGAGGAGAGAGTGTATGTTTGTCATAGAGAGATCCCCTGAGATCGTGGATGGGACTACATGGATGGGAGATTGAGTGACAAGGTCTGTGCGCGATAGAAGATGCCCCGAGAGATATCGAGATAGACGTATGGATGGAAGGAGACAATACGTGTGTTCCAGATGGCTAGTAAGAGATAATCATACTTAGGAGGGGGAGTGCTTGCGCCTATGATGGAGTGAGGGATTATGGTACTTAGGGGGTGCGTGTCACGGAGAGAGAGAACAAGGGCGGAGAGTGTTGGATGGGTCTATATGTATAGCGCGAGCGAGACATGTGTATGTGTGAACTGTGGAGATGTAAGGCCAGTTTGGCTTGCGTCCTGAGCATCTTTTGCCTGGCCTGGGGTTGTGGCTGGATTTCATGCACACTTGTTTGGTTGCTACCCTATGAAAAAGAAAGCCCGCCTGGCCTGGGTTCCCTTGCACTTTAATTAGCCTGGATGAACTCCAGACACTGCAAGTAGCCTGGCCCAGGCGACCAATTTCGAACGCCTGGCCGTGCCTGGTCGTGCGGCAACGAGGCTAACATCAACATGGATGGATATTAGCATTAAATAATTGATGCATGGATTGATTGATGGGACGTTGATGCTTTGCCTGGCCCAGGCATGAACAAAACACTTCAGCACCACACAAGCTTGGCCAGGCAGAAATATTTTACATCTCACGTCCACACCAGGCAGTACCGGCCATCAAGGCAAGAACGTCAGGTCATGAACCAAACTGACCAATAAAGTTTGAGAGAGATTGAGGAGCCCCGATAAGGCTGAGTGGTGTGTCAGATAGCTGAGAGGGGGAAAGAGATATTCCATCTGCTCGATAATGCAGTGCATGTAAATTTTTTAGAAGTCAAACTTTGGAAACTTTGATTAGGTTTACGCAAATGTTATTTATATCTACAATACCAAAGATACATCATACAAAACTACATCTCATGGTGAATCTAATGGTATATGTTTGCCGTAGTAGATGTAATTGTTTTTCTCCGACGACATGGTCAAACTTTGTGATGTTTGACTTTTCAATAAACTATATGCTATGGACCGAGGAGAGTGCCTCAGTCGAGACAGATCAAGTGCGTGTGAAGGATAATGAGTAAGTGTGCAAAAAGAGTATGTGTGTGAAAGAGAAAGTGACAACAAACGATAAATTAGAGAGAGAGAGTGTGTTTTTTTGTTTCTTATGCGAACATATCATGCATGCATCTCTGAGATGGAAAAGTGAGGCGAGGAGATACACGAAGATAGCTAGTGTGTGATTGTTTGCAACGAAGAGAGCACCCCTGCAGCACATGTCCAATAGAGGTCTGGCCAACAAGGAAAAAAGGTCGAGAGGGACACATGGATGGCATGGACTCATGGGGAGGGAGAGAGAGAGGGTGTGTTTGTGATAGAGAGATCCCCTCGAGATCGTGAGTGGACTATATGGGTGGGAGATCGAGGGAGTGCGTGCACGATAGAAAGATGCCTCGAGAGAAATCGAGATAGACCATGCACATGTTTGTGATGGAGACTAAGATTAGCTAGTCATATACATATAGGGGGGACTGCATGTGCCTACAATTGAGTGAGAGACCATCATACTTGGCTAGCTGGGCATGAGATTGTGTGTGTGTGTGTGTGCATGTGAGATGGAGAGAGAACGAGGGAGAGAGATAGAGTTTTAGATGGGCCTATCGAGTGCGAGTGAGATATGCATGTGTATGTGTGACCCAGGTGGATGGAGAGATTGAGAGAGGGGGGGAAGAGCTCCGAGACGACATAGTGGTGCGTGAGAGAGTTACGGGCAAAGAGCCAAGGAATTTGTGTGCGTCATTTATCAAGGTAACCAAGATATCTAGCTTGGACTAGCTAGAGTATCATACATAGTGTGTGAGAGAGACCTATAGATGGTGTATATATGCATGCGAACTAGAAAGACCCCCCCACACACACACAGAGAGAGAGAGAGAGAGAGAGAGAGAGAGAGAGAGAGAGAGAGAGAAAGGAGAGGGACCAACAAGGTTTTTGTGTCTGATGCGTGCGACAGAATTGAAGATTGTCGGCGAGAGAGAGAGAGAGAGAGAGAGAGAGAGAGAGAGAGAGAGAGAGAAAACAGGGGTCCGGGAGAGGGGGAGGTCGCGTTTTATGCATCAAAGACTGATAAAAACCATGTTTCGATATAAACTTGCATTCAAATATTTAAATTGGAGAACATGTTGTCTGCAATCCACACATGAACGGATATATGCGTATATCAAACAAGTTCGTTAATTTGACTTTCAACATGTTCATGGAGTACTATAATACTGTACAACATGCTACTCGATTGAGGTGTTCAATTTTGGATTTAGTTCACTACTTTGACATACTGAACGAGCTATTTCATTGAAACGAGATATTTCATTTTGGGTTTGATTTGCGTTTTTGCGTGGGTCAACTATTTGTCATATAGTAAATCGCTAGCAATGAGCATGTAAAAACACATTACTCCCGAGCATCATCTCTCCATCTAAAAAAGAAGTGGCAAGCTAATATTTCAAAATTTGATTCGAATCGACTTGGTAAGGTAGACGTGGATGCTCGTTCTCCCAAAATTTGAACGAACCGTTAAACATCCTCTCTACTCGGTGGAATTCGCCCGAGCAAATAAATGGGAGACACGAAATTACCGTCCTATGTGGGACACGCATCAATTGGCCCGTTGTACATCGAGGGTAGGTTTGCAACTTTATCCAAGCGCGCCTTCTCCTCGGCCGAAATGACATGTGCCGAATAATTCATAAACCATGGTCGGCAAAACACGCTCTCCTCGCCCGAAATAGCTTGCGCCCACTATTTTAAAACACGCTCTCCTCGCTCAAATCGCTCGCGCCACTATAGTTCAAAACACGCCCTCCTACTTTGAAATCGCTTCCCGCCCACTATTTGGGGAGAAGCAAAGTTACTCTGCTATCCCCACCCTCAAGACAGACCCAAGCCGAGAAGCCTATAGGCAAGGGTAGAACTGTAACTCCCCTCACATTTCGCATAAATGCATCCGTGAAGACATGGTTCCACTCCTCCCAATCCCCCGCCCCCATTCATACCTCGTGGGCGCTTAAATCACCTTCTCCCGTGTCGGGAGGCTGATCTGGCCCACGAACACCTATGGGACCGGCGGACCGAGCCCCTTTCGGTTCGGCGGGAGGCGGAGGTCGCACGAAGAGCAGATCGACGCGAAGCACACGAGCGGTTTACCCAGCTTCGGAGCTCTCCGGAGAGATAACACTCCTACTGCTGCATGTCTGAGTGTATTGAGTTCTTGCTCAGGAGCGCTGAGTGCTACAGTACACACAAGCTGCTAACGAGACCGAGCGTGAGGTCCAGCCCCCCCCTCTACGTTGCGCATGGGCCTCCTTTTATATGCTAAAGGGGTCTCCGACAGGTGGCAACGTAGACAAGGGTAAAAATGCAAAAGGAGTGGTTGGTACAGCTACTTGTACAAAGGTATCATACCTAACCCCGACGGCAGGGACAAAGGCATTAAATGCCCGCTCACGCCGCCCTAACAGGCGTAAAGGGACCGTCGGGCGCCACCGCTTGCCACGATGGCAATCTTGTCGGCCGCTTGCCACATCGCTCCGCCGCAAGACGGTTTTCTGCCACGCCGCTACCGAAAGGTCCTGTATGCGACACGTTAGTGGATGTGCTGGAGCGCAGATACAGAGTGGTGGTCTGCCGCGGCAAGCATCTTGCCGCGGTTGTTGTCTTGTCGCGTCCGGAAGCTTGTCGCTCACCGGGCCTTCCCGGCAAGCTCCTCTTGCCGGGGCCTTGTGTCCTAGGTGCCTTGGGTGGCCTTCCCGGCAAGCTCCTCTTGCCGGGGCCTTGTCTCCTAGGTGCCTTGGGTGGCCTTCCCAAAGCTCCTCTTGCCGGGCCTTGTCTCCTTGGCTTGAATACTTTGTTCTTGAATGGCTCCAAAGGAACCACGGAGGACCTTGGCGGTCACCCGGTAAGCCCCGCCGCGGATGGTTGCAATCGCCTGCGGCACGAAGTTCGGGATACTAGGGTACCCTACTCTAGTACACCGACAGAGCCCTGCCCGGGCCACACACGGTGCCGAAAGGCTGGGCTGTGCCCAAAACAGGGCATGGGCACGCGCGGCCTGGGTTACGCCGTAACTCACCCCGGACCCACCACGCCCTCCACGAACGGCACGCGTCGAATGCGGCGTCGCGTGAGAGATCGTGGGTGGTTTCTTTATTCGAAAAAGGCGGAACGTCCGCCCCTTCCCTCTTTATAAGCAGGGGAAACAGGGGCAGTTCGCCCATCTCGCCAGTTGCTGTCCAATCTCGAAAAAACCCCCGCTGCTTCCCCCTTCTTCCCAAGGCTGAAGAGAGAGCAGCGCTCCGCCTTCATCGCCACCAAAGCATCACCAACGCCGTCGATCTCCTCACCACCTCCGCCATGGTCTCAAAGCCGACAAGGGAAGGCCGTGAAGTCGGCCGAGGCGCAGCTGACTTGCGGTGCTGCGGAAGGAGCGGCAATCTTTCCCCCAGCTCGCCGCGAGGGAGCCGAGGGAGTACTACTACCTCTTCGTCGACGGAGACGCGAGCGCATCCAGCGCATCGAAGGTACTCCCAGCTGCTGCTTCGAACCGGCTCGAATGGGTACCCTTTCTTTGCGTTGTTCTTCTCTGCGGGCTCGCCCGCCTTTCTCTGAATTTTTCTGCGATATCATGAACACCCACGGGTTCCGCCTCCTTGACTTCACCCCCAATGCTGTTCTGACCATGGCAGTTTTCGCACATCTCTGCGAAAACTTTGTCGGAGTCCATCCAAACGTAGCCCTTTTCCGCCACTTCTTTATGCCCCGAGTTGAGAGAGGGGAGCCTCTTTCCGGTGGGATCGCTTGGATCTCGAGGACCAGCAAGAAGGAAGCTTATCTGGAGGGAGAGCTCCGCAGCAAATGGGATGAGTGGAGAGCAGACTGGTGCTGGATTGTCGAGGAGAACCCACAGCCGTTTACATCGCCCAAATACCAAACCTCGATGAGTGCGCGGCAACGATTGGAGCAGTCTGGCCCCGGAAGACGCTTAGGGCTGAAGATTGCCGTCATCCGGATCCTACGCTCGAGGCTTGCCGGACTCATCGTAAGGCGGCGTTGGCGCAGATTTCCTTCGCCGCCGCGCCCCCTCGCAGGAGAGGAGGAGACCCGCCGGGAGTTCCGTAACGTGGCGGATATCATGAGGCTGCGCCGGGCCTCAACTTCAATTTCACCGTCTGAACTGGACGCGATGCTCTGGAGCTGTTCAAGCACGATCCTCGAGCATCCCGGAGCGCTCAGGTTGCCGAAGAATGTCGTCGCTGTGCAACAATTCCTCGCCGACCGCATCCGTGCAATGATGCCGTTGTGCGACTCGCATGGAATCGCTCCAACCCGGCAAGAGCCTACAGATGACGCCGCGGCGAGTGTTCTTTGACAGCCTGGTAGAAGTGCCGGTCCGCCCGATGAATGTAAGAGCCTCACCCGCGAAACCACCGATGATGAGATGCGCGCGACGCCACCAGGCCGAAGAGGCGGCAGAGGCCGCCATGGGCGAGTTCGGATTCACTGTGGAGGAGGCAGATGCAGCAGAGGCGGCAAGCCTGGTCGAGCGAGGGGAGTTTGCCGGCGAGGAAGAGCTTGTCGGGCCTGAAGCTGAGTCGAGCGAGCCCGCCGAGGGCGCCTCCTCCCCTCCTTCAGACAACTTGCCGCGAGCGGAGCCCCCAGCTCCACCAAGAAGGCGTCTCCGCAAGGCCGGAGACGTAGCGGGGCGGCAGACGGGTCAACAGCCGCCGCTGCTGCAGCGCTCCACCGCTGCAAGCACCGCTGCCGCTGGAGCACCTCACGCCGCTGCGGCAACCGGAGCGGGCCCTCGCAGACCACCGCTTCGCTCCGCCAAGCGGCCAAGGGAAACTACTCCTCCGCCTCGTCAGATTAGAGGCGCAGCCAGAATTTGATCTCTCCATGCTCACTCAGACGAGGAAGAAGAAGAGTAAGATTCTTTGCAGCATTTGTAGTTCTTCGCTTGTTTCTTTGTCTTGTATCTGATTTGCTTCACTCAACCCATTCCTTTTCGTGACGCCGCCCAGAGAGCGTCAAGAGAGCCAAGGCCCCGTGATTGTCATCGAGGACGAACCCACCATGACAGCAGGAGGCGCGTCTGAGACTACCTTGCCGGACGAGGCAACTCTTCCTCAAAGCAGCCCCAACAGCCCCCAAACAGAAGTATATGGTTTACTTCCTCTGTTAGGCGTGCATGGGTGCCCTTTCTTTGCCGATATCCGATCACTGATTTGTGTAGGAGCAGAGCAGCCCCACCAGGAGTGCCCTGAAGCCGCTCCTGACATGCCATCTGCTTCGACTACACCGCCAAGGGAAGATTCCCCGGCAAGGGAGCGTTCTCCGGCAAGGAAGAATTCTCCGGCAAGGGGCAGTTCTCCGGCAAGGGACAGCTCTCCGGCAGGGGACAGCACCAGCGATCCCCCGGTGGCGGAGACCATGACTGTAGACCCCAGCACAGGTAATCCTCTTGCTTGAAAACTTCCCTTGGGTTCTTCTTCTTCTGATTTTCTTTTTGAATATTTGCTTGACTTTTCTTTCTTTTCCGGTCGCCGATCCATCCGCCACAGAGCCAATGGAGACCGAGGCCGCCGAGGAGGACGCGCAGGCGGCAATCTTGACGACGCCGCCGCCATCGGAGAAGAAGTCTGGCCGACGAGCCCGCCAGCCAAGAGGCCGCCAAAGCTGCCGCCGCAGAAGCCGGGCGAGGGGTCCGCGATCGACCGACGGCCCCGAGGCCACAGAGCGCCAGCGCCACGCTAACCGCCGATCCCTCCGCTGCTGCGGCAGCGTCTGGCTCAAGAGCCCCAGCCCGCGCCTATTTGAAGGTCGGCGATGGCGTCTTCATCAAGCTCCCATGGGCGCCGAGCCTGTGGCGCCGCCAAGGAGAAACTTTGATGAAGAGCTGCTCGCCTCTGCTGGGATCGACGCTGGTCAACGCACCAAACAGCAGAAGGCGAAGTCCGAGGAGGAGCAGCTATCGCGAAGCCGCTGTCGCTCTACCGTGCCCGACAAGCCAAGCTGGAATCCCGGAAGCGCTTGTCGCCAAGGCGGAGCAGACATCGAGAAGCGCGCGCGGAGGAGCTCCGGGGCCTCAACCAGGAAGCTCTCCGGTCCTTGGCAGAGGAGCGGGAGCGACTCGCCGAGGAGCGCAAAGCCTTCCTCCTCGAGAAGGCCGAAGCTGAGGAGCAACCGCGGCTTGCCGCCGAGAGGCTATCTGCGCAGGAAGGTGAGTTGGCGCAGAGGAAGGTTAATCTTGACAGCCATGAGGAGGATCTAGCCACTCGCGAGCAAACTTTTGGCGGGGCTCTCAAGGTAGCTAAGGATGCTGTCGCAGCTGCCGAGGCCGCCAAGAAGGAGCCGGAGACGAAGGTGATGTTGCTGGAGGCCAATCTCAAGGAGAGTGGCGAGGAGCTTGCTGCACTCAAGCATGAGCGCCGAGAAGGACGCTTACACTCTTGGCGAGCTGCAGGCTGCCTCGCCGAGAGGAGCAAGGAGCTCAGCGCCGCCAAGGACTCCAACGCAGATCTTGAGTTGAAGCCGACCACCTTGACTCAAAGCGCCGGACGGTGCCAAGGAGCAGGAGGTGGCCTTGAAGGAGAAGATCAAGGCCGGCGAGGCGCTGGCGAAAGTGCTGCTACCGCCTGTAATACCTTTAGGGAGAATGTGGAGCACCGGACCGAGGGTCTCGTGGATGTTGCTGCAGCCATCGACTGTGGAGTCGGGCGCACTGGGATGGAGGATCTTGGATATTCCTCCGATGAGCACCTCCGACCCAGCCAAGCTCAGCTTGTTCTTCAAGGGCGTGCAGGACGGCCCTCCAATGACTCCGGAAGAAATCCCAAAGCAGCTGGCCGAGGAGTCGCGCCAGATCTGCGCTGGAGCTCTTCAAAAGGTGTCGATGAAGGTGGCCTTCCGCAATCCAGCCTCAACCTCACCGACGCCCTCAAGTCCTTGCCGGATGTTGATGTGGAAGCGCCAAGACCCTTGTCGCACCCATCGTGGGACAGGGTGAGCGGGATCAAGAGGATTGAGGGCGATCGCGTAGATTAGGCCGCCCGCTTTCTTTTTCTTGCTGCTGGTCATGTTATGAGAACAATCTATTAGAGCTGCGACAAGCTATCTTGTAATATAACTCTATTTCGGGTAGCAATTGCTATGTTATTTCCATTACTTGGTTCCTTCCTTTGTATGTTTTTGCCCTACGCTTTTAGGGAACTTGTCAGCGCAGGCACTGGCCGCGAAAGGCCGAAAAGTGGGACGCCGAAGATGGCCGGGCGGTGCTACCGACAAGAAACCTTGTCGCAGCTAGTCGCAGCTCACTTAAGTTGTTGAGCGGACTCGAAACAAAGTAAGGGCGCAACCAGCTACGAGTTGGTTCCTCCGCGCACAGGTTTTCCATACAAAGTACGGTCGTTCGACGAAGATAACTTAAAAATTTTAAAACTGATTGCTCAAACTTTAGCAACTTAGCTTTTCTGTCGTTTGCTTCCCGGTAAGGCTAGACTTCCTTGAGCGACGCTTGGTCCACACCATTATCTTCTCCTTTCCCCGGCAGACTTGTGGGCGAGGAACCTTCCTTTCTTTGAGAAAGAGAAAGAAGAGAAAATAAAGATATGGAGCCTTATGGCTCGTTATTGCTTACCGGGGTAGGTGCTGCACAAAGTGTCGATAACGCATGCAAAAATAGAAGTAGAAAGCATGAAATTGACAAGATGTGCGGGCACATTAGCTTTACTTATGCACGGGTCTGCGCTCGGCTTTGTACAAAGGATTACATGCAACATCGGCAAGACTTGTACAAAAAGGTGGTTGCCGGAACAGGTTCCGCAACCGCGCCTCTATGGGTAAAACTTACAAAGATGCTCAATGTTCCAGAGTTGCTCACCGGGATGCCATCTTCGGTCTCAAGGCGACGGACAGCGCCAGGCCTAGTGACTCGTTTCACCCGGTAAGGACCTTCCCACTTCGGCGTCAACTTGTTGGAATTCTTGGTGGACTGAACGCGCCAAAGAACAAGGTCGCCTTCCTCGAGACTTCTGGCATTAACTTTGCGGCTATGGTAGCGGCGCAAGAAGCTTGTCGGGTATCAAGCAGCTCAGACAAAGAGCTCAAGACGATCCTCCTCAAGGAGCAGCGTCATCTTGTCGCAATCGCTCTTGCTCAAGCTCATCATAAGCGAGCACTCGAGGTGATCCGTGATACGAAGTTCCGTGGGGAGAACTGCCTCTCGCCTCCATAGACTAGAGCGAAGGTGTCGGGCCGGTGGCTCGATTTGGCGTTGTCCTGATCGACCAAAGAACCACCGCAGCTCCTCAATCCAGCTTCTTTCCGCACTTGTGCAGCCTGTCGAAAGTTCTGGTCTTGAGTTCCAAGAAGACTTCAAAGATTCGCCTCTCCGCTTGACCGTTACTTCTCGGATGAGCAATGAAGCGGCAGACCTTGGCGCCAAGATCTTGGACGTAATGCATGAAGGTGCGGCTCGTGAATTGCGTACCGTTGTCGGTGATGATCCTGTTAGGAATTCCAAAACGGCAAACAATCGACCTGAAGAACTTGACTGCCGATCGCCGCCACCTTCCTCATCGCTTCCACTTCCGCCACTTTGTGAACTTGTCGATTGCAACGCATATCGTACTCAAAGCCCCGACAGCTCGGGGAAAGGGGTCGAGGATGTCGATCCCCTAGACCGAAAATGGCCAGGATAAAGGGATCGCCCGGAGAGCTTGAGCTGGCCGGGTGTATCTCGCTGGAATGGAACCGCACGCTTCACACTTGGTTACTTGTCCAGCCATATCCCGGAGGGTCGCCGGCCAAAAGAAACCTTGCCTAACGCTTTGCGGCAAGTGTTCTCGCGCCAATGTGGTGACCACATATGCCTCCATGTATCTCGCCAACAGCTTTTGTCCGCCTTCCCGGTGAATACACTTCAATTTCACACCGTTGAGTCTTCTTCGCATGCGTGTTGTCGACAAACCGTACATACTTGACTGCCGGGCTACTCTTTCCGCTTCTTCTTGCTCTTCGGAAGTTCTCCTGTCTCAAGGAAACGGACAATCTGGCTGTGCCCATGCCGGAGCTTGCGGCTCGACAACAAGGACTAAAGGCACATCTCGCCGCTGGAACATCTGCTTCCACGGCGAGAACTCGCGGCTCACCGAAGCTTGATATTCCCGACAAGCTTGCCGGAGCAAAACTTGTCGGGAGCGCTCGCTTCAACGGAACAAACTCTAGGGCTTGCCGGAGCAGATCGCTCCTCAGCACCCTTGGTGTTGATCTTGAGGACCTGCTTGACGGGCGACTTCGAAGCTCTGCCGGAAAATAGTCACCAGAGATCAACTTCCTCTTCTTGCTCTGTCCGGTTGATGGCGTTACAGACGGTTGAGTCAGCTTGAGCACAAAAATCCCTGGTTCCATTGTGTAACTTAAGTGGAGCGCACTTGACGTGCCATCGGCAATGTCGCTCGAGCTCTTGGAACATGTTCCATTTGTAGGCCGTCAAAGTGCTCTTCTAGCTTTCTCACTTCATCAACATAAGCTTCCATCAACGGACTCTGATAACTATTGTTCACTTGGTGGATGACAAGCTGTGAGTCACCCCTGACAATGAGCTTCTTGATCCCAAGGTCTCATCATGATCTCGAGACCGGCAAGCAAACCTTCATACTGCAGTATTGTTTGTTGCTTGCTCCTTGGGAAAGTGCATCCGGACTACGACTTGAGGTGCTCTTCGTGGGTGCAACAAGTAGCACGCCCGCACCAGCGCCTTTGCAGCGTAGAAGGCACCATCAAAGTACATCAGCCACTCTTTGCTTGCTTCCTTGAAGGGGATGCTCGTTTCGAATTTCTTCATCTTGTGTTGGCGTCCATTCTGCTATGAACTCCGCCAATGCTCTGCTTTGGATAGTTGAAGTGCTCTCAAACTTGAGGCCAAAGCTTGACAGTTGCAATGCCCACTCGACAATCCTGCCTGTTGCCTCTGGATTTTGCAGTATCCTCTTCAGCGGAAAATGAGTGACGACTATGATCTCATGTGCCTGGAAGTAATGGCGCAGCTTTCTCGAGGCCATGAGGAGGCCGAAAAGCAATTTCGCACACCGTAGTACCTTGACCTAGCCCCCGCAGAAGGGAACCGACAAAGTAAACTGGCTGCACCATTGTTTTCTCGTGATCTTCTCATGCGTCTGCGTAGATCCATCCTTGTCGGGACCAGAGCTTGCCGGTGAAGCCCCCGCTCATCGCTGGATGCATCTGCCATGGTTGCTAGCTCATCATCCGCCTCCCTCTTCAAGGATTAACGCAGCACTAACCACTTGATTGGTTGCCGCTATATATAGCAGCAACTTCTCTTGTGGCTTAGGTGCGACAAGTGTTGGAGTGGAGGACAAGTATCTCTTCAAGTCCTGCAGCGCAGCCTCCGCTTCCGGAGTCCATTTCATCGGACCCGCCTTTTTCAAAATTTTGAAAAATGGCAGGGCGCGCTCAGCAGACCTAGAGATAAAACAGCAGAGAGCAGCTACGCAACCGGCAAGTCTTCGTACATCCTTGACGCGCCTTGGTGCTTCAATCTGCTCAATGGCCTTGATCTTGTCGGGATTGGCTTCAATTCCCCGCTGAGACACGAAGAACCCGAGAAGCTTGCCGGAAGGGACTCCAAACACACACTTCTTAGGGTTGAGCTTGAGGTTGATCTTGCGCAGATTTGCAAAGGTTTCGTCTAAATCTTGAATCAGAGTCGCCTTGTCCTTGCTTTTGACCACTATGTCATCCATGTAGGCTTCCACATTTCTGTGCATTTGCGGCTCAAAAGCGTCATGGACTACTCTTGCAAATGTTGAACCAGCATTCTTTAATCCGAAAGGCATCCGCATTTAAACAAAGAAGTGCCACATGGGGTGATGAATGCGGTCTTCTCCTCATCCTCTTCTGCCATGAAGATCTGATGATATCATGAGTATGCATCCAGAAATGAAAGCAAATCACATCCGGCCGTGGTGTCAACAATCTGGTCGATGCGCGGCAAGGGAAATGGGTCTTTGGGACAAACTTTATTGACATCGGTAAAGTCGATACAAAGCCTCCATTTCCGCTTGCCTTCTTGCATAACTACAGGATTGGCCAACCACGTAGGATGGAGCACTCCTCTGACAAGGCCTGCTGCTTCCAATTTCTTGATTTCTTCTGTGATGAATTCTTGGCTACAACTACAGGATTGGCCAACCACGTAGGATGGAGCACTCCTCTGACAAGGCCTGCTACTTCCAATTTCTTGATTTCTTCTGCGATGAATTCTTGGCGCTCCACCGCACCTTCGACTTTCGCTGACGGGCCGCGCATGAGGACAAACGGCAAGATGGTGCTCAATTACTTTCACAGGAACACGGGGATGTCGACGGTTGCCACGCAAACACGCCGATAGCACCGCTCGCAGGAAAGCAACGAGCGCGCCTTCCTATTTAGGGTCGAGAGTGGCACTGATGGTGAAGGTACCACCAGTGCCGTCCTCCTTGGCGGACACCTTCTTGGTCTCTGGTGGAGCTGCCATCGTCTTCTTACACTTGCCGGTGGAGCTCGATGGTGCGTCCTCGACGGTAGCGCAGCACTCAAGAGGTGCCCTTGCCGGAGTGGGCATCGAGCTCTTGCCGGACTTGGTCTTCTTCTTCGCCCGGAGCTTCAGCGGCAAGTGGCTTGCAATCTGCTGCATTGCCGCTTCCGGTAGATCTTGTCGGCGCAGATAAGAGCATCCTTCTTGTCGCCAGGACAGAGATGACACTTATCGGGCCTGGCATCTTCAACATGTTGTATGCATAGTGAGAGGCTGCCATGAATTTGGCGAGTCTTTGGACGGCCAAGTATCCCATTGTAAGGCAATGGAAAGTCAACAACGTCAAAAGTGACCCTCTCGATCCTGAAGTTCAACTTCGCCGCCAAATGTCACCGCAACGTGATCTTTCCCTTCAGCTTGCTCCTTCCCGGATTGATTCCTTGGAATGTGCCGGTCTCTTCAAGCTCGCCCTCAGGGATCTGGAGTTTCTGGAGCACCGCGGAGGAGATCAGGTTCAAGCCGGCCCCGCCGTCAACTAGCATCTTAGTGACCTTGAGGTTGCGGATAGTTGGTGAAACCAACATCGGCAAGCACCCGACCGCGATTCTGTGATCGTGGTGGTCCTCAATATCAAAGATGATAGGCGTCTTTGGACCATTTCGGAGGCTTGCGTGACTCGACGGATGGTTCTCGCCGCATTGACTTCCCGCATCCACCGCTTGAGCTGGCGGTGTGAAGTATGCGCAGAAGCACCGCCGTCAACGCACAGGACCTCTGTGGCTTTACGGAACTCCTGCTCATCGGTCTCGTCATCATCCATGTCTTCATCATCGCCGCCGTCTTCATCCTTGTCGCGGCCGGAGGTCTGTCTCCTTGCCGCTGCTTGGCCTTGCCCAAGGCGTCCTCCTCGGCCGGACGTTTCTTGCTAGCTCCTCCAGCACCTTCCCTGGGCCTTCTCCTTGTCGCGGCGTTCAGATTCAGCCTTCTGCTGCCGACAAGCTGCTCGACCTTTTTGCAGCTCGAGGTCATGGCCCTTGGTGCGGTGGATCTTGCAAGATCGCTTGTTGGAACCGTCACGCTTGTCGGCGACCGCCATAGCTCGGCGATTGGTGCCGGCAACCTCCTTGCCGGAGCTACCAGCTTTGGCTTTCTTGGCGCCACCTCCGTTGCCGGACTGCTCAACAACTAGCACATCTTTGCCTTTCTTCTTCCTGTTATTCCGATGCCGGTTTTTCTTTGTCGGGGCGGTCTCCTCACTATCAGATCCTCCGCTTCAAGATTCTCTCCGGAGTCTCCTCCCTTCCTCAAAGACGCGTGCACACTTGTCGGCCAGGGCATATAGCTCATCGACGTCTCTAATCTTGCACATCGCCATCTCCTCCCGCATCCTACGGTTTCGCGACGTTTCGATGGAACGCGCTGATTACATGGCGGGGTGGACATCTGGGATGTTGTCTTTGTCGTGGCTGAATCTCTGAATGTACTTGCGCAGGGCTCTCCTTCCTTCCGGGCGGCGAGATGAAGGTCGCTTTCTTGGCCATGGGGCTTGTGGTCGCTGTAAAGGCGCCGACAAACTGATGGCATAGATCTGCCCAAGAGGATATGGAGTTGTCCGGCAAGTGCATGAGCCAGGATCTGACATTGGGCTTGAGTACCACCGGGAAATAGTTGGCCAGGATCTTGTCGTCTCATCCCCCGGTAGCTTGCACCGCGATGGTGTAGATGCTGAGGAACTCCGACGGATGCGTCCTGCCGTCGTACTTCTCGCACGTCGGCTTGAAATTCTTCTTCTTGGGCCCATCGACTTGCCGCAGCTCACGAGTGAACGCAGGGCAACCTACCGCGTCGCACAAGTCGCTGGTTCCCCTGGCGCATGCATGTCGACAGAGGGCCCAGCGCTGGTCGGATTGACGCCGCTTCTCTTGGCTTCGATGCGAAGTTCGAAGCGTCTTCTTCTTGCTGTCGTTCGTGAAGAACTTGGCGCTGATCGCGATGAGCTCGTGGATCCGATGATGCGGTGAGTCGCTCTCGAGGTGGATCTGGCGAGTCGGCGATCTTGGCCTTCGGGGCGGAGAGTGCATGGTGGTTGCACCCCCACCGGTTTCGTCGCCTCCGCCTCGTGTTTGGCAGTCCTGCCGCGGCAGCGATGCACTCGGCTGCCGTGGAGCGTCGCCGTTGGCAAAGCCGATGAGACTCTGAATGGTGGCCCTCCATTCATCGACCTTGTCGGCTGTGGGAGGGTAATCCAGGAGCGATTGAGCTCTCGCCAAAGCTTCGCTGGAGTGGTGGGTGGCGATGGCGAGCGGCGCGAGGCGGATATGCTCGGACTTCTAACTATGTTAGAAGGAGCGATATCCCGTCGGCGACCGTGCCTCGCTTCGCGCCAAAGATGTTGGCGTGCATGCTGGTCTTGAGCATCCCGAGATCCACCAGCTCGATCTTGGTCCAACGGCGTATGGCGTTGTGAATACCATGACGCTGCCGGGTCCCGCGCCTCTGAGACGGGCGCGGTGCATGTATCTGACACCGAGGTCTGCGCAGCCTTGTCCTTGGACTTGGCAGCACCGTGGGCTCCCCGTCGACGTCCATTCTTCCGCTGGCGTCTACCCCACCACCCGTTTGCTCGGTGGTGGTGGGTTCGACGCGACGGAACATCCGCCGCCGAAGCCTTCTTCTTCGTGGCATGTCGATGAAGATGATGAAGATCTAGCTTCGTGTGGACGCCGGATTAGGTTCACACAATCTCGACGCCCCTACCGGGCGCGCCAAAGATGTCGGGAGGCTGATCGGCCCACGAACACCTATGGGACCGGGCGGACGAGCCCCTTCGGTTCGGGCGGGGCGGAGGTCGCACGATGAGGAGATCGAGGCGAAGCACACGAGCGGTTTACCCAGCATCGGAGCTCTCCGAAGAGATAACACTCCTACTGTTGCATGTCTGAGTGTATTGAGTTCTTACTCAGGAGCGCTGAGTGCTACGGTACACACAAGCTGCTAACGAGACCGAGCGTGAGGTCCAGCCCCCCCCTCTACGTTGCGCATGGGCCTCCTTTTATATGCTAAAGGGGTCTCCGACAGGTGGCAACGTAGACAAGGGTAAAAATGGAAAAGGAGTGGTTGGTATAGCTACTTGTACAATGTATCATGCCTAACCCTGACGGCAGGGGACAAAGGCATTAAATGCCCGTCTACGTCGCCCTAACAAAGGCGTAAAGGGACCGTCGGGCGCCACCGCTTGCCACGATGGCAATCTTGTCGGCCGCCGCTTGCCACCGCTCGGCCGCCTGACCTCTTGCCTGCAGCGCTGGAAAGGTCCTGTGGCGACACGTTAGTGGATGTGCCGGAAGCGCAGTACTGAGTGGTGAGGCCGCGGCAAGCGTCTTGCCACGGTTGTTGTCTTGTCGCGCCTGGAAGCTTGTCGCGCACCGGGCCTTCCCGGCAAGCTCCTCTTGCCGGGGCCTTGTCTCCTAGGTGCCCTGGGTGGCCTTCCCGGCAAGCTCCTCTTGCCGGGGCCTTGTCTCCTTGGCTTGAATACTTTGTTCTTGAATGGCTCCAAACGAACCACGGAGGACCTTGGCGGTCACCCGGTAAGCCCTGCCGCGGAGGGTTGCAACTGCCCGTGCACGAGTTCGGGATACTAGGGTACCCCTAGTCTAGTACACCGACACCCCGGGAAGCTCCCTTCTCCCGAGCCGCGAAACCTCAGCCCCACCTCCATGGCGCCCCCACCGCACCAATTTCACAGCCGCACTCCTCCCTAATGCCGGAGACGCTGTCCATTTGCCGTCGTGCACTGGGCCGTGTGCCTCTTACTCCGTGCTGCTGGTGCTGCCTCGATGACGGCCGCGTGAACCGTACCGGAGCCTATTCACCCCCACCGTTGTTCACGGCGCCAGAGCGGCTCCAACTTCGGATCCGTCCAGAGTCCTGGCGCTGCTTCCGCGTAGCCACCGACCGTCGTGACATCACTCTTTCCCTGCCGCCGGTCACCACCGCAACCGCGCCGGCCTCACCGACTCGGAAGCTGGACCTGCCTACTTCACCATGCCGCCAGATAGGTCGCACCCTCATCTCAAATCACTTTATTTAGGCGTCAGTTGTCTGAATTTTTATTCTGGGCCAATCAATTCCCAATGGGAAGCAGCACCCCTCGAGGCGGCGGAGCTCCTAGGCTGCCGGTTGGCTGGTGTCTAACGTAAGGGTGCGGGGCCGCAAGTTCGCCGTGAAAGCAGCGCTTAGATGGCTAACTTTTAGAGTTGCATGGGTTGAAGGTACTGCCGCCGCCGGATCTGGATGACGGGGAGTCTTTGTAGATTGGCCCGGGGCAGCGCAACCTGACAGGTCTTGATTGGGGCAGGGGCGGGGTTTTGGCGAGCCACAGACGGCCAGACGGCAGGCTGCTTTCTGCGTTGGTCGCTAACTCTTGGGGAAGATTCCGAGCAGTGTCACCGGGAGGCACAAGATGGCCATCAAGCCATCCGGCGTGGAATCGGACAAGACCAAAATAAAATAAAATCGTGTGACCCCAATTTAGTCTTCACTCAACAGACGTGTGACCACTCTCGCATTCTTTGCTGTTGATCTCTTAGTGTATTTCTTCAGATCAAAGAGATGTGTCGTTCTTAACATTATGTGTTATCTGCATCTTCAGACACACCGTCTTCCGACTCACCGCAGCTGCTCCAACAAGGGAAGCATACACCCGAAGGGAGCTATAGTCCCCACTCATTTATGGCTTTGTTATTCATCTAATCATGGAAAATAGATCATCACATTTCACTGTATATTCATGCTGATCTCTTATGGGTCTTGTTCAGGAGTTCACGATGTTCCATAGTTTAGCTAAGATACTTGTTCTTTAGGTAACGCTGTTCCATAGTTATCATCCATCAGCCAATGCTATCCCACAGTTGGTGATTATAGTATAATACCACTTCTAGTATTAACTATGTTGTTCTTTAATACTTTTGTGTGCCATCTAGTTAATCTAGAGTACAAACGATACATATTCTGTAGCTTTCATCTGTGTTCTCCCTTTAGTTTATGAGACCTGTTGCTGCTAGTTAACCCCAGTCCTACTATTTATGTCGTCCTACAGGCACTCATTACATAAATCTAACTACTAGTTGTCTTCCATGCAGTTAGATATAATTGCACACACCGATATATCCACAAGAACCTCACAGAGCAATGTAAAGGCCAATAAACTTGATGTCAATGATACCCAATATGATGGAACATGTAAAGGTAGTTCTTGTAAGACTTGCGAGAAAGATGATGAGTCCTCTTCACCCCACAAGGTCCTTGCTCTAACTTGGCCTGTGATATGGGTACAACATGCATATAATGTCCTGGAGTGTATCTACTCTATTGCAATGCCATGTGCTTAGCATGCTGATCATGCATGTAAATATGTCATGCCTTCCTATTTTTCAGTACCTATTCCATTCATGATAACATGTTTTCAAATTCAAGTACTGTCATTCTACTCTATCGCAATGCCATCTGCTTAATTTGGATATCATGATATATTCATCAGTATGTACTTCATCTGTCCGCCATACCATGTTTTTTTACATTGAAGTGCTGTTCTAGTGCTCTGTTGCAATGCCATCTTATTTTCCCAATCATACACGTGTATGTTGCCTTAGTTATTTCTGTACATATTCCGCTAGCATATAGTTTTACATTCAACTAGTGTTTTCTTTTACTGTGTTGTCCTGTCATTGTAGGACCTTGAAGTATGTCTAGAGGGGGGGGTGATTAGACTACTTGACCGATTAAAAACCTAACCTTTTCCCAATTTTAGACTTTGGCAGATTTTAGCTATCTTCGAACAAGTCAAGCAATCTTCACACAATTCAAGCAAGCATGCAAAGAGTATATAGGCAGTGGAAATTAAAGCACGCAGCTTGCAAGAATGTAAAGAGAAGGGTTTGGAGGATTCAAACACAATTGGAGACACGGATGTTTTTGTCGTGCTTCCGATAGGTGGTGCTATCGTACATCCACGTTGATGGAGATTTCAACCCACGAAGGGTAGCAGTTCTTGAGTCCACGGAGGGCTCCACCCACGAAGGGTCCACGAAGAAGCAACCTTGTCTATCCCACCATGGCTGTCACCCATGAAGGACTTGCCTCACTAGCGGTAGATCTTCACGAAGTAGGCGATCTCCTTGCCCTTACAAACTCCTTGGTTCAACTCCACAATCTTGTCAGAGGCTCCCAAGTGACACCTAGCCAATCTAGGAGACACCACTCTCCAAGAAATAACAAATGGTGTGTTGATGATGAACTCCTTGCTCTTGTGCTTCAAATGATAGTCTCCCCAACACTCAACTCTCTCTCACAGGATTTGGATTTGGTGGAAAGAAGATTTGAGTGGAAAGCAACTTGGGGAAGGCTAGAGATCAAGATTCATGTGGTTGGAATGGAATATCTTGGCCTCAACACATGAGTAGGTGGTTCTCTCTCAGAATTGGTAAGTTGGAAGTGTAGGTTTGTTCTGATGGCTCTCTCCAAGAATGAAGAGGAGGTGGAGGGGTATATATAGCCTCCACATAAAATCTAACCGTTACACACAATTTACCAAACTCGGTGGGACCGAATCAACAAACTCGGTCGGACCGATTCAAGAAACCTAGTGACCGTTAGGATTTTCCATGGGAGATCGACATGCAACTCGGTAGGACCGATATGGTTAGGGTTAGGGCATAACGTAATCTCGGTGAGACTGATTACACAAACTCGGTGAGACCGATTTTGGTAATTATGTAACCAGAGAGTTGGTCAGGTAAACTCGGTGGGACCGATTCGCTCTTTCGGTGAGACCGAAAAGTTACGAAAGGGAAACAGAGAGTTTACATTGCAATCTTGGTGGGACCGTTCGCTCACATCGGTTACACCGAAACATTACGAAGGGAAACAGAGAGATTATAATCCGATCTCGGTGAGACCGAGATCCCTATCAGTGATACCGATTTGCCTAGGGTTTGTGGCAGTGGCTATGACATTTGAACTCGGTGGCGCCGGATAGAAAGAATCGGTGGGGCCAAGTTTGACTTTAGGTTTAGGTCATATGTGGATGTGAGAAAGAAGTGGAGGATTTTGGAGCATATCAGTAAGCACATGAAGCAAGAGGCTCATTAAGCAACACCTCATCCCTCCTTGATAGTATTGGCTTTTCCTATAGACTCAATGTGATCTTGGATCACTAAAATGTAAAATGTAGAGTCTTGAGCTTTTGAGCTTGAGCCAATCCTTTGTCCTTAATATTTTGAGGGATCCACTTTCATCATCCATGCCATGCCATTCATTGAGCTTTGCCGAAATATTTGTCTTGGAATAGCATTATCTCAATGAGCTATATGTTGTTATGAATTAACAAAACCACCTAGGGATAGTTGCACTTTCAATCTCCCCCTTTTTGGTAATTGATGACAACATATAGATCAAAGCTTCGACAAATGATAATAAGATTGAAAAACATTGTCGCTTTGAGAAGTATGTGATAAGCAAAAGCTCCCCCTAAATTTTTGCATATTTTAAGATTTGATTTGGACTGCAAATGCAGAAGGAATTAGGCTCATGGGTTACTCTTCCATGCCACATACATCTTGGTGGAGCGCTCAAAATAATAAAGATTGAATACATGCACTCATCACCAAGCAAAGTGAATGATCATATAAGGGTAAGTAAGATAATATCATAACAATCATAAGTGTAGCTTATGATCAAACACATGATCATCAATGTCTCACAGGTAATAGCATAGTATCTCAAGCAATCAAAGGCAAACAAAGTTCAACCAAGAAGACAAGAGAGAACAAAAGCAAACTCTCTCTCTCGAAGCCCTATGATCTATACATTTTTCTCCCCCTTTGGCAACAAGTTACCAAAAAGTTCCTAGAAAATGCATAGGACTATATCGTCTCTCAGGCTTGGTCTTCTGCTGGTGGCGTAGAGATGGCTCCTTGGACGAAGACTTCAGTAGATGTGGAAGGAGTCAAGGAGTTGGTGCTTTGGAGCTGGTTGTTGGAGCTGTAGGCTGGAGCCGATGAAGTGACTCTGTGTGCAATGGCTCTCTGACTGATTTAGAGCTCAAGGCACTCTGGAAAATGCATCGCTTGTTGTCCTGCCCTTCCTCTCCTGCATGTCATCCTGTAGCTGCTCCACAACCGATCAATCTCAGTTACTTTGACATCAAGATCATAGAATTTTTGTTCCATGATTCTTTCCGAGCTCTCCTGGTTTTGAGTTAGGGTGGCCAACCCCTTCTCAATCCTTGAGTTGATGCTATCAAGTAACCAAGCTGGTCCTGCTTGCTCTTCAAAAAGTACTCAGATGCCTCTGCTAGAGTTGGCATCTTGGCAGCCTTCTCTTTCCTTGCTTTCTCCTTCTTCTCTTGAGCTTGTACTGATGATGGTTCATTCTCAGTCATGACAACTTGATTGTCCTCAAAGTCAGGATAGAGTATAGAGTGTTCCTTATCCAACAGATACTTCCCTATGCCCATCTTTGAGTTAATCAACTCCTGAATTTGTGGGGCATATCCACAGCTTCTCTTTTGGTCTGCTGCTGTCCTCTTGATAGTTTCAACTATGAGGCTCATGACCTTGAATTTCTGAGGCACATCAAATATGTGAAGCAAATTAATTGCATACCCTCTGATCATGTTGTGGTCACCTGATTTGGGCAACCGAGTGTTCCTTAGGATCTAGTTGATCGTTGTCAGCCCTGACAAAAGAAAATGAACTGATCCAAACTTGAAAGTCTCAAGTGCATCATCTGGGATCTCCTTGTACATCTGTGACATTGAGTTGTGATCCATCTTCTTCTTGGCATAAACGTCCAAGTCATCTTCACTTTCCTTTGGGGCATTGATCAGACTAGCCCATTCCTCTATGGTTGATTGGTATCTCGTTCCTTCAGACATCCAAATTATCCTGCCATCTGGATAGAAATGTTATGTGGAGTAGAATTGCATAATGAGCTCGTCATTCCAGTTTGTGAGCTTCTGCCCAACAAAATCTGCAACTCCACACGCACTGAAGCTGTCATACACTCCAGGATAGTGTTCTTCATTTTCCTGATGTAGGTCCAGTCGAGCCACCTCATATCACACACTATGGGCTTTTTATCCAGCAAGATGGTCTCATAGAAGTCCTGCTGCTCCTTGGTGTGGAACCTATAATCTACAGCAGTCCTTCTCCTGGTGGCATATGGATCTGACTCTCTCCATAGCCTCAACCCTAAGTCTCTCCCGATCTTCATGTTTTCAGCCACAGGATGAGCATCATTGTGGTCTGTAATCTTGGGTTTGAGCTTCCTTAGGACTTTCCCTACATCATCTTCCTCAACAGCAACATCAGGCACTGGGGCCTTGTTCTTTTCAGCAGCTGGTATACTCCTTGTATTCCTCTTAGGTGCACTCTTGGGCTTGGAGGCAGCTTTGGGTGCTTCTTTGGGCTTTGAAGTTGCAGCCCCTGACTTTATAGCATCACCCATCAGCTTTTGTGCCTTGGGTGCTAGTGCAGCAACCTCTTCTTCTTCCTCTTCTTCCATCATGGAAGGCTTTCCAATTACTCTGGCCATGGTCTTCTTGACCCTTTCCTTCCTTTTCTTTCCTTCTGCAGCAGGCTCTTTGGGTCGGGATTCCAAAGAAGCTTGAGTGGAGACTCTGGCTTTGGACATTGGTTGTCTACCTGCAGGCCTTTTGATCTTCATCCCTGGCTTAACTGTAGTTGAGCTATACTCCTTCTTGAGCACTTTCTTCTTTGAAATAGCCACATCCTCAACTACCACATAATCCTCATCCTCAGACTCTGAGGTTTTCTTCTTCCTTGTCCTTGTGGCAGCCTTGGGCAAATTGCTGGGAGTGCTTCTGCTCCCCTCATCTGAGCTGCTAGAGGGACTAGTGCCCTCACTCATGTGAATCTGCTCTTGACTTGTTACATTTGTCACTTTGGTGCGACATGCTGCACACTTGTTGTTGACCACATGAATAGTTATAGATGAGGTAGAGTGGATGAGCATCACAAAATGCAGAGGCTTTTGCAAAAGAATGATTCAAAAAACATAGTTTTAGTTTTCCACAGAAATCATCTCGGATCTACCGATTTTCAAACTCGGTGATACCGAAGCAGTTTTGGAACCTAAACTAGTGAACTCGGTCAGACCGAGTCACAGTTTGGTGGCACTGAGACTGCTAGGGTTTCACAAAGTTTTAAAATTGGTTACACCGATTAGCAATTCTCGGCTAGACCGAGAGTTACTAGTGCAATGGCGTTAGCCAAATCGGTGGGACCGTGTTTTTCAACTCGGTGGGTCCGAGATAGTTTCGGCGGAAACCTAACCCTAAATTTTCGAATCACATCTATTCTAAGGATTGTTTTGATTGGATAGAGGTGTTTCAATCGTGGCAAGAAGCATTATGAACACAATGTCCTGAGAATAAGACGAGGATAGCACTGTGATCGAGTTCATACCCTAGTTCGGCGGTGAACTCGCTACGGCGGCAACGGCGGAGATGAAATCCGTTGACGGCGGCGGAGACCAGCGACAGGAGGCGGCTGGCGACGAAGTCGATGATCCGGAGACCTAGTAGGCAGAGCGAGCTATGCGCGGGCGAAGAGTTTCGGAGAAAGTTTTCCAAAATTTGCCCGTGAGAATATATAGCCCGACACTGTCGGTGTGACCGAGTGGAACAACTCGGTGGCACCGAGATGCATACCTGTTAACAGTTACAGCAACTCTGTGTGACCGAAAAGTTCAAATCGGTTGCACTGATATGAAAACCTAGATCGACTTAGTGATCTCGGTATGACCGAAATGGAGGAATCGGTCAGACCGAAAGTCACAAAGAAGTTTTGGAAGTTTAAGTCTATGAGGAATCGGGGACTCCAAGTGCTCCTCACACAGAGTGGTTCGAATCTGACTTGATCAAATTTTGTGATGTAGCATGAATAGAGTTTGAGATGAGAAAAGCATAGATAGCTGGAGAAGGTTCTTAGGCATTCTTGTCCATCCACTTGGCCAAAAAAAAGAAGAAACCAATCAATCAAAACAACAAGTGGATGTCCTCGAATGAGTAAAATATGCAACCAACATGCTCACACAATAAAATGACAAATAAAATATGTGACAAAACATGCACATCCAATTCTAGCATCTATCAAACAATTGGCGATGACTAGGTCATCTATATATGAGTATATTGACTTAGGAGTCAAATGAGAACATTTGATCATAGGTCATACTCATCGTTTAAGCTCAAGTGGGGTTACCACTTTTACATAAAGCATTTATGTGTTCACATCTTTAGAGTTGCTTTGACTCAATTCTTAGAGTTAAGCTCCCCCTAGATGTGAGATCCCCCCTTAGAGGGATGAACTAACCTTGGGTTTTGTCGATGACGACTTCATGTAGGTGTTGAAGATGTGGATGCTCAATGTTGATGTAGATCTTTTGGAGCAATCCTTTGGAGTGAGTTGCACTTTCAATACCTACATGGGTTAGTCCCACAAGGAACAAACAAGAGTATCCATAGACATAGAGTGATGCACGCACAAAATGATGTCCATGAAAACATTAGGTTACCTAGTCCCTTGCCTTACCAACATGAGGGTTTGTGACTCTTTGAACTAGTGCAAGATATGAAAGATGGTTGCACTTGTCCTTGCCATAATGATATGAGTGAAGAATGTTGGCGGAGTCACCCTCAAGAACTTTCTAGTTCTTCTTCTTCGGGATCCACATCATCTTGATGGGAATCCTTGGTGTAGTAGTTGTACTTGATGAAGTAGAACTTGACGTGGTCTTGGGAACCCACTTGACCAAGGCCTTAGGTGCTTCTTCAAATGCGTCAATCTCCTCTTGAAGCTTGTCCTTGCCTTTGTTCTTGTGGTCTTGTGGTGGAAGATCATCTTGTGCTTGTGTTCCCTTGAAGGAAGTAGGATCATACTTCTCTTGTTGAGGAACAAACTTCGTCTTGGGGTATTGATCTTCTTCCCACTCAACTCCATTGGCATTGAACTTTCGTTCAAAACCAACACCTTTATTCTTCCGGTGCCTTCCTTGCTTGTGTACAATCTCCTCGAATTGCTTACTCCCGGCAAGGCTCTTGTATACACCTTTCTCTATAATTCCCTTCAATAAGCTGTTTTCTTGCTCAAGTGTAACTTGGCTAAGAGATTCATTAGTGGAATCAAGAGAGCTACTAGAAGCAACAATATTGGATTTAGCATTGTTATTGTTACTACTAGAGGAAGAATCTTTCTTGTTCTTGTTACTAGACTTGACTTGAGGCATGTAAGTAGATAAGAGTAAACGCTTGGCAATGTAAGAAGAACTTTTGTTTCGGAGATCATCATTGATTGCTTTTAGGAACTCATGCTCTTGCTCAAGATTGAGCATTTCAAAGCGTAACTTCTCGTGAGCCCGTAGAAGTTCTCGATGATCTTCGAAGATAGTTTCATGAGCTAACTTAAGAGTGTTTAGTTCTTTAGTTAGAAGCTCAATCTTCTCCTTATCATTTTCATTCGTTTCATCTTGATTAGCATGATTAACTGACATTTCATCATAGTATTCATCACTAGAGTTGTCAACAAGTAAATCATCATCACCTAGCAAGTCATCTTCATCACTATTAAAATCAACATACTCGGGGTGTGTTACCTTAGGACCTTTGGCCATGAAGCATCTTCCAATTCCTTCATTTGGAGAATCAAATATGTTGTAGGAGTTGGTTGACACAAGTGACAGGCCGGCAACACCTTCATCTTGAGTGTATTCGGAGTCGGAGTGATAGCTTATCTCAGAGTGATTGTCGGAGTCGGAGCCGGATACCCATTCACCAACATGAGCTTGATGTCTTTGTTTTTTGTAGCTCTTTGATGACTTGTCCTTCCTTTCTGAATCCTTGCTTCTCTGTGAGGGTCTTCGTTCATGACGATCATCTCTACTCCTTCTCTCTCTTGGTGGTGATTCTTCTCTTCTACTTCTTCTCTTGGGAGAATCTTCTCTTCTTTTTTAGGGTGCTGTACACTCATTGGAATAGTGTCCGGTCTCCCACAATTGTAGCAATTAGCTCTCGACTAGAAGACCTTTTGTCATTGTATGACCTTGACTTAGAGCTTCTTTCCTTGCTTCTACTCTTGTAGAATTTGTTGAAGTTCTTCACCATTAAGCTCAATTCTTCATTGAAGGTTTGTTTCTCACTTGATGATGTGGGGGCTTCACATGAGGCTTTGTAAGCACCACTTGACTTGTTGTGAAGTTCCTCCTTATCCTTGAGTGACATCTCATGAGCAACAATTCTTCCAATGACTTCCATTGGCTTGAGATCTTTGTAATTTGGCATCATTTGGATCAATGTTCACACGGTATCGTATTTTCCATCCAATGCTCTTAGGATCTTCTTGATGATGAATCTGTCAGTCATCTCTTCACTTCCTAAGCCGGCAATCTCATTTGTGATAAGAGCGAGCCTAGAGTACATTTTAGCGACACCTTCACCATCCTTCATTTTGAACTTGTCAAGATGACTTTGGAGCATATCCAACTTGGATTCCTTGACGGAGTCGGTACCTTCATGCATATCAATCAAAATATCCCAAATTTCCTTTGCATTCTCAAGACGGCTGATTTTGTTGAACTCTTCGGGGCACAAGCCATTGAAGAGGATATCACAAGCTTGAGCGTTGTATTGCAGGATCTTCAACTCTTCCGCGCTAGCTTCACGGTTCGGTTCTCTCCCATCAAAGAATTCACCTTGCAAGCCAATACACACAATAGCCCAAACGGCTGGGTTATGTCCGAGAATATGCATTTTCATCTTATGCTTCCAACTAGCAAAATTAGTGCCATCAAAGTAAGGACCTCTACGGTGATAATTTCCCTCGCTAGATGCCATACTCTCCTAGGTTGTGAAACCAAGGCTATGACCACCAAAAGCTATGGAAATCAAAGCAAATGGAGACCAAAGCTCGATACCACTTGTAGGACCTTGAAGTATGTCTAGAGGGGGGGTGATTAGACTACTTGACCGATTAAAAACCTAACCTTTTCCCAATTTTAGACTTTGGCAGATTTTAGCTATCTTCGAACAAGTCAAGCAATCTTCATACAATTCAAGCAAAGCATGCAAAGAGTATATAGGCAGCGGAAATTAAAGCATGCAACTTGCAAGAATGTAAAGAGAAGGGTTTGGAGGATTAAAACGCAATTGGGGACACGGATGTTTTTGTCGTGGTTCCGATAGGTGGTGCTATCGTACATCCACGTTGATGGAGACTTCAACCCACGAAGGGTAATGGTTGCGCGAGTCCATGAAGGGCTCCACCCATGAAGGGTCCACGAAGAAGCAACCTTGTCTATCCCACCATGGCCGTCGCCCACGAAGGACTTGCCTCACTAGCGGTAGATCTTCACGAAGTAGGCGATCTCCTTGCCCTTACAAACTCCTTGGTTCAACTCCACAATCTTGTCGGAGGCTCCCAAGTGACACCTAACCAATCTAGGAGACACCACTCTCCAAGAAGTAACAAATGGTGTGTTGATATGAACTCCTTGCTCATGTGCTTAAAATGATAGTCTCCCCAACACTCAACTCTCTCTCACAGGATTTGGATTTGGTGGAAAGAAGATTTGAGTGGAAAGCAACTTGGGGAAGGCTAGAGATCAAGATTCATGTGGTTGGAATGGAATATCTTGGCCTCAACACATGAGTAGGTGGTTCTCTCTCGAGGCTGGTAAGTTGGAAGTGTAGGTTTGTTCGATGGCTCTCTCCACGAATGAAGAGGAGGTGGAGGGGTATATATAGCCTCCACACAAAATCTAACCGTTACACACAATTTACCAAACTCGGTGGGACCGAATCAACAAACTCGGTCGGACCGATTCAGTAAACCTAGTGACCGTTAGAATTTTTGGTGGGACTGACATGCAACTCGGTAGGACCGATATGGTTAGGGTTAGGGCATAACGTAATATCAGTGAGACCGATTACACAAACTTGGTGAGACCGATTTTGGTAATTAGCTAACCAGAGAGTTGGTCAGGTAAACTCGGTGGGACCGATTCGCTCTTTCGGTGAGACCGAAAATTTACGAAAGGGAAACAGAGAGTTTACATTGCAATCTCGGTGGGACCGATCGCTCACTTCGGTTAGACCGAAACGTTACGAAGGGTAACAGAGAGATTACAATCCCATCTCGGTGAGACCGAGATCCCTATCGGTGATACCGATTTGCCTAGGGTTTGTGGCAGTGGCTATGACATTTGAACTCGGTGGCGTCGGATAGAAAGAATCGGTGGGGCCGAGTTTGACTTGAGGTTTAGGTCATATGTGGATGTGAGAAAGAAGAGGATTTTGGAGCATATCACTAAGCACATGAAGCAAGAGGCTCATTAAGCAACACCTCATCCCTCCTTGATAGTATTGACTTTTCCTATAGACTCAATGTGATCTTGGATCACTAAAATGTAAAATGTAGAGTCTTGAGGTTTTGAGCTTGAGCCAATCCTTTGTCCTTAATATTTTGAGGATCCACTTTCATCATCCATGCCATGCCATTCATTGAGCTTTCCTGAAATATTTGTCTTGGAATAGCATTAGCTCAATGAGCTATATGTTGTTATGAATTACCAAAACCACCTAGGGATAGTTGCACTTTCGATTCGTATCCCTAGCTCTTACACCATACTCCCTCCGTCCAGGATTACATGTTGTCGAAATTGATAAAAAGGATGTATCTAGATCTGAAATACGCCTAGACCCATCCTTTTTTTTCCGGATGGAGGGAATACATGTCAATATGTCATGCCTTTCTATTCTTAAGTACCTATTCCATCTCTCTCATTGTCGCATGTTTTATAATTAAAGCACCATTCTTCTATACAAGGCATGCAAGGGAAAGACGATTATGTTAGAATCAAGGGTTACAAACAAGGCCTTTGCAAAAGATCCAAACGCCAGGAGATAATAAACCAACTCTAGTTTTTATAGATACTGCTCCAAAGACAGAGAAACCCAACTCCCTACCGATAATAAGCAGATTCCAGTGGCCAAAGAACTAGTCCGCTCCAGTCGAGCAAAAATATGTCAACTCAATTCTAAGAAGCGTGTGCATATCCTTGCATCATGAAATTTTATAGCATGCTGATCATATTTTCTACATGTTTCTTACCCATCTCTCTTTTATAAAATAAGCTTAACAGATAGAAGAATTTCTGCAATGGCATCGTTTATGAGGAAAGATTTTTGCAGGAATTCTCTGTGCTCCAATGTATATGTAAGTACCTGTTGTATATCACTATATCTTTACATCAGCATGTATTTTGTTAATCGGCGTGAATCCAACCTTTATCTGATCTAAATTTAGTTGTAGCAAAATGTATGATTAAAGGCCATAATGTTGATTTTTGTAAGGAAAACTGCCTGGTAGTTTTGCATCCTGAGCTGCATGAGTGTACTATCTCATATCAGTGGGTTTGAATACCTTGGTTCTGCAGTTGGTTTTTTAGTGTTTTTTTACTGTGTTGTCCTGTCGTATCCCTAGCTCTTACATCATACTCCCTCCGTCCGGATTAAATCTCGCAGAAATGGATAAAACTGGATGTATCTAGAACTGAAATACGCCTAGACCAATCCATTTATTTCCGGATGGAGGGAATACATGTCAATATGTCATGCCTTTGTATTCTTCAGTACCTATTCCATCTCTACTGTAGCATGTTTTATAACTGAATCACCATTCTTCTATATAAGGCATGCAAGGGGAAGACGGCTATGTTAGAATCTGAAGGGTTACAAACTAGGTCTTTGCAAAAGATCCAAACGCCAGGAGATAATAAACCAACTCCATTTTTCATAGATACCGCTCCAAAGACAGAGAAACCCAACTCCCACCGATAATAAGCAGATTCCAAAGGCCAAAGAACTAGCCCGCTCGATCCAAAGCAAAAGAATGTCAACTCCATTCTAAGAAGCGTGTGCGTATCCTCGCATCATGAAATTTTATAGCATTCTGATCATATTTTCTACATGTTTCTTACCCATCTCTCTTTTAGAAAATAAGTTTAAACGATAGAAGACTTCCTCCATTGGGATCATATTCGAGGAAAATATCTTGCGGGAATTCTCTGTGCTCCAATGCTGATGTAAGTACCTGTTGTATATCACTATATTTTTACATCAACATGTATTTTGTTAATCGGCGTGAATCTAACCTTTATCTGATCTAAAATTAGTTGTAGTAAAATGTTAAAGGCGCCAATATTGATTTTTGTAAGGAAAACTGCCTGGTAGTTTTGCATCTTGAAATGCATGAATGTACTATCTCATATCACGCACATTCTTGAATTGTAGTGCTTCTCCGTTGCCCATTCATTCATTGTGTCAATGTTGCTTTCGTACTACCTTACACGGCTGATGATAGCTGTGCCATATTGTGTTAATTTGGTGTAGGCTAGTTGCCCAAACGTTCGTTGTGTCAATGTTGCTTTCCTATTATCTGACTTGGCCATTGATAGCAATGCTAGTGTGTTAATTTTGTGCAGGCTGCTGAAGATAAGAAGACAAACTCTGAAAACAGCAAGGCAACCCCATTGTTTCTTTCCAATAAATCTAGGCCAGGTAATATGGCAATAAGTCATGATTATTCTGTTTGGTTCCCATCCTAATTTACCTTATGATGCAGTGGTCGAGACACTCTCCACTATAAATAATACAAGCCTGCCAAAATCGCCATCTGAATCTGTTCAGTATCCTCTGTCTCGAATGCAACGGAATAAATGTATGTTTATGAACCAATTAATGGTTGAAGCAATGATGGAAATGGTGGATGAATCAGAGGTGCAGAGTCGTGCGACACAACAACTGATCAATGTTTTGAGAGACAGTGTAGCAAAGCAGCAAGAACTTTCCCACATGCTTATGGGCGTCATTTGTGCTAAGGTTGCAGATTGTGACGTTGTAGATGGTTAGGTTCTGCTCATTTATTTGCACTGGCATCAATCTTTGATTGCCCAGTGGATGTAATTTCCTGTAATATATGCTGGATGTGCAATGTTATTCCCCGTATGCCATACCTTTGCTTGATCGGTTTTAGGTCACATGCATAATTGCTCGTCGTAATGGGCTCAAATTATCTAATTTGGCCTAAAGACATGTACGAACTTCAGTGGGCCCATTAAGTTAATGGGCCGTTACTAGGCCGAAAGTTAATGGTCGGCCCTCTTACCTCCCGGGTCGTTAACAGGCCGACATCGAAGCGGGCAACAGGTGGCCCCAATTTATTTCACGGGCCATTAACAGGCCGTTACTAAGTTTGGGCTACATATGGCCCAACTATACTGTAGGCCTTTAGCAGGCCGAAAGAGACAGCGGGCTTGTACTGGACCATGAAGAGCATGGGCCGCTAAGAGGCCGAAAGTCAGGTCGTATTGTAAATGGCCCAACTGTGTTGTGGGCCTTTAGCAGGCCGAAAGAGAAACTAGGCAGGTATTGGACCATGCAGGGCATGGGCCGTTAAAAGGCCAAAACTAAGTTCTGACTACAAATGGCCCAACTCATTTATGGTCCGTTAACAGGCCGAAAGGCACACAGGGCCGAGAATTGGCCCAACACTTAAGTGGGTCGCTAAAAGGCCAAAACTCAGGTCCGACTACAAATGGGCCAACTGATTTATGGGCCGTCAACGGGCTGAAAGTGACACCGGGCCAGAAATTGGCCCAACACTTAAATGGGCCGCTAAAAGGCCGAAACTCAGGTCCGACTACAAATGGCCCATCAGATTTATGGGCTGTCAACAGGCCAAAATACACACCGGGCCAGAAATTAGCCCAACATTTAAATGGGTCGCTAAAAGGCCGAAAGATGTACATCCTGAAAATTGGCCCATCCATTAAACGGGCCGTTAACAGGCCAAAATCTCATCGGGCCGATATTGAGCCCAAATATGTAGCGGGCTGTTAACGGGCTCGAACTGACAATGGGCTGCAATGGTGTCAAATCTTTAACGGGCCATTGACGGGCCGAATTGGCACATCTCGTATGGGCCGTGGGCTTAAATGGACTTGACACAAGTAGGCCTTATATGGGCCGACCTGCTAATTTTTACTGGGCCGGCCTTTTTCACCGGAATAGTCCACTGTTGGGCCGTGCCACGTGTCGACCTATCATAGGCGCCTCCTGTCCAATGAGTGGATGACATCTGTCCCAACGGTGAGGCAACACGTGTTTCCTGCGGCCAATGATGATTTTACACGTGGAAAATCCCCATTGGTCCGGGCTGTTAACGGGTTATCAGATCCAAAACCGGACCCGATAGCTTAACGGCGTTCTGTTACGGTGTATGCCACGTGTCGGTCACCCTTGACAAAAGCACTTCTGTGACGCACAATTTATTTTCATGGAAGTGGACACTTCCGTGATGATAATTTTGGTAATGTCATGGAACACTTCTATGACAGCACATGTATGACTATCTTGATTCTGTCATAAAATCGTCATGGATGTACATGCATGACAAAAAACGCGACCTACTGTGACAAACACGTATCATCACGAAAGTGTTTTTTTATTAGTGTAACTCTCGCCCTTTGGGTTTTCCCCCCGTGAGTCTGAAGGCCAAGGCTCTGGTCCATGACAAGGGGTTCGGCCTTTGGGAGGAGCGTTCAATACTTAGTCTTTCAAAATGTTGAGCGCGAGCGAAACACCCACTGGGCCGGCTGGAGGCGATCCGGCGGGGCAGGGTTGGCGAGCAGCCGGTCGTGCGGTAACTTAAAGTGGCGGGGCCGGGTTGGGCGACCCGGCAGTCCTTGACTTAGTGTTCGTGGCGCGCTAGTGCTTTTGGACTTGTCTGCTTGCCGGCCGACAGCCGAAGCCAGATCTGTGGCTTACGGCGAAGCGAGAGGCTTATGGCGAACCAACGCGTTTGAGAATCGCTAAGGAAAAAACGGCGGGTGGCCAAGCCGGCCAGCCCCCGGGTTGAGCGAGTCGACCCGGTGGCCGGGTTTGGCTTAAGAGTAAAGTAGTGCACAAATGTGGGAGACAAAATATCTTGGTCGCAAAAGGGGCAGCCCCCGAGCGTCGTTCGGGGACCCCGTAGTTTCAGACGGTTACAAAAGGCAGTGATACATACATGCACTCGGCTAACTGTAAAACGGGCGGAGGAGCTCTGCATTCCATGGCCGGATTGTTTCTTCGCCGGTGGTGTCCCTCTTGCGCTTGTTTGTCTTGCGGGCATCCATGAGGTAGTATGCATTGCGGTCGCACAAGGCCTTGCTGACGATGAAGGGTCCCTCCCACGGAGAGGACATCTTGTGTTGTACAGTCTACTCTTGGACGAGTCGGAGGACGAGGTCTCCTCTCAGAAAGCGAGGGGCTTGATCTTCTTGCTGTGGTAATGCCTCAGACCTTGCTAGTTAATGGATGAGCGACTGAGCACTATGAGACGTGCTTCTTCGAGTAGGTCGACGCCGTCTTCGCGGGCTTCCTTTGCTTCGGCTTCCGTGTACATCGTGACGCGCGGCGAGTCGAACTCGACATCGGTCGGGATGACGGCTTCTGCTCCGTAGACGAGGAAGAACAGGGTGAACCCGGTCGACCTATTTGGCATGGTGTAGAGACTCGAGAGGACGGCCGGCAACTTGTCAAGCCAACTGTCGGGCGAACGGATGAGCGGCTCGACGAGTCGCAGTTTGATGCCGGATAGGATGAGGCCGTTGGCCCGCTCGACCTGGCTGTTGAACTAGGTCGAGGCGGATGCCGGATAGGATGAGTCGCAGTTTGATGCCTGATAGGATGATGCCAGATAGGACGAGTCGCGATTTGAAGCTAGGTCGAGGCGGATGCCGGAAACGGAGCAGTACTGTGCGAGTGCGCCCTTGGCGAAGTTGGTGACATTGTCTGTGATGATGCTGTTCGGCATGCCATAGCGCACCGTAATGTCCTTGATAAATCGGATGGCCATTGGACCGTCCAGCTTCTTGATCGGCCTTGCCTTGATCCACTTGGTGAAGTTGTCCACCGCCACCAGCAGATGCGTCATGCCGCCTCGAGCGGTCTTGAAGGGTCCCACCATGTCGAGTCCCCAGACCGCGAAGGGCCGGCTGATCGAGATGGTCCAGAGTGCTGACGCTGGCTGGTGGCTGCGCTTGCTGAAGCGTTGGCATCCCTCACACCCGAGGATGAGTGATTCTGTGTCTTCGAGGGCCGTGGGCCAGTAGAAACCATGGCGGAAAGCCTTGGCCACCAGGGATCGCGAGGTGGTGTGGTGCCTGCACCCGTCCTGGTGTATGTCGAGGGGGATCTCAATGCCCTTGTCCTGCTCGACGCAGCGTTGGAACACGCTGGTGGAGCTGCGCTTGACGAGCTTGTTGTTGATGATGCTGTAGGCGGACGCTCGTCGCTCCACTTGCCGGGCTTCGGTCTCGTCCATGGGAAGGACCCTGTTTTCCAGGAACTCCGAGATGGGTAGGGCCCAGGATGGTGCCGTGACCCCGGCGAGGACGGCCATCACGACAGGTTCCGGGGTGACAGCCCCCGAGCCGGGTTCAGCGGCCCGAGGGCCGGGTTCGGGTGTGATTAGGCTGGCTGGAGCAGTCCCCGGGCCGAGTTGAGGCACGGCCGGGTCGGTCGGAGCAGTCCCAGGCCGAGTTGAGGCGCGGCCGGGTCGGTCGGAGCAGTCCCCGGGCCGGGTTGAGGCGCAGCCGGGTCGTCCGGGACGTTGATGGACTCGGAGTCCGGAGACGGCTTGATGGACGATTTGTGCAGATGCTCGAGGGAAACGCCGGACGAAATGAACTGCCGAGACGAGGAGATCTTGGCGAGCGTGTCGTCCGCTTTGTTTTTTGCACGCGGGACGTGGAGGAACTCGTAGCCTACGAAGAATCCGGGAAGCTTCTGGACGAGGAAGCGGTAGCTCGCCATGTTGGAGTCGTGAGCGTCCCACTCGCCGGAGCTCTGCTGCACCACTAGGTCTGAGTCGCCGTAGCACATGATTCGCCGGATGCCGAGTTCCTTGGCAAGCCGGAGGCCATGCATAAGGGCTTCATATTCGGCGACGTTGTTGGAGGCGGCGAAGTGGATCTGCAGTGCGTATTTGAGACGGTTGCCCTTGGGGGAGGACATCACGATGCCGACCGCTAGGCTGAGTCGTATCTTCGAGCCGTCAAAGTGCATGCACCAGTGCATCGAGTCTGGCGACGGCGGCAAGTACTGGGTCTCGGTCCAGTCAACAAGGAAGTCGGCCAAAGCCTGGGACTTGATCATGGTGCGGGGCTCATAGAGGATGGTGTGGCCGGCTAGCTCGAGTGCCCACTTGGCGACCCGGCCAGAGGCGTCCCGACACCCGATGATCTCGCCGAGAGGGGCCGTGCTGACCATGGTGATGACATGCTCTTGGAAGTACTGCTTGAGTTTCTTGGCGGTGAAGTACACGTCGTAACACATTTTCTGGTAGTGCGGGTAGTTCTGCTTCGAGGCGGAGAGCACCTCGCTCAGGTAGTAGACGGGACGCTGGACGGCTTGGACCTTGTCCTTCTCTGGTCGCTCGACCACCATTACCGTGCTGACCGTCCGCGAGGTCGCGGCGATATAGAGCAACAGCGGCTCCTCCTCGGTCGGTGCGGCCAGGACTGGTGCGGTGGAGAGCATGCGCTTGAGATCCCGGAAAGCTTCGTCCGCCTGGTCGTTCCACTCGAACGGCATCACCTTCTTCATCGGCTGATAAAGGGGCAGGGCCCTCTCGCCCAGCCGGCTGAGAAACCGGCTGACCGAGGCCAAGCAGCCAGTGAACTTCTAGACATCGCGCAGCCAAGCCGGCTTGCACGTGTGCTCGATGGCCTTGATCTTCTCTGGGTTTGCCTCGATGCCGCGCTCCAAGACGAGGAAGCCGAGTAGCTTTCCGGCCGGGACGCCGAAAACACATTTCTCCGGGTTGAGCTTGACCTTGTATTCGCGCAGGTTGGCGAAGGTTTCCTTCAAATCATCGAGGAGCGTGAGGTGCTGCTTGGTCTTCACCACGATGCCGTCCACGTAGACGTGGATGTTGCGGCCAAGTTGCAGCAGCAAACATTTCTGCATGCAGCGCTGGAAAGTGGCGCCGATATTCTTCAAGCCGAACGACATGGTGATGTAGCAATACGCCCCAAAGGGCATGATGAAGGACGTCTTCAGGGCATCGTCTGGGTCCAGCTTGATCTGATGATAGCTGGAGTAAGCACCCAAGAAGGACAGGAGCTCGCACCCGGCGGTTGAGGCGATGACTTGGTCGATCTACAGGAGGGTGAACGGGTCTTTGGGGCAGGCCTTGTTCAGGCTGGTGTAGTCGATACACATGCGCCAGGTCTTGTTCTTCTTCAGGACGAGGACTGGATTGGCCAGCCACTCGGGGTGAAACACTTCCATGATGAAGCCGGCCGCCAAGAGCTTGGCGACCTCTTCATCGATGGTCCTTTTCTTCTCTTCGGAAAAACGTCGCAGGGGTTGATGGACAGGCTTGGCGTCCTTGCGGACGTGGAGTTTGTGCTCGGTGTACTTCCTCGGGTTACCCGGCATGTCCTTGGGGGTCCGTGCAAAGATACCCCGATTCTCACGGAGGAAGTTGACGAGCTCGCCTTCCTATTTGTTATCGAGGCGGGTGCCTACGACAACGTACTTGTTGCAGCTGGGGTCTTCCGGGTTCAGCTTCACCTTCTTGGTCTCATTGGAGGGCTTGAACGCGGCCTCGTCGGCTGGCTCCTCGGTCGGGATCTGCGTGGCCGACGCCTCCTGAGCCAGGGCGATGATTCGTTCGAGCTGACGCCGCTCCTCGACTATGACCAGTGACTCGGCTAGCTTGGCGCCATCTCGGGCGCAGTCCAGGGACTTGCGGTAGTCGCTGGTGACGGTGATGAGGCCCTTCGGACCCGGCAACTTCATCTTCAGGTAGGCGTAGTGGGGGACTGCCATGAACTTGGCGAGCGCGGGTCGGCCCAGCAGCGCGTGGTACGCGCTGGACAGGTTCACCACCTCAAACCAGATCGGTTCGCGTCGGAAGTGGCTGTTATCGCCGAACAGGACATCAAGCCGACCCCGCCAATCGGGGAGCAGGAGAGGCCGGGGATGATGCCGTGGAAGATCTTCCGGGTCGGCTCCAGATCCTTGGCCTCGAGGCCGAGCTTGATGATGGTGTCACGATAGAGGATGTTGATGCTGTTGCCGCCGTCGACGAGAGCCCGGGAGAATTTGCACGTGCGCCGGGGTGCGACAATGGTGGGGTCGAGGACGAGGGCGTAGTCACCTGGGTTTGGCATGACGGCCGGGTGGTCCTCTCGGGTCCAGGTGACCGGGCACTCCGACCAATGCATGTACTCCGTTCTGGTCGGGACGATGGTGTTCACCTCCTGCCGAAGGAGGTGCTCGCTGCGCTTGTTGTTGCCGAGGCTGGTGAAGACGACATAGGTCGCGTTCAGGGACGGGTAGGGGTCGTCGCGCATCGCGCCGCCAGCTGGAGGCGGTGGCGGGGGCGGAGGCGGCGGGATGTCGCCCCTCCCGATGCGCTTGGTGATGGCGCACTGTCGCAACGTGTCCGTGGATGGCCTCGCGCCGCTGTGGTGCTTGTAGTGAGCGTCGAGCATCTCCTCGAAACTCATGGCGGGCTGCCATGTCGTTTTGCTGGTGTTCCGGCGCTTGGAGGCCGGGTCGGTTGCGGGCGGCTGCTCGGCGGCCGCAACGAGCCGATTGTCGTAGCGCTGAGCCGGTTGATCAGCTTTGCGCTTGTTGTTCTGCTGGTTGTGCTGCTGCCGGCTTCCCTCACCAGCCGGCTTTGGAGGCGGCACCGGCTTGGACTTGCCGGCTTCATCCAGTGCCACCTGGATCTTCATGGCGGAGTCGACGTTGACGTACTTCTCCGCCGTCACCATGAGCGCGGCCATGGTGGCCGGCTCGGAGCACAAGAGCTTGTTCTTGAGGAGGGTGCCGTCTCGGCACCCGTTGAAGAAGTACTGGATCGCTTGGACTTTGTGGACGCCCTCGTAGCTGTTTCGGAGCTCGGTCCAGCGTGTGAGGTACTCGCGGCCAGTTTCGGCCGGCCTCTGGACGCACATGGCGAGCTGACTGGGGCGGCCGAGTCGCTTGTAGGTGCCGGTGAAGTTGCGAACAAAGGCATGCTCGAAGTCGACCCACGCGTTGATGCTGCCGGCCGGCAGACTATTCAACCAGGTGCGGGCCGACCCCTGGAGCATGAGAGGCGCGTAATGTACGGCGAGGCGGTGGTTACCGCCGGCAATGCCGATGGCGGTGGTGTAGTCGGTGAGCCAGTCCTCCGGCTTCACGGTGTCGTTGTACTTGGGGGTGTCGCGGGAGAGCCTAAACCCTTTGGTGAAGGGCTCGCCCCGGATGCGTGGCCCGAAGCATGCCGGTCCGACGGGGCCGGTCTCCTCCAGCTCCTGGGAAAGGGCGAGTCGGTCGAGGCGGTTGCGAGCGTCAGTGTCATCGATGGCGCGCGGGCCCAGTCGGTCGGTGAGCGCGCCGCGGGTGGCCGGGTCTCCTGCAGTCGGACGCCGGCTGGGTTGAAGTAGGGGGTCGAGGCGGTGTCGGGCCTCCAAGGCCGGCTCGTCCGCCAAGCCGCCAGCGATCGTTAGGCGAGGTTGCGCCCGGGTCGGCGCCGGCGAGTGCGCCTCGTCGGGTAGAGAAGACACCATATGCTGGTTGTCGCCGGGTCCGGCGACCCGGACGGAGCCGGATCCGGCTGGCCTGACGAGTTGGTTGAGGCGGTCCTGTTGTGTGTTGGCCGCGACGAGGAGGTCGTTCAACCTCTTGAGGCGATCCTGCAGCTCCTCACCCGCGAGCTGATCCAGGCCGACCGCGGCCGCCTGGGCAGCACGCATGTTCTTCACGGGAGTCTCGTAGACGGGAGGGAGGACGCCGAAAGCGCGCCCGATCACGCCGCCCCGGGCTCGCACGTCAGCGATCCGGCTGGGCTCGGGGGTGGTAGGCGCGAAGCCGTACGGCGGTGCCGATGGGAACATGGAGGCTCTGCATCGTGGCGCGCAGCGGGTTGGGCGAGTTGGCCCTAACCGCCGCGGCCTTGGCTTTGGCAGCCTTCCTTGCCGCGCACGATGAAGAGGAGGCGTCGATGTCGGTGACGAAGACCTGCACGCAGAGGTCCATTGCTCCAGCGGGAGTGCCGTTGTTGATGGAGAGCGGGGAGTCAGAAAAGCTAAGTATCTCGCGGGGGTACTCGTCGTCCGTAGGCGCGTCGGAGATGCGCAGCATGGCGAAGGAGGCGGCGAGCGCGTCGATGACGTCGTCCGCCAGCGTGACGGGCTCGTCGGAGTCGGAGAAGATCCCCGTCTGAAGCATGCTCCCGGCCAGGACTTCGAGCTGCCCCACGGTGGGCGCCAACTATCGTGGTGGGCACATGGCAGATGCCATGGGATGGCTAAAGATAGGAGGAGGCTCGAGGGAACTGGTGGGCTCCAGAGGCAAGGCCGGCATGAGCGAGCGCGGGACGCAAGACATACCCTGGCTCGGGGCTCTCCGGAGAGATAACACCCCTAGTCCTGCCGAGTGTGGTTTATACATAACAGTACAGAGTTGCTCCTAGAGCTGTATGGAGGAAGAAGGAGGTCGGGCCAAGGCTTAGGCTGCTCCCTCTCCTCGGGTGTTGCTTGCTAGGTGTGTGTGAATGGGTGGATGGGCGAGTGTGTTGCCTTCTTTCTTGTCGGTATGCATGAGGGCTCCTGGGGGGGTTATATAGGTCAACCCCCCAGGGGTACAAGGGTAATGTTACAAGGCCGTAGGGCCGGGTTGTCAGTTGATACGTCTCCAACGTATCTATAATTTTTGATTGCTCCATGCTATATTATCTACTATTTTGGGCAATATTAGGCTTTATTATCCACTTCTATATTATTTTTGGGACTAACATATTAACCGGAGGCCCAGCCCAGATTTGCTGTTTTATGCCTATTTCAGTGTTTCGAAGAAAAGGAATATCAAACGAAGTCGAAATGGAACGAAATCAACAGGAGAAGTTATTTTTGGAAGGAAACCTACCGGATGGGTTTGGAGTGCACGTCAGGGAAGAAGGGAGGTGCCCACGACGGTGGGGGGGGGGGCGCCCACCCCCCTGGGGCACGCTGATGTCTACTACACAACCTTCTTCTTGTAGACGTTGTTGGGCCTGCAAGAGCACAGGCTTGTAGGACAGTAGCAAATTTCCCTCAAGTGGATGACCTAAGGTTTATCAATCCGTAGGAGGCGTAGGATGAAGATGGTCTCTCTCAAGCAACCCTGCAACCAAATAACAAAGAGTCTCTTGTGTCCCCAACACACCCAATACAATGGTAAATTGTATAGGAGCACTAGTTCGGCGAAGAGATGGTGATACAAGTGCAATATGGATGGTAGATATAGGTTTTTGTAATCTGAAAATATAAAAACAGCAACGTAACAAGTGGTAAAAGTGAGCGTAAACGGTATTGCAATGCTAGGAAACAAGGCCTAGGGTTCATACTTTCACTAGTGCAAGTTCTCTCAACAATAATAACATAATTGGATCATATAACTATCCCTCAACATGCAACAAGGAGTCACTCCAAAGCCACTAATCGCGGAGAACAAACGTAGAGAATATGGTAGGGTACGAAACCACCTCAAAGTTATTCTTTTCAATCAATCCGTTGGGCTATTCCTATAAGTGTCACAAACAGCCCTAGAGTTTGTACTAGAATAACACCTTAAGACACAAATCAACCAAAACCCTAATGTCACCTAGATACTCCAATGTCACCTCAAGTATCCGTGGGTAAGATTATACGATATGCATCACACAATCTCAATTCATCTATTCAAACCAACACATAGAACCTCAAAGAATGCCCCAAAGTTTCTACCGGAGAATCACGACGAAAACGTGTGCCAACCCCTATGCATAGGTTCATGGGCGGAACCCGCAAGCTGATCACCAAAACATACATCAAGTGAATCACGTGATATCCCATTGTCACCACAGATACGCATGACAAGACATACATCAAGTGTTCTCAAATCTTTAAAGACTCAATCCGATAAGACTACTTCAAGGGGAAAACTCTATCCATTACAAGAGAGTAGAGGGGGAGAAGAAACATAAGATCCAACTATAATAGCAAAGCTCGCGATACATCAAGATCGTGCCAAATCAAGAACACGAGAGAGAGAGATAAAAACATAGCTCTTGGTACATACCCTCGGCCCGAGGGTGAACTACTCCCTCCTTGTCATGGAGAGCACCTTTGGGATGATGAAGATGGCCATCGGTGAGGGTTCCCCCCTTGACGCAGTCTTAACAGGGTCCTAATTGGTTTTTGGTGGCTACAGAGGCTTGCGGCGGCTGAACTCCCGATCTAATCTCCATTCTGGAAGTTTTAGGGTACGTAGGTATATATGGGCGAAAGAAGTACGTCGGTGGAGCTTCGGGGGCCCCACGAGGCAGGGGGTGCGCCCTAGGGGGGTGGACGCACCCCCCACCCTCGTGAGCACCTCCCGTATCTTCTCACGTGGGGTCCAAGTCCATCAGGTGGGTTTCCTTCCAAAAAGAACTTCTCCAGTTGATTTCGTTCCGTTTCGACTCCGTTTGATATTCCTTTTCTTCAAAACACTGAAATAGGCAAAAAAACAGCAATTCTAGGCTGTGCCTCCGGTTAATAGGTTAGTCCCAAAAATAATAATAAAGTGGAAAATAAAGCCCAATATTGCCCAGAATAGTAGATAATATAGCATGGAGCAATAAAAAATTATAGATACGTTGGAGACGTATCAAGCATCCCCAAGCTTAATTCCTGCTCGTCCTCGAGTAGGTAAATGATAAAATGGATAATTTTTGATGTGGAATGCTAGTTGGCATAATTTCAATGTAATTCTTCTTACTTGTGATATGAATATTCAGATCCGAAAGATTCAAGACAAAAGTTCATATTGACATAAAAATAATAATACTTCAAGCATACTAACAAAGCAATCATGTCTTCTCAAAATAACATGTCCAAAGAAAGTTATCCCTACAAAATCATATAGTCGGGCTATGCTCTATCTTCACCAGACAAAGTATTTAAACCATGCACAACCCCGATGACAAGCCAAGCAATTGTTTCATACTTTTGACATTCTCAAAACTTTTTCGATCTTCACGCAATACATGAGCGTGAGCCATGGATATAACACTATATGTGGAATAGAAGGGTGGTTGTGGAGAAGTCAAAAAGAGGGGAAGATAGTCTCACATCAACTAGGCGTATCAAAGGGCTATGGAGATGCCCATCAATAGATATCAATGTGAGTGAGTAGGGATTGCCATGTAACGGATGCACTAGAGCTATAAGTATATGAAATCTCAACAAAAGAAACTAAGTGGGTGTGCATCCAACTCGCTTGCTCACGAAGACATAGGGCATTTTGACGAAGCCCATCATTGGAATATACAAGCCAAGTTCTATAATGTAAAATTCCCACTAGTATATGAAAGTGACAACATAGGAGACTCTCTATCATGAAGATCATGGTGCTACTTTGATGCACAAGTGTGGTAAAAGGATATTAGCATTGCCCCCTCTCTCTTTTTCTCTCATTTTTTATTTTCCCCTTTTTTGTTTGGGCCTTTTTCTCTTTTTTTATGGCCTCTTTTCTTTCTTTTTTTTTCGTCCGGAGTCTCATCCCGACTTGTGGGGGAATCATAGTCTCCATCATCCTTTCCTCACTTGGGACAATGCTCTAAAATGATAATCATCATACTTTTATTTTTCTTACAACTCAACAATTACAACTCGATACTTAGAACAAGATATGACTCTATATGAATGCCTCCGGTGATGTACCGGGATGTGCAATGACTCATGAGTGACATGTATGAAAGAATTATGAACGGTGGCTTTGCCACAAATACAATGTCAACTACATGATCATGCTAGCAATATGACCATGATGGAGCGTGTCATAATAACCAAAACGCTGGAAAGTTGCATGGCAATATATCTCGGAATGGCTATGGCAATGCCATGATAGGTAGGTATGGTGGCTGTTTTGAGGAAGGTATATGGTGGGTGTATGATACCGGCAAAAGGTGTGCGGTATTAGAGAGGCTAGCAATGGTAGAAGGGTGAGACTGCGTATAATCCATGGACTCAACATTATTCATAAACAACTCATATACTTATTGCAAAAATCTACAAGTTATCAAAGCAAAGTACTACGTGCATGCTCCTAGGGGGATAGATTGGTAGGAAAAGACCATCGCTCGTCCCCGACCGCCACTCATAAGGAAGACAATCAACAAATAAATCATGCTCCGACTTCATCACATAACGGTTCACCATACGTGCATGCTACAGGAATCACAAACTTTAACACAAGTATTTCTCAAATTCACAACTACTCAACTAGCATGACTCTAATATCACCATCCTCATATCTCAAAACAATTATCGAGCATGAAACTTCTCATAATATTCAACACACTCATAATAATTCTTACAAATCTTGTATGCTTAGCATATTAGGATTATTTAAGCAAATTACCATGCTATTTAAGACTCTCAAAATAATATAAGTGAAGCATGAGAGTTCATATATTTCTTCAAAATAAAACTACCACCATGCTCTAAAAGATATAAGTGAAGCACTAGAGCAATAACAAACTACTCCAAAAGATATAAGTGAAGATCAATGAGTAGTTGAATAATTATGCAACTATGTGAAGACTCTCTAACATTTAAGAATTTCAGATCTTGGTATTTTATTCAAACAGCAACCAAAGCTAAAGAAAATAAAATGACGCTCCAAGCAAAACACATATCATGTGGTGAATAAAATATAGCTCCAAGTAAAGTTACCGATGAACGAAGACGAAAGAGGGGATGCCTTCCGGGGCATCCCCAAGCTTAGGCTCTTGGTTATCCTTTAATATTGCCTGGGGGTGCCTTGGGAATCCCCAAGCTTAGGCTCTTGCCACTCCTTATTCCATAGTCCATCGAATCTTTACCCAAAACTTGAAAACTTCACAACACAAAACTTCACAGAAAACTCGTAAGCTCCGTTAGCGAAAGAAAACAAAACACCACTTCAAGGTACTGTAATGAAATCATTCTTTAGTTATATTGGTGTTAAACCTAATGTATTCCAACTTATCTATGGTTTATAAACTATTTTACTAGCCATAGATTCATGAAAATAAGCAAGCAACACAATGAAAACAGAATCTGTCAAAAACAGAATAGTCTGTAGTAATCTCTAACTAACGCAAACTTCTGGAACACCAAAAATTCTAAAATAAATTGATGTACCTGAGGAATTTTTCTAGTAATCATCTGCAAAAAGAATCAACTAAATAGAACTCTCCAGAAAAGGTTCTAGCTAATCTCGTGAGCTCTAAAGTTTCTGTTTTTTACAGCATGATCATAAAGACTTCACCCAAGTCTTCCCAAAGGTTCTACTTGGCACAAACACTAAATTAAACACAAAAACACATCTAAACAGAAGCTATATGGATAATTTATTCCTAAACAGAACCAAAAAGCAAGAAACTAAAATAAAATTGGGTTGCCTCCCAACAAGCGCTATCGTTTAACACCCCTAGCTAGGCATGATGATTTCAATGATGCTCACAAAAAGATAAGAATTGAAACATAAAGAGAGCATCATGAAGAATATGACTAGCACATTTAAGTATAACCCACTTCCTATGCATAGGGATTTTTTGAGCAAACAACTTATGGGAACAAGAATCAACTTGCATAGGAAGGTAGAACAAGCATAACTTCAAAACTTTAAGCACATAGAGAGGAAACTTGATATTATTGCAATTCCTACAAGCATATATTCCTCCCTCATAATAATTTTCAGTAGCATCATGAATGAATTCAACAATATAACCAGCACCTAAAGCATTCTTTTCATGATCTACAAGCATAGGAATTTTACTACTCTCCACATAAGCAAATCTATTCTCATCAATAGTAGTGGGAGCAAACTCAACAAAATAACTATCATGTGATTGAAAATTAAGATCAAGATGACAAGTTTCATGGTTATCATTATTCTTTATAGAATACGTGTCACCACAATAATCATCATAGATAGGAGGCATGCTTTCATCATAGTAAATTTGCTCATCAAAGCTTGGGGGACAAAAAATATCATCTTCATCAAACATAGCTTCCCCAAGCTTGTGGCTTTGCATATCATTAGCATCATGGATGTTCAAAGAATTCATACTAACAACATTGCAATCATTCTCATCATTCAGATACTTAGTGCCAAACATTTTAACGCATTCTTCTTCTAACACTTTGGCACAATTTTCCTTTCCATCATACTCACGAAAGATATTAAAAAGATGAAGCATATGAGACAAACTCAATTCCATTTTTTTGTAGTTTTATTTTATAGACTAAACTAGTGATAAAACAAGAAACAAAAATATTCAATTGCAAGATCTAAAGATATACCTTCACTTACCTAGCCTTCCCGGCAACGGCGCCAGAAAAGAGCTTGATGTCTACTACACAACCTTCTTCTTGTAGAGTTGTTGGGCCTGCAAGTGCACAGGTTTGTATGAAAGTAGCAAATTTCCCTCAAGTGGATGACCTAAGGTTTATCAATATGTAGGAGGCGTAGGATGAAGATGGTCTCTCTCAAGCAACCCTGTAACCAAATAACAAAGAGTCTCTTGTGTCCCCAACACATCCAATACAATGGTAAATTGTATAGGTGCACTAGTTCGGCGAAGAGATGGTGATACACGTGCAATATGGATGGTAGATATAGGTTTTTGTAATCTGAAAATATAAAAACAACAACGGAACAAGTGGTAAAAGTGAGCGTAAATGGTATTGCAATGCTAGGAAACAAGGCCTAGGGTTCATACTTTCACTAGTGCAAGTTCTCTCAACAATAATAACATAATTGGATCATATAACTATCCCTCAACATGCAACAAAGAGTCACTCCAAAGCCACTAATAGCGGAGAACAAAGCGTAGAGATTATGGTAGGGTACGAAACCACCTCAAAGTTATTCTTTCCAATCAATCCGTTGGGCTATTCCTGTAAGTGTCACAAACAGCCCTAGATTTCGTACTAGAATAACACCTTAAGACACAAGTCAACCAAAACCCTAATGTCACCTAGATACTCCAATGTCACCTCAAGTAACCGTGGGTATGATTATACGATATGCATCACACAATCTCAATTCATCTATTCAAACCAACACATAGAACCTCAAAGAATGCCCCAAAGTTTCTACCGGAGAATCACGACGAAAACGTGTGCCAACCCCTATGCATAGGTTCGGCGGAACCCGCAAGTTGATCACCAAAACATACATCAAGTGAATCACGTGATATCCCATTGTCACCACAGATACGCACGGCAAGACATACATCAAGTGTTCTCAAATCTTTAAAGACTCAATCCGATAAGATTACTTCAAGGGGAAAACTCTATCCATTACAAGAGAATAGAGGGGGAGAAGAAACATAAGATCCAACTATAATAGCAAAGCTTGCGATACATCAAGATCGTGCCAAATCAAGAACACGAGAGAGAGAGAGATCAAACACATAGCTACTGGTACATACCTTCAGCCCCGAGGGTGAACTACTCCCTCCTCGTCATGGAGAGCGTCGGGATGATGAAGATGGCCACCGGTGAGGGTTCCCCCCTCCGGCAGGGTGCCGGAACAGGGTCCCGATTGGTTTTTGGGGGCTAAAGAGGCTTGCGGTGGCGAAACTCCCGATCTCATCTCCGTTCTGGAAGTTGTAGGGTACGTATGTATATATGGTTGAAAGAAGTACGTCGGTGGAGCTTCGGGGGCCCCACGAGGCAGGGGGGCACGCCCTAGGGGGGTGGTCGCGCCCCATCCCTCATGAGCACCTCCCGTATCTTCTGACATGGGGTCTAAGTCCATCAGGTGGGTTTCGTTCCAAAAATAACTTCTCCAGTTGACTTCGTTCCGTTTCGACTCCGTTTGATATTCCATTTCTTCAAAACACTGAAATAGGCAAAAAAACAGCAATTCTGGGCTGGGCCTCCGGTTAATAGGTTAGTCCCAAAAATAATATAAAAGTGGAAAATAAATCCCAATATTGCCCAAAACAGTAGATAATATAGCATGGAGCAATCAAAAATTATAGATACGTTGGAGACGTATCACGCGCCCCCTGCCTCGTGCCCCCCCTTCGGTCCACCGACGTACTCCTTTCACCCATATATACCCACGTATCCTAAAACTTCCAGAACGGAGATTAGATCGGGAGTTCCGCCGCCGCAAAACCTCCAGAGCCACCAAAAACCAATCGGGACCCTGTTCGCAAGACCGCCGGAGGGGGGAACCCTCACCAGTGGCCATCATCATCATCCCGGCGCTCTCCATGACGAGGAGGGCGTAGTTCACCCTTGGGGCTGAGGGTATGTACCAGTAGCTATGTGTTTGATCTCTCTCTCTCTCTCTCTCTCTCTCTCTCTCTCTCGTGTTCTTGATTTGGCACGATCTTGATGTATCGTCAGCTTTGCTATTATAGTTGGATCTTATGTTTCTTCTCCCCCTCTACTCTCTTGTAATGGATTGAGTTTCCTCTTTGAAGTTATCTTATCGGATTGAGTCTTTAAAGATATGAGAACACTTGATGTATGTCTTGCCGTGCGTATCTGAGGTGACAATGGGATATCACGTGATTCACTTGATGTATGTTTTGGTGATCAGCTTGCGGGTTCCGCCCATGAACCTATGCATAGGGGTTGGCACACGTTTTCGTCATGATTCTCTGGTAGAAACTTTGGGGCATTCTTTGAGGTTCTATGTGTTGGTTGAATAGATGAATTTGAGATTGTGTGATGCATATCGTATAATCAGACCCACAGATACTTGAGGTGACATTGGAGTATCTAGGTGACATTAGGGTTTTGGTTGATTTGTGTCTTAAGGTGTTATTCTAGTACGAACTCGAGGGCTGTTTGTGACACTTATAGGAATAGCCCACCGGATTGATTGGAAAGAATAACTTTGAGGTGGTTTCGTGCCTACCATAATCTCTTCGTTTGTTCTCCGCTATTAGTGACTTTGGAGTGACTCTTTGTTGCATGTTGAGGGATAGTTATATGATCCAATTATGTTATTATTGTTGAGAGAATTTGCACTAGTGAAAGTATGAACCCTAGGCCTTGTTTCCTAGCATTGCAATACCGTTTACGCTCACTTTTACCATTAGTTACCTTGGTGTTTTGATATTTTCAGATTACAAAAACCTATATCTGCCATCCATATTGCACTTGTATCACCATCTCTTCGCCGAACTAGTGCACCTATACAATTTACCATTGTATTGGGTGTGTTGGGGACACAAGAGACTCTTTGTTATTTGGTTGCAGGGTTGTTTGAGAGAGACCACCTTCATCCCACGCCTCCCACGGATTGATAACCCTTAGGTCATCCACATGAGGGAAATGAGCTACGGACCTACAAACCTCTGCACTTGGAGGCCCAACAACGTCTACAAGAAGAAGGTTGTGTAGTAGACATCAAGCTCTTTTCTGGCGCCGTTGCCGGGGAGGATAGCGCTTGAAGGTATATCTTTAGATCTTGCAATAGAATCTTTTTCTTTCTTGTTTTATCACTAGTTTAGTTTATAAAAGAAAACTACAAAAAAATGGAGTTAAGTTTGTCTCATACGCTTTGTCTTTTTAATATCTTTCGTGAGTATGATGGAAAGGAAAATTGTGCTCAAGTGCTAGAAGAAGAGTGCATTAAAATGCTTGGTACTAAATCTTTGAATGATGAGCATGATTGCAATGTTGTTAGTATAAACTCCTTGAATATCCTTAGTACTAATGATTATTGCTCTATTCATGATGAAAATATATCTTATGAGCATGTCAACTCTTGTGGAGTGCATGTTTGCATGAACACACCAAATAGAGAAGATATATATTGCAAGAGGCATAAGTATTTAGAAACTAAGAAGTTGCAAGAAAGACTAGATAAGAGTGTGGAGAATTTAAGATATCTTTGCCATTGTGAATTTTGCAATAAACAAGATCATTTACATCTCCAATGCAAATTGTTTCATTATCGGATCGTGTCCAAAAATTGTGATGATTTGATCTCCCTTTCTCATTACAATGAACTTAGGTTGCTTTTGGGTTGTGAAGAGTTGAAAGGTTTAACTAAGCCTATTCCAGAATTTAATCTTATGCATTTTCTTGATATTGATCTAGAAAATATTTATTTGTTTTGTGCGGAGAATTGCATTGAAAATCCTTATACTTACAATTACCTAAAGAAAAGAAAGCAAATAGAAGATGATGAGAATACTAATCAAAGGGAAGAGACTTCCCAATATCCTCCTATTATTTCTTATGATGAATTAGGTAACAAGGAGGAGCTTTCTATTCAACCAATCTCATCAATAAGGAGCTCAAAGAGGAAGGTTGAACCTACACATAATGTGAAGAAGAAAAATAAAAGAAGGAGCAACAAAGGTAGAAAGGTATCCCTCCCAAATGATGCTGCTCCTACTACTCATTGTGATGATGATAATTGCTTTACTATTGGTGCTATCCATATTTTTAATGATGAGAGTGATTATGCTTATGATATGAAAGAGCCCAAGCTTGGGGAAGCTATGTTTGATGAGGATGAAATATTTGAGAATATATTTGCTGAAATTAATGTTTGTCCCAAGCTTGGGGATGCTATGTTCAATGAAGATGATATTTTTAGCACCCCAAGTTTTGATATGCAGAGTAGTTATGATGATAGCATGCCTCCTACCTATGATGATTATATTTATGAAAGTGGGTTTGGAAGAGTGTCAACTTTAGGAAGTAGTGATCCCACAATATTGGAGGATGTTGAATCTTATAATATTTATGAAAGTGGATTTGGAGAGGTCATGACTTTATTTAGTGATGTATCCACTATCTTGGAAGAGGTTTCAATTGATTATGATGAGAACAAAGTTGCTACTTATGATGATTATTGTGATAAAACTTATGTTATAAAGAGTAGTGATGATTATATTTATAAAACTTGTCATGATTATGAGTACCCTTTCTCTGAACATTACTCTTTTAATGTGGAAACAATTTATAGTATTCAAGTCTCTTATGATACTCCCACTATTCCGAATGAGAAGAATTTTGCTTATGTGGAGAGTAATAAAATTTCTATGCTAGTAGATCATGGAAAGAATGCTTTAGGTGCTGGTTATATAGTAGAATTCATTCATGATTCTACTCAAAATTATTATGAGGGAGGAATATATGCTTGTAGGAATTGCAATAATATCAAGTTTCCTCTCTATGTGCTTAAAGTTTTGAAGTTATGCTTGTTTTACCTTCCTATGCAAGTTGATCCTTGTTCCCATAAGTTGTTTGCTCACAAAATCCCTATGCATAAGAAGTGGGTTAGACTTAAATGTTCTAGTCATATTCTTCGTGATGCTCTCTTTATGTTTCAATTCTTATCTCTTATGTGAGCATCATTGAAATCATCATGCCTAGCTAGGGGCGTTAAACGTTAGCGCTTGTCGGGAGGCAACCCAATTTTATTTTAGTTCCTTGCTTTTTGGTTCTGTTTAGTAATAAATAATCCATATAGCCTCTGTTTAGATGTGGTTTTGTGTTTTAATTAGTGTTTGTGCCAAGTAGAACCTTTGGGAAGACTTGGGTGAAGTCTTTATGATCATGCTGTAAAAAACAGAAACTTTAGCGCTCACGAGATTAGCTAAATTTTTTTACTGGAGAGCGATATTTAGTTGATTCTTTTTGCAGATGATTACTAGACAAATTTATAATGTCCACCAATTTATTTTAGAATTTTTGGAGTTCCAGAAATTTGCCTTAGTTACAGATTACTACAGACTGTTCTGTTTTTGACAGATTCTGTTTTTCGTGTGTTGTTTGCTTATTTTGATGAATCTATGGCTAGTAAAATAGTTTATAAACCATAGGTAAGTTGGAATACAGTAGGTCTAACACCAATATAAATCAAGAATGAGTTCATTACAGTACCTTGAAGTGGTGTTTTGTTTTCTTTCGCTAACGGAGCTCACGAGTTTTCTGTTAAGTTTTGTGTTGTGAAGTTTTCAAGTTTTGGGTAAAGATTCGACGGACTATGGAATAAGGAGTGGAAAGAGGATAAGCTTGGGGATGCCCAAGGCACCCCAAGGTAATATTCAAGGATAACCAAGCTTCTAAACTTGGGGATGCCCCGGAAGGCATCCCCTCTTTCGTCTTCGTTCATCGGTAACTTTACTTGGAGCTTTATTTTTATTAACCACATGATATGTGTTTTGCTTGGAGCGTCATGTCATTTTATTTTGTTTTGATTTCTGTTTGAATAAATTATCAAGATCTGAAATTCTTAAATGTTAGAAAGTCTTCACATAGTTGCGTAATTATCCCACTACTCATTGATCTTCACTTATATCTTTCGGAGTAGTTTGTCATTTGCTCTAGTGCTTGACTTGTATCTTTTAGAGCATGGTGGTTGTTTTATTTTGAAGAAATAGATGAACTCTCTTACTTCCTTATATTATTTTGAGAGTCTTAAATAGCATGGTAATTTGCTTAAATAATCCTAATATGCTAAGCATACAAGATTTGTAAGAATTTTTATGAGTGTGTTGAATACTAAGAGAAGTTTGATGCTTGATGATTGTTTTGAGATATGAAGATGGTGATATTAGAGTCATGCTAGTTGAGTAGTTGTGAATTTGAGAGATACTTGTGTTAAAGTTTGTGATTCCCATAGCATGCACGTATGGTGAACCGTTATGTGATGAAGTAGGAGCATGATTTATTTATTGATTGTCTTCCTTATGAGTGGCGGTCGGGGACGAGCGATGGTCTTTTCCTACCAATCTATCCCCCTAGGAGCATGCGCGTAATACTTTGCTTTGATGAGTTGTAGATTTTTGCAATAAGTATAAGAGTTCTTCATGACTCATGTTGAATCCATGGATTATACGCACTTTCCCCATCCTTCCACCATTGCTAGCCTCTCTAATACCGCGCACCTTTCGCCAGTATCATACACCCATCATATCCTTCCTAAAAACATCCACCATACCTACCTATCATGGCATTTCCATAGCCATTCCGAGATATATTGCCATGCAACTTTCCACTGTTACGTTTATTATGACACGCTCCATCATTGTCATATTGCTAGCATGATCATGTAGTTGACATCGTATTTGTGGCAAAGCCACCATTCATAATTCTTTCATACATGTCACTCTTGATTCATTGCATATCCCGTACATCACGGAGGCATTCATATAGAGTCATATTTTGTTCTAAGTATCGAGTTGTAATTCTTGAGTTGTAAGTAAATAAAAGTGTGATGATCATCATTATTAGAGCATTGTCCCAATGAGGAAAGGATGATGGAGACTATGATTCCCCCACAAGTCGGGATGAGACTCCGGACGAAAAAAATAAAAAAATAAAATAAAATAAAAAAAAGAGGCCATAAAAAAAGAGAAAAGGCCCAAAAAAGATAAAAAAATGAGAGAAAAAGAGAGAAGGGACAATGTTACTATCCTTTTACCACACTTGAGCTTCAAAGTAGCACCATGATCTTCATGATAGAGATTCTCTCATTTTGTCACTTTCATATACTAGTGGGAATTTTTCATTATAGAACTTGGCTTGTATATTCCAATGATGGGCTTCCTCAAAATGCCCTAGGTCTTCATGAGCAAGCGAGTTGGATGCACATCCACTTAGTTTCTTTTGTTGAGCTTTCATATGCTTATAGCTCTAGTGCGTCCGTTGCATGGCAATCCCTACTCACTCACATTGATATCTATTGATGGGCATCTCCATAGCCCGTTGATACGCCTAGTTGATGTGAGACTATCTTCCCCTCTTTTGTCTTCTCCACAACCACCATTCTATTCCACATATAGTGCTATATCCATGGCTCACGCTCATGTATTAGTGAAGATCGAAAAAGTTTTGAAAATGTTAAAGTATGAAACAATTGCTTGGCTTGTCATCGGGGTTGTGCATGATTTAAATACTTTGTGTGGTGAAGATAGAGCATAGCCATACTATATGATTTTGTAGGGATAAGTTTCTTTGGCCATTTTATTTTGAGAAGACATAATTGCTTTGTTAGTATGCTTGAAGTATTATTATTTTTATGTCAATATGAACTTTTGTCTTGAATCTTTCAGATCTGAATATTCATATCACAAGTAAGAAGAATTACATTGAAATTATGCCAACTAGCATTCCACATCAAAATTATCTTTTTATCATTTACCTACTCGAGGACGAGCATGAATTAAGCTTGGGGATGCTTGATACGTCTCCAACGTATCTATAATTATTGATTGCTCCATGCTATATTATCTACTGTTTTGGGCAATATTAGGCTTTATTATCCACTTTTATATTATTTTTGGGACTAACATATTAACCGGAGGCCCAGCCCAGATTTGCTGTTTTATGCCTATTTTAGTGTTTCGAAGAAAAGGAATATCAAACAAAGTTGAAATGGAACGAAATCAACTGGAGAAGTTATTTTTGGAAGGAAACCTACCGGATGGGCTTGGAGTGCATGTCAGGCAAGAAGGGAGGTGCCCACGAGGGTGGGGGCGCGCCCCCTGCATCGTGCCCCCCCCTTCGGTCCACCGACGTACTCCTTTCACCCATATATACCCACGTATCCTAAAACTTCCAGAACAGAGATTAGATCGGGAGTTCCGCCGACGCAAAACCTCCAGAGCCACCAAAAACCAATCGGGACCCTGTCCCGGCACCCAGCCGGAGGGGGGAACCCTCACCGGTGGCCATCTTCATCATCCTGACCCTCTCCATGACAAGGAGGGAGTAGTTCACCCTCGGGGCTGAGGGTATGTACCAGTAGCTATGTGTTTGATCTCTCTCTCTCTCTCTCTCTCTCTCGTGTTCTTGATTTGGCACGATCTTGATGTATCGCGAGCTTTGCTATTATAGTTGGATCTTATGTTTCTTCTCCCCCTCTACTCTCTTGTAATGGATTGAGTTTCCCCTTTGAAGTTATCTTATCGGATTGAGTCTTTAAAGATTTGAGAACACTTGATGTATGTTTTGCCGTGCGTATCTGAGGTGACAATGGGATATCACGTGATTCACTTGATGTATGTTATGGTGATCAACTTGCGGGTTCCTCTCATGAACCTATGCATAGGGGTTGGCACACGTTTTCGTCGTGATTCTTCGGTAGAAACTTTCGGGCATTCTTTGAGGTTCTATGTGTTGGTTGAATAGATGAATTTGAGATTGTGTGATGCATATCGTATAATCTTACCCACAGATACTTGAGGTGACATTGGTGTATCTAGGTGACATTAGGGTTTTGGTTGATTTGTGTCTTAAGGTGTTATTCTAGTACGAACTCTAGGGCTGTTTGTGACACTTATAGGAATAGCCCACCAGATTGATTGGAAAGAATAACTTTGAGGTGGTTTCGTGCCCTACCATAATCTCTTCGTTTGTTCTCCGCTATTAGTGACTTTGGAGTGACTCTTTGTTGCATGTTGAGGGATAGTTATATGATCCAATTATGTTATTATTGTTGAGAGAACTTGCACTAGTGAAAGTATGAACCCTAGGCCTTGTTTCCTAGCATTGCAATACCGTTTACGCTCACTTTTACCATTAGTTACCTTGCTGTTTTTATATTTTCATATTACAAAAACCTATATCGGCCATCCATATTGCACTTGTATCACCATCTCTTCGCCGAACTAGTGCACCCATACAATTTACCATTGTATTGGGTGTGTTGGGGACACAAGAGACTCTTTGTTATTTGGTTGCAGGGTTGTTTGAGAGAGACCATCTTCATCCCTCGCCTCCCACGGATTGATAAACCTTAGGTCATCCACTTGAGGGAAATTTGCTATCGCCCTGCAAACCTCTGCACTTGGAGGCCCAACAACGTCTACAAGAAGAAGGTTGTGTAGTAGACATCATCAGTGTCCAGGAACTGGTCTTTGGGACCACTTGGTGCCGTGGCTCATTGGGTTCACGGTATGAGCCCCATGCGCCTAGGGGGCACTGTGTGCTGTCTTGTCGATCGTCAGGGCGAGGCCGAGTCGAATCGGCAACAGTGGCGTTCCATCAGGTCGCCGCTTACTGGCGTCATGGGTGACGTCGGGCGCACTGTTACCACGCCAGCCCTTGTCAGCGGGTAGGTGGGGGGCACTGTTGCCTCGCCTGGCTGACCAAAGGCATGGGCGGGGCACTATGGCTACGGTCATTAGTTGGCGGAGACTCGTGCCATCGTATGGCTGGGATGGGACGGTCGCTGGCCCTTGGCCGGGTTTGGAGAGCATGCTAAGGTCGGTGCTGGCTTGTTGGAGAAGTCTTGAGCTTGGTTGTTGGGACCGAGTCGAGTAGTCCGGCCGGGTTGCAGATCCTGTCGGGTTGCAGGGCCTGGCCGGGTTGAGCGACCCGGCCAAGGGCGAGCCGGATCGAGGGGCGATGCTGGCCCTGTTGTTTTTGAAAAGGATCCGGGTTCCGTTGCCTGCCTGGGGTTCATCCCCCTGACACCATCAATTGATGTCAATGCGAGGAGTAGGGATTTCCATGCAATGGATGCACTAGAGCTATAAATGTATGAAAGCTCAACAAAAGGAACTAAGTGGGTGTGCATACAACTTGCTTGCTCACGAAGACTTAGGGCATTTGAGGAAGCCCATTTTTGGAATATACAAGCCAAGTTCTATAATGAAAAATCCCCACTAGTATATGAAAGTGACAATATAAGAGACTCTCTATCATGAAGATCATGGTGCTACTTTGAAGCACAAGTGTGGAAAAAGGATAGTAGCATTGTCCCTTTTATCTTTTTTTATTTGGCCTTTATATATATATATATTTGTCCTTTCTCTTTTTTTCTTTTTTTCTTTTTTTGGGACAATGCTCTAATAATGATGATCATCACACTTCTATTTATTTACAACTCAAAGATTACAACTCGATACTAGAACAAAGTATGTCTCTATATGAATGCCTCCGGTGGTGTACCGGGATGGGCAATGAATCAAGAGTGACATGTATGAAAAATTATGCATGGTGGCTTTGCCACAAATACGATGTCAACTACATGATCATGCAAGGCAATATGAAAATGATGAAGCGTGTCATAATAAACGGAACTGTGGAATGTTGCATGGCAATATATCTCGGAATGGCTATGGAAATGCCATAATAGGCAGGTATGGTGGCTGTTTTGAGGAAGATATAAGGAGGCTTATGTGTGATAGAGCGTATCATATCACGGGGTTTGGATGCACCGTGAAGTTTGCACCAACTCTCGAGGTGAGAAAGGGCAATGCACGGTACCGAAGAGGCTAGCAATGATGGAAGGGTGAGAGTGCCTATAATCCATGGACTCAACATTGGTCATAAAGAACTAACATACTTATTGCAAAAATCTAAAATTCATCAAAACCTAGCACTACGCGCATGCTCCTGGGGGGATAGATTGGTAGGAAAAGACCATCGCTTGTCCCTGACCGCCACTCATAAGGAAAGAAATCAAAGAACACCTCATGCATCAAATTTGTCACACAACGTTTATCATACGTGCATGCTACGGGACTTGCAAACCTCAACACACGTATTTCTCAATTCCAAAATTACTCAGCTAGCACGACTCTAATATTACCATCTTCAGATCTCAAAACAATCATCAAGTATCAAACTTCTCATAGTATTCAATGCACTCTATATGAAAGTTTTTATTATACCCATCTTGAATGCCCATCATATTAGGACTAATTTCATAACCAATGCAAATTACCATGCTGTTATAAAAGACTCTCAAAATAATATAAGTGAAGCATGAGAGATCAATTATTTCTTCAAAATAAAACTACCGCCATGCTCTAAGAAGATATAAGTGAAGCACTAGAGCAAATGACAAACTACTCCAAAAGATATAAGTGAAGATCAATGAGTAGTTGAATAATTATGTAACTATGTGAAGACTCTCTAACATTTAAGAATTTCATATCTTGGTATTTTATTCAAACAGCAAGAAAAACAAAAGAAAATAAAATGACGCTCCAAGCAAAACACATATCATGTGGTGAATAAAATTATAGCTCCAAGTAAAGTTACCGATGAACGAAGACGAAAGAGGGGATGCCATCCGGGGCATCCCCAACCATAGGCTCTTGTTTGTCCTTCAATATTATCTTGGGGTGCCTTGGGCATCCCCAATCTTAGGCTCTTGCCACTCCTTATTCCATAGTCCATCGAATCTTTACCCAAAACTTGAAAACTTCACAACACAAAACTTAACAGAAAACTTGTAAGCTCGTTAGTATAAGAAAATAAATCACCACTTAGGTACTGTTGTGAACTCATTCTAAATTCATATTGGTGTAATATCTACTGTATTCCAAGTTATCTATGGTTCTAACCATCCGATACTACTCATAGATTCATCAAAATAAGCAAACAACACATAGAAAACAGAATCTTTCAAAAACAGAATAGTCTGTAGTAATATGTATCAATAGAATAGTTATGTAAATACAAAAATTGTGAAATAAATTGGTGGACCTGAGGAATTTGTCTGTTAATCATCTTCAAAAATAATCAACCTAAAATTACTCTCCAGTAAAAAATGGCAGCTAGTCTCGTGAGCGCTGAAGTTTCTGTTTTTTACAGCAAGATCACAAAGACTTCACCCAAGTCTTCCCAAAGGTTCTACTTGGCACAAACACTAATTAAAATACAAAAACACATCTAAACAAAAGCTATATGGATAATTTATTCCTAAACAGGAGCAAAAAGCAAAGAACAAAATTAAAATTGGGTTGCCTTCCAACAAACGCTAACGTTTAACGCCCCTAGCTAGGCATGATGATTTCAATGATGCTCACATAAAAGATAAGAATTGAAACATAAAGAGAGCATCATGAAGAATATGACTAGCAGATTTAAGTATAACCCACTTCCTATTCATAGGGATTTTGTGAGCAAACAACTTATGGGAACAATAATCAACTAGCATAGGAAGGCAAAAATAGCATAACCTCAAAACTTTAAGCACATAGAGAGGAAACTTGATATTATTGTAATTCCTACAAGCATATGTTCCTCCCTCATAATAATTTCAGTAGCATCATGAATGAATTCAACCATGTAACCAACACATAAAGCATTCTTTTTATGATCTACTTGCATAGAAATTTTATTACTCTCTACATAATCGAATTTCTTCTCATGAATAACAGTGGGAGCAAACTCAACAAAATAATTATCATGTGAGGCATAATCCAATTGAAAATTAAAATCATGATGACAAGTTTCATGGTTATCATTATTCTTAATAGTATACAAGTCATCACAATAATCATCATAGATAGCAACTTTGTTCTCATAATCAATTGGAACCTCTTCCGAAATAGTGGATTCATCACTAAATAAAGTCATGACCTCTCCAAATCCACTTTCATAATTACCACAATAATATTCAACATCCTCCAAAATAGTGGGATCATTACTTCCTAAAGTTGAAACTCTTCCAAACCCACTTTCATCAATATAATCATCATAAATAGGAGTCGTGATTTCTTCATAATAAATATTCTCATCAAAACTTGGGGGACTAAACATATCATCTTCATCAAACATAGAATCCCCAAGCTTGTGGCTTTGCATATCATTAGCATCGTGGGTATTCAAATTCATACTAACAACATTGCAATCATGCTCATCATAAAAAGATTTAGTGCCAAACATTTTAATGCATTCTTCCTCTAGCAATTGAGCACAATTATCGGAATCCTTATTTTCACGGAAGACATTAAAAAGATGAAGCATATGAGGCACCCTCAATTCCATTTTTTGTAGTTTTCTTTTATAGACTAAACTAGTGATAAATCAAGAAACTAAAAGATTCGATTGCAAGATGTAAAGATATACCTTCAAGAACTCACCTCCCTGGCAACGGCGCCAGAAATTGCTTGATGTCTAATACTCAACCTTCTTCTTGTAGACGTTGTTGGGCCTCCAAGTGCAGAGGTTTGTAGGACAGTAGCAAATTTCCCTCAAGTGGATGACCTAAGGTTTATCAATCCGTGGGAGGCATAGGATGAAGATGGTCTCTCTCAAACAACCCTACAACCCAATAACAAAGAGTCTCTTGTGTCCCCAACACACCCAATACAATGGTAAATTGTATAGGTGCACTAGTTCAGTGAAGAGATGGTGATACAAGCGCAATATGGATGGTAGATATAGGTTTTTGTAATCTGAAAATATAAAAACAGCAAGGTAACTAATGATAAAAGTGAGCGAAAACGGTATTGCAATGCATTGAAACAAGGCCTAGGGTTCATACTTTCACTAGTGCAAGTTCTCTTAACAAGGATAACATAATTAGATCATATAACAATCCCTCAACATGAAACAAAGAGTCACTCCAAAGTCACTAATAGCAGAGAACAAACGAAGAGATTATGGTACGGTACAAAACCACCTCAAAGTTATCTTTTCTGATCGATCTATTCAAGAGTCCGTAGTAAAATAACATGAAGCTATTCTTTCCGTTCGATCTATCCTAGAGTTCGTACTAGAATAACACCTTAAGACACAAATCAACCAAAACCCTAATGTCACCTAGATACTCCAATTTCACCTCAAGTATCCGTGGGTATGATTACACGATATGCATCACACAATCTCAAATTCATCTATTCAACCAACATAAAGAACTTCAAAGAGTTCCCCAAAGTTTCTACCGGAGAGTCAAGACGAAAACGTGTGCCAACCCCTATGCATAAGTTCACAAGGTCACTGAACCCGCAAGTTAATCACCAAAACATACATCAAGTAGATCAGGTGAATATCCCATTGTCACCACAGATAAGCACATGCAAGACATACATCAAGTGTTCTCAAATACTTAAAGACTCAATCCGATAAGATAACTTCAAAGGGAAAACTCAATCCATTACAAGATATAGAGCGGGAGAAACATCATAAGATCCAACTATAATAGTAAAGCTCGAGATACATCAAGATCGTGCCAAATCAAGAACCCGAGAGAGAGGGATCAAACACATAGCTACTGGTACATACCCTCATCCCCGAGGGTGAACTACTCCCTCCTCGTCATGGAGAGCACCGGGATGATGAAGATGGCCACCGGTGAGGGATACCCCCTCCAGCAGGGTGCCGAATCAGGGTCCCGATTGGTTTTTGGTGGCTACAGAGGCTTGTGGCGGCGAAACTCTCGATCTAGGTTATTTTTTGGAGGTTTATGTATTTATAGGAATTTTTGGCGTAGGTCTCACGTCAGGGGGGTCTCCGAGTCGTCCACAAGATAGGGGAACGCGCCCCACCCTCGTGGACGGCCCGGGACTCTTCTAGCCCAACTCTTTTACTCCGGGGGCTTCTTTTGGTCCATAAAAAATCATCAAAAATTGGCACGTCAATTGGACTCCGTTTGATATTCCTTTTCCGTAAAACTCAAAAACAAGGAAAAAAACAGAAACTGGCACTGGGCTCTAGGTTAATAGGATAGTCCCAAAAATCATATAAAATAGCATATAAATGCATATAAAACATCCTAGATGGATAATATAATAGCATGGAACAATAAAAAATTATAGATACGTTGGATACGTATCAAGCGCCCCAGTGCTCCTTCTGTCTCGTACGCTTAACCCGTGAGAGACCATTTCACCAGTCTCTAACAGAACTCCAGGATAGGTGTGCGCCCATGACTTCTCAATGAGCAACATCAGGTAAGGGGCGTAGATGGGGCACTTGCGCTCAGTGATGGCAGAGACGAGCTCTGACCACATGGGAGATATCCAAGGTCTCCCCTGTGTTGTTTTCCTTCTCATGCTGACAGAACAGAAGCATATCCACGAGGTACGAATGGACCATACCTAAGTTCCCAATGCGAGGAAAAAGAGTCTCTCTAAAGATGTGATGAAGGATATCCAGGAAAGGAAACAGCTCATAGGTCTTCTTCTCCATCACGGGGTGAATCTTCACAGTGTTGTACGGCAGAGAGCTTGCTTGTGAGTAGAAGTTTCATTCTTGTGAGGACGAAAGCCAACCGGGTTGTCAAGTCCTTAGTATTCAACACCCAACAGTTCCATGAATGCCTTACACTTGACTGAGAAAAGTCTGCCATTGGTCATCCAAGTCAAGGTCCTTTCCTCATCAGTGCCAAGGTGGACGGTGGCATAAACCTGAGCCACTATATCTGCATCAAAATCCTTGTTGAACTCCATGATCTTGAGAATGTTCAACTGCGCACACATATATATATCCAATTCCTCGCCAAAGTAGGCACGATCCGTCCCCATATGCGCAGTGTCAATGGAGCGCACATCAGCATAGAGGTTCTTCTTGGCCTTGAGCACATCAAAGAAAACTGAGAACTGGAACCTGTTTTAGAAAGGACGATTGACAAGATATGTGTCTTGATCTCGTTCATAGGGATTGCGGCGACGAGCGGCACATAATTCCTTAGCAGTCATCTCTGTTACAGACTTGGCCTTTGTCTTGGGCTTCTTGGCAACGCTCTTGGAGGGCGGCTTGGACTGAGTTGGAGGTGCACTTGAGGAAGCAGCCGCTGTCTCAGGAGTGAAATAGCGCTTTGATCCTCTAGGACGTTCAGGGTTGACACGACGGACAAGGTGCTCCAAAGGTCCATCACCTGGAACCACACACACACGAGCAAAGAAAACCAACAAAACGAGCATAAGCTAGCAGAAAAAGTAACAAAGATCAAGGTATGGTAGGAGATGGAAGTTGGCATCCCGGCGGTAGTACCGCTGCACTAGCAGAAAAAGTAACAAAGATCAAGGTATGGTAGGAGAAGTATGGAAGTTGGCATCCCGGCGGTAGTACCACTACCAGGCAGCGGTAGTACCGCCTACCACCTCCAATGGTAGTACTACTCAATGGGAGTGGTAGTACCGTCCTAGGCAGGGGACGGCGGTTTGACTACTTCCATGGCCAAATTCGGTACTACCGGGGGTGCCAAATTCAAAACTACTCCTACCAAACATTAATCCAACTAGTCTACCAGCCTTCAACATCCTACTGAAGCCTTGATTTGGCAAAAAATCGGTAAATGCTAAGACTATTGCCCCAAAAGCCTATATCTGAAAACTAGAAGCAACAAGGAGAAGAACGGGGGCAATACCAGCATCCATGGCAACAGGAAGGGTTGGGGACCGAATCCACCGGATGGAAAAGTGAAGGGCGGACCGAACAAGGCGGCTCGGCGGCGGCCTTCCGTGGCGAGGTCGTCGCTGGAGAGATAGAGAGGAGCGAGAGGGGCGAGTTAAATGGGTATGGGGGAGAAAAGAAACTCCCCCTGCCCGACATAACCCCCAGTCTTGCCTCGCAGCGGTAGTACCGCTTGGTGTGGTAGTACCGCTCATTATGAGCGGTAGTACCACCGAGCAAGAACTCGACGAGATATCAACCAAAACAGGCCTAGCTCCAACAAAAGGAAAATAGGAGACAAGACGTGGGAGCGACACAAAGAGCAAAACACTACCAAAAACCAGAGAAGCACCTCTCAAACGCACAAACCATCCCAACTAGAAAAAATAAAGCAACACACCTATCAAGGAGAGGGCGGTGGCCGAGGCCACCTATGCTCGAGTCAAATGGTATGCTACCGCGAAGAGTTTAACCTTGGGCCCATGACCAAAACTAATCTTTGAAGGACAAGTACCATAAAAATGGCTAATGTGAAAGACTTGATCGATTTATGCATAGTGGAGGGAGGGAGAGTTCATTGAGAGAACAACACTCCCCCTATGTCCATGCCTACATCTAGAACAAGATATGATGATGAGTGTGGACGGGTGTGCCTAGATTCAAGTCACATTGCTCAAATCAATGATATTTAGCTCATGCCTTAACTCGCGAAATCTTGCTTCATCTAAAGGCTTCGTGAAAATATACGCTAGTTGCTCTTGAGTGTTGATGTAGATAATATCAATGTCTCCCCGCTTGATGTGATCTCGAACGAAATGAGGACGAATCTCAATATGCTTCATCTTGCTATGTTGCACTGGGTTGTGAGATATCTTGATAGCACTTTCATTGTCACATAGAAGAGGCACTTTGTCACAAGTGACACCGTAATCCTTTAAAGTTTGCCTCATCCATAGCAATTGTGCACAAGAACTTGCGGCGGCTACATATTCGGCCTCTGTGGACGAGAGAGACACACAATTTTGCTTCTTTGAAAAGACCAACTCACCAAAGAGCGACCAAGGAATATGCACCCTACGAAAGTTGACTTCCTATCCACACAATCTCCCACCCAATCCGAATCCGAGTAACCAATGAGATCAAAGGTTGCTCCTTTGGGGTACCATAAGCCAAAGTTTGCGGTATGAGCCAAATATAGAAAGATTCGCCTAACCGCCACATAGTGGCTTTCCTTAGGTGCGGCTTGAAACCGTGCACAAATTCCCACACTGAACATGATATCCGGTCTAGATGCACAAAGGTAAAGCAAGGATCCAATCATGGAACGATATACCTTTTGATCCACCACTTTACCATTGGGATCACTGTCAAGCTTGCATTTGGTTGGCATGGGAAACTTGACAGGCTTGACTCCACCGCTTTACCATGGGATCACTATCAAACTTGCATTTGGTTGGTATGTGAAACTTGACAGGCTTGGCATCATCTAGCTTGAATCTCTTGAGCATGTCTTTAGTATACTTGGCTTGGTTGATGAATGTCCCTTCTCTTCTTTGTTTGAATTCAAACCCGAGAAAGAACTTCAACTCTCCCATCATAGACATCTCAAACTTCTCGGTCATTAGTGCATCAAACTCATCATTGAAAGATTTGTTAGGAGAACCGAAGATAATATCATCAACATATAGTTGGCATATGAACAAATCCCCTTTGACCCTCTTAGTAAAAAGAGTGGGATAGATTTTCCCAATTTCAAACCCATGATCTTGCAACAACTCAGTAAGGTGCTCATACCATGCATGTGGGGTTTGTTTAAGGCCATAGAGCGCATTTTTGAGTTTGTATACATGAGTGGGGAACTTGGGATCCTAGAATCCCGGAGGTTGTATGACATGCACCAACTCATTCAAAGGACCATTAAGAAATGCGCTTTTCACAATTATTTGTTGCAATTTAAAGTCATGATGATATGCATAAGCAAGCAACATGCAAATAGATTCAAGACGAGCAACAGGGGCAAAGGTTTGACCGTAGTCGATACCTTCGACTTGGGACTAGCCTTGTGCCACCAATCTTGCCTTGTTTCGAACAACCACACCATTTGCATCTTGCTTGTTCTTGAAGATCCATTTGGTTCCAATGACATTATGTTCCTCTGTTGTCCTTGTCAATAATTCCCAAACTTGATTTCGCTCGAAGTTGTTGAGTTCATCATGCATTTCTTCAAGCCAATCCTCATCATCAAGTGCCTCATGTACCTTTTGGGGTTCGACGTACAAAACAAACGCGCGATTCTCACATAAGTTTGACAATTGTTTGCGAGTAGTTACCCCTTTTCTCAAGCTTCCAAGAACATTCTCCATGACATTTTGTTGATGCTCGAGCTTGGAAGCCACCTTAGCGGCACGACGCTCCAAAAGTTCCTCGATGGGCAAATGAGGATCATCTTGCATATCTTGAGCACCGTCTTGAGTTTGATCTTGATCTTCAACTTGCTCTTAATCTTGAGCACCATCTTGAGCTTGCTCTAGACTTTGAGCTTGCTCTTGATCTTGAGCGAGCTCGGAGGCATGAACTTCATCTTGGGCATCATTTGGTGCATCACCATCTCCATGGAGTTGATCTTGCCCTTGATCTTGTTCATTGGGTTGAGGGCCTTCACTTTGTTCTTCGGAAGCGTGTGGGTCTAGCGTAGGTGATGGATCCACTTGAGTAGAGCATTTTCTTTCTCCTTCGGCCACAAGGGGTTCCTCAATGGGGAGTATTTGACCAATCCCCATTCTTCTTATGGCTTGGGGAGGAATTTCATCACCTACATCACAAAGACCACTTTGCTCCACTTGGGAGCCGTTATTTTCATCAAACTCCGTGTTACATGTCTCCTCAATGAGTCCAGTGGACTTGTTGAGGACACAGTAAGCATGAGAGTTTGTAGCATAACGACCAAAAATGCCCTCTTGAGCTCTAGGTTCGAATTTAGACAAAGGAAAACCCTTTTTGAGGATGAAACACTTACAACCGAACACTCGGAAGTACTTGAAGTTGGGCTTGTTGCCGGTAAGTATCTCATAAGGAGTCTTTTTCAAGCTTTTGCGGAGGTAGAGCCTATTGGAAGCATGACAAGAGGTGTTGATGGCTTCGGCCCAAAATTTGTATGGAGATTTGAATTCCGCCATCATGGTCCTTGCCGCATCCATCAACGTCCGGTTCTTCCTCTCCGCCACACCATTTTTTGAGGGGTATAGGGTGCGACATATTGGTGCTTGGTCCCCTCGTCTCTAAGAAACTCATCCAAAGTGTAGTTCTTGAAGTCGGTGTCGTTGTTATTTCTAATCATCAAGATCTTTGCTTCATGTTGACGTTGAGATTCATTTACAAAGTTCATGACGGTTTGTTGAGTCTCACTCTTCCTCTTGAAGAAATATACCCATGTGTATCTTGAGTAGTCATCCACAATCACCAAGCAATACTTTCTTCCACCAAGACTATCTAAGGATGGAGGACCAAAGAGATCTATGTGGAGGAGCTCCAAGGGCCTCTTCGAGTAAATGATAGTCGATGGTCGGTGAGCCGTTTCATGAAGCTTTCCTTCGATACAAGCACTGCAAGCATAGTCTTTGGCAAAACTCACATTTGTTAGTCCACGCACATGGGCCCTTTGAGGAGACTTTAGAAAGATCTCATATTGACGTGGGCTAGCCAGCGATGCCAAAGCCAACCCATATCAACTTTAGCCATTAGTCATGTCGCGGTCTTAGTGGGTCTCTCCGAAAAGTTCACCACATAGAGACCGTTCTCGAGATGCCCAACAAAGGCTGCTTTAAGAGTCTTGCTCCACAAAAGGGCCACGATATCTAGATCAAAGAATATTGCAAAGCCCATAAGAACAAGTTGACGAATGGAAAGTAAATTGTATGCAAGGGACTCAACAAGCATGACCTTCTCAATACTTAAATCTTGAGAATGCACTACAAAAAATACACTTCCGTGATGATACGTGTTTGTCACAGTAGGTCATGTTTTCTGTCATGCATGTACATCCATGACAAATTTATGACAGAATCAAGATAGTCATACCTGTGTTGTCGTAGAAGTGTTCCATGACATTACCAAAATTATCATCACGGAAGTGTCCACCTCCATGACGATAAATCACGCGTCATAGAAGTGCTTTCATCAAGGGTGACCGACATGTGGCATCCACCGTAATGGAACGCCGTTAATCTATCGGGTCTGGTTTTGGATCCGATAACCCGTTAATAGCCCCGACCAATGGGGATTTTCCTGTAAAATCACCATTGGCTGGAGGAAACACGTGTCAGCTCACCGTTGGGACAGATGTCATCCACTCATTGGACCCAAAGCGCCTATGATACGCCAACACGTGGCACGGCCTAACAGAGGCCCATTCCTGTGAAAAGGCCGACCCGTTTGAATTGGTCAAAAGGTGGCGGGCCAGCCCACGGCAAGCCTGTTAACGGCCTGTTCGCATATAGCCCATTTACATCCCGCTATCCCAGGGCCCGTTTACGGCGTATCCGAATTAGGCCCAGTAGCATCATCTGGGCCGTCCAATATAATTCCAGCCCGTTTTAACTTCCGGCCCATGTATGGCCCATGACGTCTTTCGGCCCATATGAGGCCCTTAGTAACCCTCGGCCCCTTAACGGCTCGTGGTAAAACTGGCCCGTAATGAACAGTGTATCACTTTATACCCATTAACGACCCATTATTCCGTTGGGCCGTTTCCAGCCCATGATATCTTTCGGCCTTCTCAGGGCCCATTTGTTCTTGGGCTCATTTCTAGCATTCGGTTACTTACGGCCCGTTCTCGCTATTTTTACGCTTAGGCCAAATTCAGCCCGTGGTTCTGATCGGCCCATTTGTGGCCCATTAATACATTGGGCCGTTTTCATGTCGAAAAAAACCCGTTGGGCTGTTTTCATAGAGTTATCAAATACGGCCAATAAATGGCCCGTTATTGTCCACGAATAGTACGGCCCATGATTCGCGAAATGACGATACGCCCTGTAGAAGGCCCATGGATCCTACGACCCTTAAAAGGCCCATGGATCGTACGGCCCGTAGAAGGCCCATGGATCCTACGGCCCGTATAGAAGGCCAATGGATCCTACGGCCCGTAGAAGGCCCATGGATCATACGGCCCATGTGAGGCCCATGGTTACAACAGTCAGGTGTGTTGCCATGATTATTTTGGCCTAGTTTCCAAAAAATAGGTTATTGTGACCACTAGAAAAACAAATAAAAAGAACTGCAGTGACTACAAGAAAACAACTAAACAAGACAATAAGGAAATAAATAAGCAAGCAATTAATGCTAGCCTATTACCGCTATTACACATATTACATCCACTGGGCATCAAAGTTCGCCACTAGTGCAAATATAGGGAACAAAGTAGCATATTACATACATTGGCCGTCAAAATTGGCCACCAGTACAAATAAACGCGGCAGCAAAACAAGAGCATAACTGAAACAACTTCATAAGAGCTCAAGAAACGTGGTATCCACCATGCTGGCAATAAGCTTAGCAAGCTTATTAGCTTTGTCCTGTTTGGCGCTAAAATCCTCCAACGCTTGCTGTTGCACCAGAAAGTATGCATCTGAATGCTCCAGGGACTTCCACAGTCCTTCCGCTTCTTGTCGCAGCACAGCTGGTCGATGTCTTTCAGCTTGTAGTTGAGACTCAAAAAACCGAACTGATTCAGACAGTGAGTTTGAATAGCGTGTGCAAGCAGTAGAGGCTAGTAACTCCAACACTAAATCAAGACAGGACTTTGGGGTTGTCTCACTGTCTTCGAGATAGTCTTCCTTAGCTGTTTTATCAGCTTTGTTGGAGACCAACAAGGATGTGTCACTATCCTGAACCTTATCTGCATTACTTCCTTTACCATTGCTTAATAAGGCACTCTTCCCCAATACTCTGTCAGCATTCTAAAAGAAGAAACAAGCAGACACATAATAGTTTAGCATGTACTAGTATATGAAACTCATTTCAGTGAACCAGTTCATTAGTAAGGTGGACATGATTAAACTACCAAGTCTTCTATTGCCAAGTACTAGTACATAATAAAAGCATCAAACAAACATATATCTATGTCCTATGGTCACTGCATTGTCTTGCCAAATGAAAATAGAGACACGGTTCAAATCATATCAGTTCAAGACAAAGCAGCAGTGAAAGAATACAAAGCGTGGGAAACTACACGGCACAACAAGATTTCAGATGGGTACCACGGGTCTACATGTACAACAAGACTATTGGTTCTGTTGTGATGCTAGTAATGTGCATGATATGAGAAGTCAACCGTATACACAACTGAAATTGAAATCAACAGAGCTATTGATAAGAGCAATCCTATTAAAGAAACATGCGTGAACATACCTGCTGTGCCATTGAAGTTTCGATTGGATCCTTCAATTTAAAAATAAGTTTGTATGAGTAAATACAGTGATACAAGAGCAAAGCAGTATGCACGATAGCAATCATAGTTAAAAAGGCGCGCCTAAGCGAGTGCTTAAGCGCGCCTAGGCTCTAGGCATTGGCAAAAGGCATTGCGCATAACTATGCTTAATCTGTGCATAACTGCGCATAAGCATGCGCTTTGGTCAGTAAAGCGCAAGGCGGTGGCAAAACGCACAATTAACGCCTAGCGCTTTTTTGAACTATGATAGAAATGGAATCTTAAATTAGAACAGTTGTTCTTCAGGTTTAGGCACTTGTTCTACATGAACAGAGTACAATAAGACGCAAGAATATAGTACTTAAAAATAGAAAATGAGCTCATAGACCTTACCACATTCTTGGTTCGGGACCAGTACAGAACAGGGCGTTCCCAGTCATCGTCCAGTGAATGTATCTCAGGAGAACGTAAGGGAATTTGATGACTTTCTTTGCCGGTGAAGTACATTTTCTCTAGGTAATTCCGACACTGCCACCAAGCATTCTTGAAGATAGCAGAGGTATTAGCACAGGTTGCCTCATCCTGTGTTTCCAAATCGGTCCTTCTCTATAGAGAAAAATGGGAAAATTTGTTGTATTATAACCATCATGGAGGTAGGATGTATCGTACAAAGCAAAGTAATTGCCATGAATAACATTACTTACACATAACTCCTGGACAAACATCTGCAACTGGCATTTTCCTTCATCTTCAGTATAATATTTCCAAGATGGGAAGATACACACATACAATTTAACAACATCAAATGCAATAGATGCTAAACTACGACTAGCTGGTTGTGCTTCCTCCACAGGAATAGGCGTACTAACTGGTGGAGTTGGGGTTCGCCGTGGTAGTACTGGCCCTTTGGGCACTGGAGCTGCCTTACTAACTGCTCTTGTTTGGGAGCTCTGTGGTGGAGATGGTGCTGTGTCAACAGGAACTGGGTTACTATCTGCTGGGGTTGGGGTTAGATTGGGTGAAGCTGGTTCTCTGTCCATCGCAGAGGGGTACAATCTGCGAGTTTGGGTTATGTGTGGTAGGGCTGGTTCTCGTGCATGTACAACCGGGTGCTATCTCCACTAAGAGGTAGCACTGTTTTATTTGAAGACCGTGTTTTAGTCCGCTAGAATCGGCATCACCGCTCCAATTCAAATGGCTGATAAACAGGAAACATAGTTGAATGTACAGACATTGTATGAGAAACAGATGCAATAGATAGTGTGGAAAAAAGAGGGCATGAAATATTTGACATGTATATTGTTTAACTAAAATGGATAGCATGACATAATTTTACATATATGATGTCTATCTAAACTGGATAGCATAGCATAACATAATTCAAAGATATGATGAATAACTAAACAGGATCGCATGACATAATTCACCTACATGTTATCTAAGTAATCAGGATTGCATCATTTAATTCACATATGTGATTTATATGCTAAACAAAGGGCATTAGATATGATGTCTGAACTAAGAACATTGTGTTGAATATTGTGTATATGATGTCTAATCTATGCAATGCAAGATACCATATGCATCATATGAACAGTATAACCGTGCCAAGTTAGAGCATACACCTCGGTGGGGGAATAGGACTGGTCATCTGTCTCTGAATCCATCTCTGAGGAGCTATCGGGACCCAACAAGAGATCTGCTTCGATAGGTAGCACCTGCATCTTTGAAGGCCTTGTTTTCGCTCCAGATTTTTCAATCTCCCACCCAAATGGCCGATTCACAGGAAAAGTAGTTTAATGTACAAACATTGTCAACAAATGGAAATGTAATGAAGAAAAGGATGGGCAAGATATCATTCAAATATATGATGCCTGGTTAAACAGGATGGCATTGAACATTTCACGTATATTATGGCTGGCTAAAAGACATGAGACTGCACAACTCCCATATATGATATAGAAACTAAACAGGTGGCATTACAGAACATGTCTAAACTAAGCAGATGACATATATGATGTCAAAAGTAGGCAATGCAAGGCAACATATGCATGATATGACTAACATCGTCATGCCAAGGTAGAGCAAACACCTTGGGGGGTAAATAGGAGTGGTCAGCGGCGTCAGAATCCGCCTCAGAACAGATATCTTCCTATGGATTACAATCTGGAGAGGGGTGGGGAGGGTTTGCCATTGAACCCACCATGGAGCGATGTCTGCATGACATTGTATTGACACACAAAACTCTTCTCTTTTTCTCTACATGTTCAGGATGACTGTGTACAATATCTGACATGCACACGAAAAAATATGGTGAGATTATGTAAGGAGAGCATGCAGAAATTTAGAGTGATGGTAACAACCAGTGGATGGATCCAAAAATAATGATAGCAGGCTGATGATTGCTTTAGTTTAATAAAAAGACAGATGATGATTGCTTTACTTTTTGTTTCCCACCCAAGATGAACAACAACGGCATACCCTAAGTGAACCAGATATTAGACAGAGATACTATTCATTGCTTCCTCGATATGTGCCCCACAACTAATTTAGAACTCAAGTTTGAACATTAATTTGGACCTGACTTGGAGTCCAAGAGTTGAACAGGACGATAAAGTAGCAGGTAATTTTAAGCAATGCATAACATAAGAAGAAACAAAAGAGTGCGACCTCTCTTGTGGACCCGTGTACTCCTCAGGTTCATCTGCTGAGTCGATGATGGTGATGCCGTTCTGTGGGTGCGGCTGACACGGAAGGAGATCTGGCGGCGAAAGACGGTCGAGAGTCGTGATGTCTGGTTTGGTGGATGTTTACATTGATGGAGCAGCTCGGTTGAGGTGGACGACGTCATGGCAGAGCAGGACAAACCACACAAAGTTCCCTTCGACACCTACCAGAATCAAGTAATTCTGTAAGGGCTCATTTGGCTTGCATGATTCTAAAAATGCAGGGATAGGAAAAACACCGGAATAGGATAGGAATGCACATGGTAAACAAAGCATTTGTAAACACAGGATTTCTGCCAACTTGAGTGTTTGGTTTACAGGAATTGGAAGAGCATAGGAATGCAAAGAAACATGGCCAAAATAAAGTGAAACCATATGAAAGCATGTACAGTTAGAATGTTATTCTTCCACTAATGCACTTGGTCTTGTTTTCATGCATAGGAATTTGAAAAGTAGGTCCAGGTGGATGTTTTGCTTCATTCCTTTCAACAAAATGCATGAATAATTGAATAGTAGAGTGCCATTGGAAAATTCCATATTGCTATGTTTTTCTGTTGAACCAAAATAGGCCTAATGGATCAACATGAATGTATAGTAATAAGTGATGCAACAAGTGTACATCCTCTTTGCCGTAGCCGTGTCGACCTCAGCATCATTGGGTTGGTCGTTGAAGCAGTTGAGGCCGAGGTGGCTGTCGGAGGTGTGGAGGAAGATCTGAGGAATTGTAGACGGCGTCCAGGGCACTGCTCTGTTGTGATGGATCGTTCTGTCGTTGGAGCAGCCCCAGTGAGCCGTAAGACGTCAAGGCTGAAGCAACACAAGACATACATCGTCAATCTCAAGTGGGATTCTAATAGCATCTCCAATAGATGATGTAAAATAGATGTAAAATTTACATCACCAAAAACCACCTGACTACAACAGATGATGTAAAAAACTGTTGACTCGACTTAATCACAAAACTGAAATTTCATGTGGACTCACAGATATTCTTATCGAAACTGAACGCAATGGTAGCATAGAGGCACTTGACATGTAGTTTAGGGAGGGCCTGCAGTTCATCTTCAACCTGCAACCCCCTGAGCCACCAGCCACCACCGGCCAAACCGCCAGCCCCAGCGCCGCCTCGCCGCCCCGAAACAACTCCCCACCGCCAGTCCGCCGCCGCCCTGGCCAGCCCTATAGGCCCCCCGCCACCCACCCTGAACCCTAAGATAGATAGTGGGGTACCTCTCCGGCGAGCCCCCGTCCCCGCTGTGGGTGGTTCTTCCTTAACTCCGGCGAGCCCCCCCCCCTGAAAATCGACTGACCCAAAAGTCGATTCAGTCGACTGAAGTGTAGCTAAATCAGAGCAGAGCAGCAACACGAGCGAGGGGGAGAGCAGCAGCAGCAGCGCGAGCGAGCAAGCGAGAGCCGGAGCAGCAGCAGCTGGGCGAGCGAGCGATCGAGCGAGAGCCAGAGCAGCAGCAGCAGCGCGAGCGAGAGCCGGAGCAGCAGCAGCAGATCCGGCTGGTATGGACGCCGCCGCCGAAGGGGCCTCGCACTGGGGGAGAGCCACCATGGAGATGTCGCCCGCAGCGCCGGCTTCAAGGTAGCCGCTCCATGGGGGTGCAGGATGGAGCACCGTCGGTGCCGGGAGGTCGAGATAAGGAGATGGTGCGATGCGATGAGTGTACAACCACTTTGGTGGCGCCGAGTGAGGGAGTCCTGGATTATGGGGTCCTCGGACAGCCGGACTATATACTTTGGCCGGACTGTTGGACTATATACAAGAATGAAGACTTCGTCCCGTGTCCGGATGGGACTCTCCTTGGCATGGAAGGCAAGCTTGGCAATTCGGATATGTAGATCTCCTCCCTTGTAACCGACTCTGTGTAACCCTAGCCCCCTCCAGTGTCTATATAAACCGGAGGGTTTAGTCCATAGGACAAGAACAATCATAATCATAGGCTAGCTTCTAGGGTTTAGCCTCTACGATCTCGTGGTAGATCAAGTCTTGTAATACTCATATCATCAAGATCGATCAAGCAGGAAGTAGGGTATTACCTCCATCGCACTGCGGGCCAACTCGCTTGGCCATCTGGAGCAGATCGAGAGCTACGCCCCTAGCCGTCAGGTCGGGTTTGGAAGTTTAAACTATACTGCCAACATCCGCGGAGACTTGATCTTCGACGGATTCGAGCCCATGTCAGGTGTGCTGCACAGTCATGACGAGCATGACTTAGCTCTGCCGTCAGACAGGGTTCGGGAGATCATACCTGTGGCTACTCCAGCCCTCAATCCGGAGCAGATTGCGCCGTCCGAGGACGGGTGGATGGACCCCGCCACGGAGGCCGCACACTCAGTGGCGATAGAGCCGAATACTGACTTCACCTCCTATGAGACCTGTGTTGCCGGACTCTTGGATTCGTCCCAGGCCACAGTTCGAACCGCTCGCGTAAGTGCCTATCGAATCTGATTGGGCACCCGATCATGGAGTTTTCCTCCGCGAATATCTTTCAAAGACTCGCCCTGGGCGATGTGCTAAATTCATTAAGGTCTCTCTCCTTGTCAGAAGGCCCTTGGCCGAACTGTGTCCGGCTTGAGTGGGAAGCGGACAATGAAGAAATTCGTTCCCCACCCACCACCCACTTAATAGCCAGTGTCGACGACTTAACCGACATGGTTGACTTCGGCTCCAAAGACATCAAGGTATGTACGACGATGTAGGAGAAGAACAGGAACCACCGCCCACAGGGCGCTGGACTGCCACCTCATCATATGATATATACATGGTGGACACCCCCAAAGAAAGCGATGGCAATAAGGCAACAGAGGATAATCCCCTCGAGAAGCAATCTAAGCACCGGCGTCATCGGCGCCGCTCTAAGCCCCGCCATAGCAAAAGCGGCGATACCGGCACAAGAGGCAATAACGTTGTGGATAGTGCCGAAGATGAAGACAATCCCCTCCAGCCAGGCCTCGAGTAGGAGGATGGGCAAGCTAGCCCTAAGGAACAGGCAGAAGATAGAGAATCAGAGGATGACAATTACATGCCTCTCTCTGAAGACGAGGTGAGCCTCGGCGACGAAGAATTTATTGTGCGTGAGGATCCCGTCGAACAGGAGCGCTTCAAGCGCCGGCTCATAGCCATAGCAAAAAGCCTGAAGAAAAAGCAACAACAGCTTCAAGCTGACTAAGATCTGCTAGCGGATAGATGGACTGAGGTCCTGGCGGCCGAGGAATACGAACTCGGGCGCCCAACCAAAAGTTACCCAAAGCGCAGGTTGCTACCCCAACTCGAGGAGGAAGCATTAAAGCCTACGCTTCCAGCGTATGATGCGGCTGACCGGCCACCTCGTGGCCGATACAAAGCGGCATATCAGGCCGAAGTCCAGCCCGCACCCCGCCGCCAGTCAAACAAAAATACCAAGGCCCGGGGCAACACGCAGGACCTGCGAGACTTATTGGAAAACAAAGCAGGACATGCAAGATCGATCTACGGATCATGGGGGCGCACCCCAACGCATGATGAGCGTCACGCCGGATATACTAAAAGCAAATCCGGCCGGGCCAAATACAGCAAACAAGACTCATATGAACTGCGTCATGATATAGCCCGGCACAGAGGCGTCGCACACCCCCTATGCTTCATTGATGAAGTAATGGATCACGAATTCCCAGAAGGTTTTAAACCCGTGAACATTGAATCATATGATGGTACAACAGACCCATGGTATGGATTGAAGATTTCCTCCTCCACATCAACATGGCCCGCGGTGACGATCTACATGCCATCAAGTACCTCCCATTAAAACTCAAAGGACCTGCTCGGCATTGGCTCAATAGCCTGCTGACAAACTCCATTGGCAGTTGGGAGAATATGGAGGACGCATTCCTTGACAACTTCCAGGGCACTTAAATGCGACAACCGGATGCCGACGACTTGAGTCACATAACCCAACAGCCAGGAGAATTAGCCAGGAAATTCTGGACTCGGTTCCTAACTAAAAAGAACCAAATTTTCGACTGTCCGGATGCCGAGGCCTTAGGGCATTTAAACATAACATCTGCGACGAATGGCTCGCCCGACACCTCGGCCAAGAAAAGCCGAAGTCCATGGCAGCCCTCACGACACTCATGACCCGCTTTTGTGCGGGCGAGGATAGCTGGTTGGCTCGCAGCAACAACACCTCAAGAAACTCTGGCAATTCAAATACCAAAGATAGCAACGGCAGGCCACGTCGCAACAGACACAAGCGCCGCAACAATGGTGACAACACCGAAGACACGGCAGTTAATGCCGGATTCAGTGGATATAAATCAGGTCTGCAGAAAAAGCCATTCAAAAGAAGCAATCCGGGCCCGTCCAGCTTGGACCGCATACTCGATCGTTCGTGTCAAATTCACGACACCCCCGATAAACCAGCCAACCACACCAACAGAGAATGCTGGGTGTTCAAACAAGCCGGCAAGTTGAATGCCAAAAACAAGGAAAAGGGGCTGCATAGCGACGACGACGAGCCCCGGCCGCCGAACACAGGAGGTTAGAAGAAATTTCCTCCACAAGTGAAAACGGTAAACATGATATACGCAACCCATATTCCCAAGCGGGAACGGAAGCATGCACTGAGGGACGTCTATGCGATGGAGCCAGTCGCCCCAAAGTTCAACCCATGGTCTTCTTGTCGGATCACCTTCGATCGCAGGGACCACCCCACAAGTATCCGTCATGGCGGATCGGCCGCTTTGGTCCTTGACCCCATCATTGACGGATTTCACCTCACTCGAGTCCTTATGGACGGCGGCAGCAGCCTGAACCTGCTCTATTAGGATACAGTGCACAAAATGGGTATAGACCCCTCGAGGATCAAACACACCAAAACCACCTTTAAAGGTGTCATCCCAGGTGTAGAGGCCTGTTGCACGGGTTCAATCACACTGGAAGTGGTCTTCGGATCTCCGGACAACTTCCGAAGCGAGGAGTTAATCTTCGATATCGTCTCCTTCCGCAGTGGCTATCACGCATTGCTCGGACGAACCGCATTTGCCAGATTCAATGCGATACCGCATTATGCATACCTCAAGCTCAAAATGCCAGGACCTCACGGGGTTATAACAGTTAATGGAAACACAGAACGCTCGCTCCGCATGGAGGAGCACACAGCGGCCCTCGCAGCAGAAGCGCAAAGCAGCCTTATGAGGCAAACAGCCAATTCGGCGAAAAAGACCCCGGACACCTTCAAGCGAGTCAGGAGTACCCTCAAGAGGATCGCCAGGCACGTCTAGAGCTTGCCTAGCAATTCGGCCTCCGTCCTAGTCCCAGCAAAGCGGCGAAATTTGCGCTGCGCGTACATAATTACGCACTCAAAATACCATGGGCATAGACGGAGGCACGGCCATGGCATGGCCCACAATGCGGCTCAACCGCTTCAGGACCCGTATACCTTCAACATTTTCTTCCTTTCAGGCCCCTATTCTCTGAAGGCCATCTCCGATCGTCTGATTATCGGATCCTTCACGGGAAGGAAACACCAAGGAAGCAAGAAGCTTTGACGTACAAGGGAATCCCCAGGTGGTCTCTGATAACGATCGATATACCTGTTTTGCATACCCACACGTAGCTTGCCCTTGGATAGGACATGTCAAATAGTCCTATTTTTACTTATTGCACCATATGTGTGAATACGCTTTGACGTATCATTTAAATAACAATGTACAACATTAGCTCATTATTGCGTTCCTTTATCTTTTCCCCTGTCTTCTTATTTACGACAAATCGCACCCGTACATTCTGATACGTCCAGTGCGCCAGGGGCTTCAGTGTACCCCATAACACGGCATGAAAAGCCCGAACACTTTCGACAGTGCGGCACCCCGAACTTATAGCATTATATGCATCAGCTCTGAATCATGTGTTGGGTCAATAGTTGGGTTTGCCCGGCTCCCATGTTTTGGTACCTTATGTTCCGCTATATCGGCTAAGGTAGCACTGGGAGAACTACTGCGATTGTGTCCTGGTTCTTCCGGACGAGCACCTCAGTAGAGAAAGCCAAAAACTGACTGCCATGATGCGGCTCTCGGCGAGAGCTAGTTGCTGTTCGAGAGGTCTCAAATCCTAAAAGATTTTTTCCACTTCGGGCGAAGAATCGGCCTTGTCCGATTTAGGTGTACATTGCGCCACAAGTTCGGCCTTACGAATACTAGGGGCTTCGCCAAAATTTAAAATTGTAGACTTCTATGGCTAAGTGAGAAGTGATAAAGCCTTATAGTCCGATTGCCTGGTTCGTTGTGCTGAACACCTCCTTTGAAGGACCCAAAACTGGGATAAAGAGTGATCAGGTTTATCCCGAACACCTGAGTACTAGTTACATGGGGGAAGAAGCCGACGACTGGCCAACTCTCAAATTTTATAAATGGCCGCACAGAAGGTAATATTTTAAATTAACAAAGAGTTACATAGCGCACATGAACTCGTTTCACATTACAGGATCACATGAGTACATTCATTCAAATATTACATCCTTAGCACATTCCTCTGCCGCAAGGCGAGCACCCTTCAGGACACTATCATAATACTTTTCGGGGTGGCGATGCTCCTTGCCCTCCGTGGCCCCTCCTTCACCAGCTTTTCGACGTCCATCTTCGCCCAGTGCACTTTCACCCGGGAAAAAGCCCTGCGCGCACCATCAATGCAGACGGACCGCTTTATGACTTCAAGCCATGGGCAGGCGTTCACGAGTCACCTTACCTGGCCGAAATAGCTGCCAGGCAGGGGCTCGCTAGGCCACATCCGGACTATGAGGCCCTTCATGGCCAGTTCGGCCACCTTGTGAAGCTCGACCAGTTGTTTCAACTGGTCGCTCAAGGGCATCAGATTTTCGGTCCCAGTATACTGAGACCAGAACAACTTCTCCGTCGAGCTCCCTTCCTCGACCCGGTAGAACTCCGTGGCATCCGACACACTGCTGGGTTGATCTCCGAACGCTCCTGGAGAGCTCCGAATTCGGGTAAGTAAAAGGAAAGTTTCCTTCACATGTTTGCTTTGCATAAAGAATGCCTTACCCGCCGCTATCTTCTTGACCGCCTCAATTTCCTGGAGGGCCTTTTGGGCTTCGGCCTTGGTATTTTGTGCGTTCTCGAGGGCCTTCGCAAGCTCGGACCCTTGCATCTTAGAGTCATGCTCCAAGGACTCGTACTTCTTGACAAAGTCCTGGAGCTCTTGCTGCACCTCGCCGACTCGGGCCTCATTCTTCTCGCGCTCGGCGCACTCCATGGCCGCTTTGCCTAGCAAAATTCATGACGATCATGTGATCTAACAAACCACCTTCCTTTTTCTTTATCAATAAACAGACGAGGTATTACTTACCTTTGTTCTCGTCGAGCTGCCTCTTGGTAAGGCCAAGCTCTTCCTCGGACCGCTCAAGGTCCTGCTTCAATGCGGTGACCTCCTCCGTGCGAGCGGCAGCGGCCAGCAGCGAAGCCTGCTTATTCACATAGACATATTCTGATTAGACTCCTGTGATTGTTATTTGATCCTCTGTTCGGCCTTTCTTTGCGAATACCGAACAGAGAATCAGGGGCTACTGTCTATGCTATAACATTTTCTCATAATTTGATTACTTACCTCCAAGCCTGTTAGGAGGCTGGCACATGCTTCAGTAAGTCCGCTTTTGGCGGACTGAACCTTCTTAACCACCTCACTCATGATAGTGCGGTGCTCTTCGTCAATGGAAGCGCCGCGAAGCACTTCCAACAAATTGTCCGATGCCTCTGGAAGGACAGAGGCCATCGGCACGGACGGCTTGCCCCCCTTTGCAAGGGGTCGCCTGACAGAATCCGGAACCACTGGAGGTTCCGGCACAGTATTCGGCTGGGGGCTAGACTTGATGCCCTCGGCATTAGGGCCCATGGGAGTCTTGCTCCTCGTGCGCCCAACGCCTTGAATGTCGCCTTCAGGCGCCTCCGGAACTGTCTCCCCTTGGTTCAGTGCCCTTTGAGACAACACCTCGGTGTCGACCGCAGGGCGGCGGGGGGGAGGGGGTAGGCGGTCGGGAGTGAATCGTTGTTCATCTCCGACGAGCCCAAAGAATCATCCGAAGAGGATACGTCGATATGGGCTCGGGATGGACTGCATGATCATGTTCGACATGATAAGAAACAACAAAACGAAATATACCAAGAACAATTATGTTATCCGAATACTTACGACTTCGCCAGGGGCTTCTCCCTGGGCAACCACTCCTCGTCGCTAAAAGCGGCCGTCGTGGAACAGTCCGGAAGGAGAGTCCTTCCCTTCTTGGACTCTTCGACCTCCCCTGACGGGGCAGCCTTCCTTTTCTTGTCTCCCCTGGCTGGGGGGGGGGGGAGAACTTTCTTCTTCCTCCTCCTCATTTTCGTGGGAGGAGGGTGCCTCGGTGTTATCGGACGATGAGTCCAATACGACCTTGCGCCGGAGACCTTTCCTGGTCCCCGTGGCCTTCTTCTTGGCCTTCTTCTCCGGCGCCTCATTGAGCACCGGAACCAACATCTCCGTTAGGAGAGCCCTTGCTGGATCTTCGGGCAGTGGGGCCGGACAATCAATCCGCTCTGCTATCTCGACCTAGTCCTGTTAAATGGCGTGGATGCTTAGATCCCCCACATGATTGTACTGGGGAAAGAAACATTTTATGAGATATAAGGAGCTTACCGGATTGGCAGGGCGCGTTGCGCTGAGTCCGCGATCCTCGGTAAGGGGAGGAGGTACCTCGGCGGACTTAAACAGCACCTTCCAAATGTCTTGATGCGTCGTGTCGAAGAGCTCTCGCAGCGTCTGGTGCTTAGCCAGGTCGAACTCCCAAAAATTGAATGCCCGTCTTTGACACGGGAGGATCCGGCGGAAGAGCATGACTTGGACCACGTTGACAAGCTTGATTTTCTTGCTTATCATGTTTTTGACGCAGCTCTGGAGTCCGGTCAGCTCCACCGATGAACCCCAGGATAGGCCCTTCTCTTTCCAGGAGGTGAGCCGCATGGGGATGCCGGATCGAAATTCGGGGCCGCCACCCAGTTGGTGTTGCGCGGCTCGGTGATGTAGAACCACCCTGATTGCCACCCCTTTACGGTCTCCACATAGGATCCTTCAAGCCAGGTAACGTTGGGCATTTTGCCCACCATGGCGCCTCCGCACTCCGCTTGCTGGCCGACACCACCTTCGGTTTAACGTTGAAGGTCTTCAGCCACAGGCCGAAGTGGGGCTTGATGCGGAGGAAGGCCTCGCACACGCTGATAAACGCCGAGATGTTGAGGATGAAATTGGGGGCCAGATCATGAAAGTCCAGCCCGTAGTAGAACATGAGGCCGCAAACAAATGGGTGGAGGGGAAATCCCAGCCCGCAGATGAAATGGGTAAGGAATACAACCCTTTCGTGGGGTTCGGGGGTGGGGACGATCTGCCCCGCATCTGGGAGCCGGTGCGTGATATCTGCGGCCAGGTATCCGGCTTCCCGGAGCTTCGTAATGTTCTCCTCCGTAACGGAGGAGACCATCCACTTGCCTCCCGCTTCGGACATGTTTGGAGTGGTTTTGCGGAGAAAATGCGTGCCTAGGCGCTGGAGCTCGAAAAGGAGAATGGATGGGCAGGGAAGAAGAAGGCGTGGGTAAAAAGGAGGAGACCTTGTCCCTTTATAAGGGCGGAAGAAACTGTGCGCCTCCCCACCTGCCTGGTAAACTTGCTTATTCCCCAAGCGCCGTGATTAATGGCGCGGTTGGGTTACCCACACCCATATTGATGAGAATCCCGTGATAAGGGGACACGATCTCTGCTTCGACAAGACGTGCCAAGAAAACCGCCTCACAATATGTGTAATAGCTGGTTGAGAAAAACGATTCGAATAATGATCGGGCCATGGTGTGATGTCACGTTATGAAAGTTGTCAGCAGATTAAATTTTTGGAAATATTATACTCTCTACGGTGGTATGTGGAATTTGTTTTGCAGAGCCGGACACTATCCTTGTGTTCGAAATCTTCTATGAAGTATTCGGAGGAAGAACCCGCCTTGCAATGCCGAAGACAATCTGCGTGCCGGACTCATCATCATTGAAGCCTGGTTCAGGGGCTACTGAGGGAGTCCTGGATTAGGGGGTCCTCGGACAGCCGGACTATATACTTTGGCCGGACTGTTGGACTATGAAGATACAAGATTGAAGACTCTGTCCCATGTCCGGATGGGACTCTCCTTGGCATGGAAGGCAAGCTTGGCAATTCGGATATGTAGATCTCCTCCCTTGTAACCGACTCTGTGTAACCCTAGCCCCCTCCGATGTCTATATAAACCGGAGGTTTTAGTCCGTAGGACAAGAACAATCATAATCATAGGCTAGCTTCTAGGGTTTAGCCTCTACGATCTCGTGGTAGATCAACTCTTGTAATACTCATATCATCAAGATCAATCAAGCAGGAAGTAGGGTATTACCTCCACCGAGAGGGCCCGAACCTGGGTAAACATTGTGTCCCCCGCCACCTGTTACCATCCCCTTAGACGCACAGCTCGGGACCCCCTACCCGAGATCCTTCGGTTATGACACCGACACCGAGTAGGCCTCGGCTTCGTCCGAGGAGTCGGTGAGGATGCTGCGGTTCCGGTGGAGCAGGTTAAGGCGGCGCTGTGGGGATGGAGCAGTCGCGATAGACGAGGCGATCGTTAGAGCAGCTCCTTGGAGGTGGAGGATGGGGCGGCTGAACCGGCGGGACGACGAGATGGACGACGGATCCTCATCCGGGGAGGTGGACGAGGGACGTCGAGCTGTTGCGATGGGACGTCGTCGGGGAAGAGGCTCCGGCTGGGCAGCGGTGAGGTGGCGGACGGAGGAGGGTGGGGTTTCATGGCTGGAGCGGAGAGGTTATGGCGGCCTGGGATTTCAAATGGCAAAAAGGAGGTGATGGGAGGGGGTGAACCATGACTTAGGGACGCGCTTGTCCAAAATGTTGGGTGTGTTACAAAAGTACCCCGCACCGATTTGAACTAGCGGCCCTTCGGCTCAGGTTAGAAGGGGATTTCATGTGTCGGGATTTGGCAGCGGAGGGAGTTTTCGCGCGTGTTGTAATTTCGGGATAGCAAGGCGCGGGTTGTGAAGGCGCCAGTTTTGGGAGCACGATATCTGAATTTTCGGGATATAACAAGGCGCGGGTTGAATTTTAGGGGCAGGCCTAACGTTTAATATTGTACTTGTACGTACCAAATCAATTCACACTTCCCTCAACCAAAAAGAAAACGAAAAAAGTAAAACTATTCACACCACACAAAGAGAGAGTCTTGCCCCGTTTTACTATAAAAATGCTATTTAAAGCTACTCATACCAACAATTTAGTGCAATTAAATGCTATTCGGTAGTATGAATCCATGTTATGTCCAATTAATTTTTTTCGCTTGCTGTATAATGCATGTAACCTACTCATACCTACATTTCGGTGCATTCCAAATGTCTATACTACCGCTGCAATTTGTACTAAATTTGAATTCGTTTCTCTATTTCAATAACAAATCTACAATCATGATTGTTGCCAACTTCAACCATCATTCGTGTATTACCTTAATAACACACCACATGATTACTATAGAGATAGATATGATATGTGTGTACTACATAAACTCGAATTCTTTTTTTTTAATACACTTGATGTTGATTCCAAATAATAGTACATTTGATGTACTAACTATATATTCATCATCTAAACCATGTTCCATACGTGTACACCATGTTTATCACACATAGTATAGTGCCCCGCCCCCTACATTATGACAAGTATTTAGACCTGAGCTGCATAAGGCACACATTAGCCCAAATTATGATCAATGTTCTATATGTTATACGTAGTACTAGCAAGATGCCCATGCGTTCCACAAAACATCAACATGATCAAGGGGAGGCCTAATTTGCAAATATGGAGAGGGGTGTGGGTATCTTTTTTAAAAATTGCCATAATTTCCTTCCTATCCGTCAGATATAAATCAGACGGACTATATTGCAGGATGGCACCATCATCAACAACTCCATTTTTCATAAGAGTAGAGATAAAATATATTATATGTAGTATAACATGTTCATAACCACACCATGTGTATCACCGTTATATATATTCACACATGCGTCGGTTTAAAACACTATGATAAATTCTTCAAATATCCGAATTCGCTTTTTATAATGAAGTATGATCTCTATTGGTCTTTTACACCCACACAATCATCTTATCTTTGTAGCTAGCTAGCGCTAACTTTCTCTCGTGCATGCAGACGCCCGCATCCCTCTAACCCTCCCTCAGCATTCTCTAGCTCCATCACGCAAATTCATCTTTTCACTTTAGGTCATTCACCCATGGTGTGTGTAGGCCCCCCAGCTCCTTCTTTACGCCACACATCTATCGATATGCCTCTCTAGCCAGGTGTGCCTAGCACAAAACACAAGCTTCCCCCTTCTCTTATCACCGTCCATGCCTCACTCCCACCACTCTTTTCATCGATCTCGTACTCGCACACTTCTCCCCCCTCGATATAGTATGACTCTCGCACCACCTCCTATATGCATCCCTCTCTCTCTATCCTTCTCCTCGTGCCTCATTTGCTTCTAACACACACATGCATGTATACGGATCGATCTCCCAACATATACCTAGGTCGACTTTAATTATTCCACCCATCGATCGACGTACCTCACAAGTTATGTCTCTCCTTCCTCTGACAAAGGACGATTGAATCTTCCTATGTAGTTATGTCTGCTTACCACATCCATATCGCCCCCTCATCATTCGTGCATGCCTCCTGACCCGTCTCTCACACGCACGCGTGCAGACAGCAGCCATCCCTCTCTTATTGATATTGCAGTGTGCCCTCCGGTTGTCTAGCAAGCCTATCCCACCATTTGTTAGAAGCAACTCCACTACCACCCCTCCAACACTCTAGCTATGTCTCTCTCCCAACCTTATTCCTCTCCTACACATATGCATGGATGCCGATCGATCTCCCTTAATATATGAGGTAGATCAATCTCCCTTAATACATGAGGTAGGTCTCTCTCCTCCTCCACACATATACCAGCCATTGTACCCCTATAGTTAATTAGGCCTCCCTGCCCCCCCCCCCCCACCACACACCGATAGTCGAGCGCTGTAGGTAGGTATCCATGCCGCAGAGACAACCGCACTGTCCCCTCTCACGATCCAAGAGGGCCAGCCACTCTATATCTTTGACGTGGGCACACACAAATTCGATGACACTCTTTATCGATCGCGCGCACGCACACACACACACACACACATCATCCCTCTCTTCGATTATATGGACACCTCAAGCCGATGATACATCCACTCTCTTCTCGTGGATCGCCCCTCTATATATATGATATATCCAGACTCTATTTCACACACATTGCATATGTTACAATTTTTGATTGACCCCAGCCCCCCCCCCAAAAAAACTCTCACGAACCCACACACTATATCTCTCTACGTTTGTATCTCTCTCACACAACCCCACGTAGGTGGTGTATGTATACAAGAAGAGAATAGGTACACCGTGCATGTACTCACGCTTCGTGCCCAGCCACACCCGCGCGGGTACACGGTGGAGCTCATTTCTGTACGAAATGGCAGCCCACGTGCTAATTTGAACGCGTGTAGCGGTTGTTTACGTACGGAGGTCGTGTACCACGCGTGCACGAAACAAAGTTTGACTTGATGCGTTGGCGCGTTATTTTTAATTAAAGTTATATTGCTCAATGACACGTACACAGAATATAAAACGATTGTTATGGAGAAAAAGGTAGTACGCTCCACTATATATAATGGAGCCTGCCTACCTGGTTTGTCTCTGTTCAGAGTATCTCACACAAGGCTGCAGTGGCCTCTCTCTCTCTCTCTCTCACCGTTGGTCACTGATCCGCCGCATCCCGTCCACCGGCGGAAAGGGAGGACGTGCATCGTTTCTCCGTTCGACGGCGCCGATGTGGCACCCCGGCTCAGAGAAACCGGAACGCCCCGTATTCCAGCCCAGAGATCAAGGAAAAGTCTCTGGAATACGACACTGCTTGACATAGAACAAATTAGCTCTTATTACAAGAATCATAATACAAGGGTCTGATTTTACAAAGAAGCACATCAGCATGGTGACACTACGCCTGCGATACTACACTTGCTCTATGCTAGCAGCAGAACAACTCGTAGCAGTGGAATACTTCTAGCAGCGGAACAACGACGAAGGTGGTGAACTCCACACCGCAGGGACTCTGGCTGTGGCACAATCTAGCTCGCACGCACGACAACCACGACAAGCAATCAAGCAATCATGGCATTACCTGCAATCTGGCATGACATGCCAGGTCAGTACATTGAATGTACTTGCAAGATCACAACAACCATAAACATCAAGGCAAGACAATAACATAGCATTAACAGGTTAATTAATTAATAACTACCATGATGAAACAACTACTAAGCATGGTATGAAACTAATACAATACTGATAAATCACCATCTCAGATCTCCATAACCATATCTCTCTTGGCTAACCGGCCAAGCAATATACCATCTCGATCACCTCGTGATCAAAACCAAACGGTGATCTTTTCGGCGATCACTACCATGACCAACACTTGGTCTCAAACTGTGATCTTTCCGGCGATCACAACCATGTCCAACACTTGGTCTCCAACATCATCATCAACATCCTGCCAATCTGTACTGCTCAAAATATCAACATATGAATATATATCACCTATAAGTCATTCCGTCATGTGAGTGTTGATCGAACAGTGTGACCGAGTACGAACCCATGCCCATGACCGAGGACGCGGCTATCGATAGATTAAACAAATACACTCTGCAGAGGTAGCGCACTTTACCCACACCACGGAACCCATGGCCTCGCACTCCCATTCGGGTGGACCAACGGCGTCCCGACAAAACCGATCTACTGCAATGACACTCTTTCGGCCACTCCGACTCACTCCCCACTGGGCTAGTCCTGGGTGGCCCCGTGTCTACCAAAGACACAACGACCACCGTCGTGGCCAAAACATAAACTGTCCCACACGGGGATACACGCGCGCAAAATCCAACTATGGGCACACAAGGCTTATGTCCGCCTACCTGATCAGGGTAGTGCGCGCCCACAACCTTCCTCGTTGGAGGCACCGGCGAGAGGCACTGCAATAGCATCGCATTAGGGCCTTCCCATAAAGGCAAATGTGGTTGCACTGGAGAAAGCCCGGTTCGGTGGCACCTGACCAACTTAATGACGGAATTTATCCCCAAAAATATAACTGTGATAACTGATACTCCGATATCAACTATCAAACTATAATCCAAGTCATAGCAATATCCCACAAATAATCCAAGGCTTAATATCGTCTTACCAAAATACTCCGAGGACAGCATAACACTACTATCATGAAATCCAAGAACGATAAGACTACTACTCAAATATCAAGAACTAACTATCCAACTATGATCCACATGCAAGCATCATCTCCAACATCATACTCCAAAACATAATATCATCTAGCACCATGACGGAAATAACACTAGCCACTAATAATCCAAAGGCAACATGATATCCAAAGTAATACTCCAAAATAATACCAGATATCATCATGAAATAATCATAATAGCCACTAAGAATCTAAAGGCACATGTCATCCACATAATCATCAAAACATAAGTCCTAGCACTCCAAGCAATATCATGGAAATATCAAGATCAAAACAATACTCCGAGAAATGCCATGAACAAATCACAAGTATCTAGAACAATATTTTAAACAAGTTTAAATAAATAAACCATGTCACTGCATTGCAATCATGCAAATGGAGGGTGTGGCTTGCCTGGGGTGGAAGAAATCACCGGGAAGAAGTGCGAGAAGCTCGCGAAAAGAATCGCCGGAAAACATTCTCTCTCGGAGGGGGCTGATTAAGGGCAACGGCAAAATGGTCATTTTCGGAATGTCAAAATATGGTGAAAATGGTTCCGTCAGAACGGGCTCGACGAAACGAAGACGTGGGCTTTGGAATCACCTGATTTGGAGTTGGGAGTAAAAAGATATAAGGGTTTTTCTGCCAGGGACCTATCTGTAATAAAATCATCACAAATAGACCCTTGGCTGGAAAAACCGAACGCGCACTTCAGGAAATACGCCTTTGCCTCGGGGAAGCGTATTATAGGCTGAAACAGAGGGAAATACGCTTTCAGTAAAAGAAAACATACTCCGGCTTGAGGGAGAAGCAAAATACGCTTTCCAGAACAGAAAGCAAAATCATGGAAGTACATCTCCACTTACTGACGTGTCGGGGCGGGGTCAACGCGCGTGTGGACGACAGGTAGGGTCAGGGAAGACGTGGGCCCGCCTGGCCTGGCCTTCTCCTTCCTCCGTCGATGCCGTGCTGGACAGAAGACCCGGCCGGCCCCGATGGCGACCAACGGCGCTTCCAGCCACCCCACGAGCCGTGCAGCCTACCAACGTGCTCGGGAGGCCGAGGCGCACCCGATGATGCGTAGCACGACCGCCGGTGGGCTCTGGAGCGTGTGGTAGCTCGGCCGCGGCGGGTGGCTGTTTCGGCCGGAGATGGGCACGGGGCTACGGGCATGAAGACGAGGAGCTGAAGACGTGGAGAGCTTCGCCGGAGTCTGGTCGGTCGACTAGAGGTGGAAGAATGAAGGGAGGGGGCGTGGTTCGCCGGAATCAAAGCAAGCAGAGGCAGCAACCATGGCGGCGATGGTGGACACAGAGAGCTCCTCGAGCTCGAATGAGAGGCTGGGGAGGGGTAGTGGAAGTGCAGGAGGCTGCTGGTGTGCTCGAATGGCTCGGGGGAGGCCTATATATAGGCGGGCGAGAGGGATGGGCTCGGGTGCCGCCGGGTACGTCCGGCCGAGGCTCTGGCGATGGCCAGCAAGCACGGGAGGGCGCGGAAACGCGACGACGCATTGATTCAGAGGTCACGGAGGGGTACACGACGCCGGAGAGCAGAGGAAGAGGCCGAGGTGAGCTCGGAGCCAAACGGAGCACTATGCCCCCCTGGGCGTTCGATGGTGAGCGTCGGTGAGCATCGGACGAAGGGGGAGAGGGGTCCAGGGGAACGGCGACAACGCGGGCCAGCTGCTGGACACGCTCACGCGCGTGAAGGCGACGAGAGGAGGAGGTGTCGTAGCACAAATAGCCACTGGCACGGCCACTGCACACAGAGCGCGTGCACAGTGATGTCATTAACTCGGTAACCGCGTGCACTGGCATGTAGCGGGGGAGATGGGCTTGAACACGTTGTCTAGTGGTAAGTTCATCTAGGGGAGGTTCCAACTGCGGTGGTATCCCGGTTAAAAGAGCTCTGGTTAAATGGTAATCACCCTCTGAAGTTTACTGCAGTAAACTTGGGTGAGAACTGCTAATCAACAGGAAAGGGTTTGAAGCCATAGAGTTTGTCTGCGAGGTTTAGGGTAAGAAGGACTTTCATCCTGGTAACTTTGAGAAGATAGAGATAAAGATTTAATGTAGTTGCTTAACAACCACATAATCTGATCAGAAACTAGATTAAGATGATGCACTCAAATGGTGATGCCAATTGAGCTCAAATTTGGCAAGGCTTAGTTATTTGGTCATAAAATGATGCTGTAAAAATTTCATACCAATTGGATTTACCAAAATGGTACTTCCTTCACAGCTATCTTCACTGACCGGAATCTTGTAAGAATTCTAGAGAAATATTGACTAGGTGAAATGGTGCCAAATTTGGTGGAGAGAAGTTATATAGGTAGGACAATGATCTGGTAATTTATCAGGATTTTTGAAGCAATATAAAATGCACTTGCTTCACAACCTGAAAATTTTACCAGAATCAAAGATTTGGTCCTGTGCTCACATAGATGATTGGATGGTGCTGAAATTTTGAGGAGTGTAAATATATAAGCATAAGAAGAGGCATGAGAAATTTCAACTCATTTGGATAACCCTAGCTAGCACTTCCTTCACAGTGGCTTCTGTTTGACAAAAACTTTGAAAAATCACTTAGGAAGATTCGCTAGGCAAATAAAGTTGAATTTTGGCATGAGGCAATTATTTGGACATAAAATAATGCCCAAGAAGTTTGGGAGAAAACAAGATAATATAAATGGCACTTCCTTCACAAAGTGCCACTCTGGACAGAAATGAAGAATAATTTTTGGAGAATTATTCTTGGGCTAGGACAAAAAAGTTTGGGCATATTTGAGCAACATATGACCCAAAGGAATTATGAGAATTATTTGGGATTTTTGGATGGACAGAAATATAGGTTGCTTCACAACCTGGGGTAGACAGGGTTATTCCTTTAATAGAAAAAGGAATATTCCTGAGAAAAAGAAATTAAGGTTTGGTCAAGCAGTGGAGTGACATGATCTATGCAAGGTTTTGAGAATGATGAGCAACTTGGGAGGGGGAATGAGGATGATTTCCCAGGTGACAAGGCCACAGAACCACTCCAAAAAGAAAAACAGAGCAAAAACCAATTAAATTAAAAGAAAAAGAAAGGGCCAAAAACCAGGCTGGTACAGCCGAGGCAGCACGTCCCGATCTACGGTACACGCACTTCTCTCTGACCAAGCTTTGGCGTGGTAGGGCCTACACCACCTGCTCGCTGCCGCAGTATGGGCAGATTCCGCCCGCCGCCGCTCACCTAGTTACATCCCAACGACCTCCAGGTATCCCCTCCGGCCTTGCTCCACTGCCCATCTTCCCACATCGCTACATGTGGATCTTCCATAGTTCTTTGCCCAAAACGTAGCTCGTCCGGCGTACTTTCCATATTGCAATCTCGTCCTCACACCGTTTTAGACAAACACAACCGTGTTGTTATCTTCCCTTAGGACAAGGAATATGCTTCTTTTTGTCGTCGCATGTGTCATCAACTGTTATTGGCCATTAATTGTTTCCTTTCTACCTCTTTTTTGCAAACAGGGCTATCCATTTCACCTCATTGCTATTGCGACCTTTTGGTGAACTGCACAAATCACTTTTTTTCTTAAGAGTGTTTCATGCAGTTCTGCCAAAATGTCACACGGGCAACGTCTCTACATTTCACTGCAACTACACAAAGGGATATTGGTTTTGCTCTATCCTCCTCATCCAACTCCGAGCCTAATCTTCTCCAACTAGTTAGTCTTAAGAGAGACTGCAAAGGTGACCGGCTTCTATTTGTGTGTTTATTGTTTCATCGCCAGTCCTCTATTATCGTAATCACACTTAATATCTTTGGAACAGGGGCCTTTCAGCTCTATTTTAGTGGAACTGCACAAAATGATCGGAATGTTGCATGCTCCAGGCAGCTACTTTTTTTCCCAACATGCCTTGTTGAATTAGACAGAGCTGGGGGGACGTTGCTGCCAATGAAAGCATGGATCAATTTTAATTTAACACCTTCTCACAACTTTGTCTTTAGTTGTGATGTAAATATTAGCTCTGATTAGCAAGGAAGTTAGTTTTTATTGTTTCCGAAAAGAGCATCGATGGCAAGACACACGAAACAAAAGCTGAAAGCTCACACCATTGTACAATTTCATATCATTTGGAAAATTATTTCTATAGTACGTCAATTATGTAAACAAATCTTTGGAAGCTTGGTAGCCTTGTCGAAGCCTCTTCAAAGATCCGGGTCCATGTGCCATGCACAAAATTATACTCCTTCGTTCCTAAATATTTGTCTTTTTACAAATTTCAAATGGGCATATTTTAGAGTGTAGATTCACTCATTTTGCTTCGTATGTGTACTCCCTCTGTTCCTAAATATTTGTCTTTATAGAGATTTCAACAAGTGACTACATACGGAGCAAAATGAGTGAATCTACACTCTAAAATATGTCTATATATATCCGTATGTAGTAGTCCATTTGAATCTCTAAAAGACAAATATTTGAGTAGTCACTGTTGAAATCTCTAGAAATACAAATACTCGGAGTATATTCAAGAACCGAGGGGTAGTGCACAACCGCATGGGAGACTCACACCGTCGCTATGCTGCATTAATAGTGAGTAATGAGCAGTCAAATCATAAGCCCCACCTTTCCCACTGTAAGTTGCTCGGAAGAAGAAACCATCAATACACTCTTCTTTGAATCCGCTCATACTACTCTATCTGTCACTGTTTATAGAGCGCACTTCAGAAAAAGAGAAAATCTCTGGGACCAAGGCGACTAGCGATCGGCCCGAAAAATAGCATTGGTAGTTATAGCACAGCGTCTATTACTAGAGGAAATAATGCGTACACACATGCATGCAGTGCTTCCACCCCGGGTAGACACATGCATGCACTTACTCCACTCCGTAGTACTACATCGAGATAAAATTGCGGTTACCACGCCCTAATTAATTGAGCATTAAACCAAACGCTTCTAAAGTCTCTCTGGTGGTGGAAAAGCATTGAGAGAAATGCTTCATAATGAAGCGCCATACCTGTAAAGCTGTGTGGAGGGAGGAGTAGTATGAAGGTGCAAAACCAGAAATGCAGCGTATGGCCAGTCGGTCAACGCACCTCCTCTTGGCATATCACTGACATGTGGGACCGGAGTGTGAGCAAACCGATCTCAATTGACGGCAAAATGGCCAACCCACCGTTCCTTGAGAGAGACAAGGAGTGAGAACACACAGATGGGCTCGCACGGAGGCCAAGATATATTCGAGTATGGTTGATCGATATCATCATTACATGTTGGGCTGCCGTTTTCCTCCCTTCTCCGGAATAAATGTGTACTTTATTAAAGATACTTCTATAAAAGACTTAGTTGGTGATGATGGTGTGTCTGCCATCTATCACTTCTGACCATCACATCTGCATCTAACGTCTGTGAGGTAAGTTGTGCTGTTTTTGCAACAAGACCCCTCTTCTCTGCTATAATTTGCAGAAAACCCTGTAGTATCCAGAAACCAATCACACCCCCCCTCACCTCATCGAAACAGCCATGAGGAATATACTTTGCGTGAAACCTAATATACTTTGAGTGATATATATACATCAAAACTAGAATGTTTTTCTTTGAAGTTCGTGAACATGCATTATTCTATTTTCGATCCGTTGCAACGGGCGGGCACATTGCTAGTCAAAGATTAAGAAAAATAAGAGTACAGAGGCTCCACCATGCGGTTCTAGTAGTAGTACTACCCGTACTACTAAACCTTGCGCTTGGCTCCTCGCCTATTCGTGAAGTCGAACAATGATGGTACTCCGCATTGTCGGTACTACAGTGTATGCCTCTGGCAATCTGACACCGAATGAACCGATGCATGTCCACCGCCTGGGCGAGGGTACGTTGCATTAGTCAAAAGGCGTAAGCGAGCTTCACCTTGTCCTGCAAGCTTCTCCTCGTTCTGCGAGTTGACGGGACACACCAACAAGTAGTGCTAGTCCATTCCGGTTAATATGGCTTAATCTTTTTTGCGGGTAAATGAGAGAGCTTTATTCATATATAAGCATTCTTAGGACGATCAACCAAGACATTGTTCACAAGGAAGCGAGGTACCCCGCAAAAAAAGAAGTAGGAAGCGAGGTGTTTCATCAAGCCAGCTCTCGGCCACATTCAAAGTGCAGCAAGCACGGTTCGCACAAAGATGCGCCACAAGGTTTGCTGACCTGTTTACATGCTGAATAACAAAAAAGAGGAAATATTACCGAGCGCTCCTATTTGTAACAGGATATGAGCCAGAATTAAGCGAGAATTGTGGCGAGTGTTCCATGCAATCAACTTCCATTATCACATGCGAGAACCCTCTAAGAGAACCAAATGTGTTGAAGATTGCTTTATCACATTTTCAAAATATAATAAGAGTGTAGACGCTCCTCCATCCGGTTCCTAGTACTAGTATAGTACCTCTATAGACTATAGTAGTAGTACTAGTAAACTTTCCACTTGGTTGTTCACCTCTTCGGGAAGTGCAACAATAATAGTACTAGTATAGTGTATGCTTCTGGCAATCTGACACCGAATTAACTGTTGCACGTCCACCGCCTGAGCGAAGGACAACTTGCATTAGTCAAAAGTTTCTCCTTGTCCTGCGAGCCACCGCACGCAAGCTTCTCCCATCCTGCAAGCTTCTGCTCGTTCGGCAAGTTGACCGGACACAACAAAGTAATGCTAGTCCATACTGCCTCCTCTCCGGTTAATATGGCTTAATTTCAAACGAGATAAATACACTGGCTGTCACTGTATATTTGTAAAAATACGGTCAGTGGACTTCATAATATGCTCATTGCGCTCAATATATACATTTTACGGTGTTTATACGGTCACTAGCTCACCCTGGCTGAGTATGTGTGTGCATGCACGTGTAGGTTGTTGAGCACTTGAGCGTGACCGTGTGTGTTCCGTCATGTGCTTGGACATGCATGCATTAGGGCGTCGCGCGCATTTTTGCGTCCATGTGTACATGTGACTATTGCATACACTTAGGGGGAGTACGTGTAGGGGCCACTAAAGGAGCAGTCAAATCACACAGTAAGTTAGTCGGAAGAAGCAACCATCATTTCACTCTTCAATGACACGTACGCAATATATAATGGTTGATATGGAGAGAAAAACAAAACCACTATATATACACTAGCAGGAGCCTAAGCTACAAGCCTGCTTGCTTGGGTTGCTCTCTTCACAAGCATAGAACGACGATGGCCACCCCACTGGTCACATATCCGACCTGATCGCGCAGCTGGGGGAAGGGAACAAAGTTCTGCATAGACGCGGTCGACATCGGCGAGGGAGAAAATCGACAGTCGTTGCATCCCAATCGGGGGTCACCGCGGTATGGGCCGATGCCGCGTCCCAACCGCCCTTCTAGCTACAGCCCGATGTCCCAGGTAGTCCATCTTCCTTTTGGAGCCGGCTTGCTCCACTGCCGCAACTCCCCACGTAGCTCCATCTCCATGTCGATCTTTCTCTACTTCTACTGGCTTATACTTGTGATGAGTTTATGTCTCATGAACTAGTGCCGATTATTATTCTAATCACACTTCTTCAATATCATTGCCATCAGGGATGCTCAGCTCGATTTTAGTGGAACTGCACAAAAGCATCATATGATCCGAGGGTGCCAGCCGTCTTTCCTTCGACAGGTTCTACCTGGCCAGGAAATTAAATCCTGCTTAGGGTTTAGGGTTTAATTCCTAGTGACCACATCAATAGTTTTTATTTCATACACGCTCTCACAACTTTTGTCTTTAGTTGTGAAGTAAATATTGGCTATGATCTGTGAATCATTGAGATGCATCAGCATGCGTGTTAGTTTTCCTTTGTATTTGATGGAATGTTGTAACAGGGCAACCTTGGAGTAGGAATGAAAATGGAGTGGAAAGTTTCCGTTTTTCCGGAGAAAAAATGGGAAAGAGAGAAACCAACGTTTCGTTTCGTTGGATCGCGCCATCGAGCAAAACCAACGTTTAAATCATGTCTGTTGTGTTCGTGTCTCACCCTCCTCCACAGCTCGCGTTTAAATCACGTCTGTCGCGTTCATCTCTCACCCTCCTCCACGGCTCGACCACACACGGTCGCTCGGCATGCCACTCACCGCAAACCAAGTATACGATAACTTTCCCGCCTGCTTGTCGATGGATCGCGCCATGGAGTACTAGTACTACTAGAAGAGATTGACGAGTTGGGGAGGACAGCTAGCTATAGCATGGACTCCCAAGAACTTTTTACATGCATGTTGTGGCCGGCTATTGCGACCTTTGAACACGGAGCAGTCGCGTGCACAGGAAGCGGCGCGGGCGACACTCTCTCGGCCAGCGTGCCGCTTCAATGCCGGCGCCAGTGAGAGGTCGCGTCCGTTCTGGCCGGGCATGAATGCGGCACTGACCGTTTCGGGCGGGAAGCACGCGCGGGTGATGTAGATGGTTCGGGTTGGTCAGGAGCGGCCGTCGCAGCGGTCCGGACGCCCGCAAACAAGAGATGATGTACGTTAATATTGCCGCGTATATAATTAACAATGTAAATAATGTGCCAGTTGGACAAATATGAGTGGAGACGGAGATGGAAATGGAATTTTATGTAAACACGGATATGCATGTCTATGTCTATGTGTGTCGGTGTACTAGAGTAGGGGTACCCTAGTATCTCGTACTCGTGCACGGACAGTTGCAGCACCCCGCGGCAAGGTTTGCCTTGTCACCGCCAATATCCTCCGTGGCTCCTTTGGAGCCATTCAAGAACAAAGTATTATATTGAGAAGACAAGGTCCCGACAAGAGGAGCTTGTCGGGAAGGCCACTCCAAACACGCAGAAGACAAGGCCCCGGCAAGAGGAGCTTGCCGGGAAGGCTCGGAGCGCGACAAGGATTCGGCCGCGGCAAGGCGCTTGCCGCGGCATGCAACTTCTCTCCGTCTCCGCTCCAGCTCACCCAGCGACGTGTCGCCATGGGACCGTTCCATGGGCGCGTGTCGGCGGGCCGTGCAGCCAGCGGAGAGCAGCGATAAGCGGCGGCCGAGGCTCGCCATCGTGGCGGCGAGGCGCCGACGGTCTCCGTTACCTTGTTTGGGCAACAATGACGGGCATTTATTGCTTTTGTCCCTTGCCGTCGAGTTAGGTATTTTGCAATCGCATACCTTTGTTCAAGTAGGTGTACCAACTCCTGTTTTACATTTGTACCCGTCTATGTTGCCACAGCCGGAGACCCTTGAGCATATAAAAGGAGGCCCGAGTGCAACGTGAAAGAGGTTCGCGTTTTCACAAGGTTCCGTTCGGTTCGGTTCCGGGTTCCGCAGGTTGGGCTGGTTCGATTCATTCGATGGCCGTAGACTAGACACACTCACGTTAGGTTTTGTAGCTCTCATTGCTCCCTAGCAAGAACACAATAGATCAAACAAGCAGCAGTAGGAGTTTTATCTCTCCGGAGAGCTCCGAAGCTGGGTAAACTGCTCGTGTGCATCGCCTCGATCCGCTCTTCGTGCGATCTCCGCCCCCCTCCGAACCACAAGGGGCCTGGTCCGCCGGCCCCATAGGTGTCCGTGGGTACGATCAGCCTCCCCGACATCTTTGGCGCGCCAGGTAGAAGCGTCGAGGCCGTGTGAATCTGATCCGGCGTTCACACGAGCAGCGTCATCAACATCTTCCTCAACATGCCACCGAAGAAGAAGGCTTCGCGGCAGCAGAGCCGTCCGCGTCGTACCCACCCTCACCGCAGCAAACGGGTGGTGGAGCAGACGCTGGCGGAGGAACGGGCGCCGACGAAGGTGCTCACGACGTTGCCAAGTGCAAGGACAAGGCACTGCAATCCTTGGCGTCCGCGCATCCCCCGCGCCCATCTCAGGAGACGCGGGACCAACAACGTCATGGCGTTCACAATGCCATACGTTCGTTGGATCGAGACCCTCAAGACCAGCATGCGCGCCAACATGCTGGCACGAGTGAGAATCTGGTCGCCCGGACGGGGTGCGGCTCCTTCTAACATAGTTAGAAGTCCGAGCATGTCCCGCTCCTCGCACCGTTCTCCAATGCCGCCTACTACTCCAGCAGAAGCTTTGGCGAGAGCTCAGCTGCTCCTCGACTACCCTCCAACGGCCGACAAGGTCGACGAGTGGAGAGCCACTATCCAGAGCCTCATCGGCTTTGCCAACGGCGACGCCCATGACAACCGACCCCATCGTTGCCACGGCGAGACGACAAAGCGCGAGCCGGTGGCGGCAGACTGTCGGAGGTGCAACCACCGTGCACTCTCCGCCAAGAAGGCCAAGATCGCCGACTCACCGGATCCACCTCGACAGCGACTCCACCGCGTCGTCGGATCCATGAGCTCGCCGCGATCAGCGCCAAGTTCTTCACGAGAGACAACAAGAGGACGCCGAACTCGTGATCGAGCGCCAAGAGAAGCACAACGTCGGTCGACAAGCGCTACTGGGCCTTCTGCTGACATGCGCGCTACCGGAGGGGGGCCAGCGACTTGCCGTGACGCGGTAGGTTGCCCTGCGTTCACTCGTGAGCTGCGGCAAGTCCAAAGGGCCCAGCCAAAAAAACTTCAAACCAGACGTGCGGAGAAGTATGATGGCCGGACGCATCCGTCGGAGTTCCTCGGATCTACACCATCGCGTGCAGGCTGCGGGGGGACGAGACGACAAGATCCTCGCCAACTACTTCCCGCTCGTCCTCAAGCCCAACGTCAGATCTTGGCTCATGCACTTGCCGGACAGCTCCATATCTACTTGGGCAGATCTGTGCCATCAGTTTGTTGGCGCCTTCACAGGTGGCCACAAACCTCATGGCCAGAGAGTGACCTTCACTTACTCGCCCGTAAGGAAGGAGAGTCCCTGCGCAAGTTCATTCAGAGGTTCAGCCGCGTGCACTACAACATCCCGTGGCGCCCACCTGCCGCGGTGATCGAGCATTTCATCGTAATGTGCGGAACCGCAGGATGAGGGAGGAGATGGCGATGTGCAAAGTCAAGGACGTCGATGAGCTACTCATACGCCTGGCCGACAAGTGCGCCTTGGCTGAGGAAGGGAGGAGACTCCTGGAGAGAGTGCGAAGCAGGTCGATAGTGATGACACCGCCCGGCAAAGAAGGGCCGTGGCGGCGCAACAGGAAGGAGAAAAGCAGAGAAGTGCTAGCTGTCGAGCGGTCCGGCAACGGAGGCGGCGACAAGAACGCCAAGGCTGGTGGCTCCGGCAAGGAGGTTGCCGGCCGACGCCAACCACCGGTCGGTGGCGGCCACGACAAGCGTGACGGCTCGGCAAAGCGATCAAGCAACATCCACCGCACTAAGGGCCACAATCTCCAGAGCTGCAAGAAAGTCGAGCAATTGTCGAACAGAGAGCTGAGTACGAGCGGCGCGACAAGGAGAAGGCCCAGAAGGTGCTGGAGGAGCAAGCAAGAAACGTCCGGCCGGGAGGACGCCGCAAGAAGGCCAAGCAGCGGCAAGGAGATAGACCTCCCAGCTGCCGCGATAATGATGAAGATGATGACGACGATGAAGATATGGAGGACGCACGGCGCCAACGAGCAGGAGTTTCGAAAAGCCACGAGGTTCTTCGCGTTGACGGAGGTGCTTCCTCGCATACCTCCCATCGCCAACTCAAGCAATGGATGCGGGAGGTCAATGCAGCGGAACCATCCGTGAAGTCACGCAAGCCTCAAGTGGTCTCAAGACGCCTATCATTTTTGATATTGAGGACCACCACGATCGCATAATCATGCGGTCGGGTGCTTGCCGATGTTGCTCTCACCAACCATCCGCAACCTCAAGGTCACAAAAATGCTAGTTGACGGCGGTGCCGGCTTGAATCTGATCTCCTCCGCGGTGCTCCATAAGCTACAAATCCCTGACAAAGAAGCTCGAAGAGACCGGTACCTTCCAAGGAATCAATCCGGGAAGGAGCAAGCGAAGGGAAGATTACGTTGCGGTCACATTTGGCAGCGAGCTGAACTTCAGGATCGAGAGGGTTACGTTTGACGTCGCCGATTTCCCATTGCCTTACAATGGGATACTTGGCCGTCCAAAGCACTCGCCAAGTTCATGGTAGCCTCTCACCACGCCTACAACCTACTCAAGATGCGGGCCCGATAAGCGCCATCTCTGTCCATGGCGACAAGAAGGATGCCCTTATCTGTGCCGACAAGATCTTCCGGATGCAGCAGCCACGACAGATTGCCGACACTTGCCGCTGAAGCTCCCGGGAAGAAGACCAAGTCCAAGTCCGCAAGGGCTCTGATGCTCACTCCGGCAAGCGCGCCTCTTCGGAGTGCTGCGCTACCGTCGAGGACGCACCATCGAGCTCCACCGGCAAGTGCAAGAAGATGGTGGCTCTACCGAAGACCAAGAAGGTGCCCGCCAAGGAGGACAGCGCTGGTGGTACATTCACCATCGCTGCCTCTCTCGACCCCAAATAGGAAGGCGCGCTCGTTGCTTTCTGCTGGCGAATGTCGGCGTGTTTGCATGGCAACCGTCGATATCCCCGGTGTTCCCGTGAAAGTGATTGAGCACCGCCGCCGCTTGTCCTCATGCGCGCGCCCGTCAAGCAAAAAGTCGTGAAGCAAGCGGTGGGCGCCAAGAATTCATAGCGAAGAGATCAAGAAACCGGAAGCAGCAAGCCTTGTCGAGGAGTGCTCCATCCCACGTGGTTGGCCAATCCTGTAGTCGCAGCGCCAAGGCAAATGGGAAATGGAGACTTTGTATTGACTTCACGGATGTTAATAAAGCTTGTCCTAAAGATCCATTTCCCTTCCCGCGCATTGACCAGATTGTTGACTCCACGGCTGGATGTGATTTGCTCTCGTTTCTTGATGCCTACTCAGGATACCATCAGATCTTCATGGCTGAAGAAGATGAGGAGAAGACCGCATTCATCACACCATGTGGCACATACATGCTTCATACGGATGCCTTTCGGTTTGAAGAATGCTGGTTCGACATTTGCAAGGGTAGTCCATGACGCTTTTGAGCCGCAAATGCATGTAAATGTAGAAGCCTACATGGATGACATAGTGGTCAAGAGCAAGGACAAAGCAACTTTGGTTCAAGATTTGACGAGACCTTTGCAAATCTGCGCAAGATCAACCTCAAGCTCAACCCCGAGATGTGCGTGTTTGGAGTCCCTTCCGCAAGCTTCTCGGTTCTTCGTGGTCTCAAATGAGGGATTGAAGCTAATCCCGACAAGATCAAGGCCATTGAGCAGATTGAAGCACCAAAGCGCGTCAAGGATGTACGAAGACTTGCCGGTTGCGTGGCTGCTCTCAGAAGTTTATTTCTAGGTTCTGCTGAAGCGCCCTGCCATTTTTCAAGATTTTGAAAAAGGCAGGTCCAGTAAAATGAACTCCCGAAGCGGAGGCTGCGCTACAGGACTTAAAGAGATACCTATCCTCCACTCCAACACTTGTCGCACCTAGGCCACAAGAGAAGTTGCTGCTGTATATAGCGGCAACCAATCAAGTGGTTAGTGCTGCGTTAGTGGCGGAGAGGGAGGCGGATGACGAGCCAAAGAACCGCGGCAAACACATCCAAAGGATGCTGTGGGGCTTCACGACAAGCTCGTCCCGACAAGGACGAATCCGCAGACACATGAACAGACATGTAAAAGGATGGTGCAGCGCCCAGTCTATTTTGTCGACTCCTCCCCGCAAGGGGCTAGGTCAAGGTATTCCGTGTGCGAAGTTGCTTTTCGCCTCCTCATGGCCTCGAGAAAGCTGCGCCATTACTTCCAAGCACATGAGATCACAGCTTGTCACTCGCTTTCCCCAAGAGGATACCGCAGAATCCGTAAGCGGCAAGCAGGATTGTCGAGTGGGCACTGGAGCTGTCAAGCTTTGATCTTAAGTTTGAAAGCACATCAACTATCCAAAGCGAGCATTGGCAGAATTCATAGCGTAATGGACACCAACGCCGGATGAAGAGATTCCGAGACGAGCATTCCCGCCAAAGAAGCCGGCAAAGAGTGGCTGATGTACTTTGATGGTGCCTTCTCGCTGCAAGGCGCCGGTGCCGGCGTCGCTTATCGCACCCACCGGAGAGCACCTCAAGTACGCCGTCAGATGCACTTTCCCAAGGAGCAAGCGACAAACAATACCGCAGAGTATGAAGGTTTGCTTGCCGGTCTCGTGGATCGCCGTGGACCTTGGGATCAAGAAGCTTATTGTCGGGGTGACTCGCAACTCGTCAGTCCGCCAAGTCAACAAAGATTACCAGAGTCCGCTGATGGAAGCCTCACGTTGATGAAGTGAGGAAGCTAGAAGAACACTTTGACGGCCTGCAAATGGAACATGTTCCAAGAGCTCGTAATGATATTGCCGACGGCTCACAAAGTGCGTTATGCTTTAAGTTACCTGTGGAACCAGGGATTTTCGTGCTCAAGCTGACTCGACCAACCGTAACACCGTCGACCGGACAGAGCAAGAAGAGGAAGTTGGCCTCTGGTGACTACTTTCCGGCAGAGCTTCCCGGCCGCTGCTGCAAAGGTCCCCAAGATCAACACCAACAGCAGCCGAGGAGCAAGCGATCTGCTGCAGACCCTGTGGTTTGTTTCGTTGAAGCAGACGCTCCCGACAAGTCTTGCTCCGCAAGCTTGTCGGGATCATCTAGCTCCGGCAGGCCGCAGTGCTCTTGCCGTGGAAGCCGATGTTCCCGCAGCAGCAGATGTGCCTTTAGTCTTTGTTGTCGAGCCACAAGCTCCAAAGATGGGCGCAGCAGATTGTCCATTTCCTCCAGACATGTGAGAACTTCCCAAGAGCAAGAAGAAGCGGAAAGAGTAGCCCGGCAAATGAGTATGTACCAGTTTGTCGACAGCATACTGCATGTAAGAAGACTCAACGGTGTGAAATTGAAGTGTATTCCTGTGGAAGATGGACAAAGCTGTTGGCGAGATACATGGAGGCATATGTGGTCACCACATTGGCAAGAAGAGCACTTGCCGCAAAGCTTTCCGGCAAGGTTTCTTCCGCCGACAGCCTTCCAGATGCAATCGCACAAGTAACCAAGTGTGAAGCGTGCAGTTCCATTCCAAACAGATACACCAGCCAGCTCAAGCTCTCCAGACGATCCCTTTATCCCCGCCATTTTCGGTCTGGGCTCGACATCCTCGGCCCCTTCCCCGAAGTCGGGGGCTTTGAGTACTTGTACGTCGCCATCGACAAGTTCACAAAGTGGCCGGAAGTGGAAGCAGTGAGGAAGGTGACAAAGACAGCAGTCAAGTTCTTCAAAGTCGATTGTTTGCCGCTTCGAATCCCTAACAGGATCATCACCGACAACGGCACACAATTCTACGAGTCGCACCTTCATGCAAGACGCCCAAGCCCTTGGCGCCAAGGTCTGTTTTGCTTCTGTTGCTCACCCGAGAAGCAACGGTCAAGCAGAGAGGGCAATTGCTGAAGTGCTGCGCGGGCTCAAGACCAGAACTTTCGATAGGCTGCACAAGTGCGGAAGAAACTGGATCGAGGAGCTGCCGGTGGTTCTTTGGTCGATCAGGACGACGCCAAATCGAGCCATCGCCGTGCACCCTTTGCTCTAGTCTATGGAGCAGAGGTGGTTCTCCCCACGGAACTCGTATACGGATTGCCTCGAGTACTCGCTTATGATGAGCTTGAGCAAGAGCAGCTGCGACAAGATGACGCGCTGCTCCTCGAGGAGGATCGCCTTCGTCACGTATGCGAGCCGCCGCTATCAAGCCCTGCCGCTACCATAGCCGCATGGTTAGTGCCGTAAGTCTCGAGGAAGGCGACCTTGTTCTTCGGGCGCTGCTCAGTCCGCTTAAGAATTCAAACAAGTTGACGCCTTGAAGTGGGAAGGCCCTTATCGGGTGAAACGAGTCACTAGGCCTGGCGCTGTCCGCTTTGAGACCGAAGATGGCATTCGGTGAGCAACTCCTTGAACATTGAGCATCTTCGTAAGTTTTACCCATATATGCGCGGTTGTCGGAACCCGTTCGGCAACCACCTTTTGTACAAGTCTTTCCGCTGTTGCATGTAATCCTTCAGACAAAGCCGGGCGCAGACCCGTGCATCAAGAAGCTCATGTGTTGCGCAGAGCTTGTCAAGTTCATGCTTTCATCATTTTATTGCATGTTTTGGCTAACACTTTGTGCAGCAACCATACCCGGTAAGCAGAATCGAGCCGCTAGGCTCCATAATGTTATGTCCTCTTCTTTTTCTTTTCTCAAAGGAAAGAAGGCTCTCGCGCACAAGTTAACCAGGGGAGGAGGAGATAATACTATGGACCAGGCACCGCTCGAGGAAGTTTCACCTCATCGGGAAGCAAGAAACAGAAAAGCTAAGTTGCCAAAGTTTGAGCAATCAATTTTTAATTTTTCGTTATCTTCCTCGAACGATAGTACTTTGTATGGAAAACTTGTGCGCAGAGGAACCAACTCACCGGCTAGTCGCGCCCTTACTTTGTTTCGAGTCCGCTCAACAACTTAAGTGAGCTGCGGCTAGTCGCGACAAGGTTGCTTGTTTGAGGCGGCATCGCCAAAGAGGTCATCGACGTTCGCACTCAACAAGGGCAAAGAGTGCTCGCACCGACAAGTCCCCTAAATGCGTAAGGCAGAAATGTACAAAGGAAGGAATCAAGTAGAGGAAATAACGTTGCATTGATCGATTCACCTAAGATAGAGTATATTACAGAATAACTTGTCGCTGATCTAACAAAGTTTTCTAAACATGATCAGCAGCGACAAGGGAAAGATAAGGTTGGCGACCTAGTCTACGCGGTCGCCTTTGATCCGCTTGATCTTGTTCACCTTGTCCACAATGGGTGCGACAAGGGCTTTGAGCTCCTCCACGTTGGCGTCGGACGACAAGGATCTGAGGACACCGTTAAGGTTGAGGCCCGGGTTGCGGAAGGCCACCTTCATCAACACCTTCTCGAGGGCCCCTGCACAAACCTGGCGAGATTCCTCGGCAAGCTGCTTCGGGACCTCCTCCCGGAGTCGCCGGAGCCCCGTCACCACACCTTTGAAGAATAGGCTAAGCTTGACGCTGGGTTGGAGATGCTCGTCGGAGGAGTACGCAAGATCCGCCATCCCCAGCTCCATCAGCTCATTGTGGATGTCGGCGGCGGTGTCCACAAGACCTTCGGTCCAGTGCTCCACGCTCTCCCTCAAGGTGTTCTGGACGGAGGCAGCATTCGCCAGCAGCTCCTCCTTGGCCTTGATCGCCTCCAACAAGCCCACCTCCCGCTCTCCTGCACCATCCAACGTCTGCGTCAGAGTGGTCGGGCCAGCTCCAGATCCGCCTTGGAGTCCTTGGCGGCATCGAGCTCCTTGGCCCTGTCAGTGAGACGGCTCTGCAGCTCGCCCAGCGTGTAGGCGTCCTTCTCGCGCTCACGCTTGAGCACGGCAAGCTCTTCGCTGCTCTTCTTGAGGGTGGCCTCCAGCTGTGCCACCTTCGCCTTCAGCTCTTCCTTGGCGGCCTCTGCGGCTGCGGAACGATCGCCCTTCTGAAGCGCCACCTTAGCGACTCCTCGCGCGACAAGGTCCTCTTCGTGGCTGTCCAGATTGACCTTCCGCGCCATTTCGCTTTCTGCGCGGCGAAGCTTCTCGGCAGCCAGCCGCTGCTCCTCATCACCAAGGCTTTCTCAAGGATGAAGGCCGTGGCGCTCTTCTGCGAAGCTGCCCGCCAGCGTCCGCCACGTCGCGGAGCACTTCTTTGTTGGCGCCCGAGCTCCTTGGCGCTTTCTCCATGTCCGCCTCGCCTCGCGACAAGGGCTTCCCGGTCTCTAACTTGGCTGGCGGGTGCGGTAGAGAGACAAGCAGCTTCTTCAGCATTGCTCCTCCTCGACTTCGCCGCTGCTGCTGCTTGGCGCATCCACCAGCGTCGGCCAAGCCGACGCGAGTAGCTCGCCATCGAAGGTCTCGTCCTCGACCGGGCGCCTCGAACTCGGTTCCTGTGGGAGCTTGATGAAGACGCCTTCCGGCCTTCGTGTAGGCGCTGGCTGGGGCTCCTTGGAGCGACATCGCGGCAAGCGGCGGGGAATCGGTCGATGTAGCGCTTGCCGCTCCTGCGGCCTCGGGGCGTCGATGCGACCGCCCGACCCTCGCCCGCCTGCGTCGGCAGCCTTGGTGGCCTCCTCGCCATCAAAGGCTCGTCGGCGGACGGCCTCTTCTTCCACGACGATGACCTCTTCTTCCTCGGCGGCGGCCTCGTCGGTTTTGCAGCGTTTCCTCCTCGCCACGGCCTCGACCTCCATCGGGTCTGCCTCAGACGAAGAAGGGGCAGTCAAGCAGATGTTCAAAAAGAGAAACAAAAGAAAGCAAGCCCAAGGGAAAATTTCGTGTAAGGGAGTTACCTGCAACGGGATCCGCATCTATGACCTTGACCGCTGGAGGGTCACTGGCGCCGTCCCTTGCCGGGGTAGCCTCCCTTGCCGGAGTGGCCTCCCTTGCCGGGGTGGCCTCCCTTGCCGGAGTGGCCTCCCTTGCCGGGGAGTTCTCCCTTGGCGGCGTAGTGGCAGCGGGCAGGATCTCGGGGGCGGCTTCCGAGCCCTCCTGATGAGGCTGCTCCGCTCCTACACAAGCACACAAATGATATCAACAGAGAAGGAGCACCCCTGCACACCTAGTAGTAAGAAGAAAACTGCACACTTACTGCTGGGGTCAGGCCGGGGCTGCTCAGAAGGAAGGGTTGCCGGTCCAAGAAGGCAGTCTCGGACGTGTCCCCCGTCGCCACGGAGAATCGCCCTCGACGACGACCGTCGGGATCTTGTCCCTCTTCGCTTCTCTGGGCCAGCGCCTGAAAAGGAAAGAGTCCGTAACAAAGCAAATCAGATTCAAGATGAAGCAATAAAAATTGAAGAAATACAAGCACAATCGCGAGAAGCTTACTCTTCGCCTTCCTCCTCGGAGCTGAGCGGAGAAATCAAACTCGCCCGCCTCCGGTGCGATGAGGCGGGGAGTGGGTTTCTTGGCCGCTTGGCGGAGGCGTGGCGGCGGCTCGAGAAGATTCTGCCCAGCTTGTCGCTGCAGTTTAGCGCCTCAAGGCAACCTCGCTTGCCGCGGTGGAGCGATCGAGCGGCGCTGCTGTGGGCGGTCTGCCGCCCGACTCGTCTCCAACCTCGCGGAGACGCCTCCTCGGCGGAGCCGGGGCTCACCGCGGCAAGTCGCTTGGCGGAGGAGAAGAAGCGCCCTCGGCGGGTCCACTCGACCCGGCCTCGGTCCCGACAAGCTCGTCCTCGCCGGCGACCTCCCCTCACTCGGCAAGGCTTGCCGCCTCCGCCTCCTCCACGGTGAACCCGAAGGCTCCAGCGGCAGCGGCTGCTGCCGCCTCCTCCACCCTGGTGGCAATCCGCGCCATCTCCTGCTCGGTGGTGTCTCGGTGAGCCTCTTACGCTTTCGGAGCGGATCGGCACCTCTTGCAAGTCGTCAAGAATTGTTGCACGACCTCGCCGGGGCTCTCGCCAGGTCGGGACGATCCGTGGGAGTCGCCGCAGTGGCATCATGGCGCTGGATGCGGTCGAGCGCCGAGTTGTTGCACAATGGGACGACTTCGCGGCAACCTGAACCACTTTGGATGTTCGGGGTCGTTCTTGAACAGCTCGAGCAGCACTGAATCCAGCTCCATGACGGTGAAGTTCCAATTCAGGCCCGGGCGCAGCCTCATGATGTCCGCCGCATTCTGGAACTCCCAAGCAGGCCTCCTCCTTTCCTGCAAGGGAGCGATGCGGCGGCGAATGAAGTCTGCGCCAACTGCTCCTACTGTCAACCCGGCAAGCCTGAGGCGCAGAATTCGGGTCACAGCTATCTTCAGCTTCGCATCCTCCGGCGCCAAGTTACTCCAATCCTTGCCGCACGCAATTGGGGTTTGAGACGGCGGTGAAGGGTCAGGTTCTCCTCCACGACCCAACACCAGTTGGCTCTCCACCTCCCACTTGTTCCGAAATTCCCCCTCTAGGTAGGCCTCCTTCTTGCCGATCCTAGAGACCTGTGCTATTCCTCCGCAAGTGGCTCTCCTCTCGACGCTGGGAACAAAGAAATGGCGGAAGAGTGCCACGTTCGGGTGGACCCGACAAAGTTTTCGCACAAATGTGTGAAACGGCCATGGTCAAGATGGCGTTGGGGTAAAATCAAGGAGGTGGAGGCCAAAGGTGTTCATTATGTCGCAAAAGAACTTCGGAAAACGGGCGGGCAAAGACCGCAATAGAAGAACAGGCGAAGAAAGGGTACCTGTTAGCCAGATCAGCGGGGAGGCGGAGCACCCTCGTGCGCGGATGCGCACGAGTCTCCGTCGACCAGAAAAGGTAGAAGACGTCCCGCAGCTCCCGCGCGCCGAGCTGCGGGGGGAAGACGGCCCGCTCCTTGCGCAGCGCCGCGAGCCGCTGCGCCTCGGCCGACTTGACGCCCTTCTCCTTATCGGCCTTCGGAGCCATGGCGAGGGGGCGGAGGAGGTCGCCAAGGTGAGTGAGCTTGCGGCGAAAAGGGCGCTGCTCTTCGCACCGGAGAAGAAGAGGGGAGCGGCGGTGGTTTCTTGACAAGACAGCAATGGCAGGGGCGGTCGGCCTGCCTCTATTTCCTCCGCTTATAAAGGGGAGGAGGGGGCGGACGTTCCTCTTATATTAATAAAGAACCCCCCCACGACCGCACCCACGATCTCTCGCACGACGCCACATCCGGTGCGTGCCGTTAGTGGGGATCGTGGTGGGTCCGGGCGAAGCCGGCGTGGTCGAGGCCGCGTGTCCGTCTGCGATTCTGGGCCTGGCCCGACAAGCGCCGGCAAGGTGTAATGCCCAGCCTGGGGGCTCTGTCGGTGTACTAGAGTAGGGTACCCTAGTATCCCGACTGCAGCACGGACAGACGCACTGCTGCAGGCAAGGATTGCCTCGTCACCGCCAATATCCTCCGTGGCTCCTTTGGAGCCATTCAAGAACAAAGTATTAGATTGAGAAGACAAGGTCCCGACAAGAGGAGCTTGTCGGGAAGGCCACCTGCATAACGCAGAAGACAAGGCCCGGCAAGAGGAGCTTGCCGGGAAGGCTCGGAGCGCGACAAGTCTCCGGGCGCGACAAGCATTCGTCAGCGGCAAAGGCGCTTTGCGGCATGCAACCTCTCTCCGTCTCCGCTCCAGCTCACCCAGCGACGTGTCGCCATGGGCGTGTGTCGAGCGGCTGTGCAGCCAGCGGAGAGCAGCGATAAGCGGCGCTGACAGGCTCGCCATCGTGGCGAGCGGAGGCGTGCCCGACGGTCTCTGTTGCACTGTTTGGGCGACAATGACGGACATTTATTGCTTTTGTCCCTTGCCGTCAGAGTTAGGTATTTTGCAATCGCATAATCGCTCAAGTAGGTGTACCAACTCCTGTTTTTACATTTGTACCCCGTCTATGTTGCCACCTGTCGGAGACCCCTTGAGCATATAAAAGGAGGCCCGAGTGCAACGTAGAAGAGGTTCGCGTTTTTCACAAGGTTCCGTTCGGTTCGGTTCCGCGGGTTCCGCAGGTTGGGCTGGTTCGATTCATTCGACTGGCCGTAGACTAGACACACTCACGTTAGGTTTTGTAGCTCTCATTGCTCCCTAGCAAGAACACAATAGATCAAACAAGCAGCAGTAGGAGTTTTATCTCTCCGGAGAGCTCCGAAGCTGGGTAAACTGCTCGTGTGCATCGCCTCGATCCGCTCTTCGTGCGATCTCCGGCCCCCTCCGAACCACAAGGGGCCTGGTCCGCCGGCCCCATAGGTGTCCGTGGGTACGATCAGCCTCCCCGACAATGTGTGTGTGTGCGACGACTCTCGCGACCTGGAAGCGGGGGCGTGTTTTGATCGAGTTTTCTTTCTTGGTACGTTAAAAAATTGTCCGCCAGTTTTCGTTTCTTTTTTCCAGGAACGCGTGTATTCTATTTAAAACCACTGCTATGGAGAGATTGTTTTACTCCATTATAGCCTCTTGTTTGATAGAGTTTCTCGCGTCTCGCTCTCTCACCCTCTCCATATCAAAATAAGATGACAGTGTGCACACTATCTCTCTCCTCACCGGTGGTCACAGATCCGGCTGAATCCCGTCCGCTGCGGGAGGTGAGGAGGTGCAGCGTTGACGTTGTCACCGTCGGTGATGGAGGAAGCCGACAAGACCTCCTCTCCTGAGTCGGCGCTTAGCGCGAACGAAGGTCCTCCACGCCCTTGTTCGCTGCCGTCGTGTGGGCAGATCCCGCCCGCCCGCCTAAGCGACATATCGCCCACCAGAGGTATAACTTCTTGTACTGGTCCAGCTCCCCAGGTCGCTGCATGCAGGTTTTCTTCTATGCGACTACTCCCCAGCTCGTCGGCTGGTCCAACATCACCTACTATTATAGAGGAAATGGCACTCGAAAAGTTGTGTTGATTTATGCCTCGGTGGAGGTATACATTTTGTTTCGACAAAAACTACATGGTGGTTGTGCGGTCATTGTCCATATGCTCCTATTGCTGCTGCTAATCTAATACTATCACTGGTTAAATGAAGAAATGCTTTTTTTCTCGCGTATCCTGGTTTAGTTCCCATCAAGATAATCATGATGCTTCTGTTGTTGGTGTACTTTTCATAATTCTTATTGACAATTGAGATGTCGTTGTTAATCTTGTAAAACAAAGTAACAACACTATATCCCTTTTTTATGTTTTTGGAAACAGCGATGTGTATCTCCATACCCGGGCATGTCTTCCTCAATTTTAGTGGAACTGCACAAAATTGGATGGCCATTGTTGTTCCGCCTCATCGTCTTTCCTCGCCACGTGGTTCTTCCTTCCTCGAGCTTGACTACCGAGAAGAAATGCACTACAAAGTGAGGATTTGTCGAACTTCATAGGTGCCTCACCCAAACTTGATGCCAAATGGATGATCATGGTTGCGCCTCATGGTTGCGTCGGCTGGTGAAGCTGATCAATTTTCAATGAAAAACAAGTTGTCTTCCATCAGTGCTCTTTGCTTGTTACCCACAAAGATGATATCCTTCGTCAGTTCACCTTGGTTGCATTGGAGACGCAGTCGTCTTTCATGTTGGTGCAATTTTATCACACAATTGGCTATGAACCAAATGTTTCCTCGAAGAAGTATCGACGTTGGTACTAAGAGCATAAGTTTCGTATTGATTTCTAAGCCTTCTCACAACTTTCTCTCCGGCTCCCCTGTAATTTTATTTGTCCAGCTATTAACTTTGATTAAAAAAATGGTGTGGACTAAAAACCCGGATGGACGTAGTAGCCCTCCATTTTTATTTACTCCGCATATTAAATTTGACTGAAGTCAAACTCTGTAAAGTTTAACCAAGTTTAGCCGAACACAACAAACCATAATTATTAGAGAGGGCAAACTGTACATACTCTCAAACCTTTCCGACAATTGAAAATAAAATTCTTTATTTGTACACACTCTCACACGCTTCCGATAATTTGGCGCATGTGTGGTTGTTCACTTAAGGGAGGGTAGTGTACGCACGTGAAGGATGTGAAGTGCGACCAAGACGCTGCGTGGATCGTTAGTTCATCGGAAGTACTCCTCCGTTCCTAAATATTTGTCTTTCAAGTGGTTTGCAATGGACTACCACATACGGATGTATATAGACATTTTTTACAATGTAGATTCACTCATTTTGCTCCGTATGTAGTCATTTGTTGAAATCTCTAGAAAGACAAATATTTAGGAACAAAGGGAGTAGTAGTTTTTGTTCACTGGTACGTTAAATAAAGAGTTTCGTTTCGTACTTACACAATTTAAAACAATTGTTATGGAGAGAATAAGAAAACCACTCCACTATATATTAGTCGTATACACGAGTACTATATGGACGCAGCTTCATTGACTTTAGTGCACCTGCCTTTGGGTTTATGACATGTGGGCCCAAAATGTGGCTGGCCCACCTCATCATACAGCAAAGCAAAAGTGCGCTTAAGGCACCAGAGCTCAAATCAGACTACAAAGATATATATAAGCTGGAGCCTCAACGCTTATTCGCTAGGGTTTGCACTATCCACACTCTCACCGCACTACATACACACACACACACACACACACACACACTGGAGGCTCGGCGTTCCTTTGCTAGGGTTTGCTATATTCACTGTCTCTCACCCTCTTCACCAGATCTAAACAAGACTGTGTTGTGGCCTCTGTCTCTCTCACCCCCCGTCACAGATAGCTGGCGAAGGAGGCGTCTGGATCCCGTCGCACAGGGAAGGGGAGGAGGTTCAGCGTTCACTCTATCGCCTTCGGCGAGGGAGGCAATCCACTACCGGCTGCGCTTTTCTCTTTCACCCAGTGCCTATGCGGGAGGGCCGCCGACCCCTTCTTCCTCGCTGACGTACGTAGTATGGGCAGATCCGACCTCCCGCCGCACGCCTTGCCACATCCCGATGACCCTAAGGTATAAGTTTCTTTGAAACCGTCATTGGTCTAGCTGCATGTTGATCTTTTTCGATTCTGTAGTCGAATCTAGGTCTTGGCTCAAAGAGGAAAGAAGGGTGCGGTGGGGTGGAGCATGAATCTAGGACGTGGTTCATGAGGAAAGGAGGGAGGGAAAGTAGTATAGACTAGCTATCCAGCCGCTTTGTTGGTCGAAAAGGGAAAAAAGGGGGGTAACCCAATACACACATCTGTAAGGAACCCAACTCTTTGTTGAAAAGGGAAAGAAACTGGGGGGTCGGGTAGTTTGTGCAGGGCTAGATTTGCTGCCCTCACTAAAAAAAATACACTTCCATGATGATACGTGTTTTTCACAGTAGGTCGCTTTTTTTGTCATGCATGTACATCCATGACAAATTTATGACAGAATCAAGATAGTCATACCTGTCTTTGTCAGAGAAGTGTTCCATGACATTAACAAAATTATCATCACGGAAGTGTCCACTTCCATGACGATAAATCACGCGTCACAGAAGTGCTTTCGTCAAGGGTGACCGACACATGGCAACCACCGTAACGGAATGCCGTTAAGCTATCGGGTCGGGTTCTGGATCCGATAACCCGTTAACAGCCCCGACCAATGGGGATATTCCACGTGTAAAATCATCATTGGCTGGAGGAGACACGTGTTAGATCCGCGTTGGCACATGTGTCACTCATCCAATGGGTGAGACGCGCCTATGATATGTTGACACATGGACCGGCCCATCAAGTTTAATTGGGCCGGCCCAATTAAAGGCCCACAAGTTTTGCAAACCATAATGGGCCGGCCCAGCTAAAAGCCCACAAGATTTTGCAGACCATAATGGGTCGGCCCAGCTAAAGGCCCATGAGATTTTACGGGCCATAATGGGCCAGCCCAGGTAAAGGCCTACAAGATTTTGCGGGCCATAATGGGCCGGCCCAGCTAAAGGCCCACAAGATTTTTGTGTGCCATAATGGGCCGGCCCAGGTAAAGGCCCACAAGATTCTTGCGGATCATAATGGGCCGCCCAAATTAAAGGCCCACGAGATTTCGACATTAATGGGCCGCCTAGTCAGAAGCCCACAAGATTTTGAGGACCCTAGTAGGCCGCCCATTAACTCGCTGCCATGTTTTGGGGCCAAATGTCACCATATTTGATCCGGTCCATTAATGGCCTGCCACGTTCCGGGCCTAAAAGTGGCCCATATGAGATCCATCCCGTTATAAGCCTACCATGTTTTGGGCCAAATTACGGCCCAGATCAGGTCCGACCCTTTAAGAGGTTTTGGGCTCAATTATGGCCCATATCAAATTCGGCCCGTCAACTAGACACTATGCTTTTGGGCCCACTTGCTAAAGGCCCACTTAGTAATTCGGCCTGATATTAGTTTTGCCTGTTAAGGCCCCGTTTAACATTTCGGCCCTATATTAATTTCGGCCTGTTAAAAGCCCGTCATATAGTTGGGCCTAACTACGGCCCGATTTGCATCTGGCATGCTCGCAACCGATATCTGATTGGGCCAAACAAGGACCAAGAAAATTTTGGCCTGTTAAAAGCCCGTGATTTGATTCACACAATCATGGGCCGGGGTTCATTTTTTAGCTGCCGCCCGTCAATTGTTCGCACGCTTTCAGCCCAACCTACATCGTTATTGCATGTAGGACCTATTATGTACCATAATTTTACGGTTTGGCCGGTTTATTGCGAAGACAGGATATATATACAGTAAAATAATTGCAGCATCATGAATAAGAAAAAAACCTAGACTATACAATAAACAAATTAAGGCATATTACATCCACTAGGCATCAAAGTTTGCCACTATGATAATAAAGCACAAGCAGATAGCAGATTACATACACTGGGCATCAAAGATCGCCACTAGTGCAAATAAACACGCCGAAAAAATAATATACAAAACCAACAGCACTTCAATAGAGTTCAAGAAAGGTTAGCCCTGCTGGGGAGCTGCAGCGCAAGCGGTGAGCAAGATGATGAGATCAAGGCTTGTTCAACACTTATATCTTCCTCACTCTGAAAGATAAACAAGCAGCCAGATGACAGGTTTTGCACGTAAAGTATCAGTGCTGACAACTCATCACATTTCTTACTGATGAATAAAGTGACACAGTTTAAAATTGCATTAACACAATATAGTATTGTTCAGGTCAAGACAAGGAAATGACATTGTGAAGGAGTTGGCAGCTTCACGACAACACTGGATTACAGATCAAGAACTCATAAGTATCAACGGTTAGTGTGCTGTCAATTTATACCATTTCAGATTGGCAAATAAAGAGACGGTTTAAATAATAGTAGAATGATATGACATTGTTCATAGTTAAGACATTGCAGAATATGACATTGTCTTTGTAGTGGGTAGGTTCACCACACCATTGGATTACGGATGAAGAATGTAGCATACATGCAAAGTGCAAAACAAGATCACTTGCTCATATAGTTTAATTTACATGGTATGAAGAAGGAACTTGGTTGTACAACTGAAAACTTAAATTGAGAAAGGACAAACTTTTGTTTATGAACTACATAATAAACTTTAAATAAGCAATTTGATGCAAACACCAAAAATAAACAGCTGTTGCAGCCATGCCTAACCAAATATATACAACAAAGTTTGAAGGCTTGAGATGGACAAACTTACATTATTGGTGAAGACAGACTCTATAAAGGCCTTGTCCATGCTGATGGGGGCAATTCAAGAAGTTTACCACGTAATCTTCTTCAAAAGCATTGCCTTTATTCTACATTTTGTTAAGAGTAAATATAGATGTGATAATATACGAAAAAATGGAGAATATTTAAGATAAGATGAAGATTGATGCTACATAACCAAGTAGCTATAAATGTAAGTGCAGCGATACAGGCAAAAGGTACAGCCAACAGCAATGCACAGCTAAACTTCTTCAGTACCAACCTTATGGTAAGAGTAAATATAGATCTGATGTGTAGAAAATGGAGGGCAAAGGAAAATAAGCTGTAGAGTGATGGTACATGAACAACTACCTGTCATTATAAGTACACTGATAAAGGACAGCATGTACTTACAAGAACAATGCAGATCTGAAAAAAACATTGGCATTGGATATATTCTACACTAATGTAACCATTCATACAGATCAAATAATTTGGAGCGAACAATTGATAAGCAAGCTATCATGCATACTGCTATCACATAATGAACTACGTATGTATGCAAGTACAGTGAAACATGACAACATGTACTAACAAGAGCAAAGCAGAGGGCAGCATATTTGCGATATCCTGTCGTTCTTTTCAAACCAGAATTCTTCTTCGAGCAGATTTCCTACAAAAAAGATCCGTAAGGCACATGCGGAAAAGTAGAAGTTCAAATTGTCATGTGATTTCATAGACAGTAACTCATCCTGGGAACGAGACCAGTGCATAATAAGGTTTTTCCATTCAATGTCTTCTAAATTTAGAACAGGAGACTTCACCGGAAATTCGTTTATAGACTTGCCATCAAAGTGTGATTTCCACAGGTAACACCGATACTGCAGCAATGCTACCTAGAAAAGCACAAGCAAGCTTTGCTCGTCATGACTATCCAGATTGACCCTCGCCTAGTTACAACAATGTAATGTAAATCATTGATGTGTTCAATCAGTAGAAAACGGGAAAATAATAACCATGAATAATTGCACTTACACGTAAGTTGGACAGGAAGATGTGAAAATGGTGTTTGTCTTCACAATAATCTTCCCATGATGGGAATATATGCACGTAATCCCTAACAACATTGAAAGCATTGGCTTTTAAACTGGGAATAAATGGAATGGGGTTCCAATCTGAGGAATTGGCCGTCTCTGCAGCTTGGGATAGGTCTTGACGGTGGACTTGCTGTACTTTTTCTTTGGAGTGGGATTTTTCTGTGGTACAGCTGGTGCTATGGCAAATGAAATCGGTATACCTTTTCTTTGGAGTGCAGGTCCTGTGTGGTGGGGCTAGTAGTGTGGCCTGTGAAGTATGGAGTACAGTCTGCTGGAGTCGGTCCCTACGTTTTGTGTCACCGTTGTACAACCAATATAAGTGGGGTGTTGTCTGATTTCTCCGGCACCACCACGTTTTTCAAGGACTTTGCTGGTGCTCCTTCAGGTTCGGCAATCACCCTCTTCCTTTTTGATGTGTGATGCACAAGAACATCATTTGAGTGGAAAAACATGTTATGATGACAGATGGAATATGTATTGATAATATATGGGCATGGCATCTCGACATATATGATGAGTAAACTAAGCAGATGGCGGTGCAACAAAGTAGAAGAAATGCAAGACAACATATGCAAGATACCCGCAATCAATAAAACATTGCCAAATTAGAACAGGCACCTTGATGGGTGAACAGGACATGCCATCTGCCTTTGACTCCTCGAGGTTAGAATAGTCATTAGGATTACTAGTCAACAACCCGCACATCTGCGCGGGCTAGCTACGTTGACAATCAGATTTGAACTTTCATTATAAAAATAAATTTATAGTATTTTTACAAATTGCAAAGTGAAAATTTTATGGATAAACATACCAAATATTAGTATGCGGAACATGTAAGAGTTGGCACTATTATGAGCGGGACAAAAGGGTATGTACATATGTTTGATTAATTCAATTGATTTTATCAACATTGTCAGTTAGCATGTATGCGATCTAGGGGTATGAATTACATATAGTGATTTGCACCAAGACAAATATTCTTGTCTTTATTAGAGTACAAACTACAAATATTCTAACAGATGTAGCTATAAATTATAGGTTTTGAAGCAGACTGAATATGCTTATTTAATCTAATTACTTAATATCATTCAAAAACATTTAGCGGTTCACTGGTTCTAGTCGTATATTATGATAATTAAATGTTCACTGGTTCTAGTCGTATAGTATTGGGTAAATATATTTATAACATCTTTACGACCATGTATATGAAGTGGGCATCTAAAAAATCAATATAGGTACTATGCAAGGATCAGTCTTACTATCCGATCAAAAAATAGAAACACGTTACCAAAGCTTGTAGAAAATAATTTTGTGACATGAACCCACAAATAAAAAACATGCAAGGCATGTTATTATTTGTATATGTATCATTTTTCATCGTTTTCCAAAACAGAGCAGGCACCTGATATTTTGGAACTTGGACGTATACAATGATGGCATGTTTTTAAAAAACACAATTGCTCTTTTCTATAACATGAGGATTATTTCTTTTTACTTCATATTTTTATTTTACATTATAAGGTAGTGTCTCTCTTTCTGTACGTGCTGGTTCTGGATTACTGTGATCTTTTTCCTTTTATTTCAAGAAGACAGGGGAACACACATGTTTATTTGTACGTATAATTTTCCTTTATTTTTTGAAGACAGAGAAGGTACATGATATTTTGGGACTTGGATGTGTGTGATGATGGAATTTATTAATCATGATGGCTCTTTCCTTGTAGCGACAGGACTCTTTTTTCACTTGATGATTTCTTTTATATATTATAAGGCAGGTTTTGTTTTTCCTGTACGTGATAGTTGGGAACTTGGACGTGTTTGATGGACTTTTTGAGAACCACGATGGCCCTTTCCTTGTAGTATGAGGACTCTTCTTTTACGTGATCTTCTTCTTATTTTAGGATTGTGATCCTTTTTTATTATAAAGCTATATGGTGCCTCTCCTTTTTGTACGTGCTGGTTCAATTATTTACGTACACTGTTTCTTTATATTAAGTCAGGACTTTTAATAGATCTTGACCATTAAATTTTAAATCTAATGGTTGAATTAATCTTGATGATGTGGATTAACGTAAAGGCTCGAAAGGTGCCTCCAATTAGTAAATATAAGATATTCTGAACAAGAATCAACAGGTGGGGAGCGTATGAGTTTCATTGCATCCAGAATGGCACTCAATGCCTTGGTGCCAATTTTGTAAGTCATTGCAGTGTTTAGCTTCAAGAGTGGACTGCTGCTAGTGCGACACAAAGTAGCTACACAGATCATAGTGTAGATATAACGGGAAAACCTTAAGCATCAGAGTAAAATCAGCAAAGTGGAACTTGCTGGAATATATGTGCTAGTATTGCTGAATGCGGCTAGAAAGGCTTTGATACCAGCTCTCTTCAAGTGAAGGTGCTTGATCTTGTTAATATCAGTGTAACTCTCAAAGGCGACATAGCTCTCCGCATTTCCTTGCTATTCTTATAGGATTCAAGTGGGCAGGCCACTACAAATCCTATTCCTATGTTTACAAGATCCTACGAATCAAAGAGACTCAAAGTGTCCATCACAACCGACCGTATAGACCTCTATACTGCAAATGTCCCTGCTCATCATCAGTACAAGGAACATACTGTACTACTAGCATACTCCCTCCGTTCTAAAATATAAGTCGTGGTAGAGATTTCCACTATGGATCACATACAGATGTATCCAGATACATTTTAGAGTGTAGATTCACTCATTTTGCTCCATATGTAATCCATGGTGGAATCTATACAAAGACTTGTATTTAGGAACGGAGAGAGTACATATTAAAGACGAACGGAAGAGGAACATGGTAAAGAAGAGCAAGCAGATTTTGGATAATAAAATGTTGGTTGCGCAGTGCCCACACATGATGAACCAAAGCACATTAAGAATGCAACTCCCAGCAGTCTCTCGACCATTTCAGGCGGTTGGATGAAGATACTACGTCTCCTAACCCTTCTTCTTCGTCGTCTCTGATTCTTCCCATACAGAACACCGCACGGGCCGCCGGCCGGACCACCGGCCCCCACCGCCTGTGTTCCTCCGCCACCCCCACCCCCACCCGCGCCCCAACCCCCACCCGCGTCGAGTTTTCTTTGTTCGGCGAGGCCCCACAACCACCCGAGCCCCTTCGATCGCACCGGCGAACTCCGGCGAGCTCTGAAAAATCGACTGACCCAATTTTGAAATTTAGTCTACTGTGATTTAACTAGTGTGGAATATAAAAGGGGAAAACCATAAGCATTGGGAGTATAGTGTTGAGCGTGCCATGGCGGATCTGAAGGTGCAAACCGGACAAAGGCAACTTCGCAACCAAGACAAGAAATCAGAGTGAAGCAGTGGCGATCTTTTTTCTTGCTGCGATAAATAAGTTGAGCAGATACCGAAGAGTACTGCCTCTGGTGCGGCGCCGTGTACGCATCTGCTGAGAATTTGACGGTGCTGCGGTAGCGATGGCTGTCGGCGGCGTGGAAGCAGATCTAGGAGGGTAGACGGTGGCGGCGGGGCGCGGTGGACGAAACGGTCGTAGGAGCGGCGCCGGCAAGGTGGACGACGGCGGGGATGAAGCGAGAGGATGGGATGCAAGGATCCCGGTCCGGCGTGGATGAGAGAGGTCGATCTCTTGTAATGGACGGCGGCATCGGGGTATCAGCTCCGGCATGGTGGAGAAGGACGGCGGTGGATGGGGTGGCGGACGGAGGAGGGTGGGGTGGAGAGGGTGTTTTGGCGCCCACGGAGTACGAATGGGGAAAAGGGAGGTAGAGAGGATGGGGGAACCATGTATTCAGGGCGCGCTTGTCTCAAATGCGAGGAAATTTACAAACTTAGCCCCGTTTCAAATTTCTACTACATCACAGCAACATTAGTCGGTTGGGGATAGGACGGTAATCTCGCATACACCCAATATTTGCCGACGAGAGTTTGTTTTTGGCGCCCACCATGTATGAATATGAATCAGGGAGGGAGTCGATTTCGGCCGAGGACACACTGTGTTTTGGCGCCCACCGTGTATGAATCCGGGGAGAGGCAGTTACGTCACGTTTGGGTGAAATTACAAACCTACCCCTATCGAAAACTATACAAATCCAGCAGATAGGCTTTGCGTGGCAGGGATAGGCAGTAGTGATTTCCATCTCACAGATTTTGGTTTCGGGCGGTTACTGCGACTTTCCCCGCTTCGTTCAAATTTTGCAGAGTGCACGTTTACCGTGCCAACTCAATTCGAATCCCGTTTGTATTCTATTTTTTCGGGCGGGATCCATTTTCAATTGGAATTACATTCTATATACATCATTTTTTTATATATACTTTCAAAAGCACAACAAAGAATTCTGCTCCTTTATATGTATAATATGATTTACAAATACAACGATCTTAAAATCTTAAGGTTGAATTCGAAATTTTTTAACCAAATTATGTTCTACTAAAATGTATGGATCAGTAATACCTACATATTAAATAACATATATGTGCATGAATTCATATGAGTATGCATGTTTGATAGATCAATTTTGGTTCGAGTATGGATTACATGTATCATCATCTCGGATTCAAATATTTGAATCCCTTTTTTGTTCACTCCTTTCACGCCCATCTCTCTCGCATGCATGTTCCTTCAGGTAGCTATCACTCTCTTTTCTCCAGCTCACTTGCACGCTCACTTCATGTTTCTCCTATCCTCGCAAACATGGTCTCTCGACGTCTCCCTTGAGTAGTGTCACACTCTCCCTATCATTATACATTACACGGTTTTCATTATCTCTCATGTCTCTACTGTTCTCTGGCACTCGGTACCTAAGCTTTATTTTTCACCGCCACACACACAGTCTCCACTCGTCTTTCACTTTGTCTTTCTCTCTATGGGATTCTCTCACACACCCTATATGTCTCTACATATGACTCATACCACTAAAATTACTCTCTCTCTCTCTCTCTCTCTCTCTCTCTCTCCTATAGACACAACATTTGTTGCGGTCTCCTTTTCGTCTCCATCCCAGACTGACATTATTCATTTGTTTACCGATCAGACAACCCCGACTACCGTCTCCTCTCTCTCACACACAGACACACACACACAACTCCTGCTTCCACTCCCCTTCCCGACTACCGTTTCTCTCTCACACACACAAAACTATTGCTTTCGCACCCCGACTCGTATTTCTCTCACAAACATTTATCGACTAGCTAGCCTCTAGATAGGTTTATACACCCGCACACTCGTGCTTCCACCATCGCATACATGTCTCTCTCCTGCTCCTTGCATCTATGTAGATTTTTCTTCCCTTCTCGACACACACCCTCTCGATTGTGCACACACGCACTATCGCCTCATTTTAAGCTGATACCTATCGCACACACACTCCTTGTGTCTTTGTCACACATGCACTCCGTCCTCCTCCACTCTCCCTCTCTCTCACACACACATGGGCTTTTTGCAACAACTAGCAAGATGCCCATGCGTTGTACGAAATATCAAGATGCATTTGTATGAGTAGTTTATCTTGTGGGGTAAAAGGATGAACGAGGGAAGGCCTTATTTGCAAATGTGGAGAGGAGTGTGGGTATCTTTTTGCAAAATTGCCACAGTTTCCTTCCTATCCGTCAGATATAGATCGAACGGCCTATATTGCAGGATGGCAGGCACACAATCATCACCAACAACGCTTTTTATAAGAGTAGGGATAAAAAATAGAGTTGGTGATGATGGTGGGCCTGCCATCCTGCAATGTAGGTCGTCCGATTTATATCTGACGGATAGGAAGGAAAATATGGCAATTTACCCGTACTCTTCACCACATTTTACAGATAAGGCCTTCCCTCGTTCATCCTTTTCTCCCACAAGATCTTGATGTTCCGTACAGCATACGGGCATCTTGCTAGTAAGAGTAGAAATTAGACATATACCACTTCTAATCTTGAAACCAACAACATTCCTCCCTTATCTCATCAAAAACGCCAAATGAATATATTTTGAGTGAAACCATAACATATTTTTAGTGATATACGTATTTCAAAACTAGACTTTTTTCTATCAAATCGGTGAATATGTAATAATCTACTTTGATCATGTGGCAACGCATTGGCACATTGCTAGTAGTTATTATAATTTTTTGGACACCAGACAAACGATGGAGTACATATACGAAGAGAAGAGGCGCATGCACGCAGTCGGCCTCTCGCTATCTCGCACACATGAGTGTTACGTAAAGGCGACGTTAACAAATAAACCCTAAAACCCTAGGTGCACGATTGCTGCATTCGCGGGTACTGCAGTGCGTGGTGGAGCACCTTTGTAGGAATAGTCAGCTCGCGTGATAATTTGATCCGTAGGAGTTGATGGTCGGGACCACAGGTGAACGACTTGGAGCGCGGTGGCTCACCAGTTGCCACAGATCGAGTAGCCACGTTTAAAATATCGTTTTTCTAGCGGGGTTAAGAGTTCCGATTTTCAATGGCGCGTTATAAGTAGTAAGTAGTTTTCAGAATGATTGGTATGAAGCGAAAATGGAATTCATAGTACTACGTACCTCCTTGGCGTATGGTTTTTTTTGCGATGGAGGTTGTATGGGTTTATGTTGCGAGATGTTGAACCTGGTAGTTCTAGGGCAAATACTATGGTTTAGATTTAGATGTTGGTTTTCAGTAATGAAAATCGGAAGGAAACCCTTCTTTGATTAAAAAACTACTACCTCCATTACGGTTTACTAGTCCCCATCGTACTTTGGGTCAAAGTTTGTCCACAAATTTTACTTGTAAAATGTGAATGGAAAAGCAGATTTTGTTATACCCAAACAAAAAAGGACTGGTGGGAGTGATTGCTCACGACAGACGCGACCTCTCATAAGCAGGCATTGAACTGGCCGCTGCCAAGAGGGCCGCACTCGCTGCAGGCCCGGCTGAGCACGCCTCCTCGCCGCGTGCAACCAGCTTAAGACTGCCCCGCCTGCCTTCATTGAATCCGTGTGTGTGCCGGCAACACGTCCTTCCACGAGCCAGCAGGCATTTTAGAACACAAAAAATGACTAAAATATAATTAATTTACGCATGGTCTTGACTTGTTGTGCTCGCACTGGTAGCAGGAACTAGTAGAGGTTTTTCTTTATTTATAACTCTCCTCACATTTGTTTGGCTTTGAAATGAATCATGGTTGTGGACATTATGTATGAAATGTGTAGATATCTGTGAACATGAGTTTGATGTGGAAGTTGAACTTGGAATGTCGGGCTTGCGCGTGAACTATACCATGTCCAATGCTTCGCCTGTTATTGTTTGGAAAGTAATTGCTGTTATTACATGACCGAAAAAAGACATTTTGGGCCACATCAGTAGATGCACGGACATCACAACAGCATGCTTGTTGGATAAACATTTGAACCTAGCTATTATGAAGGAAATTTTGTATTGACAACAATTTTAGATAGCAGGAGACGCCTAGCCTGCTCTGCCTCTACTAGCTTATTTCTGGCTTCTTCCATCTCTTCTTTGGCTTGGGTGAAGAGAGCATCTGATTGCTCTTTTCGCTTCTTCAGGAACTCAGCTACATTCTCAAGGGCTGCTGCACACTTTCTTTCAGCCTTTACTAATGCCACGAGGACACGAACAACTGATGACTCCACCTGGCTTGTGTGTAATCCAGCATCATCTAGGAATTTGCACCTTGTGTCTAATCCAGCATCATTAGGGAACTGGAACCTTGTGTGTAATCCAGCCTCATTTTGGAAACATGATCTCGAGGTTGACCATACTTCCCTCCTCGCAGGAACTGCATCCTGACATGAAGTTACTTCTTTTTTAAATCAATACTCAGAGCAACCTAGATCCTTTTAGTAGAAGCCAGATAAACAGAACTCGGAGAAGTGAATTCAAAAGGAAAAAAATATAAAAACATACTACAAGGTGAGAACACCCACTTCCTACATCAAGCTAAAAATGACAGCATTAGGACGATTAAGACTCTTCTTATTACACATCGAAGAACACCACGCTTAAGATAAACAGAAACTACAACATATACACATCAAAGAACACGAGGCTACACGAAAGTAATTGAAAGGGTGTTACTTACCAAAGCTCGTTTACGTGTTCAAGGCAGCTCCTCTTTAACTTGCCACGCTCCTTGAAGATGTCCCGAATATCCCGTGTTTGGTCTTCATTGCTCCTCTACATGTTCGCACTCGTGGTTTTAAAATCTCAACATGGCAAGAAAAATATACTACTAGTAATACTCACGCATCTTCTGGGCAACATTAAAGCACTCGTCTGCCATGTTAGAGCATCTCCAACAGAATCGCAACGCGCCGTGCTTTAAAAAAGCGTTTACAGTGCTGAGATCGAGAAATAGATAGAGTAGAGGATAGTTCTTAGCATAGATAGATAAAAAAAGATAATTCAACTACTCCTCGTCGTTTGACTCCTCCTCGGTGATGTCCTCCTCCGACGACTGACTGTAGGCGTGAAGATACCGATCGTCGTCGGATTCCCAGGGCAACGCTGCTCCTAGCCTCATGTTGAATTGAGCGTCCGCTTTTCGCCTACGCTTGTCCTCACGATAGGCGGCTCACTCCGCCCTCCTCTTATCCCTCTCCGCCCTCCTTTGCGCGTAGAACTCGCGCTCGTTGATGATGTCCTGCGGGAAGTGTTGGCGCCACAGTGCCATGGCTTCCTCGTCCATCTCGGCGATGCCGAGACGGTGCTCCCGCCTCCGGTTGTCGCGACGATCTTCGTCGGTGCTAAGCCGCGGCAGAGGCGCGAGCTCCTGCGCCCGCTCCCGCGTCGGCACGTTGGGGAAGTTCAATGTTCAGGAGGCCACCGAGGCGCCACGCCGCCGTCGTATGCACGGGCGGCCTCGTTACGGTGTCGAAATTGCCGAGGCTGAGGCGCATCCCGCAGAACCGGATCTCGGCGGAGAAGCCGCCGGAGGGGCGCGCGCGGACGCCGCGGTATCCCCAAGTTTCCCGGCGACGCGGCGACATGGTGGCGCGGCGGCGGCGAGGTGAAAATGAGCGGGGAGAGAGCGGTGGCAAGGCATAGAGAGGTGGGAGGGCGTTGGATTTTATAAAGCGCGCCGGACGCCGCACGCCAAAACTAGCGCATGCCCGGCCGCTTTTTCCCGCGCGCGCGCGATCCTTTCCCGACGTCTCTGCTATCTCTACTCTCTTCTCTACTGTTATATTTATTTAATATTTAATATTTAATATTTATCTCTACTTCCTTTACTATCTACTTTTTTCTCTATACTTTTTTTTCTTGCAATATAGGCCGTCCGATTTGTATCTCGATGATAGGAAGGAAACAAATGGGAATTTTGCAAAAGATACCCATACCCCTCTCCAGATTTGTAAATAAGGCCTTCCCTCGTTCATCCTTTCTCCCACAAGATAAACTACTCATACAAATGCATCTTGATGCGTGCAACGCATGGGCATCTTGGTAGTTCTAAAAACCTTTCCATCATTTGCCACACTACTGGTTGCAGATGAAAAACCTACCCAAGCGCAGCGCGATACAGGAGCGACGCACAATTACAAGCTGATATTCTGTTGGACAATGGAGGCTATTACCAATTAGTTTTACGGGAACAATAGCACCCAGGAAATTTGAAGGGTAGGTATGAACAAAATTGGAACTGCACATGTACTGCTAAGTGATTCAATACACAAATTATCAATCGAGGAAGAGAACGGTGGTCGCGTCGGCCTCTGTGAGTCATGGTCGGCAACAGGAGTCAGTTCATTGTCCATGATGGTGGTACTTCTGCTCTTGGCGTCGGCTTCCAGGAAGCAGATCCGAGACCGTGGAAGACGATGCCGGGGAAGAGGCTCCGTGTACGACGACGACGGTGGACCGGCTCCAATGCGACGTACGAGGTCGTCGATGAGGCAGATGCGCTGCGGTGGACGAGTGCGCCGATGTAAAGGGGAGGAGCACCAAGGCTGCGGTGCCGTGGATATTTCTATTTTGTGGTGGGTATAGAAAATGGGGAGTATTCAGGTGTACTACTCTGGGTGCCGGGGTGGGGTTGGCTGGGTAGGGTGAACCTGAAGTTACGAAAACAGCCCCCTACCAAGCGTCATCCGTAGGCCTGTTCCGAAGGCTATGATGTTAACTTCCCACTGCTCGAATCAGGGTCGCGGGAGATTTTCCTGCCGACCTCAAAATTTTGTGACACTGGACTCCCTGTGTGGCGTGTTGAGTGATTCGGCTAAGCAACTAGCGAGTAGTAGTAGTAAACTCTGCATATTAGGTTTGACCAAAGTCAAACTTCCTAAAGTTTGACCAAGTTTATAGAAAAATATAAACATTTACCATAACAAATATGTATGATGTGAAAGTACATTCAATAATGAATCTAATGGTATTTATTTGTTATTGTATATGTTAATATTTTTTGTTATTAGCTTTACGAGAGTTTACAAAACTTGACTTTGACCAATGCTAATACGCCGGACTTAAATAAAAAGCGGAGGAATACACATTTGTTTTCTTAGTTTGTAGTGAACTAATCATTTGTTGAAATTGTGAAATAAATATATTAGGCTATTGACTTTGAATGTAATGGTCTATACAATTCAATAGTTACAATCATTGTCGAATCCCAAGATGTATACAAGGTCTATAGTACTTCACAACATGCTCAAACTCACATAATCCCAGTCAAATGAGAATCCAAATGCATTTCATAGTTATTACTTTGTAGGATGCAACAAAAACCACCATAACTCTACATCAGCCATTGGCCCTGTTTGGATACTCTAACACGCTTAGAGTTAGAGTTATTTTCAACCCACTCTAACCCAAATAAGCACCTCTCCATCGGGATAGTTGGGTTAGATGGAACTAACCCACTCTAACCCTCCCTGTTTGGATACTTTTTGGGTTATTTGAGCCCCAACTAACCCAAACTAGCTCTAATCCCATGATCCAAACAGGGCCATTATAGAAGCAACATTTTGACATATCCCAATGTGTGAATGAAACGTCTTGAGAGAGCTTTTGAAGATGGAGCAGATAGGGCGGGAAAGATTGTATGTATGTGGACGAGAGAGTAGGAGACAAACCTAACGAGACCGAGGGAGAGAGATAGAGAGAGAAAGAGAGAGGAAGAAGTTAGGTCTGTGGAGAAAGATGGAGACATGTAATATACGTGAGATGCGTGTGGATCCAGATTCAGATACGTGGAAGGAGAAGAGACAACATGTTTGATGAGAGAGCTGGAAAAACATGGACGAGAGGGAAGGGTCTCGTGGGTTGAGGGATTGACAATTTTGTGCGGGGAGAGAGGGATTGGTAATTTTGTGCAAGAGAGAGAGAGGGTGGGGAGGAGTCGGTCGGCCGTCATCACATCACCTGCTCCCAAATGACCCGCATACTCTAAGCGCGGTGTGGTCGCCGTCTTCGATCTGCTCGATGCCCTCTTTGAAGATTGAGGTGTTGTGCATGTTGGGGTGCAAAGAAGCACAAGCGAGAGTGGTCGCCGTATAACCTTGGATGGGGATGAATTGTGTGCTCGGGGGAGTGTGTGTGTGTGTGTTGTGCTGTGTGTGTGTGAGAGAGAGAGAGAGAGACAGGTATTGAAAGAAAACAAACCTAAGGAGAGAAATGGGTATTCACAAAGAGATTGTGCGGGCCTTGAGGTGGGTAGGGGCCGAGTGAGGGTGTCAAAATGTGCGCGTTGATGCATGTGTTGCATGCGACCGTGCGAGGGACGGACGAATCGAGAGAGATGGTTGTTGTGTTACGGATGCTCCTCTCTCTCTCTCTCTCTCTCTCTCCCTCTCTCTCTCTCTCTCACACACACACAAGTAAACTAGAAGACCGTTCTCTCATGTATACACAACGTATCGGCATACCTGTCTATGTCTCACTCATGCATGATCATTTGCACATTCACACCTCTCTATGTCTGTATCACGCACACCGTCTCCACATTGCCCTTCCGCCACAACACACATATGGACACATACACACGTTCTCTCTCAGTCACACACACAAAATCAGTATTAAAAAAACTAGGGCGCACCTAAAACGTCCAAATCCAAATAAACACGAACTGGAGCTAAATTCAAATATATGGAAATATTGCAGCGTCAAGAACTTTCCCAGGAAAAAAATGAGTAATATTCGAGGATTATTTTCACACACACAAAAAGGTTCGGTGGATGTCCTTCGAGCGCGACACGGTGACGCACCGTTCGATCGACCGCGCGGCTGCGGTTCACACGCTTGCACAGGATTTCGTATCGTGGCTGTGGTATTAACTAATAAAAGCGCTGCCTAAGTCTAATGCTTACGTGTACTAGTACGGTTTTCTTTTAAGTTTGACCAACCTTATATAAAACTAAAGTAAGCTCCCACACGCGCACTCATCAATATGTCGCCGCCATTGTTGCGCATGTCGGCGCCCGCCTGCTCCGGCCAACAATTTCTCGCCCATCACCGCCGTGTCGCCACCATCCCTGTGCAATGAAGCCGAAGGCTCGCCCGATCACGTCGTCTGCAGTCCCTCCTCGCGATGCCGCCGTGCTGCCAAGCACGCGTGCAGCTGGTGGAGCCGTGTCTATGCACGCAGCGTACAAAGAGGAGGACGAGTGCGTGCTCCAGCACGCCGGCGAGGAGGAACTAGTGTGTCATTGTCGTATCCGCCCGCACGGAGGAGGCGCGCATGGTGGCTGTCGCGGTGGAAGCCGGTCGCGCGCGCGTCGAGCCCGCAAACCGGGTGCGGACGCGGAATCTACCTTCGAGACCTTGAATGCCACATGGATCCTACAATCTGAAGGAGCAATTTGGGTCAGTCGACTCATGTGAGCCGTTTGATGCAACATGGATGGCTAGATGGTCTTATTACACCTCTTCGCCAGATTCTTCCTTCGCTCCATCGAACTTCTTTCACAAATCGTCTGACCCAAGTTATACTACTAGTACGAACGTATTGAGTACCGTAGGAACACGAAGATACGAGCAGTAGTACCAACTGCAAGAAGAACAGTAGTAAGACATAGTACTAGTACTACTATACGTACTAAAGAGTTCAAATAACGAGAAAGAACATACTAAACATAGTTCTGCTGGGGCCTCAGCACAACACACCCTTGAAAATAAACTAAGCAACTAGTCCACTTGACACTACAGTAGAACCAGCATGAGCGACGGCACTGCCACCTACTCGGAGTCCGAGTCCACGTCCTCGACTTCGTCCTCGTCCCTCTTCCTCTTCCACGTCGCCGACGCTTCTTTGCTTGAACCGGACACTGGGCACTGCTTCTTCATCCAACCCTTGTAGATATTTAAACAAAGGTAGGCATCCATCGCTGCATACAGGATGTGATGTTCATCTAATGTCTTCGACTCCCATGCATGATGAAACTCGTGATGAGGTTTCTTCAGTTTAGCGTACGAAGGATCAATCATGGCTGCTGCCAGGGTCAACATTGAAGGTTGAGAGGAGGACACCAAGCTTGCCTTCTGGAGATCGAAGGGCTAGCCTACAACGAGACCTATCCGACGCAGGACATCCCTGTCATTCTTAAAGCCTACAGTAACAAATTTCACTCTTTTGTCCTTGAGAAAGTTCTTAAAATCCTGGCACTCAATGTCGGCATGGCATATGTGGTAGACCAAGCAAACATTATGTACGCAAACCTGGATCATGGCGGGCTTCTTCCTCTCTTAGTCCTTTAGATCCTTCTCTCGTCCCAGGACTGTGGTCTACTCAACATCTAGCCCAGTGACCCACTCATCCGTTGAACTGCTGAACATGCGTAGGAAGCGAGCAAGCCATGCTTTCACCGTCGCGGATCCATGTGTGTAGATGACGATGAACTGATCGCCGGTGATGGCTCTAACCTGGTACTCAGCGGCGACCATGGAGATTTGGGAGGCCATGGATTTTGGAGGAGGGTTAGGAGAAGTTGAACTGTTGTACCCCGCAAAAACTGGGAGCGAACTAATGTGAAAGGACGGGACGACTGGGAGCGAACTGTTGTAAGGTAGTAGAAGACGGGGACGAGTAGGGCGTGCGAACGGCGTGGGGTTGCTGGCTTGCCCGGTGGATAAACGGCTGCAAGCCCCCAAATAGTTCTCGAGAACTATGCGGGACCCACTAGATGTCATGTCTACAAGACCCATATCGTAGGCCTGACGGTATAGCTTCACTTTGTTCAATGCCATGCCGGCGCATGGATGTAACTTCACTTAATTCCGTCAACCGCGCGCCTCCCACGACCTTCGCCTCCCTCGGGCGATCGGGCCCTTTGAGACTTCGACCGGCTATAAATGAGCAATTTTTTTGCCTACTCTACATGCATGATACTCCCTCTGGTCCTTTTTACTCCCGTCAACCGTTTGCAAAGTGTTTGACCAAATTTATACTTGTTTTTTGAACACCACCTTATATTAATTAACCAGCCACACCAGTACACTCATTCGATACAATATTCACCACACAGGGAGGTACGTTATTTACAAGAATACCATCTAATCTATTGTCAAAGCTATACTTAGCGATTAAGTGTGCCACCTTATTGGCCGAACGGCTAATCTTTGACAATTGAAGATTGTTGATCAACTTCGAGATGCTCAACGCTTTCATCTTCAGGTCACGCATAGCAGAGCTGGCATAGTCCCCCGATGCAAGAGACGCTACCACAAAAGCACAATCAGTCTCTAAAATTACAGGATTATGAAGAGAAATACCTATGTAGAGACCGGCAATGCAAGCCCTAAGCTCCGCTTCCTCCACGCTTTGACAGCATCAATGAAATCCCGACCAAATTTATACTAAAAATATTAATATCTACAATACTGATTATAATGAGTATAAGAACTACATTTTATAGTGAGTGTAAAAATATTGATTTGACATTGTGAATGTTGATACATTTTTCTATAAGTCTGGTGAAAGTAGTGGTACATTGACTTTAGACAAAACTTAAATGCACAATGCAGACTAGTTCCTCCGTCCTGGTGCGTGCCATGTCCTATCTTGTCATCACAACAAGGTTAGCTATTAGAGTACCACTACCTCCCTTCTAGTTTAAAGGGCTCGATTCAAAAATTTCACCTACTCTTAGCAAGATAGTAGAGGCGGTGGAATAGTTTTTGAAGTCTGCAAAAGTACTCAACTAGTGTTGTCGTTCTTCACACAAAAATGTGTTTACCAATGCATGCATGAACACTAGTTACTCTAACCCCCCTCTCTTCTTTAATTCTTTTCCACATCAGCATGTTTGCTAGTATTCCCGTGTGCATGATACCAGCTAAGATACCACCATTATGGCCAGCCTTAATCATCGCATGCAATAATTTAGTGCACCTTGAAATATGAACATGTGTGGGGCGTGTATGTTTTTAATGACTTGAGACTATACCTAGCACGGCATGCAAGATGACTTATTATGCACCGTTCCCCATACCTGCAGGAAGCCCGTTCGTCTCCAAATCTTTTCCTCTCCATGTGTGGAAACAATATGCCAGCCAAACTCTCCTTCTCCCTCCGGCGGTCCCACCACTCCAGCCCGTGTGAAAAAATCTGCATGCATGACTCTCCTCCCCCCACGCTTGTCCAACCCGTTGTGACCAGCAATATTTCCACCCCTTCGCTCCCCCATAATTTACTCCAACAAATATGCCCACGTAGCTGTTACTTAACTGCAGGTGCATTGGGTCACTGACATATGGGCCCAACAGGGGTCTGGCCCACATGTCAGTGACGCAACTGGACCTGCAGTTAAGTCAGTGTAGCTCAGTCCATATCTTACGTAGGTGTGCCATTGCTCGCTATAAATACTGCGCCTCCCATGACATCGCTATCTCCTCCCCCTCACGTTCACGTTCATCGCTATCTCCTCCCCCTCCCTCTCACGTCGACCACCATGGCATCGCCCCTCCAAAGCCCTAGGAGTCCCTCGCTGCACCGCGCGGACAGTCACGCGTCGCTGTTCCATTCCTCGCCGCCACTAGTCGAGGAGGACGCGTCGGTGTTCCGCTCCTCGCCGCCACTAGTCGAGGAGGACACGTCGGTGTTCCGCTCCTCGCCGCAACGCGACGCGTCGCCATTCCATTCCTCACCGCCACTAGTCGAGGAGGACGCGTCGGTGTTCCGCTCCTCGCCGTGACGCGTCGAGGTGGACGCATCGGCATTCCCAATCTCGCCAGCACGCGCATCGGAGGACGCGTCGGCTCCCCGCTACGAGGAGAACGCCGTGCTGCCCGCTGAGCCCCCCAGCCTTGAGGAGCTTTGGAAAGAAATGGATGTCGCCTTGTGGGAGGCTTTGCCTCCAGCAGAGCGTGCCAAAATAGAGGCGGAGAAGAAGGCCGAGGAAGAGAAGCGCACCACGGAACAAGCTGACCGGGAGGCCTATGTCGTGTCTGAGAGAGTCAGGCAATTGACTCTTTGGCAGAAGGCTCGTGCGAGGGCCGTGAGGGTGGAGGAGGACGCCCGTGCCGACGCCCTGAGTGCAGTCGGGCCCAAGCACCTCATCTACGCTTGGCGGTACGTGGACTAGGTGCACACTTCCAGCGAGGCGGAGTACCAGTTGGCGCCGGATCACCACACCGGTGAGATCGCTGCTTCACGCAAGAAGCCGCCAATCAGCACCTCACGAGTTGCGAGGCTGAGGAAGAGGCGTTGTGTCGGCGCGCTGGGAAACGACCGCGCACCAGGGCACTCGTGGCGCGCCGCAAGCGCTCCTGTGAGCGTCGTGGCTTTTAGGAGTATAATTTTGTTTCGTATGGCGATCTCATTAGTTTTGGGACGCAAATGATAAATCCCGAACGTTCAGGAATTTTTAGCGTCCTTAATTAAGTATGTAAAAGGGAAAGTTTGGAAATCTTGTGTATTCGTACGCATTTTGCAAATACGTGCATGTAGCACAAACTTTACTATATACTATCGCACTACACGTCTCTCTCGATATATGCTTGCAGACTATGCTACTCCCTCCGTCCAGGCCAATAAGTCATCTTTGGTTGTGCACCGTGACCAAGGAGGGAAGACTTGTACACCTAGACGGAGGGAGTACTACTATTACTTATGTACGTGCAAATGCACATTTTAACATTACGATGCGGTTTTTGTAAAAGTAGAAAAAAAGCACTAGTCAAGCTTGTGAAACGATTCAATGCAAAACAAGTGCAAAAATTCTCGTTTAATTGTTTACTTTTAGCTTCCTTCTCTGTCGTACTTTGTACGGAGTATCTCACTGGTTGGAAAGGCATGCAAATTCCCAAACCGCTTCCTACACCTCAGATCGAATTTTTTTGCCTAACAAGTTGTGTCGTGCAATTGGAATTCCAACTTGAGTACTACTACTAGTAGGAGTACCAGGGGCCAGTTATTTTAGGCTTCTAGATTAGTAGTCCCATAACTACTACCTCCGTCCTGGTTTATTGGTCCCCATTGTAATCTGTGTCAATTTTTTATCATAAATTTAACTAATGAAATGTTAGTGCATGTCACATGCACTACTCCATCCGTCTAGGTGAGTAAGTCATCTTAGGTTGTGCACCGTGACCAAGGAGGAGGAGAAAACGAGAAACGCTAATGTTTATTTGCTAATTAATAGTATTACATGCAATGAACTAACCACTGCATGTCGTGTTTGATATCTCAAGTCATTAAAAGCATGCACACTATTCATGTCTTATTGGTTGATATGTCAAGAAACAAGAAACGAGGTAGAATTTAATGCACCGCGCCTAAGTGTTTTGGGATTATTTGGTTTTCATAAGATGACTTACACACCTAGACGGAGGGAGTAACATTTTATCAGTTAAATCTTTGGTCAAAATTTAGCACAAATTACAATGGTGAGGAATAAACCAGGACGGAGTAGTAGTTTAGAAGCCCAAATAAATGAGTGAGGCACCTTATTGTTACTCTCCGCTGTGACTAGTCTTGTGGGAAAAGCTGGGAAAGCCGCCAAAAGAACTGGCCCTAGGAGTAGTAGCTAGAGATCGAGTGTGTGAGATGAACCGGAGAAAGTAAATGCAGAGAGATGAAATGCAAAAAAGTCAGAGGGATGTGATGGTTGCTTGTCCATTTATTTTACCAGGCCACTTATTACTGGGAGTGGTTGGGTTTTGTGATATATGACTTTTATCGCGCCACGAAGCGGGGTGATAGGTGAGACTCCGTGCAGCGCCACCCTCTACACTTGTACTACATCGGTCGTGGTTTATTAGTCCCCCATTGAATTTGATCAAGATTTAATCGACAAAATGTTAGTGCATGTCAACAAAAACTATATCGTTGGATTCCTATTTGAACATAGTTTTGAATGATATAATTTTAGGTGACATGAATCAGTATTTATCGTACTATATATAATGTTAGTTCAATTTTCGGTCGTATTAATCTATAGTAGTAAGGTGCCCGTATGCTGCAATCAAGAGTGAAATGCATTGATCGAGGAGTTGTTTATTTTCACAAAGGATGTGGGGGTCATCTCATGTGTAACGGGTATCGATAGGTTTCTTCGGATATTATCTCATCTCTAGAGCTCACAAACATCCGGGGTGAAATAGATAAAAAGGCATCTTTTGCAAACAAAAGCGTTCAACTGTTCAACCTGCATCCAAAACTTGAGAAGAAATAACACTTATTGTGCTTTGCAAGAAATGATCTTTAAGAATTAGTTTTTGAGTACCGATTGTTATACATGTTGGCTACAGATGACATGACACTTTCTTATAGTCAACAGTTGGCTATACTATTAAGTAATATTAACCATGCCCTTATACACCTAGACGGAGGGATTAAATCAGATGACTTGCAAGGGGGCGGAGGAGATGTAAGAAATGGTTCATCGTAAGTCTTTCACCAAGATCGTAGTAAACATTCATACATGGAAGATTCTAGACTAAACCATAAACGGATACACTTTTATTCATGCGCGATACTCCAATAGAGCAAGATCCTGCATGGAAGTCTCCACATGCTTAGACAGCGGATTACATTGAGCGAAGACTAATGATCAACATTTAACTTGATATTGCGTAATTTTTTTAGAAGAATAGAGAGGCTCCTCCCCGGTTCCATTATCAAATGAAACCCAAAGTGTCTTACATCAGCTCACTGAGAGGAGCAGTTCAAAGGAAGGACTGTGGCGAAAGCCACTCAAGTTTAACGACAAGCTTACGTAATAAAAGCGGCAAAGACACGGGCCATAAGCGCCCACACACACACTACATGTTTTCTAAGTGCACTTGATAATGCGTATGTCCAGGTGAACCTCCTTGGAGTCCCCGTGCACCGCGTCGGCGGGTAAAGGATGCCATGGATTTTCCAAGTCCAAATTGGCGGGATAGTCCCAGCTCCCCAGAGTCCAAGTCCGTCCGATGAGGCCGGTGTCGCCGCCCACGCGACTCGGAGGAGTAGTAACAGTGACCACGCACCCGTACATCTTCCTCGTGTCAGTGTTAACGTCAGCGGCGACGCCCCTGAAGCACATTACAGAGATGGGGCGGCGGCCTGCGCGGGCCTCGCCGGTGCCCACGATCAAGAGGAAGATGCTGTCGTCCTCCTCCGAGACTAGCAGGCGGCGGTGATCCTCCAGCGACTCTGGCATGGTGAACCGGTAGCACGTGTCGTACTTGATGTTCTCCGCCAAGGTCCAGCAGTGACCGTTGCATGCATCCGTGAGGTGATGAACCATGTCCGCCGGTGATCCACAAAACGGCATCGGGCACTCATAGTAGTGGACGAAGGGATCCTTGGAGGCATCGACCAGGCCGTCCATGAAACGGGAGTGGTTGTAGGGGACGTTGCGCCAGTTGAATATATGAGCAAGTTACTACGAGATTTAATCCGAATAAGCACAAAATAAATCATGAAGAAACAGAGATGAAACTAATCATGTGGACTAGCATAGTAGTAGGATACAGAGTAGAAACATGAATTCTACCACGATTTCGAACAGGAAGGACAGAAACACATACGGTGCAACGGGAGCAGCACAGTTGGCGTTGAGGTTGTCGCCCATGTCGTTGAGGAAGAGGTTGCCGAGGTCGGGGAAGAAGTCATCATCGATGAAGTCGTGGCTGCGAGCAGTCACGAGAGTGCGCTCCCCAGATTTCAACAACGCCCGCCGAATGGAGCGTAGGAGGGGTGGCTGTAGGGGACGTTGCGGCCGCCGAATGGAGCGCAGGAGTAGCACACGAAGCAGTAGTTGGTGATGATGGTATGACCGCCATCTTGTAATATAGACTGTCCGATCTATATCTGACAGATAGAAAGCCAACTATGACAATTTTACAAAAGATACCCGCACCTCTCTCCAAATTTACAGATAAGGCATTGCCTCGTTCATCCTTATCTCCCACAACCTCGTGCTCCTCCCTATGTCTCTATCTCTACTACTCTTCTTTGTTTTTTATAACAAATCGAATAGTGCTACGCCGTCAGCTGCACGCCCGGCTGAACACGCCTCCTCGCCTCCATCATCACCAACTGAGTCTTTTATAGGAGTAGGAGTAGAGAAAAACCGAGTTGGTGATGATGGTGTGCTGTGCAATGCATGGGCATCTTGCTATTTTTTTGGCATATAAGTCCAAACACCACGTAGACACGGTCTTTGAGCACGGTTCGTAGTCGCTCCACGCCGGGCATTGAAGTTTGTAACTATTTTAGATTAGAATATACTCCTCCTCCAAAGGCTAGTAGTAGAGCAGAGTCCTACTCTACTACTCTACTCTAGCAAGCTAGGGCATAATCTTTGTAGTAGGTCTTTGTAGGGAGTACCGATCTTGTGATCACTCAAGCAAGTTGTCGGCATCGATATGACCCTCGCTGCTGGTATGTGTCTCGTAAGTCAAGCGGCATGTTGTAGTCATCATCACCTGTCCACTTCCCGCAGCACATATTCGCTTCTCCATCTTTGTCCGCACATAATCTCGTCCAAGCTTCCATCCCCGCTAAGGCGCCTCAACCCCTCGTCTGAAACTCAAGCACTAACAATGGAAAAACCAAGCAATGTCCGCCGAAAGAGTGGCTGGAATTCGCTCCCCACGGAGGTAATCGAGCTCATTGTTTCGCGTGTGGACAATCTCAGTACCATGCCACTCGCCGCGTGCTCGTGGGGGATGTACCGTTTACTCAAAGCCCACAGGCCGGAGCTTTTTAAGCCAGCTCCTTGCTTGTTGATGCCGCCTGATCTTCAGAAACGGCATGTCACGCAACATAACGATCGTAGGGTGGCGAGCATCAACCCCCTTCACTGCGATCCGATCCCCGTCAGCCTCAGCTACATTAACGGTATGTACTGGGTCGGCATGAACATCGCCTTGGATGGTGCTCACGACGGTCGCGTAGCTGGATGCTCGTGGAGGTCTACACCCGTGATCGATCCCCTTCCTTCGTTTAACACTGCACTGCTTTGGCACCGCGGCCCAGATTACTCGGAATCTTACAGTAGCCAACATGATACCAAGTTTGATTTGCTCAAGGTTGTAATCTGCCAAGTGCCCACAAGATCTGCGAATTATAAAAACTTCAGGCCAATTGCGTTCTTCAACTGCGGTCTTGCCTATCTGACAGGTCACTCCGGTAAGTGGATAAATCTGCACGTCCATCGCAGGATCATACATCCTCCATGGTTCTCTGATGCCATTGAACACAAGGGCTTCATTTACGCTGTCGACTCCTTCTATGGCTGGACGTATTGCTGGCCTACTCCAGTCATCGCTACAAACGGCTGTTACAGCAGTATGTTACTTTCCTATGATATCACGATGACTTGCTATATTACTGTCAACATTTACTGAAAAAATATTCATGCTCATAACATGTTCTTAAGATTGACTAAATCAAGAGCCCTTTCTTATTTGACTCCAACTTGATATGATGTTGTAGGCCGCCTGGTGTCCCTACCCTTCCTAATCCCAGAACCTTTCAAAGAAAAGTGGCATGGCAGTTGCAGGTGGTTCCTGGCTCGATCAGACGACGGCGAAAGATTGATGATCGTTCGCACATACCGGACGTTTTGTTTCACGGAATACAATCACAGTCACTACAAGGTCTTTGAGTAGGACCCCGGCTTCTCTGGGCCTTCAGGAATTTTTGACTGGAGGCTGGTAAATAGCCTTGGTGCATGCTCTCTGTTTGTCATACTAAATTATCCGATTAACCAGGAGATAACCGACGGCAAGGATCGTGATGGCAGCGCGGTTTCGTTCATCAGGCAAAACTGTGTGTACACAGCGTACCATGCGTCTCTGCATGCACCATACCCTAATATGTGCCGCCACGCCTCGCAGCCCAAACTAGGAGAGAGGGTGCAAGTATCGGACTTCGACACTGTTGGCTGGAGTTTCCCCCGTCAGGCACCCATCTGGTTCAAGCCGTCAGCCAATCTCCACAACTTAATAAATAGTAACGTCTAACTGAGCCAGTTAGTTAGATGCGTACACTTGGTGTAGTAGGATCTTTTTTGGTAGCCCTTTTGTAATGATGGCTGATGTTTGGTTTGGAAGAGAGATATGCGTCTTCACTCTTCCGCACGCCATCGCTTCATTGCACCCCAGCCCTGGTTGTTGCTTTGCTGTTGTTTTCAATGAACAATCAGTAGTATATTTCGTATGTTGGTTGAATAAATGTGTTGTTAGAACGACAAACACAATGTTTTGGAAGTCGTTGCACGGTTCGATCCTTTAGTGCCCCGTACCGTACGTAGCTCATACTATTTTTTGTAGGGAACACATTTTCCACTTGTTGATAAGATGCAGCCCACTGATGAAGGCCCAATAGAGAAGCCCGTAATTAACTGTAAGGGAGGCTCTCACATGAATCCGGCCCAGGTACATGCTCATGGTCCCCTAAACATAAATAAGTAAATAAATAAATAAAGCTAAATGCTCATGCACCAGTTCTTTGGAAAATAGGTAGCCCAGTATTTCTTTTTGAAGAATACCCAAGCTAGGCCTATTTGTTTTCTCCGACCATCGGGCTGCAAATCTTTCAAGACGAGGAGGGATGCATTCCGTCCTGGCCAAAGAGTATGGTCAATGTCTGTTAAAAGTAATATCAAAAGGGGTTGAAAATTCCAAAAAAAATATAGCAAATGGGATATTAGTTTTTTTTTGTTTTTGTTCTTCACTTATATCTCATACGTATTTCATTGGATTTAACAGGACATAGTACTAGTTTATTTCTAAATTATGGCTATTAATTTTTGGATTAAGAATATTTCGTTCCCTAGCAAAAATTTGTGAATTTTCAAAATTTCCCACATATTTAGTTAATTTTTGACCACAGCAACGAGGAAAATGGCCAGCAATTCTAAAAATGGAAAATGGGCTGCAATAAATTCCATATTAATTAGAAAATGAGTAAAAATTATAAAAATAATAGCAAATGGCTGACTTTTTTACGCAAGGCTTTGTCAGCGGACACACGATTCTAGCAGCAGTGACTGTTGAATGTCCATCCAACGGCCGACGTGCTTCTTAAATATCCGATCTTCCTGCTCCAGCCGCCTAAACTAGCGCCGGCAGGACTACCTGCTCCCTCCTCTTGTGGCCCGTTGTGATGCCGCGCAGGCTTCCCCGGCCCACCCTACTCCCTCCGCTGGCCTGGCCGCAGGCAATCAACTGCCTCCTTATTACGCGAAAAAATGATTCCTCCCATTGACATCTGGGGCGCACCGGTTGGGAGGCTGACCTATGGGCCTACTACGTTGATGCGTACGCAGGGCTTGTCAACTTAGTCAACAAACGATTCTAGCAGCAGTAACCATTGGATTTGAATCGAACAGTCATGCTTCTTCTCCAATCGCTGCTCTTCTTGCACCAGCCGCCCAAACCAGCGCAGGGGAGACCGCCAGCTCCTGCCTCCAGTGGTCGGTTGTGCTGCCGTTGAGGCCTCATCGCTCCCTACTACTCCCACCGCTAGCCAGGCCCTGCGGCGACGGCAGCCTCACACCGCAGCCGAACCAGTGAACCCTCATACTCCTCTCCGCGTGGGCATCCACCGCCACAGATTCCACAGCTCGCGTCGTCCCCTTCCTAGGCCTCGCCGTCGTCCACAGCCTTGGTGCTCTCCGCGCGGCGTGGTCAATGTGGTCAAGGACATTCCATCGGAAGAGTACTGTACGTGGAGAGGCTGATAGCTGGGTCCACGGCCACAGCCTAGTTTTTTGTGATTTGCCAAGTAAGTCGCTTTGTCAGGCCTGTTGGGCTGTAAATCTTTCAAGACGAGGAGAGCTTTCATTCGGCTGGCCGAGAAAATCGCCCATCAGTAATGAGAAATGGGCTGTACATTTTTAAAACACATCAAACCGGCAATTAGTTTCAAATATCTTTTTTTTCTTTCAAGATTTTAAATTACATTAATTTTTATGCGTGGAGAATTTGTTGGATATTATATTGATATACATTTATTTTTAAAATCAGTTTGAATGTGAGTCGAAATTTCGGGATTAAAAACAGTTCGGACCGTAATATGCAAAATTTCGTATAATTTTTTAACCATGGCCACAATATGGGCTGTAATGCTAACAAAAAGAATATGGGCTCCAAAAAACCTTTAAGAATTAGCAAATGGGCTATAAATTATTAGAAATAATGGCAGATGGGCTGTATGCTGTTTTCCACAGATTTGAGGCTTTCCTAAAAAAAAGGTTGACGCACTTCCAACGGCCGTCGTGCTTCTTCAATCTCTGCTCTTCCTGCTCCAGCCGCTCAAACAAGCGCCATGGACTGCTCGCTCCCTCCTCCCGGCCGGGCTGTGCTGCCAAGCAGCCTCACCGCCCACCAGTACTCCCATCGCTGGCCTAGCCATCCCTCTACTCACCCACACATGCTGTTATTCTCCGGCGACGGCAGACGAACCAAGAACCCTCAGACAACAGATTCCCCTCCGCGTGGGAAACAACTGCCGAGTCTTTCCTGCTTCCGTGTCGTCCCCTTCCTAGGCCTCGCCGTCGTCCACCGCCGTGGTGCTCTCGGCGCGGCATGGTCAATGTGGTCAATGACGGACTTCCATCGGAAGAGTAATCTTGCGCGTGGAGACGCGTTGACAATTTGGGTCCACGGCCGCAGCACGGAAGTGCCTCCTTATTACGCGCAAAATAATTATTCGTCCACCTGACAGCGGGGACCCACCGGACGGGCCACCGTATTTAGTGAAAAAAACGTTTCCCCCTGATTGCTGGGGCCCACCAGCTACACCTTCGCACGCAAGGAAGTGCGTCCGGGCAAAAAAAAATGATTCGCCCACCTGACTGCTGGGACCCATCAGCTACATCTTCGCACTCAAGGAAGTGCGTCCAGGCAAAAACAAAATGATTCGCCCCCTGACTGCTGGGACCCACCAGCTACATCTTTGCACGCAAGGAAGTTCCTGACAGTCGGGACTCACCTGGTCGAAGCGTACGTAGCGTTGGCATTCTGGCCGCGAACGTGTACGTACATACTGGTCGTTGTAGAGGCACACACGTGTCGTAGTAGAGGCACGCACGTAGCATGTACACGTACATACAACGGCCAGGGTGCAAGAAAGAAAATATGGCCACGTATGTGTACATACGGGCGGGTTCTCGAACGCCTACTCGGGCATACGTACGGCCATGGCTCATGTACGTGGCTGGGTCGGAACGGAGAAACAGCGTCGTCGTCGTGTTCATGGGGGAGGCAACGGAGTGCATCCTGTTCATGGGGAGCCAACGGAATGCGTCGTCTTCATCGGGAGGCAACGGAACGCGTGGGAGCCAACCGGCTGGGTCGGAACGAAATGCGTGGTCGTGTTCATCGGGAGGGCTTGGACGGAACAGGCGATGGAAACGAGGCCTGGCGTACCGCACAATGGAGGAAACGGACCTCCTACGTTCGGAACGGATCGGGAGGGGTGTGGCATACCGCAAAACGGAGGAAACAGACCTCCTACGGTCGAAACGGGGGTCCCGTTGATCGGGAGGGGTGTGGCGTACAGCAAAACGGAGGAAACAGACCTCCTACGGTCGAAACGGGGTGGAGGGGTGTGGCATACCGCAAAACGGACGAAACGGACTTGTGTTGGAGCGCTACGGTCGAAACGGGGGTCCTGTTCATCGGGAGGGGTGTGGCGTACCGCAAAACGGGACTCCACGGGATACTGTTCATCTCCACCGTCGACCTCCTCCAGCCTCCACGGGCTACCGTTGACCTCCTCCAGCCTCCACGGGCTCCTGTTCATCCAGCCTCCACCGAGCGCTTACTCCACCGCCATCGCTCAACCACCCCTCCACCGTCTACTGTTCATCCAGCCCTCCACACCACGGGGTCCTGTTCATCCACCCCTCCACGGGCACCCCTCCATCATCTACTATTCATCCAGCCCTCCACCACACCACGGGGTCCTGTTCATCCAGAGGCAACGCCACCGCTCACTGTTCATCCAAACCCCCCCGCAACACTCACTATTCATCCCAGTGGCAGCATCGATCGGCTTCAGTTAGCAGCAGTAGCGAAGGAATCGCTCGATCGAGTTCAATTAACAGCCATTGATCGATCGCTCGTGTTTAGTAACGCGTAGCCTGCAGTGCAATCGCTCGGGTTCAATTAGAGCCCAATGCCTCGCTCGGGTTCAGTTAGAGCCAACGCCTCACACACGCGCGTACGTGTATGAGAGAAACACGCATCGCTCGGCCCCCGACCTCCCACCGTAACCGGGAACTCCCCGAAATTTTCCTCCCCCTCGCTTCTACCACGGTTTTTTCCGTCATGGACGACCCAAAGAATGTCATGCAGCTGCGTCTCCGGCCCGCCTAGGACGAAAAGCCCATTTTTTGTCATGATTTTTTGTCATAGAAGTAGGAGCCCACCACATCTATGATGATACCAGGTTTTGTCACAATTATCGTCATAGAAGTGTCATATGTATGACAGGAAAAAAATTCGTTCGGCCCAAAATGTCATGGATGTGTCTTTTCTTTGTAGTGCCTCACATCGGAAAAAGTTTCAAAGAGAACAAATATGGGACCAACGCAGATATGCTGCTTGGCTACATACTCTGCATCACCCATTTATACGTGTGGACGCACATGGTGCTGGCATGTCCCATGTCCCATCCACATGATCGTGCAGTGTGTTTTGAGATGTTGTGCTATTTGTATTGGTACTGTTTTTAAATAAATGCTGAATTGAAGCTATTGTATTTTAAGCAATGCCACTATCAGAATTAACTATTGAACTATTTTAAGGGAATTTCTCTGTTAATATGAATCAATGCAACCGTTTTAGAAATGCTACTGTCCTATACTTTGTTTTCCATCAAGATAAGGTAGATGCTTCTTTTTGTGGCCGCATGTTTCATCATCCTTTATTGGCAGTAATTGTTTCCTTTTTTGCCTATGTTAAATCAGGGATATCTATTCAACTTGTGGCTATAGCGAACTTAAATGTCTCAACGATGACCTTACTTGATTTCAGAGTAACTGCACAAAACGAGATTGGATTTCCTATTCGTGTTGGCAGATTCGTACGTGATGTTGTGTGCGTCATGAGTCATGACAGGTTGGTACTTGACTTTATCCACACGATCGTGCAGTGTGTTTTGAGATGATGTGCTACTTGTATTGGTACTATTTTAAATAAATGTTGAATTGCAGCTATTGTATTGCTGTCTTTTCCCATTAGGTAGTGAACAAAAATGGGACCAACCCAGACATTATGCTTGTTGCTTTGTTACAACAAACTCTGCATCACCCCCTTTATAAGTAGATGGAAGCACATGTTGTTGTTGCGCCCACTCTCCCTGGAACTGTTTATGCTTTTGTTAATCTAATGCATTTGGTAAAATTAAGCAATGCCACTCTCGAATTAACTCATCAATCTTATTTCAAAACTGCAACACTTGTTAGGGATTGGCGGGATTACCATTTTTGTGGCCGCATGTTTCATCCTCCTTTATTGACTAGTAATTGATTCCTTTTTTGCCTCTGTTAAAACAGGGATATCTATTCAACTTGTTGCTATTGCGACATTTTGCTTCGCTCAATTTTGGTGGAAATGCACAAAATGAGACCGGATTTCCATATATGTGTTGAGATCTCTTTTAGATCCACCTCAGGCGTTGTTTCAAATCTTGGTCTTGAAAGGTCAGTACCTACTTTCCTTAGAATTAACTACTGAATCTTATTTCAAAACTGCAACACTTGTTAGGGATCGGCAGGACTACCATTTCTGTTAGGGATCGGCCGGAGTACATGTTTAAGAAATGTATTGTTCAGATAATGTCTCTGTTATTATATATCGATTCTGATGTTTTACAAATGGTACTATCCTGCTTTGTAGTTCTTTCTACATGTTTAACCAAGGTATTGTTAAGATAATGTCTTTGTTAAACTGAATCAGTCGCATTGTTTTAGGAATGATACTTTTCTGCTTTGTCGTTCTTTATACACGTTGAAACAAGGCATCGTTAAGATAATGTCTCAGTTAATATGAATGAATCACACTGATTGAGAATTGCTACTCTCCTGCTTTGTTTCCCATTAAGATAAGGTAGACCAGTAGATGTTTTTCTTCTGGGAGTACGAGTCATCAACCGTTATTTGTCAGTAATTGTTTCCCTTATACCTTTTGTTGCTTACAGGGATATCAAAATTAAAGCTCGGTTTTATTCCGACTTTGATTTTATTTGAACTGCACAAAAGGAGCCAATGTGTCTAAGACAAACTGTTGCATTAGTGGGTCCAGTTGGTCTTACCACTTTGCAGAAAGAAGCAGTCACTGTTTGCGCTACATTACACAAGGAATGATCGAGAAGCTTTACAGAGTATTAGTAGACGTTGGTGACATGACTAGTCTGCAGAGATGGCTGCTTTACTTGTGGTTCGGAGGAACACTGGGCAAACAAGTACCCAAACAAGTACCAAGAAGCCAGGACAGGACTCCAAGTATGTCAATGTCACTCTAAGCAACAATGATGGGGCATCTGGGTATGGTAATCTGTTTACCGTACTTTCAATTTGTTAGTCCACCGATTGGTGGGTTGACACTGGGGCCAATATTCATGTGTGTGCTGATGTGTCTTTGTTTTCTGGCATCATATAAATACGAAATCCACAGGGATGCTCAGCTTGATTTTAGTGGAGCTGCACAAAATGTTCAGATGGTTCGTGTCCTCCATAATAATACTTCATCATGCACAATATATCGAATGGTTCTCTAATCATTCGTCGTCACCTTGAGCCACCAGACTATCAGATGACAAACTGATGACAAACCCTGCCTGTTCCACAATCATAGGCATTACATATTTTGAATGGGAAAAGCTTGTCAAAGTTGACATTAGTTTAATATATTGGAATTGGAAAACCTTGTCAATTTTTGTTGATTGATGTTCGCCAGAAGACATGCATTTGATATTTTTGAGTGGGACGCCCTTTGCTGTGAGCAACGTCGATCGTTTTTTCCTATTCCTGTCTTCAATTCAGAAGTAAATATTTACTTTGCTGAGATGCATAGTCACATGAATGTTGACTTATGTAAGATCTTTTAAGAGTTTGTTCTGAATATTGTCTATGTAATGCCAGGCCTTGTGTTTGATTGCAAAGTTAGCTTGGAATGTTGTGGCATGCGGCATCACGAGCTATTCACCGTGCCTCCTGAGAATAATGCTTCGTATTGTTTTGCATGTCGATCTAATGCTAGTGATTTGCTTGTTAGGAAGATCATCCTCTTCTGTTGTTTCCATGCTTAAGCAGTTCATCGTCTTATGTTTCATTCATAGCCTATACGACAAGTCGGGTAGGTTAGACGTGAAACCATATGATCTTTCGACCAACTCATCATCTTAGGCCGTGATTGGAAGGTTGTTTTCCAACCAAAACCGCTTGTAAAACTGACGCATGTAAATAAAAGCAGATGGTCTCGGGCGAAGCGCTTGGTTGGTCGATTTCGACTAGTAAAATATACACCGGTCTCTCAAATGACATGCGTAACCCGCCGGTTTTACTTACATACCTCGGGCCCTCAGTTTCATTACGCCTGTATTTTACGCATTGTTTCCGATGACGAGTAAATTACACTTGTATCTTAATACAGTTGTGAAATAAATCAGAGCTCCCAAGCGCGGCCTTACCGTTTCATGTCGTCTCAGTCTCTCAAAGGTGCTCATAGGTGTCCGATGATCCTGGCTTCCGGAATGAGCAGCGGGCGCTGTATCAGACCATCCGTAGGGCCCGCGAGGACCTCTCCGTCGTCCTTCGAGTTGTTGCGCTCGCCATGGCGCCGAGCATTGTTAACATGGTCAATGAACATGAGGATTCAGGAGATGACTTTATTTTGGTGGTTGTGATGGCGACCCACTAGGGCCATAGCCGTATGTACGCAAGTGCCTCCTTATTATGTACAACTATATTTTTTTTGATTCCTCCTGGTTTCCTGACATCACGGTCCCACACCATTGTCAACCTATGTAGTCAATAAATGAGAGAATTGCACAAGGTGTGGCCGACAACTGGGACCAAGCAGCTCGAGCAGTATTTGTGTTTTTGAGGCGTGAGCACTGCAGAGTTTTTCTTGGCGATGTTTTCGTTGTTGTTCAGAGGAGAGCAGGGTATTAACTGGGTGGGCTGTGGCCCGTCTAGCCCAGGACAGATATCCAGCCCAGATATTAATTTTTTTCAAGATAAAAATGGCTAGCCCAGCTATACGTTTTTTGAGAAATACCCAGGCAAGGTCAACTTATCATTCTCCACCCCGCTGGGCTGCAAATCTTTCCTAGGAGGGATGCATTACGCTTAACAGGAAAATGGGCTTTAAAAAATAATAGATGGGATGTAATTATAAAAACTGGGCAGTAACTATAGAAAATGCACCAAGCACGGAATTATTTTATTAAATATTATCTATGGATTTTGAAAATCTTAATTTTTAATTGTTGCGCGCGTAGTGTTTCGTTAGATTTTTACGTAATACAAATTTATATTTAATCTGCCTAGAAATTTTGGGATAAAAATATTTCGGATCCCATCAAAATGTGGGAAATTTTATTGAATTCTGTCTTGAACGGTTGATTGAAATTATTAATCATTGTCCTAGCTAGAAAATGGGCTATACTTTTAACAAACTGTAAATGGGCAGTAGTAAATTCCATTAGAAGTCAAAAATGGGTTGTACATTCTTACAAAATGCAAATGGGCTATAAGTTCTCTCCCACACACTTGTGGGCCTACTAAGTTGACGCGTATGCAAGGCTTTGTCAACTTATTATAGTCAACACACGGTTCTAGCAGCAGTGACCGTTGGATGTCCATCCAACGGATGCCGTGCTTCTTCTTCAATCTCGCATATTCTAGCTTCACCCGCCCAAAAAATGATTCCTCCCCCTGACATCTAGGGCGCACCATTTAGGAAGCTGGCCTGTGGGCCTACCAAGTTGACGCGTACCAAGGGCTTTGTCAACTTAGTCAATATGAACGATTATAGCTGAAGTGACCGTCCGATGTCCATCCAACAGCCGTAGTGCTTCTTCAACCTCTGGTCTTCTTGCTCCAACCGCCCAAAGCAGTGCCGGTCGTGCCGTGTGCTCCTACCTCCCGTGGCCGGCTGTGATGCCGCGGAGGCCTCACGGCCCCCTACTACTCCCACCGCTGGCCAGGCCATCCCTCTACTCACCCACACCCCTGTTATTCATGGCGACGGCAGCCTCACACCGCAGCCGAACCAGTGAACCCTCGTACTCCTCTCCGCGCGGGCTACCACTGCCGCGTCTTCCCCAACTCCGCGTCGTCCCCTTCCTAGGCCTCGCCGTCGTCCACCGCCCTGGTGCTCTCGGCGCGGCATGGTCAACGTGGTCAAGGAACGGCTTCCATCGGACATGGACTGTACGCGGAGAGGCTGATAGCTGGGCCCACGACGGCAGCAGGGAAGTGCATCCTGATTACGCGAAAAATAATGATTCCTCCACCTGACAGCAAGGACCCACCGGACGGGCCACCGTATTGCGTGAAAAAAACGTTCCCCCCACTGTCAGCTCGGACCCACCGGATGTGCCTCCTTATTACGCACAAAAAAAATGAATACTCCCCCTGCAGGTTGGGACCCACCTTGGTGGGAGTCTGACTTCTGGGCCTACTAAGTTGATGAGGACGGAGTTCTTTGTCAACTTAGTCAATATGAACGATTCTAGCTCCAGTGACTCTACGATGTGAATCCAACGGCCGTAGTGCTTCTTCAACCTCTGGTCTTGTTGCTCCAGCCGCCCAAAGCAGCGCCGGTCGTGCCGCATGCTCCACGCCTCCGTGGTCGGTGTGTCTTTGCTGAGGCCTCACCACCCCTACTATTCCCACCGCTGGCCAGGCCCTGCGGCGACGGCAGCCTCACCCCGCAGCCAAACCAGTGAACCCTCGTACTCCTCTCCGCGCGGGCTTCCACTGCCGCGTCTTCCCCGGCTCCGCGTCGTTCCCTTCCTAGGCCTCACCGTCGTCCACCGTCATGGTGCTCTCGGCATGGCATGGTCAACGTGGTCAAGGAACGGCTTCCATCGGACATGGATTGTACGTGGAGAGGCTGACAGCTGGGTCCACAGCCGCAGCAAGGAAGTGCCTCCTTATTACGCGCAAAATAATTATTCCTCCACCTAACAGTGGGGACCCACCAGACGGGCCACCGTATTTCGTGAAAAAAACATTTCCCCCTGACTGCTGGGACCCACCAGCTACATCTTCGCATGCAAGGAAGTGCGTCCGGGCAAAAAAAAAACGATTCGCCCCCCTGACTGCTGGGACCCACCAGCTACATCTTCGCACGCAAGGAAGTGCCTGGTCATATACTTAGCATAAGGATTTGTTTTGAGCACATCAGTTAATCGCATACGCAAAAAGATAGGTCTAATCATTTTAGCAAAGCGCTCAAAATCCTCATCATCCTTTTTCTTGGATGGTTTGGGTGGAAAAGGCATGGGTTTCTGAACCCATGGTTCTCTTTCTTTACCATGTTTCCTAGCAACAAAGTCTCTCTTATCGTTGATTCTTTGATTGTGGGTTATCAAGATCAACAGCAGGTTGAACTTCTACATCATTATCATTACTAGGTTGATCATCATCATGAACATCATCATTATTATTTTCGCTTGGTTCATGTTCATTACCAGATTGTGTTCCAGCATCAGAAATAGATATATCATTTGGATTCTCAGATGGTTCAGCAATAGGTTCACTAGAAGTTTGCAAAGTCCTATCATTTTTATTTTTCTTCCTTTTAGAAGAACTAGGCACATCAGTATTATTTCTCTAAGAATCTTGCTTGATTCTCTTAGGGTGGCCTTCAGGATACAAAGGTTCCTGAGTCATTCTGCCAGTTCTAGTAGCCACTCTAACAGCATAATCATTTTTCTTACTATTCATTTCATTGAGCAAATCATTTTGAGCCTTAAGTACTTGTTCTACTTGAGTGGTATAGAAGCATGTTTCCTAACAAGTTTAAGTTCATCTCTAATATTAGCCATATAATCACCCAAGTGTTTAATCATATAAGCATTTTGTTTTAGTTGTCTACCAAAATAAGCATTGAAGTCTTACTGCTTAAACATAAAGTTATCAAACTCATCCAAGCACTGACTAGCAATTTTAGTAGGAGGGACTTCAGCTTTATCATATCTATAGAGAGAACTTACCCTTACTACCTGTGTCGGAATATCGGGATCAGGAGGTTCTTCAATAGGTAATGGATTAAGATCATATGTTTCTTCAATAGGAGGTAAATTCTTAACATCTTCAGCTTTAATACCTTTTTCTTTCATAGATTTCTTTGCCTCTTGCATATCTTCAGGACTGAGAAATAGAACACCTCTCTTCTTCGGAGTTGGTTTAGGAATAGACTCAGTAATTGGCTCTGGAGCTGGCTCAGGAGGTGCCCAATTATTTTCATTTGTCAACATATTATTCAATAGAATTTCAGCTTCATCCGGTGTTCTTTCCCTGAAAAGAGAACCAACACAACTATCCAGGTAATCTCTGGAAGCATCAGTTAGTCCATTATAAAAGATATCAAGTATTTCATTTTTCTTAAGAGGATGATCAGGCAAAGCATTAAGTAACTTTTGAAGCCTCCCCCAAGCTTGTGGGAGACTCTCTTCTTCAATTTGCACAAAGTTGTATATTTCCTTTAAAGCAGCTCGTTTCTTATGAGCAGGGAAATATTTAGCAGAGAAGTAATAAATCATATCCTGGGCACTACGCACACAACCAGGATCAAGAGAATTAAACCATATCTTAGCATCACCCTTTAATGAGAACGGAAATATTTTAAGGATATAAAAGTAGCGAGATCTCTCATCATTAGTGAACAGGGTGGTTATATCATTTAATTTAGTAAGATGTGCCACAACAGTTTCAGATTCATACCCATGAAAAGGATCAGATTCAACCAAAGTAATTATATCAGGATCAACAGAGAATTCATAATCCTTATCGGGAACACAAATAGGTGAAGTAGCAAAAGCAGGGTCAGGTTTCATTCTATCCCTAAGAGATTCTTTACTCCATTTAACTAACAGCCTCTTAAGTTCGTTTCTATCTTTGCAGGCAAAAATAGCTGCAGAAGATTCCATATCAAAAACATAACCCTCAGGAATAACAGGCATATCTTCATCATCACTTTCATCAACATTATCAGTTTCAATAATTTCTTTCTCTCTAGCCCTAGAAATTTGTTCATCAAGAAATTCACCAAGGGGCACAGTAGTATCAAGCATAGAAGTAATTTCATCATAAGTATCATGCATAGCAGAAGTGGCATCATCAATAACATGCGACATATCAGAACGAATAGCAAAAGCAGGTTTAGGTGTCGCAAGCTTACTCATAACAGAAGGTGAATCAAGTGCAGAGCTAGATGGCAGTTCCTTACCTCTCCTCGTAGTTGAGGGATAAATTTTTGTCTTAACATCTTTCAAATTCTTCATAGTGTCCAGCAGATATAAATCCCAAGTGACTAAAAGAATAGATCTATGCTCCCCGGCAATGGCGCCAAAAATTGGTCTTGATAACCCACAAGTATAGGGGATCGCAACAACTTTCGAGGGTAGAGTATTCAACCCAAATTTATTGATTCGACACAAGGGGAGCCAAAGAATATTCTCAAGTATTAGCAGCTGAGTTGTCAATTCAACCACACTTGGATAACTTAATATCTGCAGCAAAGTGTTTAGTAGCAAAGTAATATGATAGTAGTGGTAACTGTAACAAAAGAGTAATGAAAGCAAAAGTAATATTTTTGGTATTTTGTAATGATTGTAACAGTAACAACGGGAAAGTAAATAAGCGTAAACCAGTATATGGAAAGCTCGTAGGCATTGGATCGGTGATGGACAATTATGCCGGATGTGATTCATCATGTAACAGTCATAACATAGGGTGACACAGAACTAGCTCCAATTCATCAATGTAATGTAGGCATGTATTCCGAATATAGTCATACGTGCCTATGGAAAAGAACTTGCATGACATCTTTTGTCCTACCCTCCCGTGGTAGCGGGGTCCTAATGGAAACTAAGGGATAGTAAGGCCTCCTTTTAATAGAGAACCGGAACAAAGCATTAGCACATAGTGAATACATGAACTCCTCAAACTATGGTCATCACCGAGAAGTATCCCGATTATTATCACTTCGGGGTTGTCGGATCATAACACATAATAGGTGACTATAGACTTGCAAGATAGGATCAAGAACACACGTATATTCATGAAAACATAATAGGTTCAGATCTGAAATCATGGCACTCGGGCCCTAGTGACAAGCATTAAGCATAGCAAAGTCATAGCAACATCAATCTGAACATAGTGGATACTAGGGATCAAACCCTAACAAAACTAACTCAATTACATGATAGATCTCATCCAACCCATCACCGTCCAGCAAGCCTACAATGGAATTACTCACGCACGGCGGTGAGCATCATGAAATTGGTGATGGAGGATGGTTGATGATGACGACGGCGACGAATCCCCCTCTCCGGAGCCCCGAACGGACTCCAGATCAGCCCTCCCGAGAGGTTTTAGGGCTTGGCGGCAGCTCCGTATCGTAAAACGCGATGATTTCTTCTCTCTGATTTTTTCTCTCTGAAAGCAAATATATAGAGTTGGAGTTGGCATCGGAGGGTCTCCAGGGGGTCCACGAGGTAAGGGGCGCTCCCTAGAGGGGGGGCACCCTCGTGGAGAGGGTGTGGGCCCCCTAGTCTTCATCTTTGGCGAGCATTTTTTATTATTTTTTCTAAGATGTTTCGTGGAGTTTCAGGTCATTCCGAGAACTTTTGTTTTCTGCACATAAAACAACATCATGGCAATTCCGCTGAAAACAGCGTCAGTCCGGGTTAGTTCCATTTAAATCATACAAGTTAGAGTCCAAAACAAGGGAAAAAGTGTTCAGAAAAGTAGATACGACGGAGACGTATCACCTGAAAGTCGGGACCCATCTGGTCGAAGCGTAAGTAGTGTTGTCATTCTGGTCGCGAACGGTATGCATATACCGTCGATGTAGAGGCACGCTTCGTTTAAGTAGTAGGCGCCGCACGTAGCATGTACACGCACGTCTGCCGCCAGGGTGCAAGAAAGTAAATCTGACCCGCATACATACATACGGGCAGGGTCTCGAACGCCTACTCGCGCATACGTACGTCCAGGGCTCGTGTACATGGCTGGGTCGGAACAGAGAAACTGTGTCATCGTCGTGTTCATGGGGAGCCAACCGGCTGGGTCGGAACGGAATGCGTCGTCGTGTTCATCGGGAGGGCTTGGATTGAACAGCCGATGTAAACGAGGCCTGGCGTACCACAGAACAGAGGAAACGTCCTTGTGTTTGACCAGCCACGGTCGAAACGGGATCCTGTTCATTAGGAGGGGTTTGGCGTACCGCAAAACGGAGGAAACGGACCTCCTACGGTCGAAACGGGGGTCCTTTTGATCGGGAGGGGTGTGGCGTACCGCAAAACGGAGGAAACGGACTTGTGTTGGAGCGCTACGGTGAAAACGGGGGTCCTGTTCATCGGGAGGAGCGAGGCGTACCGCAAAACGGGACTCCACAGGATAATGTTCATCTCCACCGTCGACCCCTCCAGCCTCCACGGGCTACTGTTCATCCACCGTCGACCTCCTCCAGCCTCCACCTGTGACTGTTCATCCATGGGCTCCTGTTCATCTAGCCTCCACCGCGCGCTACTCATCGGCTACTGTTCAACCAGCCCTCTCCACGGGCTCCTGTTCAACCACCCCTCGACGGGCTACTGTTCATCCAGCCCTCCATCGTCTATTGTTCATCCAGCCCTCCACCGTCTACTGTTCATCCTGCCCTCCACGGGGTGGTCCTGTTCATCCTGCCCTCCACGGGGTCCTGTTCATCCAGCCCCAACCGGCTCGATCGATCGGGGTCCTGTTCAGCCGTGAGGCAACACCACGGGTCCTGTTCATCCACCCCACCGGAGCTGTTCATCCAACCCCCCCCAAAGAACGCTCCTTTGTTCATCCAGAGGCAGCATCAATCGGCTTCAGTTAGCAGCAGTAGCGAAGGAATCGCTCGATCGGGTTCAGTTAACAGCCATCGGTCGATCGCTCGGGTTCAGTAACGCGTAGCCTGTAGTGCAATTGCTCAGGTTTAGTTAGAGCCCAACGCCTCGCTCGGGTTCAGTTAGATCCCAATGCCTCGCACCGCACGCCGCTGTGTGTATGAGAAAGCGTGCATCGCTCGGCTCGACCACCCACCGTGTCGGGAACACCACGATATTTTCCTCGCCCTCGCTTCTACCACGGTTTTTACATCATGGACGGCCCAAAGAATGTCATGCAAGCTGCGTCTCCGCCCGCCCAGGATGAGAAGCCCATTTTCTGTCATGATTTTTGTCACAGAAGTAGGACCCCACCACATCTATGATGATACCGGGTTTTGTCACAATTATCATCATAGAAGTGTCATAAGTATGACAGAAAAAAATTGTTCGGCCCAAAATGTCACGGATGTGTCTTTTTTTTTGTAGTGATGACCACCTTGCCAAGCCCCAGTACCTTAGAAGTTTAAGCATCACCGAATTGGACATGGGTGGGCATAGATGGAATTGGATGCACGTCCACCACCAAGTCCTTGCTCCGGTCATATGATTTTTTCTCCACTATCGAGCAACCATGGCACCCCACCGAAGCAAACTCCTACAAGAAATCAATGCTTGGATTTAGGTACCCATTTTTGAATGGGTCCTTTGATGTTAGTACAAGGGTCTTAGGAACCCAAATAGACCATTTAATGTACTCATAAGAAGAACCAACAAATTTAGCATAAACATGTCCATCACTAGCAGAACACAAAACATAAGAGGGGAAAGTTGCCGGCTTTGTTGCTAGGAGCGGTTTTGCCCTTCTTGGCATTACCACCCACTTCCTTGTTCTTCTTCTTCTCATGAGCACCCTCACCCACCTTGACAAAGGTGTCATTGAGCGGGAGAGATTGCTTGGTCTTGTTGTTGTTCTTCTTCTTTGACTTGGGTACAAACCCAAGTCCTTCCTTTCCTACAACTTCCTTTTGATTGCTCAAAAGGTCACTGAGGTTCTTCTCGCCCTATATGCAAGTCACAAGGCCCTTATCAAGTTGATCTTTCAACTTAGCATTTTCCTCCACGAGATGCACATGCTCACAACAAGGGTTAGTAGCATGGGCATTATCAATTAGAATGAAAGGAGGACAAGTGGAAATCTCCTTGGTTAGCTTCACTTGTAGTCAATCATGAGACTCTTTGAGAGAAGCATGGGCAACCTTCAAGACTTTGTGAGGCTTGTCAAGTGTATCAAATTCTTCCTTGAGTCTGTCATGGCCAACCCCAAGTGCGGCTTTCTCGGATTTAAGCACATGAGTAAGAATAATAGCATGATCAAGATCTTTTTGTAATTTAGCATGATCAACATTGTGTGACTCCTCAAGAGTCAAACGTAGATCTCGCTCTTCCTCTAGAGCGATGGAAAGATCTGCAATCTCATCGGCATAGTCACAACTATGCCCCTCCAACTTGGAGATAGTATCCTTATGAGACTCAATGATACCATTGGCCTCACCAAGTTGTTCCAAGAGAGCAACGGAATGCTCCTTGGACTCATCCTTGAGCTTGCTCACAAACTTGGTGAACTCATTCTCATCAACTTTCTCCACCTCACTATCATCAACACAATCTAACAATGAAGGAGTAGTAATGATGATGGTTTTGTTGTCATGAGTTACCTTGTTGATACCTTTGGCCATGAGACACTTGGCAATGGTGTTTCCATTGGGGGCGCCGAAAAGAGACACCTTGGAGGGAGAAGATGTAGCAATGGAAATGGTTGCCGTTGACATTCCTTCTCCACTTGTATCTTCATCCTCATCATCGGAGGGTTACTATTCATGTGCCACCAAGCCCTTTGGAGGAGTCTTCTTGGTGAAGTTGTTCTTGCTAGGGAAGGACTTGGCTTTATTTTTATGAATGAGTTTGCCACCATTGTCTTCCCTCTTCTCGTAGGGGCAATCCACCACAAAGTGACTCACATTGCCACAATTGTAGCAAGTACTTACACATGTTGCTTGTTCTTTGACCCACTTGAGTTGTTCTTGGCGAGGTTGGGCCTTGAGTTCCTCTTATTGCTCCAAAATTTCCTTGAAGCAAGAGCCATGTGCTGATGGTAAGAATATTTGGTGTCCTCGGGGCCACACTCCTCTTCTTCTTCCTCCTCTTCTTTCGGAATGGCCTTGGCCTTCAAAGCAAGGGTGGTTGTGCTTTTCTTTGACCGAACCCGAGCAAGAGCATTGTCGGCGGTCTTGTTCATGATGTTCATGGCAATAAACTCATCCAACAATTCACTTGTGGTTAAGGAGTGAAATTCCGGCCTTTGACGAATCACGAAAGACATGGCCTTGTTGAAAGGCATGATGGCCTTGAGGAACTTGCGTTTGATCCAATTGTCATCCGTATCCTTGCTTCCATGGTCTTGGAGAGCAACCGCAAGAGTAGTCACCCTCCGGTAAAGATCACGTGGATCCTCATCTTCAAGCATCACAAATTCATCGGCCTCAATAAGGACCACTTCAAAGTTGGACCGTTGGATCCTTGAGCTCCCCTTGTACATAGAAACAATAGGCTCCCAACAATCCTTTTCATGAGTGAATGGTCGTAGGTGCGCTAGATCTTCAGGAGGAATCGCTTCTTGAAGGATGAATAATCCGGAGTGATTGTATTGATTGTCCACTTCTTCTCTTGGGGTGAAGTTGTTTGGATCATGCCGGTAGAAGCCTTTCTCAATGATTCTCCAAAGGTTAGTCGTGATTCAAATGAGACTTAATGTGAAAGATCCAATTAGCAAAATCACCCTTAACAAGCTTGGGAGGAGGACCATGAATATTAATGCAAGTTGTGGGGACCTGTCCTCCATAGACCGGGGGAGGGGGAACCGAGGCAAAGGTTCCCGTCCCATTTTTGTAATGACGGGAAGGAACATGAGTACCTTTAGCTGCTTCCTTGGTGCAATTGGTCTCCGACTCTGATGTCGTGGCATTAACCACAAGCAAGGGATTGGGAGTGGATTTCATCCCCTCAAGTAATTCTTTAATCATGGACTTGAATTTGGTCGTCATAGACTTCTTAAGTAAATCCATAGCTTCATCTAAGTCGTATCGAGTGATCGAAGGAAACTCCAGGGCCTCAGGCACTTCCTCCTTGGTATCAACCATACTCTTCGGGTGGTGAAACCCTTAATAAAGAGACGAGGCTCTGATACCAATTGAAAGGATCGATATGGTTGACTAGAGGGGGAGGGGTGAATAGGCAACTACCAAATTTTAGCTTTTCTAAAAAAATTAGGTTTAGCAACAAATAGGTCGTCTAGATGTGCAACTAGGTGAGCAACCTATATGATGCAAACAACAGAAGCAAGTGAAAGCTAAGGATACAACACAATAATAGCTTGCACAAAGTAAACGGAAGAGATAAAAACAAGTGGAGTCGGTGGAGATGAGGATGTGTTATCGAAGTTCCTTCCCTTTGGGGGAAGTACATCTCCATTGGAGCGGTGTGGATCCACAATGCTCGCCAAGAAGCCACTAGGGCCACCATATTTTCCTCACGCCCTCACACATTGCGAGATTCCGTGATTCCACTAGTGGTGCCCTTGAAGGCGGCGACCGAGCCTTTACAAACAAGGTTGGGGCTATCTCCACAACTTGATTGGAGGCTCCCAATGAAACCACGGAGCTTCACCACAATGGAATGTGGCTCCGAGGTGACCTCAACCATCTAGGTGCTCAAACACCCAAGAGTAACAAGATCCGCGAGGGATTAGTTGGGGGAATCAAATTTCTCTTGGTGGAAGTGTAGATCGGGGCCTTCTCAATCAATCCCTAGAAAATCAACAAGTTTGATTGGCTAGGTAGAGAGATCGGGTGAAAATGAGCTTTGGAGCAACAATGAGCTTGGGGAAAAAGAGGTAGGTCTTCTTGGAGAAGAAGACCTCCTTTTATAGTGGGGGAACAAATCCAACCGTTATCCCCTCCCCAGCCCGCACAGAGCGGTACTGCCGCTCATGGGAGCGGCACTACCACTGGGGGTAGCGGTACTACCATGAAGACTGAGAGAAGGGGCCTTGGAAAGGGAGGGGAATGAGAGCGAGACCCCGGGCAGCACTAGCAGTAGTGGTAGGGGCGGTACTACCACTCGTGAGCGGCACTACCGCCTCTACTACCGCTCCTACTGCCACACAACCCGACATGAGAAAATATGCTCTCGAATCGAGGCGGTAATAGCACGGCACCGCAGCGGTACTACAACCGAGAGCCCCCGGGCGGTACTACTGCTGATGAGCAGCGGTACTGCCGCCTATGGCTCTGGGCAGTACTGCCACGCGGCGTCGCGGTACTACCGCCGGATCAGAATCAAGCCCACTTCCGGGCTAACGAAGGATCCTCCGAAGATGCGGGAAAGAGTTGTTGGGGAACGAGTATTTCAAAAAATCCTACGATCATGCAAGATCTATCTAGGAGAAGCATAGCAATGAGTGGGAGAGTGTGTCCACGTACCCTCGTAGACCGAAAGCGGAAGCATTAAGTAACGCGGTTGATGTAGTCGAACGTCTTCGCGATCCAACTGATCAAGTACCGAATGCATGGCACCTCCGCGATCTGCACACATTCAGCTCGGTGATGTCCCTCGAACTCTAGATCCAGCTGAGGCCGAGGGAGATTTTCGTCAGCACGACGGCGTGGAGACAGTGATGATGAAGTTACCAACGCAGGGCTTCACCTAAGCACTACGACAATATGACCGAGGTGGAAATCTGTGGAGGGGGGCACCCACATGGCTAAGAAATCAACTTGTGTGTCTATGGGGTGCCCCCTCCCCCGTATATAAAGGAGGGGAGGAGGAGGAGGGCCGGCCACAAGGGGTGCGCCCAAGGGGGGGATTCCTACTCCTAGTAGGAGTAGGTTCCCCCCTTTCCTAGTCCAAGTAGGAGAAGAAGGAAGGAGAGGAAGAAGAGAAGGAAGGGGGGGGGCGGCCCCCTAGCCCTAGTCCAATTCAAACCAACCCATGGGAGGGCGTGCGGCCTCCCCTTGTGGCCCTTCTCTCCTTTGCACTAAGGCCCACGAAGGCCCAATACTTCCCCCGGCGAATTCACGTAACTCTCCAGTACTCCAAAAAATACCCGAACGACTCAGAACCTTTCCGATATCCGAATATAGCTTCCTAATATATCGATCTTTACGTCTGGAAAATTTTGAGACTCCTCATCATGTCCGTGATCACATCCGGGACTCCGAACAAACTTCAGTCATCAAATCATAGAACTCATAATACAAATCGTCATTGAACGTTAAGCGTGCGGACCCTACGGGTTCGAGAACTATGTAGACATGACCAAGACACATCTCCGGTCAATAACCAATAGCGGCACCTGCATGCTCATATTGGCTCCTACATATTCTACGAAGATCTTTATCGGTCAAACCGCATAACAACATACGTTGTTCCCTTTGTCATCGGTATGTTACTTGCCCGAGATTCGATCATCGGTGTCGTCATACCTAGTTCAGTCTCATTACTGGCAAGTCTCTTTACTCTTCCGTAATGTATCATCCCGCAACTAACTCATTAGTTACATTGCTTGTGAGGCTTATAGTGATGTGCATTACCGAGAGGCCCAGAGATACCTCTCCGACAATCGGAGTGACAAATCCTAATCTCGATCTATGCCAACTCAACGAACACCATTGGAGACACCTGTAGAGCATCTTTATAATCACCCAGTTATGTTGTGACGTTTGATAGCACACTAAGTGTTCCTGTTCCTCCGGTATTCGGGAGTTGCATAATCTCATAGTCATAGGAACATGTATAAGTCATGAAGAAAGCAATAGCAACAAACTAAACGGTCATAGTGCTAAGCTAACAGATGGGTCTTGTCCATCACATCATTCTCTAATGATGTGATCCCGTTCATCAAATGACAAGACATGTCTGTGGCTAGGAAACTTAACCATCTTTGATTAACGAGCTAGTCAAGTAGAGGCATACTAGGGACACTCTGTTTTGTCTATGTATTCACACATGTACCAAGTTTTCGGTTAATACAATTCTAGCATGAATAATAAACATTTATCATGATATAAGGAAATATAAATAACAACTTTATTATTGCCTCTAGGGCATATTTCCTTCAAGAGTTGGGTGCAATGGAGACATGTACGTGTTGATTCCACCCTAACCTTTTTGATACGGACCCCCTCTTGATAGTACGGTGATTCCTACGACTCACACTACTAGAAAAAGGGCTGTAGATGATATGGACATTAATGGCACACCACATGCAGGTGCGCCATTAATGTCCTCATCACTAATGGCGCACCAGTCACACGGTGCGCCATTACTAGCAATTTTTTTCCAAAACTATTAATGGCGCACCAGGGCAAAGTGCGCCATTAATAGTTTTAACTAGTAATGGCACACCACGCACACAGTGCGCCATTACTAACATATTTTTTATTTTTCCAAAACTAGTAATGGCGCACCTGGGTACAGTGCGCCATTACTTGTTCAAACTAGTAATGGCGCACGACAATCAATGTGCGCCACTACTAAAAATTATATTTTTTGTTTGTTTTGCAAAACTAGTAATGATATTTTCAAATAAAAAATTTGATGATATTTTCAAAAATAAAAAGAAAGTTACTATTCTTCCCCCCTCTATCCCTTTTCCCCTCGCCCGGTCCCCCGCGTGCTAGATCTCCCTCGCTAGATCCCCCTCGCCGCCGACGACCCCCGCTCCACCGCCGCTGACGACCCCCGCACCCTACCCCGTTCCACCGCCGCCGACGACCCCCCGCACCCTTCCCCTCTCCAACCTAGGTTAGGCTAGGTCGCGTCGCGCCCCCCAACCCTATTCGCCGTAGCCACCCCACCCCACCCCACCGGCAGCTGCACCTCATTCCGCCACCGTGACGAGGAAGCCGGAGCCCGGAGGTGGAGACTTCGGCGGGGCTACTCCTCTACTCCGACGCCATGCCAACCACCGCCTCGTCAATGAATGTAAATGCTCCCTCCCTCCCTTCCTCCCTCCTATACTCCTCTCCTCTATATAGTGTAATATTTTTTATCAATAAAAAAAGTTACTAATGGCGCACCAGGAGAGGGTGCGCCATTGTTATCAATAAAAAAAGTTACTTATGACGCACCCCACAGTGGTGCACCATTGCTAGGATGTACTTATGGCGCACCCCTAGGAGGTGCGCCATTGCTATCCCTTTCCCCCTCGCCCCCCGCGCCAGATCAAGTCCTAGCCCCCTCGACCCCCGCGCGCGCGCCAGATCCCTTTCCCCCTCGCCACCGACGACCCCTTTCCAGCACGCCCCGCCCCCACCTCCAGCGCTCCTCCACCCATCACCATCGCAGCTCTTCCACCTCTCACCACCGCAAGCCGCCGCCACCCCCAAGCATCCACCGCCGCCGCCGCTCCCAAGCATCCAACACCACCGGCGCCGCCCCCAACCAACCATCCACCGGCGCCGCCCCCCTCCCCCTCCTCCCAACCATCCACCACCCTCCACTGGACCGCAAGCCAGTACCGTCGTCGCCCCGAAGCAGCAGATCGAGCGGAGACAAGACGCTGACTCAAAGTAAGTTGCTCTCTCTTCATGCAATTATCTTACTGCTGCAGCTGCTATCCTACAATTATCTTGTGGTGATGGTTTGGATCAAAACAGAGGTGCTAGCAAAGTTTTAGAATTTTTGGAATTGTAGGAAATGAAGTTTCTTCACAAGCCGCAAATGTTGAAAATTTAGAACTTGTGATCAGGAGATGTTTGGGAAAAAGGAGTGTAGGTACTGTTCTTGTGTTGGGATAATTTTGTAGATTTTTAGGAGCTAGGGGAAATAGGGTTGTAGTTGTAAACTAAAAATGGATCAGAATGGAAAAGTGGGTGTTTCTCTCAAAAATTTAAAAAGAGTAGGATGGGTCTTTGTTCAAAAATGATTTATAGGAATTATAGGGTCTCCCAAAAATTTTGTGGCAATTTAAAAAAATTATTTGAATTAATTTTAGTGCAACAGAGGCAACTAAGAGTTTCAAAATGGCATTAAAGGAATTTTTTTGGGGTAAATTCTATTATGAAATAATTCCTACTGTTATTTAAAATATAAATGAAATTAGTTAAGAAAACTACAAAAGTCGACATATTATCTCCAAAATTTCTGAATGGAAGGAAGAATTTTGAAAAACAGAAGACAGATACTCTATAATTAATAAAAGGCCTAATATAATTCAAAAAATTATTCCTGGCCAAATAGACTTCAAGTCAAATCTACATCGATCATCAAATAAAGAAACAAGTCTCCTTTTGTCCTTCATTGCACTCCTAATGACCCAACGTAACTTTTATCCAAGAAAGCAAAGATATCCTCTATGTGTCTTGTTCTTGCATTCTGGAATCCAATTTTAAGTGTTGAATGAACACGTAAAGAGAGTGCTAAGTGATTTCAATATATGAAGTTTCAGAATAATATATAGGATTGTTGGGTTTTAACCTTGGTTGCCATTGTTTCTATTTGTAACGGTCTGAAGAATGACTCATGTTGTTTGTGCTATCGGCTACCTAACAATCTGTAAGTGAAAGCAACTAGCTGGAGTAGATTTGTGCACACAATACTCCTTCCAAAACAATTTGCTTCCAAGGAGTAGTTTCAGTTTTCTTGCAAGGAGTAGTTTCAGTAAAGTTTCAGCATGATTTCAGTAGCCGATTTGCTATTCACTTTGTGCTATTAGTTTGCTTCCATCTTTGTGCCCACTCAAGAGTATTCGTATATGCTTGGAACTAAACAGAATTATACAATGAACTTCTCAGAGGATGATCTGAGTTGGACCATCCTCTGCAGCCAACTTCTCTTCGGCAAGAGGAAGAAAGGAGAATCAGGGTACGGTTTCATGGCTAGAAGATATATTGCTGTACCCCGAGTGAAGGGAAGGAGTTTGCTGGGTTTTGTCTCCGACCACCGTGTCGTGATGATTTTGCAGGTACCCCGAGAGGCCCTTGAGTTTACCAGAATGTCGATTAACTTCCGTTCCGGCAAATTCAGGTACTCCATATGTCCTATTTTCAGCAAAGGTCATGCTTAAATTTTCCGTGAATTTTAGCATGACTTTGCTAAAAATAGGACATATGGGGTACTTGCGACTAATGCATGGGTTGGGTATCTTAGTACTTAATTAAGTAGGATCAACTGCCTCTTGTGCTATACATATAGAAGTGTGATATCAACTCATAGTTATTACTAATGTCAGTTGCTTGTCATCGATAAACCCTAATCTGGTAGGATGACCTACTAAAAAAGCCCATACCACATATTCTATTTGGATGGCCCTGCTAACCCTTGACCATAAATACTTGAGATGGATGTAGCAGGCTTAAAGAAAGAAATTTTTTTAGGCCAACTCCACTTGGCCTGGCTGAAAATGCACAAGTGTGCATGACTAACAATATTCTATTGTAAAGCTAAACAGGAAAGAGGAACCACTCATCCTAACCATTTGCTCTCAAAATTACCACTTCACTTCTTACTACAGAATATCTTAGACCATCTCCATTCACCAATTGCTCAAACCAGTTCGAAGGGCGTGTTTTCACCACACTGTGGATTATCTTATTGGACCCAACAGAGATGATCTAGTTTTGAACTATGAATGTAGGAAATTTCGTCATCGGATGACGAAAGTCTCCCGGGGGAGTGTGGCTGGTGCCACGACGATCGAGGTCTGTGCGACAGGCCTCACCTGGACGATGATCGGCGCTTCAGCATTAAGCTCGAGGAGACCTTCGAAGTTGAAACGATGCATAGCGGCGACAAGTGTTTTTTCATAATTAAGCATGACTTCAACTATTTCAACGTGTAATTTTCATCTTTTACAATTCGAGTATAGCTTATCCCATGCCATGCAAGACGCTATGTCTTGGAGAGGATGGATTTTGAAGACCATGAAAATTATGAAACAAAGAAAATTCACCTAAGGACTCATCATGTTGTGGATTTTGAAGTAAATCTGTATAATTCTGGGAGCGTAACCCATTTTGGTTGCAAAAATTGGGAAGCATTTTGCAAGATGTATGGTTTTGATGAAGGTATGCTTGTCACCATGGATCTTGGTGATCCTAACATCGACCAAGACAATATGGACATTTGGGTCCTTGTTGATACGCCTCCAGTTCTACTGCTATGTGAGTTTCTCAAACATAGTTAATTATTAACTAATTTATATTGTTCATTTCAAAATATTTGACAGCTTATTTCCATTGATGACTTATTTTGATTGTTCAAACAATGTGCGGAACATGGTAGACAAAACCCACTACACCGATGGCTCCGAGTTAACTTATCGTGAGAAAAATCATCCGGTCGGATTTTGTACTGATCTTGAGAATTACAATATCTATTGTAAAACTCCTCAACATTATGGTCAATACGTGCCACTAGTGCACGTGTTGAACTACTGATTACCATGGAGATACCTGGTAAGATTTTTTACTATTACGACATCCGTGCATCTTTTGCATACTTCTAAAACTAGTACATCATTGCTAACTATGAAGTTATTACTATGTTTTTCAACAGAGAATCCCAGAGGATTGTGTGCCTTATTTGATGTATGAGTATGGTAGCCTTCATGTTTTGAACATACAACCAGGTCATCCTACGAATCTCGACTGTCCATACCGGATTTCTAAAAGAAGTGGAGACATGCTAATCAGAGAATGGAAAAAATGTATGGACTGTCGTAAGGAGGTTCTTGGAAGCAAAAGGAAGCGCCGCGCAAGAATTGGAGACAGGATGATCTCCATTCTCCATAATGGAGAGTCAGGGTCTATATTGTTTTATGCCATTTTACCTTAAATAGGGTATTTAGGTCCTGCCTAATACTGATGATCATGTGCTAAGAACAATTAAGTAGGGTTGGTTCAATGACTATCAAGATGATGATCGTATGACTTGTTATTAATAACAAGTAGAAGTTGTATGATGATGATTAGTAGGACTTGTTACGATTAGTATTACTTTCGACAAACTCGCTACTCGCGGTCTCGAGACTTGTCATGTTCTAACTTTGTTCGGTCTTTTGAATTCGGAGACTAATATGATGAATTGTATCCGGAGACTAATCTTCTATTGTATTTTATGAATCTGTTATTTATATGTTGTGCTGTCTATATTCTGTGCAGTAATATATTTTGTAACCTGTGCAAATATCAGAAAAGAAAAAATTCCTAATATTCATACTAGTGGCGCACCATACAGCACATTAGTGGCGCACTGCTATAAAAAATACTAGTGGCGCATTACCTGTTGGTGCACCATTAGTAACCCAGAGCACAAGGTAAATATGGCCCCTGGGAGGCATACTAATGGCGCATCATGTGACTTACTAATGGCGCACTGCCCGGTGCGCCACTATAGTCTGGTATACTAATGGCGCACCAGGGGTGCGCCATTAGTATATGTTACTAGTGGCATGATGATAGTGGCGCACCTGTAGTGCGCCATTAATGGCCAAAACAGGTGCGCCACTAATAAGCCTTTTCCTAGTAGTGTCAAGACCACCACAACTGAAACGAAGGAAACACACCGTCTTCTCCTTAAACACCGAGGGGAAAGAATCGTCGCGTGCCAATGAATGAATATCTGAAATGCTCAATGCACACGATTAGTCCGCAAAAGTATTGTCATCAATCACCAAAACCACTTAGAGAGAGACATGCCCTAACACATGTGGTGGGGAAAGATCTAGGCACATATGGCCAGTCAAATATATTTGATCATGATTTATTATTGTTGACAATTATCTCTATGATAAATGAGTTGGGAGGCAAAACATTAAACCCCTATCTTTCTCTGTGTTAGATGAATGCCATTTGTTCTAAAAATATGCTTTGAGTACTAGGAATCATAGAAGACTATAGGATGATTGAGTATGTGGAGTCTTAATTAGACTCTGTTTAATAAGTTGAATTGCGATTGTTTGGTGACTAAGAACATAGGTTGTTTAGTTTCAAGAGAATTCGTTGTTTGAACCTTAAACATGTGAAATGGTTGCTACTTTAACATGATAGGTTTTATGAGAAAGGATTGCTATTATGATGCTAGGAAAAGTGATTGAAATTATCATTGATCAAACTTATGCACTATGCTAGCATTCACACTTCATAAATTATTTCTTTTATCATTTACCTAGTCGAGGATGAGTAGGAATTAAGCTTGGGGATGCTGATACGTCTCCAATGTATCTATAACTTATGAAGTATTCATGCCATGTTTACAACAATTTTATATGGTTTTGGTATGATTTTCATCACACCATTCTCTAACGGATGGGTCTTGTCCATCACATCATTCTCTAATGATGTGATCCTGTTCATCAAATGACAACACATGTTTATGGCTAGGAAACTTAACCATCTTTGATTAACGAGCTAATCAAGTAGATGCATACTAGGGACACTCTGTTTTTTCTATGTATTCACACATGTACTAAGTTTCCGGTTAATACAATTCTAGCATGAATAATAAACATTTATCATGATATAAGGAAATTTAAATAACAACTTTATTATTGCCTCTAGGTCATATTTCCTTCGGTCTCCCACTTGCACTAGAGTCAATAATCTAGTTCACATCGCCATGCGATTTAACACAAATAGTTCACATCTTTATGTGATTAACACCCATAGGGTTTACTAGATTCAATAATATAGTTCACATCGCTTATGTGATTAGCACCCAAGATTAATAAGGTGTGATCATGTTTTTCTTGTGAGGGAAGTTTTAGTCTATGGGTCTACCACATTCAGATCCGTAAGTATTTTGAAAATATCTATGTCTACAATGCTCTGCACGGACCACGGAGCTACTCTAGCTAATTGCTCCCACTTTCAATATGTATCCACATTGAGACGCAGTGTCATCTGGATCAGTGTAAAAGCTTGCATTTACGTAACTCCTACGATGAACTCTTTGTCACCTCCATAACCGAGAAATATTTCCTTAATCCTCCAAGGATAATATTTACCGTTGTCCAGTGATCTACTCCTAGATCACTATTGTACCCCTTTTCCAAACTCATGGCGAGGCACACAATAGGTCTGGTATATAGCATGGCATACTTTATAGAACCTATGGCTGAGGCATAGGGAATGACTTTCATTCTCTCTCTATCTTCTGCCATGGTCGGGTTTTTGAGTCTTACTCAACTTCATACCTTACAATTCAGGCAATAACTCCTTCTTTGACTGATCCATTTTGAACTCCTTCAAAATCTTATCAAGGTATGTACTCATTGAAAAACTTATCAAGCGTCTTCATCTATCTCTATAGATATTGATGCCCAATATGTAAGTAGCTTTTACCAAGGTCTTTCTTTTGAAAAACTCCTTTCAAATACTCCTTTATGTTTTCCAGAAAATTCTACATCATTTCCGATCAATCAATATGTCATTCACATATACTTATCAGAAAAGTTGTAGTGCTCCCACTCACTTTCTTGTAAATACAGGCTTCACTGCAAGTCTGTATAAAACTATATGCTTTGATCAACTCATCAAAGCGTATATTCCAACTCCGAGATGCTTGCACCAGTCCATAAATGGATCACTGGAGCTTGCACACTTTGTTAGCACCTTTAGGATGGACAAAACCTTCTGGTTGTATCATATACAACTCTCTCTTAATAAATCCATTAAGAAATGCAGTTTTGATATCCATCTGCCAAATTTCATAACATGCGGCAATTGCTAACATGATTCGTACAGACTTTAAGCATAGATACGAGTGAGACACTCTCATCGTAGTCAACACCTTGAAGTTGTAGAAAACCTTTTGCAACAATTCGAGCTTTGTAGATAGTAACACTACTATCAGTGTATGTCTTCCTCTTGAAGATCCATTTAATCTCAATGGCTCGCCGATCATCAGACAAGTCAATCAAAGTCCATACTTTGTTCTCATACATGGATCCTATCTTAGATTTCATGGCCTCAAGCCATTTTGCGGAATCTGGGCTCATCATCGCTTCCTCATAGTTCGTAGGTTCGTCATGGTCAAGTAACATGACTTCCAGAACAGGATTACCATACCACTCTGGTGCGGATCTTACTCTGGTTGACCTACGAGGTTTGGTAGTAACTTGATCAGAAGTTTCATGATCATCATCATTAGCTTCCTCACTAATTGGTGTAGGAATCACTGGAACTGATTTATGTGATGAACTACTTTCCAATAAGCGAGCAGGTACAATTTCCTCATCAAGTTGTACTTTCCTCCCACTCACTTCTTTCGAGAGAAACTCCTTCTCTAGAAAGGATCCATTCTTAGCAATGAATATCTTGCCTTCGGATCTGTGATAGAAGGTGTACCCAACAGTCTCCTTTGGGTATCCTATGAAGACACATTTCTCCGATTTGGGTTCGAGCTTATCAGGTTGATGCTTTTTCACATAAGCATCGCAACCCCAAACTTTAAGAAAAAACAACTTGGGTTTCTTGCCAAACCATAGTTCATATGGTGTGGTCTCAACGGATTTAGATGGTGCACTATTTAACGCGAATGGATTCGTCTCTAAAGCATAACCCCAAAATGATAGCGGTAAATCAGTAAGAGACATCATAGATCGCACCATATCTAATAAAGTTCAATTACGACGTTCGGACACACCATTACGCTGTGGTGTTCCAGGTGGCGTGAGTTGCGAAACTATGTCGCATTGTTTCAAATGAAGACCAAACTCGTAACTCAAATATTCTCCTCCACGATCAGATTGTAGAAACTTTATTTTCTTGTTAGGATGATTTTCCACTTCACTCTGAAATTCTTTGAACTTTTCAAATGTTTCAGACTTATGTTTCATCAAGTAGATATACCCATATCTGCTCAAATCATCTGTGAAGGTTTGAAAATAACGATACCCGCCGCGGGCATCAACACTCATCGGACCGCATACGTGAGTATGTATTATTTCCAACAAGTCTGTTGCTCGCTCCATTGTTCCGGAGAACGGAGTCTTAGTCATCTTGACCATGAGGCATGGTTCGCAAGCATCAAGTGATTCATAATCAAGTGATTCCAAAAGCCCATCAGCATGGAGTTTCTTCATGCGCTTTACACCAATATGACCTAAACGGCAGTGCCACAAATATGTTGCACTATCATTATCAATATTGCATCTTTTGGCATCAATATTATGAATAAGTGTATCACTACGATCGAGATTCAATAAACCATTTATATTAAGTGTATGACCATAGAAGGTTTTATTCATGTAAACATAACAACAATTATTCTTTGACTTAAATGAATAACGGTATTGCAATAAACATGATCCAATCATATTCATGCTCAACGCAAACACCAAATAACATTTATTTTGGTCCAACACTAATCTCGAAGGTAGAGGGAGTGTGCGATGGTGATCTTATCACCCTTGGAATCATTTCCTACACACATCGTCACTTCGCCCATAACTAGTCTATGTTCATTCGACAACTCCTGTTTTAGTTACTACTCTTAGCAACTAAACCAGTATACTGAGGGGTTGCTATAAACACTAGTAAAGTACACATCAATAACATGTATATCAAATATAATTTTGTTCACTTTGCCATCCTTCTTATCTGCCAAGTATCTAGGGCAGTTCCACTTCCAGTGACCATTTCCTTTGCAGTAGAAGCACTCAGTTACAGCCTTGGGTCTAGCTTTGGGCTTCTTCATGGGAGAAGCAACTTGCTTTCTATTCTTCTTTGAAGTTCCTCTTTCTTTCCCTATGCCCTCTTTCTTGAAACTAGTGGTCTTGTTAACCATCAACACTTGATGCTATTTCTTGATTTCTACCTTCGCCGATTTCAGCATCGCGAAGAGCTTTGGAATTTCTTTCGTCATCCCTTGCATATTATAGTTCATCCCTAAGTTCTAGTAACTTGGTGATAGTGACTAGAGAACTTTGTCAATTACTTTCTTATCTAGAGGATTAACTCCCACTCAATTCAAGAAATTGTAGTACCTTGACAATCTGAGCACATGCTCACTGGTTGAGCTATTCTCCTCCATCTTGTAGGCAAAGTACTATCAGAGGTCTCATACCTCTCGACACGGGCATGTGTATGAAATACCAATTTCAACTCTTAGAACATCTTATATGCTCCGTGGCGTTCGAACGTTTTTGAAGTCCCGGTTCTAAGCCGTAAAGCATGGTGCACTAAACTACTCCCTCCGTCCCATAATGTAAGACACTTTTTGACTCTAGAGTAGTGTCAAAAAACGTCTTACATTATGGGATGGAGGGAGTATTAAGTAGTCATCATACCGAGCTTTGTCAAACGTTCATAACGTGTGCATCTGCTCCTGCTATATGTCTGTCACTTAGCGGTGCATCAAGGACATAATTCTTCTGTGCAACAATGAGGATAATCCTCAGATCACGGACCAAGTCCACATCATTGCTACTATCATCTTTGAACTTATTTTCTCTAGGAACATATCAAAAATAAACTGGAAGCTACATCGCAAGCTATTGATCTACAACATAGATATGCAAATACTATCAGGACTAAGTTCATGATAAATTAAAATTCAATTAATAATATTACTTAAGAAATCCCACTTAGATAGACATCCCTCTAGTCATCTAAATGATCACATGATCCATATCAACTAAACCATGCCCGATCATCACGTGAGATGGAGAAGTTTTCAATGGTGAACATCACTATGTTGATCATATCTAGTATATGATTCACGCTTGACATTTCAGTCTCAGTATTCCGAGGCCATATCTGCATATGCTAGGCTCGTCAAGTTTAACCCGAGTATTCTGCGTGTGCAAAACTGGCTTGCACTCGTTGTATGTGAACGTAGAGCTTATCACAGCCGATCATCACGTGGTGTCTTGGCACAACAAACTGTCACAACGGTGCATACTCAGGGAGAACACTTGTACCTTGGAATTTAGTGAGAGATCACCTTATAATGCTACCGTCGTACTAAGCAAAATAAGATGCATAAAGGATAAACATCACATGCAATCAATATAAGTGATATGATATGGCCATCATCATCTTGTGCCTTTGATCTTCATCTCGAAAGCACCATCATGATCACCATCGTCACCGGCTTGACACCTTGATCTCCATCGAAGCATCGTTGCCGTCTCGCCAACTATTGCTTCTACGACTATCGCTAACGCTTAGTGATAAAGTAAAGCAATTACATGGCGATTGCATTTCATACAATAAAGCGACAACCATATGGCTCCTGCCAGTTGCCGATAACTGTTACAAAACATGATCATCTCATACAACAATTTATATATCATCACATCTTAACAATATCACATCATAGCAAGCCCTGCAAAAACAAGTTAGACGTCCTCTACTTTGTTGTTGCAAATTTTACGTGGCTGCTACGGGCTTTAGCAAGAACCGTTCTTACCTACGCATCAAAACCACAATGATTTTTTGTCAAGTTTGCTGTTTTAACCTTCAACAAGGACCGGGCGTAGTCACACTCGATTCAACTAAAGTTGGAGAAACAGACACCCACCGCCAATTGTGCGAATCACGGCGGTAGAACCAGTCTCATGAATGCGGTCATGTAATGTTGGTCTGGGCCGTTTCATCCAACAATACCGCCGAATCAAAGTATGACATGCTGGTAAGCAGTATGACAATTATCGCCCACAACTCTTTGTGTTCTACTCGTGCATATAACATCTACGCATAGACCTGGCTCGGATGCCACTGTTGGGGAACATAGTATTTCAAAAAAATTCCTACGATCACGCAAGATCTATCTAGGAGAAGCATAGCTACGAGCAGGGAGAGTGTGTCCACGTACCCTCGTAGACTAAAAGCAGAAGTGTTAAGTAACGCGGTTGATGTAGTCGAACGTCTTCCGATCCAACCGATCAAGTACCGAACGCACGACACCTCCGCGATCTGCACACGTTCAGCTCAGTGACGTCCCTCGAACTCTAGATCCAGCTAAGGCCGAGGGAGAGTTTCGTCAGCACGACGGAGTGGTGACGGTGATGATGAAGTTACCGATGCAGGGCTTCGCCTAAGCACTACGACAATATCACAGAGGTGGAAATCTATGGAGGGGGGCACCGAACACGGCTAAGAAATCCACTTGTGTGTCTATGGGGTGCCCCCCTCCCTCGTATATAAAGGAGGGAGGAGGAGGAGGGCCGGCCACAAGGAGCGCGCCCAAGGGGGGGATTCCTACTCCTAGTAGGAGTAGGTTTCCCCCTTTCCTAGTCCAAGTAGGAGAAGAAGGAAGGAGAGGAAGAACAGAAGGAAAGGGTGGGCCTAGCCCAAGTCCAATTCGGACCAGCCCATGGGAGGGCGCGCAGCCTCCCCTTGTGCCCTTCTCTCCTTTCCACTAAGGCCCATGAAGGCCCAATACTTCCCCCGGCGAATTCCCGTAACTCTCCGGTACTCCAAAAACTACCCGAACCACTCAGAACCTTTTTGATGTTCGAATACAGCCTTCCAATATATCGATCTTTACATCTCGAAAATTTCGAGACTCCTCGTCATGTCCGTGATGTCATCCGGGGCTCCGAACAAACTTCGGTCATCAAATTCACATAACTCATAATACAAATCATCATCGAACGTTAAGCGTGCGGACCCTACGGGTTTGAGAACTATGTAGGCATGACCGAGACACATCTCCGGTCAATAACCAATAGAGGAACCTGGTGTCGGTGTACAAAAGTAGGGGCTCTGCTTTTGACCCCTTTACTTGTGCACGGGCAATCAGAGCCTCCCGCCACGGCCACGCACAGACACGGCAGGAAGGGGGAGCCGGAGAGAAGCCGAGGCCACAAGGCAAACGAAGCAACGCCAAGGCCAAGACCAAAAAGAGCAGAGGTATGAAGGAGGTTCCCCCAGCAAGATCCTTGCCGGGCGGCCTCGGCGGCCCCAGCAAGACCCTCGCCGGGACAGCTCACCCCGCACCAGCCGAGCGAGCCACCCTTGAGCCCACCAACGCTCAGACAAATGCGTTGGGACAGGGCTCGGTAGGCACCTCTGTGGTGGCATGCAGATCTTTGTGATGACATAGAATGCTCAAGATCAAATGAGGATAAGAAGGCAACCATCCTCACCGAAGGAACCCACAAGACCCTCGGCAAGACCCTTGTAGGGGAGGCCAGCGCGCCACGGCAAGACCCTTGCCGGGCCACCCGGCAAGACCCTTGCCGGGGAGGCCAGCGTGCCACGACAAGACCCTTGCTGGGCCACCCCGCAAGACCCTTGCCGGGAAGGCCAGCGTGCCACAGCAAGACCCTTGCCGGGCCACCCGACAGGGCCCTCGCCAAAGCACACCAGCTGGGCCACTGCCAGGCCCGCACCAGATAATTCTTCACCGCCGTTCGCATGCAGCTGCCGACCCAACCAGCTAGGCTGGCACCTGTGTGGCGGCATGCAATCCTTCATGGAGGCTCCACCATCGCGCCACCTCAGCTGCATGCCTGCCTACATGGCACCGCATGCATCGCTGGCCAGGGCGCGTGTCGAAGCAAGGAGGAGCGGCGACGGACGGGACGGGCCTCGCCCCCGTCCCCAATAAAGCGAAGGGACTCCTAAGCCTCGCATTTGTCCTGTAATGCGAGGGATAACCTCGTGCCACTGTAGACCTTTCCACCTCCTGCGTGCCACTGTGGCAACCCCTTTTGTCCTATAAAAGGAGGCTCGAGGCGACCAGGAGAAGGATTCGGCTCTTTGGAACCTCGCAGCACCTAGAGCTAGTTCGAGAGCTCAAGAACACTAAATACATCCACCAAAGCAGGACTAGGGTTTTACGCATCCTCGCGGCCCGAACCTGGGTAAAATCCCTTTCTGTTGTGTGTAGGTCCCGCTCTTCTCACGATCCCTGCGCCCCGCAACCGTAGAAGGGATTCCAGTGATCCCATAGGTGTCGTTTCCCACCGACATCTTTGGGGCGCCAGGTAGGGGGCGCGCAATTGTGAGAATCTGGTCCAGCAGTAGACCTAGCTGTTCTTCATCGCCCCTGCCCCTGCGGAGAAGGCAGCCAAGGAGGCGGCGCTGCCCGTGGCGCCGAAGACACCGAGGCGACGACGAGAGAGCGGCGACAGAGAACGGGATGCCTAGTCTCGGCGCTGGCCCTCAACCCTCTTGATTTTGTCGATGCGGCTGAGGATGGGCTGGATACGCTCGTTGAGCGCCGCGATGTTGGCATCCTCCGGCAAGCTCTTCAGCACCTCTCCGAAGTCGAGGTTTGGGTGCCAGTGCGCAATCTTGGTGAGCACCCTCGTCATGGTCCTCCGGCAGAGTATCCGGGATTCCTCGGCCAGGGAGGCCGCCCGGTTGGAGTGAAGCCGCCTCAAGGCGTCGACAACCTTCTCAAAGTATATGGTCAGGTTGGCGTTGGGGCTCAGGCTCGCCTCTGGGGCATACCCCATCTCCGGCATCCCCATGATGCCCAATTGATCAGCGGCCGAGGAGGCTGCGCAAGAGTGGAAGGTGCTGGATTGATGAGTTGTCGGCGGTTCTTTGGTCAATCAGAACGACGCCAAATCGAGCCACCGGCCAGACACCCTTTGCCCTGGTTTACAGGCGTAGCGATTCTCCCCACGTAACTCATATACGGGTCACCTCAAGTGCTCGCTTATGATGAGCTTGAGCAAGAGCGATTGCGGCAAGATGACGCGACGCTCCTTGAGGAAGATCGTCTCCGGGCAGTGTGAGAGCAAAGACGCTACCAAAGAAGCCTTGCGCCGCTACCATAGCCGCAGGGTTCATGCCCGGAGCTTTGAGGAAGGCGACCTTGTTCTTCAGCACGTTCAGTCGGCCAAGAATTCCAACAAGTTGACGCCGAAGTGGGAAGTCCCTAATCGGGTAACACGAGTCACCAGGCCCGGCCTTGATGCAGGCGAGACCGAAGATGCCATTCCAGTGAGCAACTCATGGAACATCGAGCATCTCCGCAAGTTTTACCCATAAGGCGCGGCTTGCCGGGCCTCCCTGCAAGCTACCCTTTTGTACAAGCCTTGCGGGCAAGGCATTTAACCCTTTGTACAAAGCCAGGCACAGACCATGAGCATAAATAAACGAAGCGTTGGCGCCCTAAGTTATAGCATGCATGCTAGGTTGAGTCTCTTCCTTGGTTAGGGTCGATAGTGCTTAGCGGCGGCTAACCCCTAGCTTAGAGGTCAAGTGCGCGTCTCTCTGTTCTTCTCTGTCTTCTTTGGTTCGCAGGACATGTAAGTATTCTTGCCGAGCTGTTTTGGAAGAAAGGGAACAGACCGGCGCCCGGGCCCCGGCAAGCCAGAGTTGCCGAGGGCTGCGAGAACAAGGATCCCTCCGCGGCAATCCAAGATCGCCGGGGGCTGCAGATCCAGATAAGTCCTTTATCCTCTATCATGCATTTCGTTATGGACTGGGATACGCGAAACCCCGTTCTATCTCTGAGCTACCGTGCTCCCCCTTTTCGGCACCCAAGGATTATCCCCTGGGTCTGGATGTGGTCGTAACCACGACAGCAAAGAGAAGGAACGGGGAGCCTAAGCCCACCTCATCCCTGCCTCTGCCAAGGGCGTGAGAAAGGTCGAGCGAAGTGGGGAAACGGCAAGGCTTGTTGCTGGGCGATAAAACGTTTGTCTTAAGGATAACGAGGATTCATTCCTTGTCGTGGGTTCCACCCACGAACGAAAATCCCGGCAAACATCCCTTTTTCATTAAAAAACATCCCGTACAGGTACAGTTCATATGAAATGAAAAACATGAGCAATGGGATTACAAGCTTTAAATTCTACTAAGGCCCGAAGGCTTACAAACTAAAAAGAGATAAGGTGCCCGTAATCCCTTTCTTGTCCCTCTCCTTAGGAAATGGAACAAGAAAAGCAAGAGGGAAAAAGGGGCGCCTAGGCGACATACGGGTGGCAGAAGACACCAAGAGAACATCTTGGTGGCCATCCAAGGGCTGGATGGTGATTGCGGCGCCGGAGGCAGAGCTCGAAGTCGAGGCGGCAGGACGTCAGTACGCGACAAAGGCGTCGGTGCCCGCATACTCTGACTTGACGGCCTTGCCGCCCGCCCTCTTCCTCTTCCACAGCCTCCCAACACCAGCCGCCCAAGGAGACGACCCCTGCGCCTGTCATTCGCTCTGCATGCAGCGAACGTGGCGCAAGAGGCGGGTGCAATGGGACACGTGGAACGACGGTTCCCGAGCAAGGGCAGTAAATGGGAGGCAGCCCGCGGTCTCAAAGAGACGCGCAAGCCGCCCCTTTACTATCCACCACGAGGTGACGCCAGCATGCCCACGTCATGCGCGCGCACGACCCCCACGTCACGCGTTCAACGAGGGTCATGGGGAAGCGCGGCGGACGGAACAGTGGTCGCGGTAAAAATCCACCCCAACTGTCCGCGCACCGTTCTAGGCCTGGCCCAACAACGTGTTGCGCTTATGTGTGGTCCAGGCCCGGGGGCTCCTGTCGGTGTACAAAAGTAGGGGCTCTGCTTTTGACCCCTTTACTTGTGCACGGGCACTCAGAGCCTCCCGCCACGACCAAGCACAGACACGGCAGGAAGGGGGAGCCGGAGAGAAGCCGAGGCCACAAGGCAAACGAAGCAACGCCAAGGCCAAGACCACAAAGAGCAGAGAGACGGAGCAGGTTCCCCCGGCAAGATCCTTGCCGGGCGGCCTCAGCGGCCCCGGCAAGACCCTTGCCGGGACAGCTCGCCCCGCACCAGCCGAGCGAGCCACCCTTGAGCCCACCAACGCTCAGACAAATGCGTTGGGACAGGGCTCGGGAGGCACCTCCGTGGTGGCATGCAGATCTTTGTGAAGACATAGAATGCTCAAGATCAAATGAGGATAAGAAGGCAGCCATCCTCACCGAAGGAACCTACAAGACCCCCGGCAAGACCCTTGCCGGGGAGGCCAGCGCGCCACGGCAAGACCCTTGCCGGGCCACCCGGCAAGACCCTTGCCGGGGAGGCCAGCACGCCACGACAAGACCCTTGCCGGGCCACCCGACAAGACCCTTGCCGGGAAGGCCAACGTGCCACAGCAAGACCCTTGCCGGGCCACCCGATAAGGCCCTCGCCAAAGCACACAAGCTGGGCCACTGCCAGGGCCGCACCAGATAATTCTTCACCGCCGTTCGCATGCAGCTGCCGACCCAACCAGCTGGGCAGGCACCTGCGTGGTGGCATGCAATCCTTCATGGAGGCTCCACCACCGCGCCACCTCAGCTGCCTGCCTGCCTACATGGCACCGCATGCATCGCTGGCCAGGGCGCATGTCAAAGCAAGGAGGAGTGGCGATGGACGGGACGGGCCTAGCCCCCGTCCCCAATAAAGCGAATGGACACCTAAGCCTCGCAATAAATGCGCCTTGTCCTGTAATGCGAGGGATAACCTCGTGCCACTATAGACCTTTCCACCTCCCGCGTGCCACTGTGGCAACCCCTTTTGTCCTATAAAAGGAGGCCCGGGCGACCAGGAGAAGGATTCGGCTCTTTGGAACCTCGCAGCACCTAGAGCTAGTTCGAGAGCTCAAGAACACTAAATACATCCACCAAAGCAGGACTAGGGTTTTACGCATCCTCGCGGCCCGAACCTAGGTAAAATCCCTTTGTGTTGTTTGTTGGTCCCGCTCTTATCACGATCCCCGCGCCCCGTAACCGTAGAATGGATTCCAGTGATCCCATAGGTGTCGTTTCCCACCGACACCTAGATGCTCATATTGGCTCCTACATATTCTATGAAGATCTTTATCGGTCAAACCACATAACAACATACGTTATTCCCTTTGTCATCGGTATGTTACTTGCCCGAGATTCGATCGTCGGTATCATCATACCTAGTTAAATCTCGTTACCAGCAAGTCTTTTTACTCGTTCTGTAATGTATCATCCTGCAACTAACTCATTAGTTACATTGCTTGCAAGGCTTATAGTGATGTGCACTACCGAGAGGCCCAGAGATACCTCTCAGAAAATCGGAGTGAAAAATCCTAATCTCGATCTATGCCAACTCAACAAATACTATTGGAGACACCTGTAGATTATCTTTATAATCACCCAGTTACGTTGTGACGTTTGATAGCACACTAAGTGTTCCTCTGGTATTCGGGAGTTTCATAATCACATAGTCATAGGAACATGTATAAGTCATGAAGAAAGCAATAGCAACAAACTAAACGGTCATAGTGCTAGGCTAACGGATGGTTCTTGGCCATCACTTCATTCTCTAATGATGTGATCCCGCTTACAAATGACAACACATGTCTATGGCTAGGAAACTTAACCATCTTTGATTAACGAGCTAGTCAAGTAGAGGCATACTAGGGACACTCTGTTTTGTCTATGTATTCACACATGTACTAAGTTTCCGATTAATACAATTCTAGCATGAATAATAAACATTTATCATGATATAAGGAAATATAAGTAACAACTTTGTTATTGCCTCTAGGGAATATTTCCTTCAAGAGTTGGGGGTGCAATGGAGACATGTACGTGTTGATTCCACCCAAACCTTTTTGATACGGACCCCCTCTTGATAGTACGGTGATTCGTACGACTCAAGACCACCACAACTGAAACGAAGGAAACACACCGTCTTCTCCTTAAACACCGAGAGGAAAGAATCGTCTCGTGCCAATGAATGAATATCTGAAATGCTCTATGCACACGATTAGTCAGCAAAAGTATTGTCATCAATCACCAAAACCACTTAGAGAGAGACATGCCCTAACACATGTGGTGGGGAAAGATCTAGGCACATATGGCTAGTCAAATATATTTGATCATGATTTATTATTGTTGACAATTATCTCTATGATAAATGAGTTGGGAGGCAAACATTAAGCTCCTATCTTTCTCTGTGTTAGATAAATGCCATTTGATCTAAAAATATGCTTTGAGTACTAGGAATGACAGAAGACTATAGGATGACTGAGTATGTGGAGCCCTTAATTAGACTCTATTGAATAAGTTGAATTGTGATTGTTTGGTGACTAAGAATATAGGTTGTTAAGTTTCAAGAGAATTCATTGTTTGAACCTTAAATATGTGAAATGGTTGCTACTTTAACATGATAGGTTTTATGAGAAAGATCTGCTATTATGATGCTAGGAAAAGTGATTGAAATTATCCTTGTTCAAACTTATGCAGTATGCTAGCATTCACACTTCATAAATTATTTCTTTTATCATTTACCTACTTGAGGACTAGTAGGAATTAAGCTTGGGGATGTTGATACGTCTCCAACGTATCTATAACTTATGAAGTATTCATGCCATGTTTACAACAATTTTATATGGTTTTGGCATCATTTGCATGGAACTAACCCGGACTAAGGCTGTTTTCAACAAAATTACGATGGTGTTGTTTTTTGTGCAGAAATAAAAGTTCTCCAAATGCAACGAAACTTTTTTACGATTTTTTTGGAACAAAAGAGGCAATAGAAGTTTCGTGTGAGGACCAAAAGGTGAAGGAGGTGAGCACAAGATACCTGGGCGCGCTAGGAGGCCCAGGCGCACCCAAGTGGGTTGTGCCCACCTTGAGGCCCATATTCGCGTGAAACCGATGCCAAAAAATCCTATAAATACAGAAACCCCCAGAAATAACCCTAGATCAGAAGTTCTGTTGCCGCAAGCCTCTGTAGCCACGAAAAACCAATCTAGACCCCGTTCCCGCACCCTGCCAGAGGGGGAAATCATCGCCGGTGGCCATCTTCATCATCCCGGCGGCCACCATGATGAGGAGGCAGTAGTCCACCCTCGGGGCTGAGGGTTCGTACCAGTAGCTATGTGTTCAATCTCTCTCTCTCTCTCTCTCATGTTCTTGAGATGTCACAATCTTGATGTATCGCGGGCTTTGTTAATATAGTTGGATCATATGTTGTTTTCCCCTCTGTATCTTGTTGTGAATTGAGTTTTCCCCTTGAGATTTTGTTCTTATCGAATTGAATATTTTTATGGATTTGAGAACACTTGATTTATGTCTTGCTATGAATACCCCTGGTGACAATGGGGTATCATATTGATTCACTTGATATGTGTTTTGGCACTCAACTTGCAGATTCACGAGGTGACATTGGGGTAATTGTTCGGGAACGTAGCATGCAATTTCAAAAAAATTCCTACGATCACGCAAGATCTATCTAGGAGATGCATAGCAATGAGAGGGGGAGAGTGTGTCCACATACCCTCATAGACTGAAAGTTAACGCGGTTGATGTAGTCGAACGTCTTCGCGATCCAACCGATCACGTACCAAACGCACGACACCTCCGAGTTCAGCACACGTTCAGCTCGATGACGTCCCTGGAACTCTTGATCTAGCAAAGTGTCGAGGGAGAGTTTCGTCAGCACGACGGCGTGGTGACAATGATGTGATTCGCGCAGGGCTTCGCCTAAGCACTACGACGATATGACCGGAGGAGTAAATTGTGGAGGGGGGCACCGCACACGGCTAAGAACAATTGATGTGCTTTGTGGTGCCCCCTGCCCCCATATATAAAGAGGAGAGGGTGGAGGCCAGCCATGGGGTGCGCCATAGGGGAGGAAACCGACTAGGACTCCCAATCCTAGTCGGCCCCCCTTTCCTTTCTTTCGAAGGGGAAAAGGGAAGGAGAGGGAGAGGCAGAGGGAAAGAGGAAAGGGGGCCACGCCCCCCTCCCCTTGTACAATTCGGACTCCCTTGGGGGGCGTGCCACCCCTTGCGGGCTCCCCTCTCTTTCCCCTATGGCCCATGAAGGCCCATTACATACCCGGGGGGTTCCGGTAACCCCTCGGTACTCCGAAAAATACTCAAACCACTCTGAAACCATTCCGGTGTCCGAATACCATCGTCCAATATATCAATCTTTACCTCTCGACCATTTTGAGACTCCTCGTCATGTCTGTGATCTTATCCGGACTCAACAATCTTCGGTCACCAAAACACATAACTCATAATACAAATCATCATCGAACGTTAAGCGTGCGGACCCTGCGGGTTCGAGAACTATGTAGACATGACCGAGACACATCTCCGATCAATAACCAACAACGGAATCTGGATGCTCATATTGGTTCCTACATATTCTACGAAGATCTTTACCGGTCAAACCGCAATGACAACATACGTCATTCCCTTTATCAACGATATGATACTTGCCCGAGATTCGATCGTCGGTATCCTCATACCTAGTTCAATCTCGTTACTGACAAGTCTCTTTACTCGTTCTGTAATGCATCATCCTGCAACTAACTCATTAGTCACATATTTCTAGCAAGGCTTATCGTGATGTGCATTACCGAGAGGGCCCAGAGATACCTCTCCGATACTCGGAGTGACAAATCCTAATCTCAATCTATGACGACCCAACAAACACCTTTGGAGACACCTGTAGAGCATATTTATAATCACCCAGTTACATGGTGACGTTTGATAGCACACAAGGTGTTCCTCCGGTATTTAGGAGTTGCGTCATCTCATATTCAAAGGAATATTTATAAGTCATGAAGAAAGCAATAGCAATAAAAGTTAATGATCATTATGCTAAGCTAACGGATGGTTCTTGTCCATCACATCATTCTCCTAATGATGTGATCTCGTTCATCAAATGACAACACATGTTTATGGTCAGGAAACTTAACCATCTTTGATTAACGAGCAAGTCAAGTAGAGGCATACTAGGGACACTCTGTTTTGTCTATGTATTCACACATGTATCAAGTTTCCGGATAATACAATTCTAGCATGAATAATAAAAATTTATCATGATATAAGGAAATATAAATAACAACTTTATTATTGCCTCTAGGGCATATTTCCTTCAGTCTCCCACTTGCACTAGAGTCAATACTCTAGTTCACATCGTCATGTGATTTAACACCAATAGTCACATCTTTATGTGATTAGTTCACATCGCCATGTGACTAACACCCAAAGGGTTTTACTAGAGTCAATAATCTAGTTCAAATTTCTATGTGATTAACACCCAAAGAGTACTAAGGTGTGATCATGTTTTGCTTGTGAGAGAAGTTTAGTCAACGGGTCTGCCACATTCAGAGACGTATGTATTTTGCAAATTTTCTATGTCTGCAATGCTCTGCATGGAGCTACTCTAGCTAATTGCTCCCACTTTCAATATGTATCCAGATTGAGACTCAGAGTCATCGGATTGGTGTAAAAGCTTGCATCGACGTAACTCTTTACGACGATCTCTTTATCACCTCCATAACCGAGAAATATTTCCTTAGTCCTCTTAGGTAACTAAGGATAACTTTGACCGCTATCCAGTGATCCACTCCTGGATCACTATCATACCCCCTTGCGAAACTTATTGAAAGGTATCCAATAGGTCTGGTACACAGCATGGCATACTTTATAGAACCTATGGCTGAGGCATAGGGAATGACTTTCATTCTCTTTCTATTGTCTGCCGTGGTCGGGTTTTGAGTCTTACTCAACTTCACACCTTACAATACAGGCAAAAACTCTTTCTTTGACTGATCCATTTTGAACTTCTTCAAAATCTTGTGAAGGTATGTGCTTTGTGAAATTCCTATTAAGCGTCTCGATCTATCCCTATAGATCTTGATGCCTAATATATAAGTAGCTTCACCAAGGTCTTTCATTGAAAAACTCTTATTCAAGTATCCTTATATGCTATCCAGAAATTCTATATCATTTCCAATCAATAATATGTCATCCACATATAATATTAGAAATGCTACAGAGCTCCCACTCACTTTCTTGTAAATACAGGCTTCTCCAAAAGTCTGTATAAAACCATATGCTTTGATCACACTATCAAAGCGTATATTCCAACTCCGAGATGCTTGCACTAGTCCATAAATGGATTGCTGGAGCTTGCACACTTTGTTAGCACCTTTAGGATCGACAAAACCTTCTAGTTACATCATATACAACTCTTCTTTAAGAAATCCATTATGGAATGCAGTTTTGACATCCATTTGCCAAATTTCATAATCATAAAATGCGGCAATTGCTAATCTGATTCGGACAGACTTAAGAATCGCTACGGGCGAGAAGGTCTAATCGTAGTCAACTCCTTGAACTTGTCGAAAACCTTTCGCAATAAGTCGAGCTTTGTAGACAGTACCATTACCGTCAGCGTCAGTCTTCTTCTTGAAGATCCATTTATTCTCTATGGATTGCCGATCATCGGGCAAGTCAACCAAAGTCCATACTTTGTTTCTCATACATGGATCCCATCTCAGATTTCATGGCCTCTAGCCATTTCGTGGAATCTGGGCTCATCATCGCTTCTTAATAGTTCGTAGGTTCGTCATGGTCTAGTAACATGACTTCCAGAACAGGATTACCGTACCACCCTGATGTGGAACGTACTTTGGTTGAACTACGAGGTTAGGTAGTAACTTGATCTGAAGTTTGATGATCATCATCATTAACTTCCTCACTAATTGGTGTACGCATCACTGGAACTCGAGAGAAAACCTCATCAAGTTCTACTTTCCTCCCACTCACTTCTTTCGAGAGAAACTCCTTCTCTAGAAAGGATCCATTCTTAGCAAAAAATATCTTGCCTTCGGATCTGTGATAGAAGGTGTACCCAATAGATTCTTTTTGGTTATCCTATGAAGACACATTTCTTCAATTTTGGTTCAAGCTTATCAAGCTGAAGCTTTTTCACATAAGCATCGCAACCCCAAACTTTAAGAAACGACAGTTTAGGTTTATTGCCAAACCACAGTTCATATGGTGTCGTCTCAATGGATTTAGATGGTGCCCTATTTAACGTGAATGCAGCTGTCTCTAATGCATAACCCCAAAACGATAGTGGTAAATCGGTAAGAGACATCATAGATCGCACCATATCTAATGAAGTACAGTTACGCCGTTCGGACACACCATTATGTTGTGGTGTTACAGGTGGCGTGATTTGCGAAACTATTCCACATTGTTTTAAATAAAGACCAAACTCGTAACTCAAATACTCGCCTCCGTGATCAGATCGTAGAAACTTTATTTTCTTGTTACGATGAGTTTCCACTTCACTCTGAAATTCTTTGAACTTTTCAAATGTTGCAGACTTGTGTTTCATTAAGTAGGTATACCCATATCTGCTCAAATCATCTGTGAAGGTTAGAAAATAATGATACCCACCGCGAGACTCAACACTCATCGGACCGCATACATCGGTATGTGTTATTTCCAATAAGTCAGTGGCTTGCTCCATTGTTTCGGAGAATGGAGTTTTAGTCATCTTTCCCATGAGGCCTGGTTCGCAAGCATCAAATGATTCATAACCAAGTGATTCCAAAAGTCCATCCGCATGGTGTTTCTTCATGTGCTTTACACCAATATGACCTAAACAGCAGTGCCACAAATATGTTGGACTATCATTATCAACTTTGCATCTTTTGGCATCAATATTATGAGTATGTGTATCACCACGATCGAGATTCAACAAACCATTCACATTGGGTGTATGACCATGGAAGGTTTTATTCATATAAACAGAACAACAATTATTCTCTGACTTAAATGAATAACCGTATCGCAATAAACAACATCCAATCATATTCATGCTCAACGCAAAACACCAAATAACATTTATTTTGGTCCAACACTAATATCGAAGGTAGAGGAGTGTGCGATGGTGATCTTATCAACCTTGGAATCACTTCTAACACACATCGTCACCTTGCCCTTAACTAGTCTCTGTTCATTTTGCAATTCCTGTTTCGAGTTACTAATCTTAGCAACTGAACCGGTATCAAATACCCTGGGGTTACTATGAACACTAGTAAAGTACACATGAATAACATGTATATCAAATATACCTTTGTTCACTTTGCCATCCTTCTTATCCGCCAAGTATTTGGGGTAGTTCCGCTTCTAGTGACCATTCCCTTTGCAGTAGAAGCACTCAGTTTCAGGCTTAATTCTAGCATTGGGTTTCTTCGCGGGAGTGGCAACTTGCTTGCCATTCTTTCTTGAAGTTCCCTTTCTTTTATTTTTCCCCTTTTATTGAAACTAGTGGTCTTGTTAACCATCAACATGATGCTCTTTCTTGATTTCTACCTTCGCCGATTTTAGTATCGCGAAGAGCTCGGGAATCGTTTTCGTCATCCCTTCCATATTATAGTTCATCACAAAGTTCCAGTTACTTGGTGATAGTGACTAGAGAACTCTGTCAATCACTACATTTGGAAGATTATCTCCCACTTGATTCAAGCGATTTTAGTACTAAGACATTCTAAGCACATGCTCATTGGTTGATCTATTCTCCTCCATCTTATAGGCAAAGTACTTGTCAGAGGTCTCATACCTCTCGACTCGGGCATGAGTCTGAAATACCAATTTCAGCTCTTGGAACATCTTATATGCTCTGTGGCATTCAAAATGTTTTTGAAGTCCCGGTTCTAAGGGGTAAAGCATGGCACAGTAAACTATCAAGTAGTCATCATACTGAGCTTGCCAAACGTTCATAACATCTGCATCTGCTCCTGCAATAGGTCTGTCACCTAGCAGTGCATCAACAACATAATTCTTCTGTGCAGCAATGAGGATAATCCTCGGATCACGGACCCAGTCCGCATCATTGCTACTATCATATTTCAGCTTATTTTTCTCTAGGAACATATCAAAAATAAACGGGGAGCTACATCGCAAGCTATTGATCAACAACATAGATATGCAAATACTATCAGGACTAAGTTATGATAAATTAATGTTCAATTAATCATATTACTTAAGAACTCCCACTTAGATAGACATCCCTCGAGTCATCTAAATGATCACGTCATCCATATCAACTAAACCATGTCCGGTTATCACGTGAGATGGAGTAGTTTTCAATGGTGAACATCTCTATGTTGATCATATCTACTATATGATTCATGTTCGACTTTTCAGTCTCCAGTGTTCCGAGGCCATGTCTGTACATGCTAAGCTCGTCAAGTTTAACCCGAGTATTGTGCATGTGCAAAACTATCTTGCACCCCTTGTATGTGAACGTAAAGCTTATCACACCCGATCATCACGCGGTGTCTCGGCACGGCAAACTGTCGCAATAGTGCATACTCAGGGAGAACACTGATAACCCACAAGTATAGGGGATCGCAACAGTTTTCGAGGGTAGAGTATTCAACCCAAATTTATTGATTCGACACAAGGGGAGCCAAAGAGTATTCTCAAGTATTAGCAGTTGAGTTGTCAATTCAACCACACCTGAAAGACTTAATATCTGCAGAAAAATATTTAGTAGCAAAGTAGTATGGAAGTAACGTGATAGCAGTGGCAAAAGTAATGATAGTAGTTTTGTAGCAATCGTAATAAAGGGCAACGGAAAAGTAACTAAGCAAAGATCAATATGTGAAAAGCTCGTAGGCAATGGATCAATGATGGATAATTATGTCGGATGCGATTCCTCATGCAACAGTTATAACATAGGGTGACACATAACTAGCTCCAGTTCATCAATATGTGAAAAGCTCGTAGGCATGTATTCCGAATATAGTCATACGTGCTTATGGAAAAGAACTTGCATAACATCTTTTGTCCTACCCTCCCGTGGCAGCGGGGTCCTATTGGAAACTAAGGGATATTAAGGCCTCCTTTTAATAGTACCGGACCAAAGCATTAACACTTAATGAATACGTGAACTCCTCAAACTACGGTCATCACCGGGAGTGGTCTCGATTATTATCACTTTGGGGTTGCCGGATCATAAGACATAGTAGGTGAATATTGACTTGCAAGATAGGATCAAGAACTCACATATATTCATGAAAACATAATAGGTTCAGATCTGAAATCATGGCACTCGGTCCCTAGTGAAAAGCGTTAAGCATAGCAAAGTCATAGCAACATCAATCTTAGAACATAATGGATACTAGGGATCAAACCCTAACAATACTAACTCGATTACATGGTAAATCTCATCCAACCCATCACCGTCCAGCAAGCCTACGATGGAATTACTCACGCACGGCGGTGAGCATCATGAAATTGGTGATGGAGGATGGTTGATGATGACGATGGCGACGGATTCCCCTCTACGGAGCCCCGAAAGGACTCCAGATCAGCCATCCCGAGGAAGATTAGGGCTTGGCGGCGGCTCCATATCGTAAAACGCGACGAATCCTTCTCTCTGATTTTTTTCTCCCCAGCCGTGAATATATGGAGTTGGAGTTGAGGTCGGTGGAGTCTCAAGGGGCCCACGAAGCAGGGGGCGCGCTCCAGGGGGCGCCCCGCACCCTCATGGACAGGGTGTGGGCCCCCTGATGCTGATTCTTTCGCTAGTGTTTTTTATTAATTCCAAAACATGTCTCCGTGGATTTTCAGGTCATTCCGAGAACTTTTATTTCTGCACAAAAATAACACCATGGCAGTTCTGCTGAAAACAGCGTCAGTCTGGGTTAGTTCCATTCAAATTATGAAAGTTAGGGTCCAAAACAAGGGCAAAAGTGTTTGGAAAAGTAGATACGTTGGAGACGAATCAACTCCCCCGAGCTTAAACCTTTGCTTTTCCTCAAGCAATTCAGTTGACAAATTGAAAGTGATAAAGAAAAACTTTTTCAAACTCCGTTTGATCTTGTTGTTGCAAATATGTAAAGCCAGCATTCAAGTTTTCAGCAAAGATTATGAATTAACAATATTCACAATAACATTTAGGTCTCATATTTACTCATATCAATGGCATAATCAACTAGCGATCAATAATAATGAATCTCGGATGACAACACTTTCTCAAAACAATCATAACATGATATAACAAGATGGTATCTTGCTAACCCTTTCTGAGACCGCAAAATATAAATGCAGAGCACCCCTGAGGATCAAGGACTAACTAGACATTGTAATTCATGGTAAAAGTGATCCAGTCACGGTCATACTCAATGTAAATTAATAGCAATGCATGCGAATGATAGCGGTGCTCTCCAACTGGTGCTTTTTAATAAGAGAGTGATGAATCAGCATAAAAGTAAATAGATAGGCCCTTCGCAGAGGGAAGCAGGGATTTGCAAAGGTGCTAGAGCTCGAGTTTTGAAATAGAGATAAATAATATTTTGAGTGGCATACTTTCATTATCAACATAACAACCAAGAGATCTCGATATCTTCCATACTACACACATTATAGGCGGTTCTCAAACAGAATGGTAAAGTTTATACTCCCCCACCACCAACAAACATCAATCCATGGCTTGTCCGAAACAACGGGTGCCTCCAACCAACAACAATCCTGGGGGAGTTTGTTCGCAATTATTTTGATTTGAGCATGGGACTGGGCATCCCGTTTACCGGCCATTTTCTCGTGAATGAGAAGCGGAGTCCACTCATCGTGAGAATAACCCACCTAGCATGGAAGATATAGACAACCCTAGTTGATACATGAGCTATTCGAGCATACAAAACATAATTTCATTTGAAGGTTTAGAGTTTAGCACATACAAATTTACTTGGAACGGCAGGTAGATACCGCATATAGGAAGGTATAGTGGACTCATATGGAATTACTTTGGGGTTTATGGAAGTGGATGCACAAGCAGTATTCTCGCTTAGTACAAGTGAAGGTTAGAAAAAGACTGGGAAGCGACCAACTAGAGAGCCACAACAGTCATGAACATGCATTAATATTAATCAACAATGAGTGCAAGCATGAGTAGGATATAAATCACCATGAACATAAATATCGTCGAGGCTATGTTGATTTTGTTTCAACTACATGCGTGAATATGTGCCAAGTCAAGCCACTCGAATCGTTCAAAGGAGGATACCACCCTATCATACCACATCACAACCATCTTAATAGCATGTTGGCACGCAAGGTAAACCATTATAAACTCCTAGCTAATTAAGCATGGCATGAGCAACTATAATCTCTAATCGTCATTGCAAACATGTTTCATTCATAATAAGCTGAATCATGAACGATGAGCTAATCATATTTACAAAAACAAGATAGGTCGAGTTCATACCAGCTTCTCTCATCTCAATCAGTCCATCATATATCGTCATTATTGCCTTTCACTCGCATCGACCCGAGCAGGCGTGGATAATAATAATAGTGCATGTGCATTGGACTAAGCTGGAATCTGCAATCATTTAATACAAGGGAGAAGACAAGGTAATATGGGCTCTTGGTTAAATCAACAATAATGCATATGAGAGCCACTCAACATTTTCATCATGGTCTTCTCCTCTCGACCCCCAAAGAAATAAGAAAAGAAATAAAACTATTTACACGGGAAAGCTCCCAAGAAACAAGAGAAGAATGAGAATTTTTTTTGGGTTTTGTTTTTAATTACTATTACTACAGGCATGGAAAGTAAACTAGCTAAAAGCTACAGCTACTTTTTTTGGTTTTTCTTAAGGTTTTTCAAACACACAAGATGAAGGCTTAGAAAACGAAATAAACTAGCATGGATAGTACAATGAAAAAGTATGAGCACCAACAACTAGAATGAGTGTGTGAACATGAAGGCTTTTGGCCTAAGTTGGTCTATGGCCATGGCTGGCCTGGCGGATATCCAAAGTTGTAGCTGGGGTCATACTGAGATGCAGCAGCGACTGCCTGAAGAGCTGCAGCTTGGAGGCGAGCTGCCTCCGTCATCCTCTCATGCTCGTCCGCCTCTTCCCTGGTTATAACGTATCTCCTTTTGGCCTGAAAGTCAAAGAAAGTAGGAGCAGGGAGGGCTACATGGATAATGCGCCGTCTGTCAAAGATTAGTCGGTACTGGAGGAACAGTTCATTCCTCTCAAGAAACTGATGGCGCACCACAACCCTATAATCTAGATAAGCAGGAGGCAACCTCATATCATTTTCATGTATGGGTACACCAAGATAATTAGCTACCCGAGTTGCATAAATTCCACCAAACAAATCTCCACTTGCACCATTAAGATGCAACCTTCATGCAACAATAGCCCCAAGTTATATTGTTTATCACCCAATACCGCACTCTTGAGGACACAAAGATCTGGTACGCACATGTGACAAGCCTCGTCTTTACCGTTAATGCATCTACCTATAAAGAGAGCAAAATAATGTATGGAAGGGAAATGAATGCTCCGTATGGTAGCTTATGTGATTTCCCTAGATTCCCCCACAGTGATACTAGCAAGAAAGTCTTTATATTCAGATTTGCGAGGTTCCTAACATTGTCCCACTGCCGGAGTTTACAACAAGTACTAAAATCTTCTAGGTCCATGGTATATGATTTATCATAAAGATCAAATAAAACAGTGTGAGAATTGCACGAGGATGTAAATTTAAACCTTCTCACAAAGGAATCAGTTTGGTAGTTGTAACATCCCAAAATTCTAAATTTTGGAATGTTATATTAGATAAATAACTATGCTTGTTGTCTGATTGTTTGTTTGATTGATTGAGTGAAATTGAGTGAAATTTGAAACTTTTGAAAGTTGGATGAGAGGGAATAAAATGACTTTCCCAAAACTATCCCCTTTGCCCTTTTTGGATCTCAATGAATTCAATTCCATTCCAACACCAAAACCCTAGAGTGAAGATGAAATGACTTCTTCCATTTGAAATGAAAAGGGTTTTGAAAAGATTTGAATTTCATTTGAGAATATTTCAAATTCAAAGCTTTATGCAACTCAATGATTTTCATGAGGGAAGATAAAATGACTTCTTCAATTATATGAAATATGAGTTGGAAGTTAAAAGAATCAAATTGAAAGTCATTTGAAGGTATTTTGAAACTCCCTTCAAATTTGGAATTATTTGGATTTTATTCAAAATTATTTTTCTCCTAAAAATAAATAAATGGAAATATGGGTAAAATGATTCCCTTCTATGGAAAATTAGGAGAAAATAAATATGAAATATTTTTTGTATTTTAAAAATGATTTTGTTGGGTTTTATTGCAACAAAGAACACTATTTGAGTTTTGTAAATATTTGAGGATTTTATTTGAACTTGAAAAATAGTTCAGGTTGTAGGAAATATTTTTCTGATCATTTTGATATATATATATGTCCTATATAAAATATTTATATTTATATTATTTTCTCTCTCCCTAATTATTCAAAAAAAATTGGAAAAAGAAAAAAAAGCCGGCCGGCCAGCCAACCAGCCGGCACCGAACCTCGAGCCCTTGGCGGCGCAGCCACCCAGTGTGACCCAGCCAGCGCCGAGCCGGCCCAGCCGACCGAGCCCCCCTCGCCCGAAACCCCTCCCGCAGTCGCCGCCCGACTCCCCTCTCTCCCTCTCTCACCGACGGGTGGACCCCGCCACCTTCTCCTTCCCCTCGCCCACGCAAACCCGCGCCGCCGCTCGCCGGAATCCCGTGATCCCCGGGATCTCCTCCCCGATCCGCCCCCTCGCCCAAGTCGCCCCCCCCCCCCTATAAATACCCCCCACCCCTCGCCCCGTTTCTCCCCCTCGCCCCTCGCCCGACCCCTCCCTCTCGCCGCTATTGCTCGCCGGAGCACCCGAGCCGCCGCCGCGCCATTGCGACCGCCCCGGCCATCCCCGACCACCTCGAGCTCGCCCGAGTCCACCGCCGAGCTCCCCTTGCTCCGCCGCACCCGCCGGAGGCCTTCGCCGTCGTCCCCGACCACCGTGCCGCCCTTGCACGTCGGCCGAGCCGCCGTCGACCGTCGTCGTCGATGAAGTCGCCGAGATCACCCCCACCGTTAGATCTAGATCGTAGGGTCTAGATTAGATCCCCGAAGCGGTAGGTTTTAATTTAAATAAACCGGTTTTAGTTCCGGTTTATTCCGGTTTTATTTAGGTTAGATTAGACCGGCCCGAAGCGGTTTATTACCGCGTGCGCAGTTTAGTTATATTACGCCGATGCGTTAGTTAGGCCCATTAGGCCGTTTTTCTTTATTTTTCGTTTTCTGTTTTAACAGAATAGTTTCAGATTTGAAAAATTCATATCTTTTAATCTACCTAATATTTTTAAGTGATTCTTTTTTTGTTGGTTTGCAAATTTCTTATAGTTTCTGTAGAAAATATAATTAGCCATGTTAAAATTATTTAAAATTGCTTTATTTTAGATTTAGACAGAATGGTAAATCTGCTATAAAATGAGTTAGGAATATTATTTTTAATGATTCTTTTTGTCACAACTTTGTTTTGACATTGCCTAACCGTAGGAATTTATTTGGGCATTTTAGGATTTATAAAAAAATAGTTTTAATCAGAATCATGTTATTCTTAATTAATTAACTAGCTACTGTTTTCCTATTGTTTTACTTAGCAAATAAATTTATTTTTCCTATGTGATAGATTATTCTAGGTTAGTTTCTGTAACTTTAGAGCATGAACTTTTATTTATAATAAATAAAACTTTTATTTTATTTTTCTTACTAGAATTTGCTTTAGGCCTAATAGGAGTTTTATAATAGATTTTAAAGTGATTCTTTTTGCTCCTAGTTGCATAATGCATTCTTTTCTGTTAAGTTAGCATAAAACCATGATTAGGTTCTGTTGAGAAAAATTTTGTAATGTAAAACTATTTTTAGTTGTTGCTTGAAGTAGGAAAACTTTGAGTTGGATTTCTTTGAGTTTTTCTTTGGGTTTTGGTTCAAGTGCTTTGTGTGTTATGATAGCATGCTATTATGTTAAGTGATCATATGTTGTATGCTTATTATGATTGTTGTTTGTCTCGGTAGAATTTCCGAGTGCTGAAGCTTGCTACCACGAGTCCCTAGTTTTCAAGATCGTCAAGAAGGCAAGTTCACTTTGACCATGCTTTCATACCTATGTTTTATGGCATTTAGTGGCATCTTTGCAACCACCCCTCAAAGAGTGTTATTGAATCCTTGTAGTTGAGTAGTATGCATGAGGTAGGAACCCATCACCCTGTTACCAAGCCCGGGACGTCATTTATTTTAATGCTACGCTATAGTAGACGGGGTTTGGTATGAGTGCTCAGGAGTGGTGTGAGAATGGAGGATCTATGTCAATGACGACAACACCATGATGAAATCTGCAAGGACTGCATCTTCAAGGCCTCAAGACTTCAAGACTCGAGACAAGAATTCAATACACACTCTTTGGGTGAAGGACGGTTGTGGGCACCTGGAGAACCCAGTGGTTGGCTGGGATGCATGGAGAAGCGCCATGACATCTTGCGGAAAGCTTCACCCAGACTCAAAGAGACGGAAGAATACTTCATGCCCTAAGCTTACATGCAACCACAAGTCAATATGGGCTCGCTTGGTTGACCTTAGTTGTGACTCTGGCTGGGACGGTGCTAGCAGATGTAGAACTACGGTAGGATTGGATGAGCACCGGACGGTGGTCGAGGAACTCTTCGGAAGACCATGTTTGGTCATCTTGTTCTCAAACACCACGAAGTGCGAGAACGTAAAGAGAGGGATCGAATCTTGCGGGTAAAGTGTACAAACCTCTGAGAGGGTTAAAACCTAATCGATTAGCCGTGTCCCCGATTCATGAGACAATTTGAGCCTCTGGACTTGGATCTATCTCGGAACTCTCAGCACCGGACTGATAACTTAATTGTGGGCAACTTATGATGATTTGGGATATGAGACATCGGTTGGCGGAACCATGTCATGGTAGAAAACTCCATAGTACAGACTTCATTTATTCCTTTGATGTAGGGAAAATAAATCCGCTTTTACGCAAACAAAACTCAGACACAGAGCCACAAAGCCATATTGCATATAGTATAGTTTTATCATCTGTTTTCTCATGTTGTGATCTTGCCGGTACATTCAATGTCTTGACCTACGGCTGCAACGTATCATGTTGCAGATATTTACTTCCGACGAGTAAGAGTGCAGTGCAGGGTTACGGTCTACACTCAACCTGCCGATGGCGTTGATGGGATTCCACACCCGACTATTTGTTTCACTGTGACTTATGAGGTATATATCAGTTTTACGTTAATTATACATGTGATTGCACTTTGATATATACATTGATGTACTGTGTGTGCCAGCATACTGATCCAGGGATGGCACAGCAACACAGAGGCTTGACCGTCTGAGGTCGGGTCGCTACAGAAATGGTATCAGAGCACATGTTGGCTGTAGGACGTGACCCTAGAAAATGACTTAGTAATATGAAGACCCCAATAGGAATGACCTTTGTTTTGTACTACTCTCGTAACACCTGATTTCTTTTTCTGAACCTTCCTTATTTAAAACTATAGATGGAGAGCTACATTCTGAACAAAAGAGAACACTACGAGAAGGTTCTTGGAGGCCCCTTCCTTGTGGAGCTAGTCAGTCTTTGAAGTTACCGATACACGAGATCAAGGCAACTAAGAGGACGTCTAGATCATGGGGAGTCAAGACCCAAGTTTTTGGTCAGAAGAAGACCCCAAGACTGCAGACATCAGCTTGAACTATCAATGGTGACTGTGATATGGGCATCAACACTGCCGTCCATGATGCTATTGCACGTTTATGCTATCGTCATCGTCTTTGCACTAAACCCACACTTCTTTGGAAGGATTGGATGGCAGAAGTTTGATGGAGCAACTATTGCCTTGACGGAAGTGCAAAAGATGAAGTTCTCCCCACTTTTAGTGTACAATCGGGATCTAGAACAATACGTCAAGAATCTTGGATGGACCTCCTGGAAGCCCTGTTTGACAAAGAAGCACTACGAGAAGAGGTCAAGACTTCGAGGTCAAGGTAAACAAGCTGGAGGAGGAGAACCTCGAGATCTCGAGAATGCGTCGAGGAATCTGAAAAGCAGCAGGACCATGTCTCCTGCCAAGGACGTTGAAATCCGAGCTCAAGGAACAACTTCAGGACATACAGGTCGTCACAAGAAACTCCGCGTCGGACGGGGAAAATCTAGCGAGAAAAAGCTGAAGGAGATCAAGTCCACACAGAAGAAGCCCCAGTGGGGACAATGATCAAGTTCCTAATAAATTAGCTTAGTAGTATCCCACCATGAGAGAAATAAAGATGAACGCCTTCTCGATTTAAGTATCTGACCATACCAATTTATGTGGGTGGCGATACTGTAGAATTGATTGAATAAATGAATGCTTGGTTGCTATTTTTTTGTCTTTATTGAATGGTTGGATAGATGCGATATTCGTAGGCTTGTATTTATTTCAACCATGAGAGACGTAAGTTACGGAAGAATGGTAGAAGGCCTTCATATGGGAACAAAGATCGAGAATTGGAAACTCCCGATGATTGAAGACCTGAATAAATGAGGACTTAGAAACGAAACCATAGTAGAACGGACCATTACAAACGGTACTTTTGAGCTAGGATTCTTTTGTTGATGGGTGGGTATTTGCTATCTCTTTCTATCTCAACCAGACCCCGAAATCTTGAACCCATGGACAACTGAACACCAAACTCTTCTGGAGACAATTGCAATTTCCCCATGGAGATACATTCCTTGTTCTGAGCACCCTCTTATCCTACACATGCAGATGACAACCCTTTATGAGTCTTTCCTTAAGGGCCTGAAGCGATCATGACCCTGACAAGTGATCATGATTACCCAAAGATCCTGAAGGACATGATGAAGCACATTCACCTTGAAGGAGATGCAGTTTACAAAGGCTACCCCTTCATGCAAAAGGGAGTGGAACTTTGGTATGTGGAGTTACACCTCCACCGTTTGAAAGGAGTTTGCCCAAAGATGATGGGGCGATACTTTTTCATCTCACGTGTACCACAAGCAACTTTCTTCGACGCTGTTCGTGAAGCAGCCATGGAAGCCATACGCCGGATCGAGAAATACTCAAGCAAGACTTCGTTATACTCAGGAATACCTAAGAGAAGTGCATGCAGAGATGATCGAGATGAAGCTCAAGGCCACCATGATGAAACAGAAGATTGAAGATTTCAAGGCGCATGTCGCACTATTCCAGCAAGACTAAAGAATCCTCGAGGAGGATAAATAAATAAAGTTGGAAGTAATGTCTGACCATCTTTGAACCATGTGGGTGGCAGCATTTGTAATAAACTTTTGGAATTTGGATTCTGAAAAATGGTTAAGGATGTACTAAAAGATTTGATATGAAAAATAATATGATTTATGGATAAACTAGTGCATTTCATTTTAAGTGTGGTAGTACTCCGTAACGCCACAAGATCAATGAAGAAAGAAACGTGTTATTCATGACGGTCCATAGAAGGGAGCTGGACCAAATAAGTTGGAGTTTTGGTATGATCGTCACCACAAAAGTATGAAGAAACAGAGTACTACTGGATTTAAAGGAGGTGGAATATGGAACAAGAGAGTTACTCCAAGGATGAGTTAAAGCTGCACTAGTGTTGAAGTGGGCCATAACCCACAGGCCCGAGATTTTGAAAAGGAACGGATGTAACCTTGATAAGGAATAAATTTGGAAGAATCGGTGATCCAATCAAGCATACGTTTACGTAGGAGGTTACGCAAAAACACGAGAGTGGTGAACTAACGATAGATGTTTTGTTTGGCTTGTCGAACCAAAGGATTTACTCGAACCCAGTTCGAGAACAAGAGAAATTCTGCAATGCTTGTGAGTATGCCCAAGTGTTGGAATACGTGATTCGATATTTACGTATGTGGTAATGATTCAAATGCAGGATGGATTGGCCCCCATACCGGAGACTTCTATCATGAACTATCATATGTTGATGGAAAATCAGAGAGACTTGAAAACCTTAGAAGAGTGTCGACGCGACAAGCCATAAAACCATAGAATGGTAGGACAATGGAACCCTTTACCGGCAATCGTTGCCAATCGTAGATCATACGGTGAGGTTCAACCCAGACCCGTTTTTCTGCAGGAAAAAAAACCATGAATTGTAGACCACCATGAGTATTTCGATAGTTGTCTAGAATGGACACAGACCTATCAGCTAAGAAGATCCAGTCTCGGACGAACTTCAATTTGACGAACCGACCCAAGATTTGGAGGAAAACTCTATGCTTCTGACAGAAGAGCGTTAATGAAGGAGCTATTGTAAGATATGTGAAGGGACATACATTGTCGGCACTCCAGAGGAAGTATCTGAGTTTATTGGGACCGTAACCTTGTTTTAAGTGTGGTAACACCCCTGACCTTCCGACCAAACGTTTGCTAGCGGACCCCCAACCCTAACCCTTTCTTGCTAGCCTCTTGAATCTCGAGGACGAGATTCATTTTAAGTGTGGTAGGTTTGTAACATCCCAAAATTCTAAATTTTGGAATGTTATATTAGATAAATAACTATGCTTGTTGTCCGATTGTTTGTTTGATTGATTGAGTGAAATTGAGTGGAATTTGAAACTTTTGAAAGTTGGATGAGAGGGAATAAAATGACTTTCCCAAAACTATCCCTTTGCCCTTTTTGGATCTCAATGAATTCAATTCCATTCCAACACCAAAACCCTAGAGTGAAGATGAAATGACTTCTTCCATTTGAAATGAAAAGGGTTTTGAAAAGATTTGAATTTCATTTGAGAATATTTCAAATTCAAAGCTTTATGCAACTCAATGATTTTCATGAGGGAAGATAAAATGACTTCTTCAATTATATGAAATATGAGTTGGAAGTTAAAAAGAATCAAATTGAAAGTCATTTGAAGGTATTTTGAAACTCCCCTTCAAATTTGGAATTATTTGGATTTTATTCAAAATTATTTTTCTCCTAAAAATAAATAAATGGAAATATGGGTAAAATGATTCCCTTCTATGGAAAATTAGGAGAAAATAAATTTGAAATAAGTTTTGTATTTAAAAAATGATTTTTGTTGGGTTTTATTGCAACTGCAACACTATTTGAGTTTTGTAAATTTTTGAGGATTTTATTTGAACTTGAAAAATAGTTCAGGTTGTAGGAAATCTTTTTCTGATCATTTTGATATATATATGTCCTATATAAAATATTTATATTTATATTATTTTCTCTCTCCCTAATTATTCAAAAAAAAATTGGAAAAAGAAAGAAAAAGCCGAGGCGCCCGCCCAAAGACCCAGCGACCCGGCACCCAGGCGAGCACCAGCGCGGCCAGCTGACCCAGCCAGCGCCAGCCCAGCCGACCGATCGAGCCCCCTCGCCAAACCCCTCCGCACGGTCGCCCGACTCCCTCTCTCCCTCTCTCACCAACGGGTGGACCCCGCCACCTTCTCCTTCCCCTCGCCCACGCAAACCCGCGCCGCCGCTCGCCGGAATCCCGTGATCCCCGGGATCTCCTCCCCGATCCTCCCCCGATCCGCCCCCTCGCCCAAGTCGCCCCCCCCCCCTATAAATACCCCCCCTCGCCCCGTTTCTCCCCCTCGCCCCTCGCCCGACCCCTCCCTCTCGCCGCTATTGCTCGCCGGAGCACCCGAGCCGCCGCCGCGCCATTGCGACCGCCCCGGCCATCCCCGACCACCTCGAGCTCGCCGAGTCCACCCCGAGCTCCCTTGCTCCGGCCACCATGAGGCCTCCGCTGTCGTCCCCGACCACCGTAGCCGCCCGCTGCCGACGCCTTGAGCCGCCGTCGACCGTCGCCCGTCGGTAAGTCGTGGAGATCACCCCCACCGTTAGATCTAGATCGTAGGGTCTAGATTAGATCCCAAGCGGTAGGTTTTAATTTAAATAAACCGGTTTTAGTTCCGGTTTATTCTGGTTTTATTTAGGTTAGATTAGACCGGCCCAAGCGGTTTATTATCATGCGTAGTTTAGTTATATTACGCCGATCGTTAGTTAGGCCCATTAGGCCGTTTTTCTTTATTTTTGTTTTCTGTTTTAATGTAATAGTTTCAGATTTGAAAAATCCATATCTTTTAATCTACCTAATATTTTTAAGTGATTCTTTTTTTGTTGGTTTGCAAATTTCTTATAGTTTCTGTAGAAAATGTAATTAGCCATGTTAAAATTATTTAAAATTGCTTTATTTTAGATTTAGACAGAATGGTAAATCTGCTATAAAATGAGTTAGGAATATTATTTTTAATGATTCTTTTTGTCACAACTTTGTTTTGACATTGCCTAACCGTAGGAATTTATTTGGGCATTTTAGGATTTATAAAAAATAGTTTTAATCAGAATCATGTTATTCCTAATTAATTAACTAGCTACTGTTTTTCCTATTGTTTTACTTAGCAAATAAATTTATTTTTCCTATGTGATAGATTATTCTAGGTTAGTTTCTGTAACTTTAGAGCATGAACTTTTATTTATAATAAATAAAACTTTTATTTTACTTTTCTTACTAGAATTTGCTTTAGGCCTAATAGGAGTTTTATAATAGATTTTAAAGTGATTCTTTTTGCTCCTAGTTGCATAATGCATTCTTTTACATTAAGTTAGCATAAAACCATGATTAGGTTCTGTTGAGAAAATTTTTGTAATGTAAAACTATTTTTAGTTGTTGCTTGAAGTAGGAAAACTTTGAGTTGGATTTCTTTGAGTTTTTCTTTGGGTTTTGGTTCAAGTGCTTTGGGTGTTATGATAGCATGCTATTATGTTAAGTGATCATATGTTGTATGCTTATTATGATTGTTGTTTGTCTCGGTAGAATTTCCGGAGTGCGAAGCTTGCTACCACGAGTCCCTAGTTTTCAAGATCGTCAGCAAAGGCAAGTTCACTTTGACCATGCTTTCATACCTATGTTTTATTGCATATAGTGGCATCTTTGCAACCACCCCTCAAGAGTGTTATTGAATCCTTGTAGTTGAGTAGTATGCATGAGGTAGGAACCCATCACCTGTTACCAAGCCCGGACGTCATTTATTTTAATGCTACGCTATAGTAGACGGGTTTGGTATGAGTGCTCGTGGAGTGGTGTGAGAATGGAGGATCTACGTCAATGACGACAACACCATGATGAAATCTGCAAGGACTGCATCTTCAAGGCCTCAAGACTTCAAGACTCGAGACAAGAATTCAATACACACTACTGGGTGAAGGACGGTTGACGGGCACCCTGGAGAACCCAGTGGTTGGCCGGGATGCATGGAGAAGCGCCATGACATCTTGCGGAAAGCTTCACCCTGACTCAAAGAGACGGAAGAATACTTCATGCCCGAAGCTTACCCGTGCAACCGCAAGTCAATATGGGCTCGGCTTGGTTGACCTTAGTTGTGACTGGCTGGGACGGCGCTTAGCAGATGTAGAACTACGGTAGGATTGGATGAGCACGGACGGTGGTCGAGGAACTCTTGAGGAAGACCATGTTTGGTCATCTTGTTCTCAAACACCACGAAGTGCGAGAACGTAAAGAGAGGGATCGAATCTTGCGGGTAAAGTGTACAAACCTCTGCAGAGGGTTAAAACCTAATCGATTAGCCCTGTCCCCGGTTACGGACAATTTGAGCCTCTGGACTTGGATCTATCTCGGAACTCTCAACACCGGACTGATAAATTAATTGTGGGCAACTTATGATGATTTGGGATATGAGACATCGGTTGGCGGAACCATGTTATGGTAGAAAACTCCATAGTACAGACTTCACTTATTCCTTTGATGTAGGGAAAATAAATCCGCTTTTACGCAAACAAAACTCAGACACAGAGCCACAAAGCCATATTGCATGTAGTATAGTTTTATCATCTGTTTTCTCATGTTGTGATCTTGCCGGTACATTCAATGTACTGACCTACACGGCTGCAACGTATCATGTTGCGTATATTTACTTCCGACGAGTAAGAGTGCAGTGCACAGGTTACGGTCTACACTCAACCTGCCGATGGCGTTGATGGGATTCCACACCGACTATTTGTTTCATTGTGACTTATGAGGTATATATCAGTTTTACGTTAATTATACATGTGATTGCACTTTGATATATACATTGATGTACTGTGTGTGCCAAAGATACTGATCCGTGGATGGCACAAAGAACACGGAAGGCTTGACCGTCGAGGTCGAAGTCGCTCTGATAGTGCTATTGTAAGCACTTATCTGACACGAAGTCCTCAAGATCAACATTACGCACATACGCGTCAAATTCATCCTTGATACCTGCTTGGATCATAAACTCCTCTGATGGACATTCACAAGGCTGCACTTGAGCTTCCCTCGGTGGTTCATCGTCCGGCTCACGTATCGCAAGCCTTGGTCCTTGCTTCCTTGAGGAACCACCTTGGTACATTTTCCTAAACATTTTTATTTCTTTGAAAAAAATTCTGAAATTTTAGTGACTCAAAATAAAAGTGAATCAAACTCAACAAGATTGATAGCAACTACTCCCACAAGTGCCTAGAGGCTAAATCGTGCATTAAAACTACTTTTCACCATATAAATTTGACATGCAAGCTCAAGAACAGGGTCACCTTAGAAGCAAAATTTTGCAATAAATAAAGCACTACAACGAAAACTAATTGGACCATTGGAGGAGTCACATACCGAAGAACAATCCCCCAAATAGTTTTGTGAATGGAGCTTTGAGCAAGGAGACCGAAAATGGCAACAAGATGAGCTAGAACACGGGTTTGAGCTATGGGATGATTTTTTTATGGAGGAAGACAAAGTGAGTGGGTGCTGGAATAAGTGGAGGGGGTCCACGTGGGGTCCACGTGGCAGGGGGTGCGCCCTGTGCCCTCTTGGCCAGATGGTGGGTCCCCCTGGTGTGTTCTTAGTGCCAGAAATTCTTAAATATTCTACAAAAAATCATATTTCATTTTCAGGACATTTGGAGAACTTTTTTTGGGGTATTTTTTATTGCAAAGATAATTGAGAAAACAGACAGAAAATACTATTTTTGCTTTATTTAATCTAAATAACAGAAAGTAAAAGGAGGGTACAGAGAGTTGTGCTTTCTAACTTCATCCATCTCATGCTCATCAAAAGGAATCCACTAACAAGGTTGATCAAGTCTTGTTAACAAACTCTTTTCGAATAACATGAAACCGGAGAATTTTCGAATAACACTAGGTTACCTCAACGGGGATATGCATGTCCCCAACAATAAGAATATCATATTTCTTCTTAACAGTAGGAAGAGGGAATTCAAAATCTCCAATAGTAATCATTGAAAATTTTCCAATAGAATTGATACTGTGGACTTGAGGTTGTTTCCACGGAAAGTATACCGTATGCTCAGTACCATTAACATGAAAAGTGACATTGCCTTTGTTGTAATCAATAATAGCCCCTGCAATATTCAAAAAGGGTCTACCAAGGATAATCGACATACTATCGTCCTCGGGAATATCAAGAATAACAAAGTTCGTTAAAATAGTAACGTTTGCAACCACAACAGGCACATCCTCACAAATACTGACAGGTATAGCAGTTGATTTATCGACCATTTGCAAAGATATTTCAGTAGGTGTCAACTTATTCAAATCAAGTCTACGATATAAAGAGAGAGGCATAACACTAACACCGGCTCCAAGATCACATAAATCAGTTTTAACATAGTTTCTTTTAATGGAGCATGGTATAGTTGGTACTCCGGGATCTCCTAGTTTCTTTGGTATTCCACCTTTAAAAGTATAATTGGCAAGCATGGTGGAAATTTCAGCTTCCGGTATCTTTCTTTTATTTGTAACAATATCTTTCATATACTTAGCATAAGCATTCATTTTAAGCATATCATTCAAACGCATACGCAAAAAGATAGGTCTAATCATTTGAGCAAAGCGCTCAAAATCCTCATCATCTTTTTTCTTGGATGGTTTAGGAGGAAAAGGCATGGGTTTCTGAACCCATGGTTCTCTTTCTTTACCGGGCTTCCTAGCAACGAAGTCTCTCTTATCATAACGTTGATTCTTTGATTATAGGTTATCAAGATCAACAGCAGGTTCAATCTCTACATCATTGTTATTACTAGGTTGAGCATCAACATGAACATCATCATTAACATTATCACTAGGTTCATGTTCATTACCGGTTTGTGTTTCAGCATCAGAAATAGAAATATCATTGGGATTCTCAGGTGTGTCAACAACAGGTTCACTAGAAGCATTGAAAGTCCTATCATTTTTCTTTTCTTCTTCTTAGAAGGACTGGGTGTATCAACATTTGTTCTCTGAGAATCTTGCTCACTTCTCTTAGGGTGGCCCTCAGGATATAAAGGCTCCTGAGTCATTCTACCCCCTCTAGTCACAACTCTAACAACATTATCATTTTTCTTATTATTTAATTCACTGAACAAATCATCTTGTGCTTTAAGCACTTGTTCTACTTGAGTGGTAACCATAGAAGCATGTTTACTAATAAGTTTAAGGTCACCTTTAACTCGAGATGTATAATCACTCAAGTGTTCAATCATATAAACATTATGTTTCAATTGTCTACCAACATAAGCATTGAAGTTTTATTATTTAACAATAAAATTATCAAACTCATCCAAACATTGGCTAGCAGACTTATTACGAGGAATATCACTTTCATCAAATCTATAGAGAGAATTTACCTTTACTACCTGTGTCGGTGTAACATCCCAAAATTCTAAATTTTGGAATGATATAATAATTAAAATATATGATTGTTTGATTGATTCTTGAGTGATCGATTGCGTGAAATTGATTGGAATTTTAAACTTTTGAAGTTTTGTTGAGAGGGAATAAAAGGACTTCCCAAAAAATGCTTCTGTTTGAAAATATTTGAATTTGGAAATATTTCAAACTTCATGCCACTCAATGATCCTCATGATTTCTTCAATGAAAGAGAGTGGGAAGTAAAGAAAAATTTCATTTTGAATTTGTCATTTTAAATTTTCTTTTTAACTCAAAGTGGCATTTGAGTTTTATTCAAAAACTTTTCTGACAAAGAAAACTTTAACAAAAGTGTTGAGAGGGAGTAACATGACACCCCAAAAATGTTGGAAAAAATTTTCCATAGAGTTTTGAGAGTCATTTTGATTTTTGTTTGAATTAAAAAAATGATTTTTCAAAAAGTATTTTATTTGCCCCTGGAAAATATCCCATTAAATTGGGCTTATTTTTCTGATCATTTTGATATATAATACTCCTATATTTTATTTTCATTTTATTTCCTAAAATGATTCTTCTTCGTGGGTTATTAAAAAAAAGAAAGGTACTGTTTTTTTTGGGCCAAATCCGGCCCGATCCGTACCGAATCATCTCTTTCCTCCCAACGAGATGCTCCAGATGTCCAGCCACCGCCGAGCATCGCGGAATCGCGGGATTCGGGAAATCCCTCACCCTCCTCCAAGTCGACCTCCCCTATAAATGGCCATCTCCGCACCCATTCCCCCCTAGTCCCTCCTCTCCTCACCCCACGTCGCGCGCCACCTCGCTGGAGTTCGCGGACCATCGCCGCCATTGCCGCCCGTCCGCCACCTCTGACCATCCCCGCCACCCACCGACCCCACCACTCGCTCCGCCCCGATCTGCCGCCCTGACCGTACCTTCCCCGACGCCAGAGGGCCACCGGAGGACGTCGCCGGAGCTCCACCAGGACCCCATCACCGGAACTGCTACAGTAAATCCCGACCTACTTTTTTTTCGTTCTGTTTTTAAAACAGAAAAGTTTCAATCTTAGATATTCTATAACTTTTATGTTTTATATCCAAATTGAGTGATTCTTTTTGCATTGTGTCACAAATTTGTTAAAGTTTCTGTTTGTGTACCTAGTTTTCAAATTTGAGTAGTGTAAATTTTAGTTTGATGAAATTTGTTCACTCCACTATTTTGGACGTATCTTGAGTTTTATAAAATATTTTTGATTGATTCTTTTTGCTACTGTTTTGTTATTGTTTGGTTTATCTAGTAGCATATAGTTATTTATTTTAATTTATTTTAAATTAGAGTTTTAGGCAAAACAGTACTGTTTTAGTTCTACTTTTGTTTTAACCTTTTCTTTATAGTTTTAATTGTTTTTAAACTATTTCTTTCTATCACTTTTGACAAATTTAGTTTCGTTTCTGTTATTTAACTGTAGACAATTTAATTCTTATTTTAAAAATTTATTTTGTTAGTTTTGTATGAAAACTTGTATAGGTCATAGTTAGAGTTTTATGAAAGCCTTTTTTGTTTCTTTTTGCAAATAAAGTTTTATGAAAATACTTTCTGTTAAATTAGTTATTTTACATTTTATTTTCTGTTAATTTATTAGTTTAGTGTTTTAACTGTTGTTAAGTTTTTACTTACGGCAAAACTATATTAGATGTTTGTAGCAAAGTCATAGATCTTCGTTAGTAGTTTTTCTTTGTAGTTTTATTTGAAGTTTCTTTTGATTTTGTTTGAGTTTTATTGTCGATTTTCTTTGTTGTTTTGATTGTTATTTCGAGTGCTAAAATTGTTTGCTAGGATGTTTGCTTATGTTAATGCTATGTTTGACTATATAGATTTTCAACGGAGTGACGATTAGTTCTACCAAGTCATTTTCTGACAGCGTTGTTATCTTCATCAAGTAATACCGAGCAAGTTCACTTTGACCATGCTTTCATACCTATGTTTTTATTGCATTTAGTGGCATCTTTGCAACAACTCTCCAGTAGTGATACTGAATTCTTGTAGTTGAGTAGTATGCATGAGGTAGGAACCCATCGCCTTGTTACCAAGCCTGGGACGTTATTTATTTGTATGCTACGCTATAGTAGACGGGGTTGGTATGTGTGCACGAGAGTGGTGTGAAGAAGGAGGACTCTACGTCAATGACGACAACTCCATGATGGCATCTGCAAGGACTGCATTTTCAAGGCCTCAAGACTTCAAGACTCGAGACAAGAATTCAATACACACTACTGGGTGAAGGACGGTTGACGGGCACCCTGGAGAAACCAGTGGATGGCCGGGATGCATGGAGAAGCGCCATGACATCTTGCGGAAAGCTTCACCCAGACTCAAAGAGATGGAAGAATACTTCATGCCGGAAGCTTACCTGTGCAACCGCAAGTCACTATGGGCTCTGGCTTGGTTGACCTTAGTGGTGACTCTGGCTGGGACGATGCTAGCAGATGTAGAACTACGGTAGGATTGGATGAGCACCGGACGGTGGTCGTGGGAACTCTTCGAAGACCATGTTTGATCGTCTTGTTCTCAAACACCTCAAGTGCGAGAACGTAAAGAGAGGGATCGGATCTTGCGGGTAAAGTGTACAAACCTCTGCAGAGGGTTAAAACCTAATCGATTAGCCGTGTCCCGATTCACGGACAACTTGAGCCTCTGGACTTGGATCTATCTCGAACTCTCAACACCGGATTGATAACTTAATTGTGGGCAACTTATGATGATTTTGGGCTATGAGACATCGGTTGGCGGAACCATGTCATGATAGAAAACTCCATAGTACAGACTTCATTTATTCCTTTGATGTAGGGAAAATAAAACCAGCTTTTACGCAAACAAAACTCAGACCCAGAGCCACAAAGCCAAATTGCATATAGTATAGTTTTACCATCTGTTTTCTCATGTTGTGATCTTGCCCGTACATTCAATGTACTAACCTACACGGCTGCAACGTATCATGTTGCATGATTTTCTTCGACGAGTAAGAGTTACGATACATGGTTACGGTCTACACTCAACCTGCCGATGGCGTTGATGGGACTCCACACCCGTTTGATTGTTTCCGCTGAGTATTATGAGGTATATATCATTTTACGTTATTTATACACGTGATTGCACTTTGATATATACATTGATGTACTGTGTGTGCCAAAGATACCGATCCGAGGATGGCACAGATACACGTAGCTTGACCGTCGAGGTCGGGTTGCTACTGAATCTTGTATCGAGCACATGTTGACTGTAGGACGTGACCCTAGGAAATGACTTAGTAATATGAAGACCCCAACAGGAACGACCTTAGTTTTTGTTACTACTCTCGTAACACCTGATTCCTTTTACTGAACCTTCCTTATTTCAAACTATAGATGGAGAGCTACATTCTGAACAAAAGAGAACACTACGAGAAGGTTCTTGGAGGCCCCTTCCTTGTGGAGCTAGTCAGGCTGCTGAAGCTACCGATACCTGAGATCAAGGCAACTAAGAGGACGTCTAGATCATGGGGAGTCAAGACCCAAGTTTTTGGCCGTAAAGAAGACCCCAAGACTGCAGACATCAGCTTCGGCACCATAAATGGTGACTGTGATATGGGAATCAACACTACCGTCCATGATGCTATTGCATGCTTATGCTATCATCATCGTGCTGCACTAAACCCACACTTCTTTGGAAGGATTGGATGGCATAATTTTGATGGAGCAACTATTGCCTTGAAGGATGTGAAAAAGATGAAGTTCTCCCCTCTGTTTGTGTAAAATCATGATCTAGAACAATACATCAAGAATCTTCAGATGGACCTCCTGGAAGCCCTATTTGACAATGAAGCACTACGAGAAGAGGTTGAGACTCAGAGACTGAAGGTAAACAACCTGGAGGAGGAGAACCTCGAGATCCCGAGAATGCGTCAGGAACTGAAAAGCAGCAGGACCATGTCTCATGCCAAGGACGTTGAGATCCGGCTCAAGGAACAACTTCGGGACATACTGAGGTCGTCACAAGAAACTCCGCGTCGACAGGGAAAATCTAGCAGAAAAATTGGAGGAGATCAAGTCCACACAGAAGAAGCCCCAGTGGGGACAATGATCAAGTTCCCGGTAAATTAGCTTAGTAGTAGCCCACCATGAGAGAAATAAAGATGAACGCTTTCTCGATTTAAGTATCTGACCATACCAACTTATGTGGGTGGCGATACTATAGAATTGATTGAATAAATGAATGCTTGGTTGCTATTATTTTCTGTGTTTATTGAATGGTTGGATAGATGCGATATTCGTAGGCTTGTTATGTCAACCTTGAGAGACGTAAGTTACAGAAGAATGGTAGAAGGCCTTCATATGGGAAAAGCATCAGGAATTGGAAACTCCCGAGCATTGAAGACCTGGAGAAATAAAGACTTAGAAACGAAACCATAGTAGAACGGCCCATTACAAACGATTTTTTTCTTTTGAGCTCGAATTTGTTTGTTGATTCTCTTTCTCTTTCTATCTCAACCAGACACCGAAACCTCGAACCCATGGACACCTGAACACCAAACTTTTCTGGAGACAAAAAAAATTCCCCATGGAGATACACTCTTTGTTCTGAGTACCCCTCTTATCCTACACATGCAGATGACAACCCTTAAGGGCCCTGAAACGATCATGACCCTGACAAGTGATCATGATTACCCGAAGATCCTGAAGGACATGATGAAGCATATTCACCTTGAAGGAGATGCAGTCTACAAAGGCTACCCCTTCATGCAAAAGGAAGTGGAACTTTGGTATGTGGAGGTACACCTTCACCGTATGAAAGGAGTTTTCCCAAAGACGATGGGGCAGTACTTTTACATCTCACGTGTACCACAAGCAACTTTCTTCGATGCTGTTCGTGAAGCAGCCATGGAAGCCATACGCCAGATCGGAGAAATACTTGAAGCAAGACTTCGTTATACTCGGGAATACCTAAGAGAAGTGCATGCAGAGATGATGGAGATGAAGCTCAAGGCCACCACGATGAAACAGAAGATTGAAGATTTCAAGGCGCATGTCTCACAATTCCGATTGGGATCAAGAATCCTCAAGGAGGAAAAATGAATAAAGTTGGAAGTAATGTCTGACCATACCGAACCATGTGGGTGGCAGCATTTGTAATAAACTTTTTGGAATTTGGATTTACGAAAAATGGTTAAGGATGTAATAAAAGATTGATATGAAAATAATGTGATTTATGGATAAACTAGTGCATTTTTTGGTGTGGTAGTACTCCGTAAAGCCACAGGATCAATGAAGAAAGAAATGTGTTATTCATGACGGTCCATAGAAGGGAGCTGGACCAAATAAGTTGGAGTTTTGTATGATCGTCACCACAAGGGTATGAAGGAAGAAGTACTATTGGATTTACAGGAGATGTAATGTTGGAATATGGAATGATAATCCTCGGAAGGATGAGTTAAACTTGTACAAGAGTTGAAGTGGGCCATAACCCACAGGCCCAGGAGTTAATAAGAAGCAAGCACACTCTTGCTGTAGGAACATATTTCGGAAGAAAACTCTGAGTTTAATCATCCGATATTTTTAGGAGGATACGAAAACCCGAGGGTTGTGAAGAAATGTTAGATGTCTTGTTCAGCTTGCAAAAATCATGGATTTATTCGAACTCAGTTCGTCGACAAGGGAAATTCTGTAATGCTTGTGAGTATGACCAAGTGTTAGAATACGTGATTCAATGTCTGCATAGTTAGTAATGGTTCAAGTACGGGATGGATTGGCCCCCATACCGGAGACTTCTATCATGAACTATCATATGTTGATGGAAAATCAGAGAGCCTTGAAAACCTTAGAAGAGTGTCGACACTTCAAGCCATAAAACCATAGAATGGTAGGACGATGGAACCCTTTACAGGCAACCATTGCCAATCGTAGGTTATACTGTGAGATTTAAACTAGGCCCATTTCCTGCAGGAGAAACCATTAATTGTTGACCACCACGAGAATATCGAATAGTTGATTAGGATTGGCGACAGACCTGTCAGCTCAGAAGACCCAGTCTCGGAAGAAACTCACCATGAATGAAAGGACTCCGAGATTGGAGGAAAAGGTTATACCCCTACCGAAAGAGCCTCAGTGAAAGAGTTATCCCGGAGCGACACTGTCAACCCAAAGGGATGGAGTACCTGAGTTCCGTCGGAACCATAACCCTGCTTTTAAGTGTGGTAGCACACTAGACCATTCCGATCGATGGATTTGCTGGAAGACCTCCAAACCCTAACCTTTTCTTGCTAGCCTCTTCGAATCTCGAGGACGAGATTCATTTTAAGTGTGGTAGTTTGTAACATCCCAAAATTTTGGAATGTTATAATAATTAAAATATATGATTGTTTGATTGATTCTTGAGTGATCGATTGCGTGAAATTGATTGGAATTTTAAACTTTTGAAGTTTTGTTGAGAGCGAATAAAAGGACTTCCCAAAAAAATGCTTCTGTTTGAAAATATTTGAATTTGGAAATATTTCAAACTTCATGCCACTCAATGATCCTCATGATTTCTTCAATGAAAGAGAGTGGGAAGTAAAGAAAAATTTCATTTTGAATTTGTCATTTTAAATTTTGTTTTTAACTCAAAGTGGCATTTGAGTTTTATTCAAAAAAAATTCTGACAAACAACACTTTAACAAAAGTGTTGAGAGGGAGTAACGTGACACCCCAAAAATGTTGGAATAAATTTTCCATAGAGTTTTGAGAGTCATTTTGATTTTTGTTTGAATTAAAAAAATGATTTTTCAAAAAGTATTTTATTTGCCCCTGGAAAATATCCCATTAAATTGGGCTTATTTTTCTGATCATTTTGATATATAATACTCCTATATTTTATTTTCATTTTATTTCCTAAAATGATTCTTCTTCGCGGGTTATTAAAAAAAAGGAAGGTATTGTTTTTTTGGGGCCAAATCCGGCCCGATCCGTACCGAATCATCTCTTTCCTCGTGACGAGATGCTCCAGATCTCCAGCCACCGCCGGAGCATCGCCGGAATCGCGGGATTCGCGAAATCCCTCACCCCCTCCTCCAAGTCGACCTCCCCCCTATAATTGGCCATATCCCGCACCGATTTCCCCCTCTATTCCCTCCTCTCCTCACCCCACGTCGCCGCGCCACGTTGCCGGAGTTCGCCGGACTACCGCCGCCATTGCCGCCCCGTCCCGCCACCTCTGACCATCCCCGCCACCCACCGACCCCACCACTCGCTCCGCCCCGATCTGCCGCCCCGACCGTACCTTCCCCGATGCCAGAGGGCCACCGGAGGACGTCGCCGGAGCTCCACCAGGACCCCGTCACCGGAACTGCTACCGTAAATCCCGACCTACTTTTTTTTTCGTTCTGTTTTTAAAACAGAAAAGTTTCAATCTTAGATATTCTATAACTTTTATGTTTTATATCCAAATTGAGTGATTCTTTTTGCATTGTGTCACAAATTTATTGAAATTTCTGTTTGTGTACTTAAGTTTTCAAATTTGAGTAGTGTAAATTTTAGTTTGATGAAATTTGTTCAAATCACTATTTTGGCCGTATCTTGAGTTTTATAAAATATTTTTGATTGATTCTTTTTGCTACTGTTTTGTTATTGTTTGGTTTATCTAGTAGCATGTAGTTATTTATTTTAATTTATTTTAAATTAGAGTTTTAGGCAAAACAGTACTGTTTTAGTTCTACTTTTGTTTTAACCTTTTCTTTATAGTTTTAATTGTTTTTAAACTATTTCTTTCTATCACTTTTGACAAATTTAGTTTCGTTTCTGTTATTTAACTGTAGACAATTTAATTCTTATTTTAAAAATTTATTTTGTTAGTTTTGTATGAAAACTTGTATAGGTCATAGTTAGAGTTTTATGAAAGCCTTTTTGTTTCTTTTTGCAAATAAAGTTTTATGAAAAATACTTTCTGTTAAATTAGTTATTTTACATTTTATTTTCTGTTAATTTATTAGTTTAGTGTTTTAATTGTTGTTAAGATTTTACTTACGGCAAAACTATATTAGATGTTTGTAGAAAAGTCATAGATCTTCGTTAGTAGTTTTTCTTTGTAGTTTTATTTGAAGTTTCTTTTGATTTTGTTTGAGTTTTATTATCGATTTTCTTTGTTGTTTTGATTGTTATTTCGAAGTGCTAAAATTGTTTGCTAGGATGTTTGCTTATGTGAATGCTATGTTTGACTATATAGATTTTCAACGGAGTGACGATTAGTTCTACCAAGTCATTTTTAAAGCGTTGTTATCTTCATCAAGTAATACCGGGCAAGTTCACTTTGACCATGCTTTCATACCTATGTTTTTATTGCATTTAGTGGCATCTTTGCAACAACTCTCCGATGGTAATCTTGAATTCTTGTAGTTGAGTAGTATGCATGAGGTAGGAACCCATCGCCTTGTTACCAAGCACAGGACGTTATTTATTTGTATGCTACGCTATAGTAGACGGGTTGGTATGTGTGCACGAGTGGTGTGAAGAAGGAGGACTCTCGTCAATGGCGACAACTCCATGATGGCATCTGCAAGGACTGCATTTTCAAGGCCTCAAGACTTCAAGACTCGAGACAAGAATTCAATACACACTCTTGGGTGAAGGACGGTTGTGGGCACCTGGAGAAACCAGTGGATGGCGGGATGCATGGAGAAGCGCCATGACATCTTGCGGAAAGCTTCACCCAGACTCAAAGAGACGGAAGAATATTTCATGCCGGAAGCTTACTGTGCAACCGCAAGTCACTATGGGCTCGCTTGGTTGACCTTAGTGGTGACTCTGGCTGGGACAGTGCTAGCAGATGTAGAACTACGGTAGGATTGGATGAGCACCGGACAGTGGTCAGGGGAACTCTTCGGAAGACCATGTTTCGATCGTCTTGTTCTCAAACACCCTGAAGTGCGAGAACATAAAGAGAGGGATCGGATCTTCTTGGGTAAAGTGTACAAACCTCTGCAGAGGGTTAAAACCTAATAGATTAGCCGTGTCCCGATTACGGACAACTTGAGCCTCTGGACTTGGATCTATCTCGGAACTCTCAACACCGGATTGATAACTTAATTGTGGGCAACTTATGATGATTTTGGGCTATGAGACATCGGTTGGCGGAACCATGTCATGATAGAAAACTCCATAGTACAGACTTCATTTATTCCTTTGATGTAGGGAAAATAAAACCAGCTTTTACGCAAACAAAACTCAGACCCAGAGCCACAAAGCCAAATTGCATATAGTATAGTTTTACCATCTGTTTTCTCATGTTGTGATCTTGCCGGTACATTCAATGTACTAACCTACACGGCTGCAACGTTTCATGTTGCAGGATTTTCTTCGACGAGTAAGAGTTACGATACAGGGTTACGGTCTACACTCAACCTGCCGATGGCGTTGATGGGACTCCACACCCGTTTGATTGTTTCATTGAGTATTATGAGGTATATATCATTTTACGTTATTTATACATGTGATTGCACTTTGATATATACATTGATGTCTTGTGTGTGCCGACATCTTGATCCGAGGATGGCATGGATACGAAGGCTTGACCGTCTGAGGTCGGGTGACTACAGTCGGGTTATCAATACCATGTATTTCTTCAATAGGTGGTAAATTCTTAACATCTTCAGCTTTAATACCCTTTTCTTTCATAGATTTTTTGCCTCTTGCATATCTTCAGGACTGAGAAATAGAATACCCCTTTTCTTCGGAGTTGGCTTAGGAGTTGGTTCAGGAAGTGTCCAATCATTATCATTACTCAATATATTATTCAGTAACAATTCAGCTTGCTCAACAGTTATTTCCCTAAAAACACAACCAGCACAACTATCCAGGTGGTCTCTGGAAGCATCGGTTAGTCCATTATAAAAGATATTAAGTATTTCATTTTTTAGAGGATGACCAGGCAAAGCATTAAGTAAATGGAGAAGCCTCCCCCAAGCTTGTGGGAGACTCTCTTCTTTAATTTGCACAAAATTATATATTTCCCTTAAGGCAGCTAGTTTCTTATGAGCGGGGAAATATTTAGAAGAGAAGTAATAAATCATATCCTAGGGACTAGGCACACAACAAGGAGCAAGAGAATTAAACCATGTTTTAGCATCACCCTTTAATGAAAACGGAAATAACTTAAGGATATAGTAGTAACGAATTTTTTCCTCATGAGTGAATAGGGTGGCTATATCATTCTATTTAGTAATGTGCCACAACAGTTTCAGATACATAGCCATAAAAAGGATCAGATTCAACCAAAGCAATTAACTCAGGATCGATAGAGAAATCATAATCCTTATCAGAAATACAGATAGGTGAAGTAGCAAAATCAGGGTCATATATCATTCTAGCATTCAAAGACTTTTCTTTCAGCTTAGCTAACAGTTTCTTAAGATCATATCTATCTTTGCAAGCAAAAAGGTCTCTAGCAGTTTCTTCATCCATAACATAACCCTCAGGCACATCAGGCAATTCATATCTAGGGGGAGAATCTTCATCATCACTTTCATCAATATTATCTGTTTCAATAATTTCATTCTCTCTAACCCTAGCAAGTTGTTCATCAAGAAATTCACCTAATGGCACAGTATTATCAAGCATAGAAGTAGTTTTATCATAAGCATCATGCATAGCAGAAGTGGCATCATCAATAACATGCGACATATCAGAATCAATAACAGGTGTAGGTGTCACAAATTTACTCATAACATAAGGTGAATAAAGTGCAGAGCTAGATGGCAGTTCCTTACCTCCCCTCGTAGTTGAGGGAAAAATCTTGGTTCTTTCATATTTCAAGTTCCTCATAGTGATCAACAGATATAAATCCCAAGTGACTCAAAGAATAGAGCTATGCTCCCCGACAACGGCGCCAGAAAATAGTCTTGATAACCCACAAGTATAGGGGATCGCAACAGTTTTCGAGGGTAGAGTATTCAACCCAAATTTATCGATTCGACACAAGGGGAGCCAAAGAATATTCTCAAGTATTAGCAGTTGAGTTGTCAATTCAACGACACCTGAAAGACTTAATATCTGCAGCAAAATATTTAGTAGCAAAGTAGTATGGAAGTAACGGTAACGGTGGCAAAAGTAATGATAGTAGTTTTGTAGCGATTAAATGATGTAGCAACGGAAAAGTAACTAAGCAAAGATCAATATGTGAAAAGCTCGTAGGCAATGGATCAATGATGGATAATTATGTCGGATGCGATTCCTCATACCTTGATTATAACATAGGGTGACACAGAACTAGGTCCAGTTCATCAATGTAATGTAGGCATGTATTCCGAATATAGTCATACGTGCTTATGGAAAAGAACTTGCATGACATGTTTTGTCCTACCCTCCCGTGGTAGCGGGTCCTATTGGAAACTAAGAGATATTAAGGCCTCCTTTTAATAGAGTACCGGACAAAGCATTAACACTTAGTGAATACATGAACTCCTCAAACTATGGTCATCACCGGGAGTGGTCCCGATTATTGTCACTTCGGGGTTGCCGGATCATAACACATAGTAGGTGACTGTTGACTTGCAAGATAGGATCAAGAACTCACATATATTCATGAAAACATAATAGGTTCAGATTTGAAATCATGGCACTCAGGCCCTAGTGACAATCATTAAGCATAACAAAGTCATAGCAACATCAATCTTAGAACATAATGGATACTAGGGATCAAACCCTAACAAAACTAACTCGATTACATGGTAAATCTCATCCAACCCATCATTGTCCAGCAAGCCTACGATGGAATTACTCACGCACGGCGGTGAGCATCATGAAATTGGTGATGGAGGATGGTTGATGATGACGATGGCGACGGATTCCCCTCTTCGGAGCCCCGAACGGACTAAAGATCAACCCTCCCAAGGAAGATTAGGGCTTGGCGGTGGCTCCATATCGTAAAACGCGATGAATCCTTCTCTGTTTTTTTATCCCCGAACATGAATATATGGAGTTGGAATTGAGGTCGGTGGAGTCTCAGGGGGCCCACGAGGCAGGGGGCGCGCCCTGCACCCTCTTGGATAGGGTGTGGGCCCCCTGATGCTGATTCTTTTGCCAGTATTTTTTATTAATTCCAAAACGTGTCTCCGTGGATTTTTAGGTCATTCTGAGAACTTTTATTTCTGCACAAAAATAACACCATGGCAGTTCTGCTGAAAACAGCGTTAGTCCGGGTTAGTTCCATTCAAATCATGCAAGTTACAGTCCAAAACAAGGGCAAAAGTGTTTGGAAAAGTAGATACAGTCATGATCTCCATCTTCACCGGCTTGACACCTTGATCTCCATTGTGTTGTCGTTGTCGTCTCGCCAACTATTGCTTCTACAACTATCGCTAACGCATAGTGATAAAGTAAAGCAATTACATGGAAATTGCATTTCATACAATAAAGCGACAACAATAAGGCTCGTGCCAGTTGCCGATATCTTTTAGAAAACATGATCATCTCATACAATAACGTATATCACATCATGTCTTGACCATATCACATCACAACAAGCCCTGCAAAAACAAGTTAGACGTCCTCTACTTTGTTGTTGCAAGTTTTACGTGGCTACTACAGGCTTCTAGTAAGATCCGTTCTTACCTACGCATCAAAACCACAATGATGTTTCGTCAAGTTTGTTGTTTTAACCTTCAACAAGGAACAGCCGTAGTCAAATTCGATTCAACTAAAGTTGGAGAAATATGTCGGAATTCTGGGAACGGGGGTCCCCATACTTGCCTGCCTGCGGCCTGCGGCGTGGCTCAAGTGGGTGCCCAGCGCGGCCCAACTTCATCAGCTCGAGCTCAAGACCCTCGCGAGGGGCCAAGCCTCGCGGGGCGGACGACAGGAACCTTCCTCAGGAGCAGCCTCGTCAGGCAGGCTCACAAGGAGGCGGAGAGATCAAGGCGGGGTACCTCACGAGGGTGCCCCATGGCGCTTGAGCCATGACGATCGAGACCAGGTGAGCGCCAACTGCATAGTGTCCTCATTTCCCCTTTGGTGCAAAGGAGGCAAGCACAGGCCAAGGCATCAGGCAAATGTTACCGCTTCGGTGCAACAAGACCAAGACCAGCAGAACGGCAGGACGGAGGTCATCGTGGAGCCCAGGACAGCGTCACCGTCAGAGCCTTTGGCAGCCGAAGACCAACTTTAGTCAGGATAAGTGTACTAGATGTTCCCCTTCAAAATGGCCAATTGTTTGCGCCCTTCCCGCTCATTATTTGGGAAGAGGCCCGGGGCCTCCCTCTATAAATAGGAATAGCCACCACGAGAGAAGGGGGACGAACGGAAGGACAGAAAGAGAGGAACGGAGGACCGACTGGAAAGAGGTGGAACCTACCAGAGAGAGAGAGAGAGAGAGAGAGAGAAGCGACTGGACTCACTCAAGCAGTTCATCGCACCAGCTCAAGAACAGCCCCTCGCGAGGTTGTTCTTCCTTTGTACTATTCTTCATCAGCCCAAAGGAAATCCACCACACCACACACTGCAGTAGGGTATTACACAACAACGGTGGCCCGAACCAGTATAAATCTCGTGTCTCTTGTGCTGTTCATAGTTCCTAGTTTAGATCCCTTGCAAACCAATTGCGCGTGAGCTGGTAGGGGAAATATCTTCGCGCGCACCCCAGTGTTTGAACCTCAAGGGTCTGCCGGAACCTGAAATCCGACATTTAGCGCGCCGGGTAGGGGTGAGTCGAAATCTTTCTTCCGCTGGTCGCATGTGATCTTCCGTCGTGTCCATGGCTGATGCTCGCCAGGCCCGTGGCGAGCGAAGGGCTGCTCGTGCCGCTCGAGTCGCCCAGACGGCTCCCGTCGGTGGACACCCCCGTCGTTCCCCGTCGCCTGCCGCCAACGCCGCCACCGGCCCGGCGGGGAACGAACAGCAGGCCTCGTCCCTGCATCCATTGATGAGGCGACAAGGCCGCACCGCTACTCCTTCGCTCGCCCCTACCGGTTCTTCGTCCCACGCGCACCGCGCTCCCATGGAGGCTCGAGCCGCGCCCATCGCAGCACACTAGCTCCTGCGCTATTGCCCTGTCGACGACGTCTACGAGGAGTGGCTCGACAGCGTCGCCGAGCTCGTCCGCGCCGCAGGGGGCTCCCCCTTGTCGTCCCTCTTGTTGCCTCGCCCTTCACCTCGTGCGGGAGGCAGGGAGCCGCAGGTGCCCCGCAACCTCCTCCCCAAGAAGGCGCCCTGGCTCCAAGGCGTGTGGCCCTGGGCCGGGACCCTTCGCGTCCGGCGCCCGCGCAACAAGAAAGGAGCTGCCAGGAGATCCCTCGTCCCCAAGAAAGCGCTCGCGTGATCCCAGCACCGGAGCGCCGCGATCACGCTCCAGCGCCACCGCGTCAAGACCCGGCGCTGCTCCAGGCAGCGGTGCGCGGGAATCCACAAGAGCAAGCTCCGCATCAGCAGAGAGCCCCGGTGGCCACTGCAGGCTGCCGCGCCTTCACCGCCGAGCTATGTAGCGTCGCGTGGCCCGTCAAGTTCAAGCCAGACCTGCCTCCTCGCTACGACGGCACTGTCGACCCCGCGAAGTTCCTTCAGCTCTACGAGCTGGGCATCGAAGCCGCCAACGGGGACGAAAAGGTCATGGCGAATTGGTTCCCCATGGCGCTCAAGGACGGAGCCCGAACCTGGCTCTGAACCTGGCTCCGGCACAATCTCCTCTGGGGCCGAGATGCGCACCGCTTCATCGCCAACTTCCAAGGCACTTTCGCGATCGGCCACCGGCCGTGAGCGACATGCGCCGCATCAAGCAGCAGCCAGGAGAGACCCTGCAGAAGTACATCCAGCGCTTCAACAACGCCCGCCTCAAGATCCCCAGGGTGACTGAGGAAGCCATCATCTCAGCCTTCTCCGATGGCGTGCGTGACATCAAGATGAAGGAGGAGCTAGCAATGCATGAAGACCTATGCACATCCCTGGAGCTGTTCAACTTGGCGACCAAATGCGCCAGGGCTGAGGAAGGGTGCCTCTCCCTCCTCGAGCTTCCGACTGCTGATCCAGAAGAGAAGAAGCCCAAGGTCAGGGACGTGAAGCGCAAGGGGGCTGCCATGCTCACGGCAGAACCAGACACCAAGCGATGCAGGGATCAACCCGAGTCATCCAAAGGCAGCCGGTACTGCGTATACCATGACCTCCACACCCACAACACCAACGAATGCCAGGAGCTCAGGGCCGTGCGAGAAGGGCGTATCGGCTGACGCCCTGAGCGCAATGATCGGGGCCACGGCCGAGGAGGAGGAAGAGGCACAGGACGCTGGGAAGACCGTGGCCCTCGCCAAGGATGGCGAGACAGACCTCGTGAGGACCGCTGGCAGGACCAGTCTCGTGAGGGAGGTTGGAGGGACCAGCCTCGTGAGGACCGCCCTCAAGGCAACGCAGGGCTCCCACCTCTGCCGCAGCCGCCAAGGAGGTACGGAGACCATCATCAGGACGAGGGGGCTGGGGGCTTCCAGGAGCCGCGCGCGATCGCTTGCATCCTGGGTGGCGCTCAGGCCCCGGCCTCTCAGCGCATCTTCAAGCAGTTTGCTCGCGAGGTGACTGTAGTCCTCCCCAAGCCTGAGGCCGCACGCCCTCTCAGATGGTCGTCGTGCGCAATCATGTTCAGCTCAGCGCATCATCTCAAGTGCGCGGCAACGGCCGGAGTTCTCCCCATGCTTTGCTCACTAGTCATCAGCAACGTGCAAGTCACCAGGACACTCATCGACGGCGGAGCAGGACTCAACGTCCTATCTGTCGAGACATTCAATGATCTCCAAGTGCCATACGATCAGCTTCAGCCGACCAAACCTTTCTCAGGAGTCACCGATGGCTCCACCATCCCGATAGGGCAAGTTCGCCTTCCCGTCACCTTCGGACAGTGCAACAACTACCGCACCGAGCTCATCGACTTCGACGTCGCCCACATTCGCCTGCCATATAATGCCATCCTCGGGTACCCAGCTCTGGCCAAGTTCATGGCAGTGACTCACCATGGCTACAATGTCCTCAAGATGCCAGGAAGCGGAGGAGTCATCACAGTGCCTTGTGAGGAAAGAGATGCAATGTGCTCTCTTAAGCGTGCCTTCCAAGCCGCAGCAATCGAAGACCCAGATCACAGGAGCGGGATACTTCCCGAGGCGATCCCTAAGAAGAAGAAGGCTTCACCTGGTCCAAACCCTCATGGGTAGGCACTTCCGGAGGCGTGGCAACAGGACCCGCGCCCGTTCAAGGGGTGCCACTCTCTGTCGCATAGGAAGGCGCGCCCGGTGCCCTCCTCAGACGAGGCTCAGGGGCTCTTTCATGGCGAGCCACCGACCTAGCCGGGGTCGTGAGGGAGGCGCTCGGGCACCACTTGGAGGCGTGCTTCAAGGCACGTTTCCCTCAGGAAGGTATGAGGCAAGGAAGGCCAAACCCTCAGGAGTTCATCACGAAGAACACCCAGGAGCTGCAGGAGTCAAGAGTCATGCGCGGCTGTCGCCGCTTGCCCACTGTGGCCCCACATCCAGGCGAGGATGCTGGGCTGCGAATCTGCATCGACATACCGGGGCTCAACCGGGCCGCGTCTCAGGAGCGCATCTGGCCCTCACGCGCGGGGTGTTGCGAGGGTCCACCTCATAGCTACGTTCGCATGCCTTTCAGCCTGCCGAACATGGTCGCCGCCCATCAGCGCCTGCTGAGGTGCGCTCTGGAGGCTCAGGAGGTCAAGCAGCGCGCGGTCCTGGCAGAGATGGAGATGGTCCTCGAGGAACCCCTTGTGCCCCGAAGCCTCCCGAGGCTCTAGGTCCGGAGGGCTCGTGAGGGTCGGCTTCTTCATCACGAGTCATCCGCTACCTCAACATCCCGCCATCTCCGACCATATCAGGTGACACCTTTCCAAGTTCCGTATTCAGCTGGGAGCGCCCCTCGGGCTGCATCATTCCCAGGCCGCATGGGTCCGTCCCTGCGGCATTTATCCGTTTAGCGTATGTTCTTTACTTACCTCGTTGGGGGCGCCCCTCGGGCTGCATTATCCCCAAGCCGCTCGGGCCAGACCCAGTGGCATGTGCTTTCTCCTCACCTATCTAGATGGATTTGCTCCTCTGCTCTTAACCTGATTCACGTAATTATTGCCTACTACCTGTCGCGGGGCTCTCCGCCCTAATGCAAAGCGCTTGCACATTAAAAGGGGGGTACCTGAGCATCGCGACTCATGGGCTCTTACTGGCTCTCCAACCCTCACCCCCTGGCCTTGACCCACGGCATCGCGACCTGTCATACCAGCCGGTAAGCTGAGCTCGCTCGAGGCCGGGACCTGAGGACGTAGAGCATTTGCATTCTAACCCTGCAGGAACACAACATTGATAAAGGCCCAGAGCCAGGCGCAACCCGCCTCGAGGTAGGGCCTCGTGAGTCCCGTGCTGGCTCACGGGTGCCCAGATACACTTCTCTTAGCCCTACCATGCCGGCCACGTGTCACGGCGGGGCTGTATATGCCCTGGGGGCTCCTCCCGGAGGGGAGCCCCCTCCCACGTACCAGTGGAAGCACCATGCTCCGTGCTGGCTGACGACACTGCCGAGGAGCGGCTATGCCCGTACACATACAGAAGCGCTATGCTCCGCGCCGGTGATAAACAACTGAGGGCGGCTCACAACCGTATCAACCTCAGGGAGCCTGTAGCTCGATTGTCGGCACCATCGCAACGCCTCCCTCGAGTGCTGCGCGAGGGCTGGACACGGGGCTCTTGCCACGCCCGAACGTACGCCACCCAGCCAAGTCCCTCGGACCTGGTCGTCGCGCGCCTCCCGAGCGGAGCCAAGGTATGAAAATTTGTTTGAACGTCAAGGGGGACTCCTGAGCATCGTGACTCAGGAGCCTAACTGGTCACGTAGCCCCTCACTCCTTAGTCCCGTCCTGGTCTCCGGTCGGGGCTAACGGCGGCTGAGGTATGCGCGGGGCCGGGCCCTACCGACGTAGAACGACCAATCCACTCCTACGCCTCCCGTCCCTACTTGTTGTTCGCGCGTCAAGGGGGACTCCTGAGCATCGTGACTCAGGAGCCTAACTTGCCACATAGCCCCTCACTCCTTGGTCCCGTCCTGGTTTCCGGTCGGGGCTAACGGCGGCTGAGGTATGCGCGGGGTCGGGCCCTGCCGACGTAGAACACACGCAAGTAGGAGGGAAGAATGCGAATTCAAAGCAAATATTACAAGCCATAAGTCGTTTCACAATGCCAAACACAAGTTTAAACGCCTCCACGAGGCATGGTGCATGTTGCAGGAATTAAAACAGAGTGGAAGCTGCGAAGGGATCACTTTCCTGTGGTGCCTCCACCTCCCGAGGCCGCGGAGCTGGCGTCACCACGTCCAGGCAAGGTGCTGAAGGCGCGGAACCTCCCTAGCAGGGCCTCGGCTCGGCCCTTCACGGCCTCAGCAGCAGCGGCGGCAAGGACGCCGCTCACAGGCTCCAGCAGGCCATCAAGGTCGACGCTGGGATCGCGAAGGTAGACGTGGCTGAGGACACGCGTCAGCGCTGCAGAAGACAGGGCGTGCGCCTCGGCCTCGGCCGTGGGGACAAGGCCGTCCGTGACATCTTCAAGTGCACGGACCAAGAAAGGAAGCAGCTCGGCGGGGCCGTCCTCTGCACCAGCCAACGGCTTCTCCAGGCCACCCTCATAGAGCGTCTTCAACACGGGGCGAGCCTTCTCCTCCAACCTGGAGAAGGCCACCCGATCCTCGGCCAGGATCTTTGCCTTCCTGTCTAGCTCGATCCTCTCCGCTTTCAGAGACTGTTCCAGCGTCTCCAACCGGCCACGGCAGTCATCAAGCTCGGCGTCCCGGTCCCTGACGGCGGCCTCCCGAGCCTCCATCTCCTCCTCCTCCTCCTGGCGGATGCGAACCACCTTGGCGAGCTCGTCGCGCAGGCCTTGCAGCTCGATCTCCAGCACCTTGCAGCGGTCCCGGGCGTCCGCGGCGTCGCCCTGAGCAGCATCGCGAGCGGCCCTGGCCTGGCAGGCTGCTTGTTTCTCCCCATCGGAGGCCGACGCGGCTCGGCTCAGTGCCGCTCGGCGGAGGCAGCAGAGCAGGCCCAGCCAGAAGCTAGCTCCAGGCGCCCGGCCACCGAGGCGACGGGGTCTGGAGATCCTCTTACTGCAGCTCGATTCGCTAGCAGCCCTGGTCCAGATGGCCGAGGGATCGAAGGGACTGGGCAGCGGAGCAGGTGTAGAAGGCGACAGCGTGATCACGGCTGGGAAGGAGGAGCCTCGGGCCTTGGGCACCTCGGTGACAACATCAAGCGCGGGAACCTCCAGAGTCGGTGAGGCCACGGGGGGCTGACTCACCGCCAGAGTGCCCTGCTGGGCTCATGAGGATGACCGGCACGGAGGCGAGCCGCTGCCTTCTTTCCCCGCAGACGGAGCCGCAACCCCGGCAGGCGAACCCGCCTCAAGCAGGGCCGCAGAAGCCCCCTTCGGCCTTTTTGCTGCAGGTGCCGACTTGGCCAAGAGGATACAGACGACAAGCCTCGGCGGCAGAAGCAAAGCAAAACACTGATCGGACACTTACTGGTCGTCGTCCACGGACTCAAGCAGCCTCCGGCCGAACTTGAAGCCTGAAAGCCTGCAGCTAGGGTCAGCCTTGGGAGGCCCGGAAGCAGTAGGCGCGCCGGGAAGGCCGGAGCTGGCCTCAGACCGCTCCGGAGCCAGAACGGACCCTGGGAGAATCAGCCCCGACCTGCCCTTCCTCGGAACCAGGGGAGAATCCTCCCCTCCTCGCCTGGCACCGGCCTCGTCGTCGTCCGACATGGAGCGAAGGGCGTGGGACCTGCACCGAGGGAAGGAATTGAAGGAAATATGCCCTAGAGGCAATAATAAAGTTATTATTTATTTCCTCATATCATGATAAATGTTTATTATTCATGCTAGAATTGTATTAACCGGAAACATGATACATGTGTGAATACATAGACAAACATATAGTCACTAGTATGCCTCTACTTGACTAGCTCATTAATCAAAGATGGTTATGTTTCCTAACCATACACATGTGTTGTTATTTATTAATGGGATCACATCATTAGGAGAATGATGTGATTGACATGACCCATTCCGTTAGCCTAGCACTTGATCGTTTAGTATATTGCTATTGCTTTCTTCATGACCTATACATGTTCCTGTAACTATGAGATTATGCAACTCCCGTTTACTGTGAGGAACACTTTTGGTGGTACCAAACGTCACAACGTAATCGGGTGATTATAAAGGAGTACTACAGGTGTCTCCAAAGGTACATGTTGGGTTGGCGTATTTCGAGATTAGGATTTGTCACTCCGATTGTTGGAGAGGTATCTCTACGGCCCTCTCGGTAATGCACATCACATAAGCCTTGCAAAGCATTGCAACTAATAAGTTAGTTGCGTAGATGATGTATTACGGAACGAGTAAAGAGACTTGCAAGAACGAGATTGAACTAGGTATTGGATACCGACGATCGAATCTCGGGCAAGTAACATACCGATGACAAAGGGAACAACGTGATGTCGTTATGCGGTTTGACCGATAAAGATCTTCGTAGAATATGTAGGAACCAATATGGGCATCCAGGTTCCGTTATTGGTTATTGACCGAGAATAGTTCTAGGTCATGTCTACATAGTTCTCGAACCCGTAGGGTCCGCACGCTTAACGTTACGATGATAGTTTTATTATGAGTTTATAAGTTTTGATGTACCAAAGTTTGTTCGGAGTCCCGGATGTGATCACGGACATGACGAGGAGTCTCGAAATGGTCGAGACATAAAGATTGATATATTGGAAGCCTATGTTTGGACATCAGAAGTGTTCCGGGTGAAATCGGCATTTTACCGGAGTACCGGGGGGTTACCGGAACCCCGATGACCTAATGGGCCTTAGTGGGCCTAGTGGAGAAAGAGGAGAAGGGGCCAAGGGCAGCCGCCCCCAAGTCCGAATAGGACAAGGAGGGGCGGCGCCTTCCTTTCCCCCTCTCCTCCTTCCCCCAAGTCCTAGTCCAACTAGGAAAGGGGAGTCCTACTCCGGTGGGAGTAGGACTCCTCCAGCAACGCCTCCCCTAGGGTCGGCCGCACCCCTTGCTCCTTTATATACGGGGCAGGGGGCACCCCATACACACACACAAGTTGATCTACGGATCGTTCCTTAGCAGTGTCTGCGGTGCCCCTCCACCATACTCCACATTGGTCATATCGTCATGAGTTTAGGCGAAGCCCTCACGCCGATAGAGCATCATCATCGCCACCACGCCGTCGTCTTGTGGAACTCATCCCCGACACTTTGCTGGATCGGAGTCCGGGATCGTCATCGAGCTGAACGTGTGCTGAACTCGGAGGTGTCGTACGTTCGGTACTTGGATCGGTCGGATCGTGAAGACGTACAGCTACATCAACCGCATTGTCATAACGCTTCGCCACGGTCTCACGAGGGTGCGTGGACAATACTCTCCCCTCTCGTTGTTATGCCATCACCATGATCTTGCGTGTGCGTAGGAATTTTTTTGAAATTACTACGTTCCCCAACAGTGGCATCCGAGCCTGGTTTTATGCGTAGATGACATATGCACGAGTAGAACACAAGTGATTTGTGGGCGATACAAGTCATACTGCTTACCAGCATGTCATACTTTGGTTCGGCGTTATTGTGAGATGAAGCGGCCCGGACCGACATTACGCCAGACGCTTACGCGAGACTGGTTTCACCGTTGCGAGCACTCGTGCTTAAAGGTGACTGGCGGGTGTCTGTCTCTCTCACTTTAGTTGAACCGAGTGTGGCTATGCCCGGTCCTTGCGAAGGTTAAAACAGCACTAACTTGACGAACTATCGTTGTGGTTTTAATGCGTAGGTAAGAACGGTTCTTGCTCAGCCCGTAGCAGCCACGTAAAATTTGCAACAACAAAGTAGATGACGTCTAACTTGTTGTTGCAGGGCATGTTGTGATGTGATATGGTCAAGGCGTGATGCTATATTTTATTGTATGAGATGATCATGTTTTGTAACCGGTTATCGGCAATCAAGGCAGGAGCCATATGGTTGTCGCTTTATTGTATGAAATGCAAACGCCATGTAATGCTTTACTTTATCACTAAGCGGTAGCGATAGTCGTAGAAGCATAAGATTGGCGAGACGACAACGATGCTACGATGGAGATCAAGGTGTCGCGCCGGTGACAATGGTGATCACGATGGTGCTTCAGAGATGGAGATCACAAGCACAAGATGATGATGGCCATATCATATCACTTATATTGATTGCATGTGATGTTTATCCTTTATGCATCTTATCTTGCTTTGATTGACGGTAGCATTTTAAGATGATCTCTCACTAAAATTATCAAGAAGTGTTCTCCCTGAGTATGCACCGCTATGAAAGTTCTTCGTCTTTGGGACACCACGTGATGATCGGGTGTGATAGGCTCTACGTTCAAATACAACGGTGCAAAACAGTTGCACACGCGAATACTCAAGGTTAAACTTGACGATCCTAGCATATACTGAGATATGGCCTCGAATACGGAGACCGAAAGGTCGAACGTGAATCATATAGTAGATATGATCAACATAGTGATGTCCACCATTGAAACTACTCCATCTCACGTGATGATCGGACATGGTTTAGTTGATTTGGATCACGTAATCACTTAGATGACTAGAGAGATGTCTGTCTAAGTGGGAGTTCTTAAGTAATATGATTAATTGAACTTAAATTTATCATGAACTTAGTACCTGATAGTATTTTGCTTGTCTATGTTTACTGTAGATAGATGGCTCGTGTTGTTGTTCCGTTGAATTTTAATGTGTTCCTTGAGAAAGCAAAGTTGAAACATGATGGTAGCAATTACATGGGCTGGGTCCGTAACCTGAGGATTATCCTCATTGCTGCACAGAAGAATTACGTCCTGGAAGCACCGCTGGTACCGAACTGCTGCTGATGCAACCGACGACGTTAAGAACATCCGCAGAGCAAAGGCGATGACTACTCGATAGTTCGGTGTGCCATGCTTTACGGCTTAGAACCGGGACTTCAACGACGTTTTGAGCGTCATGGAGCATATGAGATGTTCCAGAGTTGAAGTTAATATTTCAAGCAAATGCCCGGATTGAGAGATATGAAGTCTCCAATAAGTTCTATAGCTGCAAGATGGAGGAGAATAGTTCTGTCAGTGAACACATACACAAAATGTCTGGGTATAATAATCACTTGATTCAACTGGGAGTTAATCTCCATGATGATAGTGTCATTGACAGAATTCTTCAATCACTGCCACCAAGCTACAAGAGCTTCGTGATGAACTATAATATGCAAGGGATGGACAAGACTATTCCCGAGCTCTTCGCAATGCTAAAAGCCGCAGAGGTAGAAATAAAAAAGGAGCATCAAGTGTTGATGGTCAACAAGACCACCAGTTTCAAGAAAAAGGGCAAAGGGAAGAAGAAGGGGAACTTCAAGAAGAACAGCAAACAAGTTGCTGCTCAAGAGAAGAAACCCAAGTCTGGACCTAAGCCTGAGACTGAGTGCTTCTACTGCAAGCAGACTGGACACTGGAAGCGGAACTGCCCCAAGTATTTGGCGGATAAGAAGGATGGCAAAGTGAACAAAGGTATATGTGATATACATGTTATTGATGTGTACCTTACTAATGCTTGCAGTAGTACCTGGGTATTTGATACTGGTTCTGTTGCTAATATTGCAACTCGAAACAGGGACTACGGATTAAGCGAAGATTGGCTAAGGACGAGGTGACGATGCGCGTGGAAAATTGTTCCAAAGTCGATGTGATCGCGGTCGGCACGCTACCTCTACATGTACCATCGGGATTAGTTTTAGACCTAAATAATTGTTATTTGGTGCCAGCGTTAAGCATGAACATTATATCTGGATCTTGTTTGATGCGAGACGGTTATTCATTTAAGTCGAGAATAATGGTTGTTCTATTTATATGAATAATATCTTTTATGGTCATGCACCCTTGAAGAGTGGTCTATTTTATTGAATCTCGATAGTAGTAATACACATATTCATAGTGTTGAAACCAAAAGATACAGAGTTGATAATGATAGTGCAACTTATTTGTGGCAATCGCCGTTTGGGTCATATCGGTGTAAGACGCATGAAGAAACTCCATCTTGATGGGCTTTTGGAATCACTTGATTATGAATCACTTGGTACTTGCGAACCGTGCCTCATGGGCAAGATGACTAAAACGCCGTTCTCCGGAACTATGGAGCGAGCAACTGATTTGTTGGAAATCATACATATTGATGTTTGTGGTCCAATGAATGTTGAGGCACGAGGCGGGTATCGTTATTTTCTCACCTTCACAGATGATTTGAGCAGATATGGGTATATCTACTTAATGAAACACAAATCTGAAACATTTGAAAAGTTCAAAGAATTTCAGAGTGAAGTGGAAAATCATCATAACAAGAAAATAAAATTTCTACGATCTGATCGTGGAGGAGAATATTTGAGTTACGAGTTTGGTTTACATTTGAAACAATGCGGAATAGTTTCGCAACTCACGCCACCCGGAACACCACAACGAAATGGTTTGTCCGCACATCGTAATCGTACTTTACTAGATATGGTGCGATCTATGATGTCTCTTACTGATTTACCGCTATCATTTTGGGGTTATGCTTTAGAGACGGCCGCATTCACGTTGAATAGGGCACCATCAAAATCCGTTGAAACGACGCCTTATGAACTATGGTTTGGCAAGAAACCAAAGTTGTCGTATCTTAAAGTTTGGGGCTGCGATGCTTATGTGAAGAAACTTCAACCAGATAAGCTCGAACCTAAATCGGAGAAATGTGTCTTCATAGGATACCCAAAAGAGACTATTGGGTACACCTTCTATCACAGATCTGAAGGCAAGATTTTCGTTGCTAAATTCGGATCCTTTCTAGAAAAAGAGTTTCTCTCGAAAGAAGTGAGTGGGAGAAAAGTAGAACTTGATGAGATAATTATATCTGCTCCCTTATTGGAAAGTAGTTCATCACAAGAACCGGTTCCCGTGACAACTACACCAATTAGTGAGGAAGCTAATGATATTGATCATGAAACTTCAGATCAAGTTTCTCTTGAACTCACGAGGTCAACCAGAGTAAGATCCGCACTGCAGTGGTACGGTAATCCTATTCGGAAGTCATGTTACTTGACCATGGCGAACCTACGAACTATGAAGAAGCGATGGTGAGCCCAGATTCGCAAAATGGTGGAAGCCATGAAATCTGAGATGGGATCCATGTATGAGAACAAAGTATGGACTTTGGTTGACTTGCCCGATGATCGGCAAGCCATTGAGAATAAATGGATCTTTAAGAAGAAGATCGGCGATGGTAATATGACTGTCTATAAAGCTCGACTTGTTGCGAAAGGTTTTCGACAAGTTCAAGGGGTTGACTACGATGAGACTTTCTCACCCGTAGCGATGCTTAAGTCTGTCCGAATCATGTTAGCAATTGCTGCATTTTATGATTATGAAATTTGGCAAATGGATGTAAAAACTGCATTCTTGAATGGATTTCTAGAAGAAGAGTTGTATATGATGCAACCAGAAGGTTTTGTTGATCCAAAAGGTGCTAACAAAGTGTGCAAGCTCCAACGATCAATTTATGGTCTGGTGCAAGCCTCTCGGAGTTGGAATAAACGCTTTGATAGTGTGATCAAAGCATATGGTTTTATACAGACTTTTGGAGAAGCCTGTATTTACAAGAAAGTGAGTGGGAGCTCTATAGCATTTCTGATATTATATGTGGACGACATATTATTGATTGGAAATGATATAGAATTTCTGGATAGCATAAAAGGATACTTGAATAAAAGTTTTTCAATGAAAGACCTCGGTGAAGCTGCTTACATATTGGGCATCAAGATCTATAGAGATAGATCAAGACGCTTGATTGGACTTTCACAAAGCACATACCTTGATAAAGTTTTGAAGAAGTTCAAAATGGATCAGGCCAAGAAAGGATTTTTACCAGACATAAGGTGTGAAATTGAGTCGGACTCAATGCCCGACCACAGCAGAGGATAGAGAGAAAATGAAAGATGTTCCTATGCTTCAGCCATAGGCTCTATCATGTATGCAATGCTGTGTACCAGACTGACGTATGCTTAGCAATAAGCTTGGCAGAAGGTACCAAAGTAATCCAGAGTGGATCACTGGACAGCGGTCAAGAACATCCTGAAATACCTGAAAAGGACTAAGGATATGTTTCTCGTATATGGAGGTGACAAAGAGCTAGTCGTAAATGGTTACGTCGATGCAAGCTTTGACACTGGTCCGGACGATTCTAAATCGCAAACCGGATACGTATTTTTATTAAACGGTGGAGCTGTTAGTTGGTGCAGTTCTAAACAAAGCGTTGTGGCGGGATCTACATGTGAAGCGGAGTACATAGCTACTTCGGAAGCAGCAAATGAAGGAGTCTGGATGAAAGAGTTCATTTCCGATCTAGGTGTCATACCTAGTGCATCGGGACCAATGAAGATCTTCTGTGACAATATTGGTGCAATTGCCTTGGCAAAGGAATCCAGATTTCACAAGAGGACCAAGCACATCAAGAGACGCTTCAATTCCATCCGGGCCCAAGTCCGGTGGGAGACATAGAAATTTGCAAGATACATACGGATCTGAATGTTGCGGAACCCGTTGACTAAGCCTCTTCCACGAGCAAAACATGATCAGCACCAAGACTCCATGGGTGTTAGAATCATTTCTTTGTGTAATCTAGATTATTGACTCTAGTGCAAGTGGGAGACTGAAGGAAATATGCCCTAGAGGCAATAATAAAGTTATTATTTCTTTCCTCATATCATGATAAATGTTTATTATTCATGCTAGAATTGTATTAACCGGAAACATGATACATGTGTGAATACATAGACAAACATATAGTCACTAGTATGCCTCTACTTGACTAGCTCATTAATCAAAGATGGTTATGTTTCCTAACCATACACATGTGTTGTTATTTGATTAATGGGATCACATCATTAGGAGAATGATGTGATTGACATGACCCATTCCGTTAGCCTAGCACTTGATCGTTTAGTATATTGCTATTGCTTTCTTCATGACCTATACATGTTCCTGTAACTATGAGATTATGCAACTCCCGTTTACCAGAGGAACACTTTTGGTGCTACCAAACGTCACAACGTAACTGGGTGATTATAAAGGAGTACTACAGGTGTCTCCAAAGGTACATGTTGGGTTAGCGTATTTCGAGATTAGGATTTGTCACTCCGATTGTTGGAGAGGTATCTCTGGGCCCTCTCGGTAATGCACATCACAGAAGCCTTGCAAGCATTGCAACTAATAAGTTAGTTGCGAGATGATGTATTACGGAACGAGTAAAGAGACTTGCTGGTAACGAGATTGAACTAGGTATTGGATACCGACGATCGAATCTCGGGCAAGTAACATACCGATGACAAAGGGAACAACATATGTCGTTATGCGGTTTGACCGATAAAGATCTTCGTAGAATATGTAGGAACCAATATGGGCATCCAGGTTCCGCTATTGGTTATTGACCGAGAATAGTTCTAGGTCATGTCTACATAGTTCTCGAACCGTAGGGTCCGCACGCTTAACGTTACGATGACAGTTTTATTATGAGTTTATAAGTTTTGATGTACCGAAGTTTGTTCGGAGTCCCGGATGTGATCACGGACATGACGAGGAGTCTTGAAATGGTCGAGACATAAAGATTGATATATTGGAAGCCTATGTTTGGACATCGGAAGTGTTCCGGGTGAAATCGGCATTTTACCGAGTACATGGAGGTTACCGGAACCCCGGTGACCTAATGGGCCTTAGTGGGCCTAGTGGAGAAAGAGGAGAAGGGCCAAGGGGCAGCACGCCTCCCCCAAGTCCGAATAGGACAAGGAGGCGGCGCCCCCCTTTCCTTTTCCCCTCTCCTCCTTCCCCCAAGTCCTAGTCCAACTAGGAAGGGGGAGTCCTACTCGGTGGGAGTAGGACTCCTCAGCCGCCTCCCCTAGGGCCGGCCGCACCCCCTTGCTCCTTTATATACGGGGGCAGGGGGGCACCCCATACACACAAGTTGATCTACGGATCGTTCCTTAGCCGTGTGCGGTGCCCCCTCCACCATATTCCACCTTGGTCATATCGTCGCTGAGTTTAGGCGAAGCCCTACGCCGGTACAGCATCATCATCGTCACCACGCCGTCGTGCTGACGGAACTCATCCCCGACACTTTGCTGGATCAGAGTCCGGGGATCGTCATCGAGCTGAACGTGTGCTGAACTCGGAGGTGCCGTACGTTCGGTACTTGGATCGGTCGGATCGTGAAGACGTACGACTACATCAACCGCGTTGTCATAACGCTTCCCCTTACGGTCTACGAGGGTATGTGGACAATACTCTCCCCTCTCGTTGTTATGCCATCACCATGATCTTGCGTGTGCGTAGGAATTTTTTTGAAATTACTACGTTCCCCAACAGGAATCCCCCGACTCCTTGCCAGTCGCCTCGAAGTCAGACTCTTCTTCCCCCACCTCCTCTTCTTCCTCCTCACTCCCGCTAGAGTTGCTGGAGGAAACGTTCACCGTCGGCAACATCGCCAGATCCTTGGGAGTCCCGGCGGGCACCAGCCCCTCACCATTGAAGGTGGGCATGGCGTTCACCACTTGCTCCCAGTCGTCGCGAAGAAACAGGGGGACGGGAGCGCCCTCCGGCCTCGCCACGTCGCCCCCGACCAAGGAATGAAGAGCCGCGACCAGGTCCTCGTCAGAGCGGGCCTCGGAGCTCAGGCGAAGGGCGTCACCTGCCTCCCCAAGCCTCCACAACGGGAGCGAATGCTCCTGGAGCGGAGCCACCTGGTGTTCCAGGATCCCTCAGGAGCGTGGACCCGGTCAGCTTCGCCGCCCCCAAGCTGCCTGGCCTAAGGTCCGCGTCAATCCTGTTCAGCACCATCTTCGCGCAAGGGTCGACGAGCTCCGTGCGGGACCACGCATCAACGGTCTTGGGCTGCCCAGACGGCAGCGCCAGTCGGGGGTGGATGCGCCCGGCATCCACCAGGACCACTTGCTCCTGAAGCCTTCGATCCTCTTCCCGAGCTTGGAGATGGAGTTGGAGCTGGAGTATGCGATAAAGCTCGCGCAAGCAGTAATAGGGCCACGAGAGACCCGGAGGTAAAAGTAATGGCGCAGCAAAGCCACCGAGGGCTTTATCCCGACATGAGCCTCACAATAGTAGGCGAAAATCGCCAGGAGAAGAACAGAGTTGGGGTGGAGATGCAGAGCTTGCAAGTTGTATTGACGGAGAACAGCAAAGAAGAACTCGGAAAAAGGAGGGATCAGACCGGCGATGATGGCGCTCACAAAGAGCGGGTAGAAGGTGCTCCCCTTGCCTTCAGGCTGGTCGGAGCCGGCCTTGAGCACAGTCGCTCCCTCGTTGCCTTTCGCCACCGTCCTCCAGCGCACAAGGACGAGATTCTTCTCCGACACAGTCAGAGGATCCAGAGCCGGGAGGTACCAGGCTTCAAACAGGGTCTTGCGAGGCGCCATGGCTGAGGATGGGAAGGATTGAGATAGATCTGGAGGATTTCGGAAGCGAGGAGGAGAAGGGCGAGAAAGGGGATCTGGAGCAAGAACGAGAACCAAGTCTGGCATGGGCCTCCTTTTTGTCAGAAGGACGGTCGATGAGGCGTCGTGGGGAAGCGGAGACGCCCACGACCAATCAATCGCCACGCGGTGCCCAAGGCCGCAGGCTGTTGGGGCCTGCGGCGCTTCGCACTTGCCCCTTCGCTTCTCTGCTAAGCCAAGTCCGGGCGCCTTGGGCCCGGCTACTGTCGGCGTTCGAACAGGGGTCCCCAGACTTGCCTGCCTGCGGCCTGCGGCGTGGCTCAAGTGGGGGCCCAGCACGGCCCAGCTTCATCAGCTCGAGCTCAAGACCCTCGCGAGGGGCCAAGCCTCGCGGGGCGGACGACGGGAACCTTCCTCGGGAGCAGCATCGTCAGGCAGGCTCACGAGGAGGCGGGGTACCTCACGAGGGTGCCCCGTGATGCAAGCCATGATGACCGAGACCAGGCGGGCGCCAGCCTGCGCAGTGTCCTCATTTCCCCTTTAGTGCAAAGGAGTCAAGCACAGACCAAGGCATCAGGCAAAGGTTACCGCTTCGGTGCAACAAGACCAAGACCAGCAGAACGGCAGGACGGAGGTCATCGTGGAGCCCAGGACAGCGTCACCGTCAGAGCCTTTGGCAGCCGAAGACCAACTTTAGTCAGCATAAGTGTACTAGATGTTCCCCTTCAAAATGGCCAATTGTTGGCGCCCTTCCCGCTCATTATTTGGGAAGAGGCCTAGGGCTCCCTCTATAAATAGGACTAGCCACCACGAGAGAAGGGGACGAACGGAAGGACAGAAAGAGAGGAATGGAGGACCGACTGGAAAGAGGTCGAACCTACCAAAGAGAGAGAGAGAAGCGACTGGACTCACTCAAGCATTTCATCGCACCAGCTCAAGAATAGCCCCTCACGAGGCTGTTCTTCCTTTGTACTGTTCTTCATCAGCCCCAGAGGCAATCCACCACACCACACACTGGAGTAGGGTATTACACCACAATGGTGGCCTGAACCAGTATAAATCTCGTGTCTCTTGTGCTGTTCATAGTTCCTAGTTTAGATCCCTTGCAAACCAATTGCGCGTGAGCTGGTAGGGGAAAGATCTCCGCGCGCACCCCAGTGTTCGAACCTCAAGGGTCTGCCGGAACCCAAAATCCGACAAAATAGACACCCGCCAACCACCTTTATGCAAAACAAGTTGCATGTCTGTCGGTGGAACCAGTCTCATGAATGTGGTCATGTAAGGTTGGTCCGGGCCGCTTCATCCAACAATACCGCAGAATCAAAATAAGACGTTGGTGGTAAGCAGTATGACTATGATCGCCCACAACTCTTTGTGTTCTACTCGTGCATATCATCTATGCATAGACCTGGCTCGGATGCCACTGTTGGGGAACGTAGCATGCAATTTCAAAAAAATTCCTACGATCACACAAGATCTATCTAGGAGATTCATAGCAATGAGAGGGGGAGAGTGTGTCCACGTACCCTCGTAGACCGAAAGCGGAAGCGTTAGGTTAACGCGGTTTATGTAGTCGAACGTCTTCGCGATCCAACCGATAAAGTACCAAACGTACGGCACCTCTGAGTTTTGTCAGCTTGATGGCGTCCCTCGAACTCTTGATCCAGCAAAGAGTCGTGGGAGAGTTTTGTCAGCACGATGACGTGGTGACGGTGATGGTGATGTGATTCGGGCAGGGCTTCGCCTAAGCACTACGACGATATGACCGGAGGAGTAAATTGTGGAGGCGGGCACCGCACACAACTAAGAACATTTGATGTGCTTTCGGGTGCCCCCTGCCCCCGTATATAAAGGAGGAGAGGGAGGAGGCCGGCCATGGGGCACGCCATAGGGGGGGAAACCGACTAGGACTCCCAATCCTAGTCGGCCCCCTTCCTTTCTTTCGAAGGGAAAAAGGGAAGGAGAGGGAGAGGGAGAGGGAAAGAGGAAAGGGGGACGCGCCCCCCTTCCCTTGTCCAATTCGGACTCCCTTGGGGTGGCGCCACCCCTTGCGGGTGACGATGACATGTATCTAGGGTAGGGCAATGGACCTGATCTAAACACCCTTCCCAAGGACTCCGCCTTACGGTCAAGGACATTCAAAGGACATCAGATTCAACCGACTGAAATCATCGTAGGATGCAACCCACTCGACTGCGAGTTCCACTCGGATAACCCAATTCCATTCGACCAGGGTATACTCACTCGACCATATCAGAAACCACTCGGAGTATAGCAAATCTAAGGTCACTCTGAATGACAAGGTCAGACATTCACTCTGTAGTCTTAATGATCATTTATATGTCTTTAATACTGAAGTTACCAGTAACATCCCCTCTTTATGTACATTGAACCCTATGTAACAAGGGATGGCTGGGGTCCTGGCGCACTCTATATAAGCCACCCCCTCCTCTGGGACAACGCTCTTAACCTTGTGGTCGTGGGTTCGCACCCCTTGTAACTTCACGCATAATCCAATCGACTGGCCTCAGGGCACCGAGACGTAGGGTTGTTACTTCCTCTGAGAAGGGCCTAAACTCGTAAATCTTGCATGCACAACTTCACCGTAGCTAGGATCTTGCCTCCTCATACCTACCCCCATTCTACTGTCAGTCTTACAACCACGACAGTTGGCGCCCACGTGGGGTAGGTGTCTTAGTGACTTTCCGGTGAGGTTGCAGTTTTTCCGATTCCCATCATCATGGTTTCTGGCGGTGGTTTGGCTGAGGGCCGCGAGATCCATCTCGACACGCTCGTCTTTGTCGCTGATGACTCCGCCTATCTCCAGGAGGCCCCTCTCGACGTCGAGGCGATCCCCGTCCGCGGGACAACGCACTTTCACGCGTGCATTCGCGGCGTCCTTCTGCGACAGCCGTCGACCCAATACCGGTCGGCTCCCGCGGTGTCTTCGCTCCCTGATGTTTGCCATCGCAAGCGATCTGGTCGGTCGCGGCTTCAGCGGTGGGTGAAGCACGCGGTGGCACGCCAGTCGACCACCCCCCAAGTCGTGGCAATCGAGCCCGACGAATCTCTCTACGGCCTGTTTGATCTGTCGACAGGCTCCGTCGAGACCCTGTCCGAATGCGACAGCAGCGACCCTGCGGTAGAAGTCCTGATGGTCAACTCACCGCGCAGCCCCCCTGGTATGCGTCACAACAGCGGCGGTGATGGCAGCGGCGATCCGTCGCGCGTTCATGAAGAATACCACCCCGAAACCCTTTCTTCGCAGCAGAAGGAGGAACTTCACCGCCGCAACATGGAGGCACTCCACATGCCTATCGTTGGAGAGACCTCTGAGGCTCGGGCCTTGGAGGAGGCGCGCCTGGCCACTTTGGCTGAGCACACCCGATTGGAGAACCTTCAGCATGCACTCGACGAGCGTGCTCGGTGCGGATCCCTGAGTCAATTCGACGGCAATGACAACTGTTCCCACCCAACCTCAGGTATACCGCACTCCGATTCAGAATCTTACAGCAGCAACCCGTATAGCAGAGTCTATTCAGCCGTCCCAATCGGAGGCTGGAAGAGGTTTGATGCAGATCTGAGCTCTGCTCCGGGTGGCAGGAGATCAGAACGCGGCAGTATCTCAGTCGCAGAACAGAATCCATAGCAGATCTGTGGTGGCTCATACAGTCCAGTCGGCTCACAGCCCAAGATCGCCTCCGAGGCGTGAGGGACGTGGGCACCGCCAAGAGCAGTACTTGGTTCGGAACCATGAGTAGCATGATCATCGACTCGGCCGTGATGACCTCCGTCGAGTGCCTAAGACCCCTCCGAGGGGCGGATCATATGTGCCCCGGCATTATGGTGACATGCGCCCGTACAGCGATGAGCGGAGGTTGCCAGTCGACCCAAGAGAGCCAGGTTTTGATGCGAGGTCAATTTTGGTGCAAGGTCTGGTCGACACGAACCGAGCACACAGAGAAGGGAAAGACAGAGATCGCCCGAGTGGAAGTAGAGTACATGTTTTAGGTCCCTAGTGTTTTAGCACAACCGTCAGAGCTGCTGAGATCCCTCCCAACTTCAGGTTGGCGACTGGGGTTAGTAAGTTCACCAGTGTGTCCAAGCCGGACAATTGGCTGGAGGATTACCAAGTGGCTGTACAGATCGGTGGTGGAAATGATGAGGTAGCTATGAAGCATCTTCCTCTGATGTTAGAAGGTTCGGCCAGAGCTTGGCTGAATCAGTTGGCCCCAGGCAGTATATTCAGCTAGGAAGAGTTAGCCCGAGTGTTTGTCAGAACTTTTGAGGGTACTTGCAAATGACCGGCAGGGTTGGCAGAATTGCAACATTGTGCGAAAAAACCGAATGAGACTTTGAGAGATTACATTCAGAGGTGGACCACTTTGCATCATACAGTGGAAATGTATCTCAACACCAAGCAGTTTGCGCCTTCAAGGAGGGCGTCCGGTATCGAGAGCTTAACCTAAAATTCGGTCGGACAGGAGACATGACTCTGACTCGGATGATGGAAATAGCCACTTGGTATGCTAATGGAGAAGAAGAGGATCGACTCCGCAGCGGAAAGGGCAAACCAGTCGCCCAAGACGCCGGAGCAGGTCGGAAGCAGAAATGCAAAGCTGAGCCAACAGGTCCTGGTGAAGCTTTATTTATACCTCAAGGAAAAATGAAGGGGAAGCCCAAAGGGCCCTGGATCCCCAAGAAGGTAAAAGATCAAGCAGGAAATGATGTGTTGGATTTGCCATGCCATGTTCACACCAAGAAGGACGAAGAGGGTAATCTGATCTACCCCAAACATACCACTCGGCAATGTCGGCTCCTAATCCAGCAGTTCCGAGAGAAACAACCCAGCGAGAATGAGAAGGAGTCTGGTAAGGACGAGGACAAGGAAGAAGATGGCGAGGGTTGCCCCAACGTCAATTCCACTTTTGTGATTTTTGCTGACGTTGAAAGCAAAAGTCGATTGAAGGTCATCAACAGAGAAGTAAACATGGTTGCTCCGGCAACGCCAACATATTTGAAGTGGTCCAAGACTCCCATCACATTCGACCAGTCTGACCATCCCCCGCGTGTTGCCACCCCCGAGAGGCAAGCATTGGTGGCCGACCCAGTTGTTGGGGGCACCCGACTGACTAAGGTATTGATGGATGCAGGCAGCGGCCTGAACATTCTGTATGCTGAGACTCTCCGAGGGATGGGCATTCCGATGTCCAGGCTTAGTGAAAGCAACATGCGATTCCACGGAGTCATCCCTAGGAAGAAAGCCGATTCACTCGGCCAGATCACACTTGACGTGGTTTTCGGTGATTTGAACAATTACCGTAAGGAAAAGTTGACATTTGAAGTCGTGGATTTTCATAGTGCCTATCATGCTATTCTGGGCAGGATTGCATATGCTCGTTTCATGGCTCGACCATGTTATGTGTACCTCAAACTGAAGAGTGCCTCCAAAAGGGATCAAAGATCGCCGATGAGCAAATAGCAGCAGTTGAAATGGAAGAATACAAGAAGACTGCAGATCCGAGTGATTTGTTGAGAGCTAAGAAGCCTGCTTCAGATTTTGCATTTAAGTCATCTAGTGAAACAAAGGCAGTTCATATTCACCCGACTGATCCCAATGCTGCTCCGACTCATATCTCAACAACACTCGACAACAAATAGGAAGAAGCGCTCATCCTGTTCCTCCGTGAGAACTGGGACATCTTCGCATGGAAACCTTCTCACATGCCAGGTGTGCCCAGGGGGCTGGTTGAGCACCGTTTGTGAGTCGACCCAAAGGTAAAACCAGTCAAAGAGCATCTTCGACGGTCCGCCGTACAGAAGAGAAAAGCAATTGGCGAGGAAGTGGCTAGGCTTCTGGCAGCTGAGTTCATCCAAGATATTTACCACTCCGAGTGGCTCGCCAATGTCGTCATGGTTCCTAAGAAAGATGAATCACTCTGTATGTGTATCGACTTCAAGCATATCAATCGGCCCTGCCCGATGGATCACTTCTCTCTTCCTCGCATCGATCAGATAGTCGACTAGACTGCAGGATGTGAGCGGTTGTCTTTCCTGGATGCATATTTCGGGTACCATCAGATCTGACTGTATGGACCTGATGAAATAAAAACAGCTTTTATCACCCCATTCGGGTGCTTTTGCTATGTCACCATGCCCTTTGGTCTCAAGAATGCCAGTGCCACATTCATGCGCATGATACAGAAGTGCTTGCTCACTCAAATCAGTCAGAATGTGGAAGCATACATGGATAACATCGTGGTTAAGTCACGTAAAGGTTCCGACCTGCTGACTGACCTTGCTGAAACCTTTGCCAATCTAAGGAGATATGATATCAAGATCAATCCGTCGAAGTGTACGTTTGGAGTTCCAGGTGGCAAGTTACTCAGTTTCCTTGTTTCCGAACGTGGGATCGATCCAAACCCAGAGAAAGTTGGTGCAATACTCCGAATGAAATGCCCAGTGTGCATACACGACGTTCAAAAGCTTACTGGTTGTTTGGCTACTTTGAGTCAATTCATCTCTCGTCTCGGTGAAAAGGCATTGCCTCTTTACCGACTGATGAAGAAATCTGATAAGTTCGAGTGGACTCCTGAAGCTAACGCAGCGTTTGCAGAGCTCAAAACCCTGCTTTCCACCCAGCCGGTGCTCACGCTCCAATCAGCAAAGAGCCTTTATCGCTTTATATTGCAACCATCGGACAAGTCGTCAAGACAAGTACTCACGGTCGAGCGAGAAGAAGAAGGTAAAGCCTACATGTGGTTCAAAGGCTCCAAGATACTACATTTCTAAAGTCTTAACTCCATCCAAGCAGAGATATCCACATATCAGAAGCTTGTCTATGGAATTTACTTGGCCACAAAGAAGGTTGCACATTACTTCTCAGATCATTCAATTACAGTCGTCAGCGACGCTCCATTATCAGAAATTTTGAACAACAGAGATGCAAGTGGTCGAGTGGCTAAGTGGGCTCTTGAACTCCTTCCACTAGATCTCAAGTTCGAGGCAAAGAAAGCAATCAAATCCCAAGCAATAGCAGATTTTCTCGTCGAGTGGATTGAACAGCAGCTGCCGACTCAGATTCAGTCGGAACATTGGTCAATGTTCTTTGACGGGTCAAGATGTTGAATGGTTCAGGTGCTGGGGTAGTCTTGGTATCCCCACGAGGCGACAAGCTCAGTTATGTTCTCCATATTCACTTTGACTCCTCCAACAATGAAGCTGAATATGAGGCACTTATGTACGGGTCGCGTATGGCCATTTCACTCAGCGTCCGGCGCCTAATGGTTTACGGCGACTCAAATTTGGTGGTCAATCAAGTGATGAAGGAATGGGACGTGAGGAGTCTAGCTATGACTGGTTATTGCAATGCAGTGAGGAAATTGGAAAAGAAGTTTGAAGGGTTAGAGCTCCACCATATACCCGGTCAAGAACCAGCAACCGATGACTTGGCAAAGATAGGTTCCAAGAGGGAGCCCATTCCCGGCAATGTGTTTTGGAACATATTCACACAACATCCGCTCAAGAGGATCCCTTCACGTAAGAGCCCCCACAGCCTAAGAGTTCCACCGACCCGGTAAGTTGAAATCCTAGCCGTGGTTGACTTGGTCATGGAAGTTTTGGTCGTCATTCCTGATTCGACAGTGTCGTACATTGCATATATTCTCAGGAAAGAACTCCCAGAGGATGAAGAAGATGCTTGTCAAATTATCCATCGATCCAAAGCCTTCACTGTGATGGGTGGACAGCTTTACAGAGAGAGTGTTAATGGAGTCGCTCAGAAATGCATCACGCCAGAAGAAGGCCGAATGATCCTCAATGATATCCACTCAGGGACCTGTGGTCACCATGTGTCCTCTTGGACCATCGTGGCCAAAGCATACCGAGCGGAGTTTTACTGGCCACATGCTAATGAGATGGCAAAGGAAATAGTCGACAAGTTTGAGGGCTGTCAGTTCTACTCCAACATGTCCCACAAGCCTGCATCAGCCTTGAAGACCACTCCACTCGTCTGGCCATTTGCTGTTTGGGGATTGGATATGGTTGGACCTCTGAGGACTGGATGGAGTGGCTTCACCCATCTGCTCAAAGTAGTCGACAAATTCACCAAATGGATTGAAGCTAAACCTATCAAAAACCTTGAATCAAGTACTGTTGTCAGCTTCATCAGAGAGTTAACATTCAGATATGGAGTTCCATACAGCATCATCACAGATAATGGGTCAAACTTTGATTTAGATGAGTTCCGAGCTTTCTGCGCCTCCCAAGGCACTTAGGTCGACTATGCTTTAGTCGCTCACCAACAGTCGAATGGGCAAGCAGAGAGAGCAAACGGTTTGATCCTCAAAGGGCTGAAACCTCGATTGATGCGTGACCTCAAGCATGCAGCATGCTCTTGGGTCGATGAGCTACTGTCAGTACTTTCAGGATTGAGAAAAACTCCCAATCAATCGACTGGTCGGACCCCCTTCTTCTTAGTGTATGGGGCTGAGGCTGTGCTTTCGAGTGACTTGCTTCACAATGCACCCCGAGTGCAACTTTTCTCAGAAACTGAAGCAGAACAAGCTTGACAGGACGTTGTCGATCTTCTGGAGGAAGAGAGAGATGGCATTGATCCGGTCGACTATCTATCAGCAAGACCTTCGTCGATTGTATGCCAGAAATGTGAGAGGTCGAGCATTTCAGGAAGGTGACTTAGTGCTCAAAATGGATCAGCAACGGCCACACAAGCTTGCTCCCACTTGGGAAGGTCCCTTCATCATCACGAAAGTGCTCAACAACAGAGCATATCACCTTTACAATGTCGAGCACAATAAAGATGAGCCACGCGCTTGGAACGCGGAGTTGCTCCGCCGTTTTTATACTTAAATCATTCAGACTACCGAGATGTAATAAGAAGAACCTTTTAGTTTTATTATTGATACGTCTCCAATGTATCTATAATTTTTTATTGTTCCATGCTATTATATTATCCATCTAGGATGTTTTATATGCATTTATATGCTATTTTATATGACTTTTGGGACTAACCTATTAACCCAGAGCCCAGTGCCAGTTTTTGTTTTTTCCTTGTTTTTGAGTATCGAACAAAAGGAAAACCAAACGGAGTCCAATTGACCTGAAAATTGACGGAGATTATTTTTGGACCAGAAGAAGCCCACGGAGCATCGGAGATGGGCCAGAAGAGTAACGAGGCACCCACGAGGGTGGGGGCGTGCCTCGTGGCCGCCTCGGAGACCCCCCCACCGACTTGTTCCCAACGCCAAAACCTCTTATATATATACCAAACTTCCAGAACATAACCAAGATCGGGAGTTCCGCCACCGCAAGCCTCTGTAGCCACCAAAAACCAATCAGGACCCTGTTCTGGCACCCTGCCGGAGGGGGGAACCCTCACCGGTGGCCATCTTCATCATCCCGGCGCTCTCCATGAAAAGGAGGGAGTAGTTCACCCTCGGGGCTGAGGGTATGTACCAGTAGCTATGTGTTTGATCTCTCTCTCTCTCTCTCTCTCTCAATCTCTCGTGTTCTTGATTCGGCATGATCTTGATGTATCGCGAGCTTTGCTATTATAGTTGGATCTTATGATGTTTCTCCCCCTCTACTCTCTTATAATGGATTAAGTTTTCCCTTTGAAGTTATCTTATCGGATTGAGTCTTTAAGGATATGAGAACACTTGATGTATGTCTTGCATGTGCTTATCTGTGGTGACAATGGGATATTCACGTGATCTACTTGATGTATCTTTTGGTGATCAACTTGCGGGTTCAGTGACCTTGTGAACTTATGCATAGGGGTTGGCACACGTTTTCGTCTTAACTCTCCGGTAGAAACTTTGGGGAACTCTTTGAAGTACTTTGTGTTGGTTTGAATAGATGAATCTGAGATTGTGTGATGCATATCGTATAATCATACCCATGGATACTTGAGGTGACATTGGAGTATCTAGGTGACATTAGGGTTTGGTTGATTTGTGTCTTAAGGTGTTATTCTAGTACGAACTCTATGATAGATCTAACGGAAAGAATAGCTTCGTGTTATTTTACTGCGGACTCTTGAATAGATCGATCAGAAAGAATAACTTTGAGGTGGTTTCGTACCCTACCATAATCTCTTCGTTTGTTCTCCACTATAAGTGACTTTGGAGTGACTCTTTGTTGCACGTTGAGGGATATTTATATGATCCGATTATGTTATTATTGTTGAGAGAACTTGCACTAGTGAAAGTATGAACCTTGGGCCTTTTTTCCTAGCATCGCAATACCGTTTACGCTCACTTTCACCAGTTTCTACCTTGTTGTTTTTATATTTTCAGATTACAAAAACCTATATCTACCATCCATATCGCACTTGTATCACCATCTCTTCATCGAACTAGTGCACCTATACAATTTACCATTGTATTGGGTGTGTTGGGGACACAAGAGACTCTTTGTTATTTGGTTGCAGGGTTGTTTGAGAGAGACCATCTTCATCCTACGCCTCCTACGGATTGATAAACCTTAGGTCATCCACTTGAGGGAAATTTGCTACTGTCCTACAAACCTCTGCTTTTGGAGGCCCAACAACGTCTACAAGAAGAAGGTTGTGTAGTAGACATCAAGCTCTTTTCTGGCGTTGTTACCGGGGAGGTGAGTGCTTGAAGGTATATCTTTAGATCTTGCAATCGAATCTTTTAGTTTGTTGTTGTATCACTAGTTAAGTCTATAAAAGAAAACCACTACAAAAAATGGAATTGAGGGTGCCTCATATGCTTCATCTTTTTAATTTCGTGAAAATAAGGATTCCGATAATTGTGCCAAAATGCTAGAAGAAGAATGCATTAAAATGTTTGGCACGAAATCTTTGAATGATGAGCATGGTTGCAATGTTGTTATAACGAACTCTTTGAATATCCATAGTACTAATGATGATTGCACTAGTCATGATGAAAATGTCTCTTATAAGGATGTCAACTTTTGTGGAGTACATAGAGTTTGCAAGTACACACCAAATAGGGAAGATAGATTTTGCAAGAGGCATAAGTATTTAGAAACTAAACGGTTGCAAGAAAGGCTAGATGTTTGTGCTAAAAATTTAAATTTTCTTAGACATCCTTGTGAACTTTGCAATGAACGTGGTCATTTAAATATCCAATGCAAATTGATTCATGATCGAATCGTGTCCAAAAATTGTGATGACTTGATTTCCTTTGCGCATCATAATGAACTTAGTTTGCTTTTGGGTTATGAAGAAATGAAACGTATAACTAAGGATATGCTAGAATTTGTCCTTGATAAAGTTCTTGATTTTCATCTAGAAGAATTTTTTATGTATTGTGCGGTGAATTGCAATGAAAATCCTTATATTGCCAATTACATAAAGAAAAGAAAACAAATAGAAGATGAAGAGAATACTAACGAAAGGGAAGAGACTTCCCAGTATCTTCCTATTATTTCTTATGATGAATCAGGTAACGAGGAGGAGCTTTCTATTCAACCAATCTCATCAATAAGGAGCTCAAAAGAGAGGGTTAAACCCACACATGATGTGAAGAAGAAAAAAAAGATGGAGAAGCAAAGGTAGAAAGGTATCCCTCCCAAATGATGTTGCTCCTATTACTCATTGTGATGATGATAATTGCTATACTATTGGTGCTATCCATACTATTAATGATGAGAGTGATTATGCTTATGATATGAAAAGGCCCAAGCTTGGGGATGCTATGTTTGATGAGAATGACATGTTTGAGAATATATTTGCTGCAATTAATGTTTGTCCCAAGCTTGGGGATGCTATGTTTAATGAAGATGATATTTTTAGCCTCCCAAATTTTGATGAGCAAATTTATGATGATAGCATGCCTCCTATTTATGATGATTATTGTGATGACACTTATGCTATAAAAACTAGTGATGATTATATTTATAAAACTTGTCATGATTATGATTACCCTTTTTCTGAACATTACTCTTTTAATGTGGAAACAATTTATAGTATTCGGGTCTCTTATGATACTCCCACTATTCCGAATGAGAAGAATTTTGCTTATGTGGAGAGTAATAAAATTTCTATGCTTGTAGATCATGAAAAGAATGATTTATGTGCTGGTTATATGGTTGAATTCATTCATGATGCTACTGAAAATTATTATGAGAGAGGATCATATGCTTGTAGGAATTGCAATAATATCAAGTTTCCTCTCTATGTGCTTAAAGTTTTAAAGTTATGCTTGTTTTGCCTTCCTATGCTAGTTGATTATTGTTCCCATAAGTTGTTTGATCACAAAATCCCTATGCATAAGAAGTGTGTTAGACTTAAATGTGATAGTCATATTCTCCATGATGCTCTCTTTATGTTTCAATTCTTATCTTTTATGTGAGCATCATTGAAATCAGCACGCCTAGCTAGGGGCGTTAAACGTTAGCGCTTGTTGGGAGGCAACCCAATTTTATTTTATTTTTTTTGATTTTTGCTACTGTTTAGTAATAAATAATTCATCTAGCCTCTGTTTATATGTGGTTTTATGTTTTAGTTAGTGCTTTTGCCAAGTAGAACCTTTGGGAAAACTTGGGTGAAGTCTTTGCGATCTTGCTGTAAAAAACAGAAACTTTAGCGCTCACGAGATTAGCTGCCATTTTTTAGTGGAGAGTGATTTTAGGTTGATTCTTTTTTAAGATGATTAATAGACAAATTCCTCACGTCCACCAATTTATTTAAGAATTTTTGGAGTTCCAGAAGTATACGTTTGATACAGATTACTACAGACTGTTCTGTTTTTGACAGATTCTGTTTTTCGTGTGTTGTTTGCTTATTTTGATGAATCTATGAGTAGTATCGGAGGGTATGAACCATAGAGAAGTTGTAATATAGTAGATATTACACCAATATGAATTTATAATGAGTTTACAACAGTACCTAAGTGGTGATTTATTTTCTTATACTAACGGAGCTTACGAGATTTCTGTTGAGTTGTGTGTTCTGAAGTTTTCATGTTTTGGGTAAAGATTCGATGGAATATGGAATAAGGAGTGGAAAGAGCCTAAGCTTGGGGTTCCCAAGGCACCCCAAGGTAATATTCAAGTACAACCAAGATCCTAAGCTTGGGGATGCCCCGGAAGGCATCCCCTCTTTCGTCTTCGTTAATCGGTAACTTTACTTGGAGCTATATTTTTATTCACCACATGATATGTGTTTTGCTTGGAGCATCATTTTTTTTATTGATGTTTGAGTAAAATACCAAGATATGAAATTCTTAAATGTTAGAGAGTCTTCACATAGTTACATAATTATTCAACTACTCATTGATCTTCACTTATATCTATTGGAGTAGTTTGTCATTTGCTCTAGTGCTTCACTTATACCTTCTTAGAGCATGGTGGTGGTTTTATTTTGAAGAAATAGATGAACTCTCATGCTTCACTTATATTATTTTGAGAGTCTTTAGAACAGCATGGTAATTTTCTTGGGTTATGAATTTAGTCCTAATATGATGGGTATCCAAGATGGGTATAATAGAAACTTTCATATAAAGTGCATTGAATACTATGAGAAGTTTGATTCCTTATGATTGTTACGAGATATGAAGATGGTGATATTAGAGTCATGCTAGTTGAGTAGTTGTGAATTTGAGAGATACTTGTGTTAAAGTTTGTGATTCCCGTAGCATGCACGTATGGTGAACCGTTGTGATGAAGTCGGAGCATGATTTATTTATTTATTGTCTTCCTTATGAGTGGCGGTCGAGGACGAGCGATGGTCTTTTCCTACCAACCTATCCCCCTAGGAGCATGCGCATAGTACTTTGTTTCGATAACTAATAGATTTTTGCAATAAGTATGTGAGTTCTTTATGACTAATGTTGAGTCCATGGATTATACGCACTCTCATCCTTTCACCATTGCTAGCCTCTCTAATACCGCGCACCTTTCACCGGTACCGTACACCCACCATATACCTTCCTCAAAACAGCCACCATACCTACCTATTATGGCATTTCCATAGCCATTCCGAGATATATTGCCATGCAACTTTCCACTGTTCCGTTTATTATGACACGCTTCATCATTGTCATATTGCTTTGCATGATCATGTAGTTGGCATCATATTTGTGGCAAAGCCACCTTCATAATTCTTCATACATGTCACTCTTGATTCATTGCATGTCCCGGTACACCGCCGGACGCATTCATATAGAGTCATATCTTGTTCTAAGTATTGAGTTGTAAGTAAATGAAAGTGTGATGGTCATCATTATTAGAGCATTGTCCCATGTGAGGAAAGGATGATGGAGACTATGATTCCCCCACAAGTCGGGATGAGACTCCTGACGAAAAATATTAAAAAAATAAAAAAAGAGGCCATAAAAAAGAGAAGGCCCAAAAAAACAAAAATATGAGAGAAAAAGAGAGAAGGGGCAATGCTACTATCCTTTTACCACACTTGTGCTTCAAAGTAGCACCATTATCTTCATGATAGAGAGTCTCCTATGTTGTCACTTTCATATACTAGTGGGAATTTTTCATTATAGAACTTGGCTTGTATATTCTAATGACGGGCTTCCTCAAAATGCCCTAGGTCTTCGTGAGCAAGCGAGTTGGATGCACACCCACTTAGTTTCTTTTTGAGCTTTCATACACTTATAACTCTAGTGCATCCGTTGCATGGCAGTCCCTACTCACTCACATTGATATATATTGATGGGCAACTTCATAGCCCGTTGATACGCCTAGTTGATGTGAGACTATCTTCTCCCTTTTTGTCTTCTCCACAACCACCATTCTATTCGACCTATAGTGCTATGTCCATGGCTCACGCTCATGTATTGCGTGAAAATTGTAAAAGTTTGAGAACATCAAAAGTATGAAACAATTGCTTGGCTTGTCATCGGGGTTGTGCATTATTTAAATATTTTGTGTGGTGAAGATAGAGCATAGCCAGACTATATGATTTTGTAGGGATAGCTTGCTTTGGCCATGTTATTTTGAGAAGACATGATTGCTTTGTTAGTATGCTTGAAGTATTATTGTTTTCATGTCAATATTAAACTTTTGTTTTGAATCTTATGGATCTGAATATTCTTGCCACAATAAAGAAGATTACATTGATCACTATGTTAGGTAGCATTCCACATCAAAAATTCTGTTTTTATCATTTACCTACTCGAGGACGAGCAGGAATTAAGCTTGGGGATGCTGATACGTCTCCAACGTATCTATAATTTTTTATTGTTCCATGCTATTATATTATCCATCTAGGATGTTTTATATGCATATACATGCTATTTCATATGAATTTTGGGACTAACCTATTAACCCAGAGCCCAGTGCCAGTTTCTGTTTTTTCCTTGTTTCTGAGTATCGCAGAAAAGGAAAACCAAACGGAGTCCAATTGACCTGAAAATTGACGGAGATTATTTTTGGACCAGAAGAAGCCCACGAAGCATCGGAGATGGGCCAGAAGAGTCCCGAGGCACCCACGAGGGTGGGGGCGCGCCCTACCCCCTGGGTGTGCCCCCCTACCTCGTGGCCGCCTCGGAGACCCCCCTGACTTGTTCCCGAAGCCAAAACCTCTTATATATATCCAAACTTCCAGAACATAACCTAGATCGGGAGTTCCGCTACCGCAAGCCTCTGTAGCCACCAAAACCCAATCGGGACCCTGTTCTAGCACCCTGCTGGAGGGGGGAACCCTCACCGGTGACCATCTTCATCATCCCGGCGCTCTCCATGACGAGGAGGGAGTAGTTCACCCTCGGGGCTGAGGGTATGTACCAGTAGCTATGTGTTTGATCTCTCTCTCTCTCTCTCTCTCTCTCTCTCTCTCTCTCTCTCTCACTCTCTTGTGCTCTTGATTCGGCACGATCTTGATGTATCGCGAGCTTTGCTATTATAGTTGGATCTTATGATGTTTCTCCCCCTCTAATCTCTTGTAATGGATTGAGTTTTCCCTTTGAAGTTATCTTATCAGATTGAGTCTTTAAGGATTTGAGAACACTTGATGTATGTCTTGCTTGTGCTTATCTGTGGTGACAATGGGATATTCACGTGATCTACTTGATGTATGTTTTGGTGATCAACTTGCGGGTTCAGTGACCTTGTGAACTTATGCATAGGGGTTGGCACACGTTTTCGTCTTGACTCTCTGGCAGAAACTTTGGGGCACTCTTTGAAGTACTTTGTATTGGTTTGAATAGATGAATCTGAGGTTGTGTGATGCATATCGTATAATCATACCCACGGATACTTGAGGTGACATTGGAGTATCTAGGTGACATTTGGGTTTTGGTTGATTTGTGTCTTAAGGTGTTATCCTAGTACGAACTCTATGATAGATCGAACTGAAAGAATAGCTTCGTGTTATTTTACTACGGACTCTTGAATAGATCGATCAGAAAGAATAACTTTGAGGTGGTTTCGTACCCTACCATAATCTCTTCATTTGTTCTCCACTATTAGTGACTTATGAGTGACTCTTTGCTGCACGTTGAGGGATATTTATATGATCCGATTATGTTATTATTGTTGAGAGAACTTGCACTAGTGAAAGTATGAACCTTAGGCCTTGTTTCCTATCATCGCAATACTGTTTACGCTCACTTTTACCACTTTCTACCTTGCTGTTTTTATATTTTCAGATTACAAAAATCTATATCTACTGTCCATATTGCACTTGTATCACCATTTGTTTGCCGAACTAGTGCACCTATACAAATTACCATTGTATTGGGTGTGTTGGGGACACCAGAGACTCTTTGTTATTTGGTTGCAGGGTTGTTTGAGAGAGACCATCTTCATCCTACGCCTCCCACGGATTGATAAACCTTAGGTCATCCACTTGTGGGAAATTTGCTACTGTCCTACAAACCTCTGCACTTGGAGGCCCAACAATGTCTACAGGAAGAAGGTTGTGTAGTAGACATCGATCATCAAAGACACAGTTTTACAGTCTCCTAAATGATTGTTGTTGCTTATACATGTGTTTAAAATCCCCCAGTGGGTGGCTTAGCTGCGAATTTGTTTCTCCTAAGTTTCAAAAACAGACTCCGAGCGAAGAGCAAGCCTCTTACTTGGAGACTTAGCCGTGAATCCGATTCGCCTAAGTTTGAAAAAATCCTACCGAGTGAAGACAACCCTCACACTCAGGGGCTTAGCTGCAGTTCTGTACTCACCTAAGTTTGAAAAATAATACTGAATGAAGAGCAACCCTCTCACTCAGAGGCTTAGCTGCAGTTCCATACTCGCCTAAGTTTAAAAAATCCTACCGAATGAAGAGCAACCCTCTCACTCGGGGTCTTAGCTGCAGTTCTGTACTCGCCTAAGTTTAAAAAATCCTACCAGGTGAGGAGCAAGCCTCTGACTCGGAGGCTTAGCTGCAGCTCCGTACTCGCCTAAGTTTGAAAAATCCTACCGAGTTAGAAGCAAGCCTCTCACTCAGAGGCTTAGCTGCAGTTCCGTACTCGCCTAAGTTTGAAAAATCCCACCGAGTGAAGAGAAACCCTCTCACTCGGTGGCTTAGCCGTAGTTCCGTACTCGCCTAAGTCTGGAAAAATCCCACCGAGTGAAGAGAAATCCTCTCACTCGGGGGCTTAGCCGCAGTTATGTACTCGCCTAAGTTTGAAAAATCCTACCGAGTGAAGAGCAACCCTCTCACTCGGGGGCTTAGCTGCAGTTCCGTACTCGCCTAAGTTTGAAAAATCCTACCGAGTTAGGAGCAAGCCTCTCACTCGGAGGCTTAGCTGCAGTTTCGTACTCACCTAAGTTTGGAAAAATCCCACCGAGTGAAGAGCAAACCTCTCACTCGGGGGCTTAGCCATAGTTCCGTACTCGCCTAAGTTTGGAAAAATCCCACCGAGTGAAGAGCAATCCTCTCACTCGGGGGCTTAGCTGCAGTCTCGTACTCGCCGAGGCTTGGAAAAATCCCACCGAGTGAAGAGCAATCCTTTCACTCGGGGGCTTAGCCGCAGTCCCGTACTCGCCTAAGTTTGGAAAAATCCCACCAAGCAAAGAGCAATCCTCTCACTCGGGGGCTTAGCCGCAGTCTCGTACTCGCCTAAGTTAAACACACTTCGAGTGAAGAACGATTCTTTCACTCGGATACTTGGCCACCCGTTCCGTCCTGGTCCGCGGACGACGAGGTGCAGATCGACTGCGACCTTCTCCTCAGAGCTACGCTATAAGTATAACGTATGCTTCGTCCTGATCTGCAAGGATGACGAGGTGCAGGTCGACTGCGACCTTCTCCTCAGAGTTGCGCCACAAGTATAACATGCGCTCTAACCGGATCCACAAGGACGACGAGGTGCAGGTCGACTGGGACCTTCTCCTCGGAGCTGCGCCACAAATGCAAACAAGAACAAAAGCCTGTTCCGAGTGAAGATTCAAGTTCCGCTCGGAAATAAAGACAAGCATACCAGATAAATCCCACAAGGTTCCAGACCGCAGATTAAAGTACTCGGGCTTCAGGCCCGAAGGAGTTTTGTCAGATTCCGGGTTCCGGCAAAACCCTTGAGGTTCGAACACTGGGGTGTGCACGAAGATTTCCCCCTACCTAATCACTCCCTCCGCCTCACCGCGATCTCAAAGCTTAGCTCGACGAACTCGCAACATAAGAGACATGAGATTTATACTGGTTCGGGCCATCGTTGTGGTGTAATACCCTACTCCAGTGTGGTGTGGTGGATTGCCTCTCGGGCTGAGGATGAACAGTACAAGGGAAGAACAGCCTCCTGAAGAGAGGTGTTCTTGTTCTTGGTGGGTGTGAGGATGAACTGAATGAGTTCGAGATGAGTTGCCTCCTACTGTGGTGGCTAGACCTATTTATAGAGGCCCTCGTCCTCTCCCCAAATATTGAGCAGGAAGGGATCCAACAACGGCTAAATTCAAGGGGGGACAGCTAGTACAAGCTATCCTGACTAAAGGTGGTCTTCGCCTACCAAAGGCTCTGGTGGTGACGCCGTCTTGGGCTCCACAGTGACCTCCGTCCTGTCGTCCTGCTGGTCTTGGTCTCGTTGCACCGATATGGAAACCTTTGCCTGATGCATCGGTACTCCTCGCCTGCGCTTACCTCCTTAAAACCAAAGAGGAAGCAAGGACACTGTGCCCGCTGGCGCCTGCCTAGCGCCCTCCTGGCCTTGGTCGTCATGGCTTATGTCAGTGGAACCTCGCGAGGTTCGTCTTGCCTTGATCTCTCCATCCCTCGCGAGGCAGCCTGGTGAGGCCGCCCCCGAGGAAGTCTTGTGTCGTCTGCCTCGCGAGGCTTGTCCCCTCGCGAGGGTGTTGGGTGATTGCTGGTGACGACGGGCCGTACTGGGTCGCGAGAGGAGCCACGCCATGGGCCGCAGGCAGGCAAGTCTGGGGACCTTCGTTCCTAGAACGCCGACAGTAGCACCCGGGCCCAAGGCGCGCTCGGACTTGGCTTCGAGGCGAAGACAAAGGGCAAGTGCGGAGCGTTGCGGGCCCCAACAGCCTGCGGCCTTGTTCGACGCGTGGCGACTGATTGGACGTGGGCGTCTTCGCTTCCCCACGCTGCCTCAGCAATTGCCTGATTTGATGAGTCCCTGCTGCATGCAGGAAAAACCATCATTACCTATGATCGTGGGGGGCGCTGGTTGGCCTTCTCCTGCTATAAATGGGGAGGGGCGGAGCCCCCGTCGCCCATCTCTTCCCATTCCGCTCGCTTCTCTTCCCTTGCTCCATTGCCAGTAGCGACTCCCATGGCGCCTGCGAAGAGGTTTTCGTCGGAGAACCCTGCCGGCTCCTGGCTTCAGCTTCCGCGCTTCTTCGCCGGCGAACTGCCGGCCACGGGGCCATGCGGGCTCTGGCTGCAGCCGGACGGCTGCTGCAGGAAAGCTTCGTGGGTCGCGGTCGAGACCTCCGTTGCTGGCAATGTGGCTCTGGCTCGCAGCTGGCAGAAGTTTGCCCGCGTGTGTAGCCTGGGCAGGCGGTGCACTCTCCACTTCAAGTACGATGGCAACACGACCCTCTATGTTAGGGTGTTCGGAGAGGACGCCCGCCGCGCCGGGTGCTGCCCTAAGGACAACGACGGCGCGAGGTGCTTGCCCTTGGCGACGGTCGGGATGAGGGTGAGGACAATCTCGCACCTAGCTACAGCGGTTCTCCCTTCGGTGACAGCTCCAGCAGCAGCGGCTACGACCAGCCGCCACACCGCCGCGCCCACTTGGAAGGTGGCGGCGGATCGTCTCACCGCCGCGCCCCAGTGAAGCGCAAGGGAGGGTCTGAGTGGGCTCGGGAGAGCGCCATGGCCCCGTCCTCGCGAGCTGCTGCGGGGGCACGGGCCGCTTTTGTTTCGTTCTTCTTTTCCTTCCTGCATTGAGAGAGACAAGTGTGGGGCCCTGTGGGGTCGTGCGACAAACTATGATTTCCATGTGGTTATGTTGTGTTTATCATTCCCTTGCCGCGTCGTGATATCAATGTTTTATATAAGCACGTAGGAAAAACTTAGCTTGACGCGCTTGAAGTAGTTTCCGCCTCATGAGGCGCGCGCCCCTCAGTACCTGGTGAGGAGGAACTGCGAAAATTTGTTAGGAGATCCGAGCCTTGGACGCAGGCGCCTTTGGCCACGATCCAGCGCCTCGTATCGCGGTACCCGAGGGGCACTGATTGAGAGAGCTGCGCCAACTTGCGGCTCGAACGAGGGTGCATCACGAAAAAACAGAAAAGACGTTCACGAGGGCACGAGGGCACCTGTCCAGCCCCCTCGCGAGGGACGCGAGAGAGGGTGCAGGTCTGGCAAAGAATCGGCGTAAAAGCAAACTGAAGTCGATGAAACAAGATCAACGAGCAACACCACAAAGCAAATTTCGATTTAAAGAGGGGCAAGCCAACTACAGAAAGCAAATGAAAAGCCGCGGCCGGCACCTAGTCTAGTTTTATTGTCTTCTCACCAGTGCGGAGCTAAGTGCTGCCACTAGGACGTGGGAGGGAACCCCAGAGGCCCGAGGGCGGCACTCCTGAGACTCTGGGGCATGTACAGCCACACTCATTATTACGTGAGACTGTCACGAGCAGAGACCTTCACAGGCACGGGGCCTTCTTCACAGGCGCTGGGCCTTTCTTCATGGGTAGAACTTCCGGAGGTGCTGGATGTTCCAGGCGTTCTAGATGGGTACCCCGTCCTGCGTCTCCAGGCATGCGGCGCCAGTTCGAGACGTGGCGACCCTAAACGGGCCCTCCCACATGGGTGAGAGCTTATGCAGCCCTTCCCTGGAGAGCACCCGCCGTAGGACGAGGTCACCCACCTTGAGCGTCCTGGAGCGGATGCTACGACAGTGGTACCGTTGCAGCGCCTGCTGATATCTTGTCGCCCGCAGCGTGGCTTCACGACGGCGTTCCTCCCCCAGCACGAGGTCCATCCCCCGCATGGCGTCCTACTGCGTGTCATCAAACGCCAGGACCCGCGCGGAGCGATGCTTGACCTCGTGAGGGAGAACCTCTTCAGCTCTGTAGACGAGGAAGAATGGGGTCTCGCACGTTGGCTTGGTGGCGGTGGTGCGGATGGACCACAACACAGACTGGAGCTCGTCATGCCAGCCCCTGCCGTAGGCTTCGAGCCTCTTCTTGAAGGTCCTGGTCTTGAGACCCCTCGGGACCTCTGCGTTGGCGCGCTCGGCCTGGCCATTGCTCCGGGGGTGCACCACTGAAGCGTAGCAGATCTGCGTTCCAAGGTTAGCACAATATGTCTTGAAGAGGTTACTAGTGAACTGCAAGCCGTTGTCGGTGATGATGCGGTTGGGGACCCCAAACCGCTCACGAGACCTTTGATGAACTTGACCGCGGAACCGGCTGGGATGGTGCGGACGGCTTCTACCTCCGCCCACTTGGTGAACTTGTCGATGGCGACGTAGAGGTAGCGGTAGCCCCCAGGCGCTCGAGGGAACAGGCCCAAGATGTCCAGCCCCCAGACCGTGAATGGCCACGAGAGTGGGATTGTCTGGAGGCCCTTAGACGGCTGATGGATCTGCTTGGCATGGAACTGGTAGGCCTCGCAGGACTTCACCAGTTCAGTCACGTCGTTGAGTGTCGTAGGCCAGTAGAATCTGCTACGGAACACCTTGCCGAAGAGGGTCTTTGACGACGAGTGGTGCCCACAGTCCCCGCCGTGTATGTCGGCCAGCAGCTCTTTCTCCTGCTCCCTGGAGATGCAATGCAGGGAAATGTCATTCTGCCGCTTCCTGTACAACTCACCGTCCCGGATGCAGTATGTCGTGGCTTGTCGGGCCACACGCTCCATGTCCTCCTCCTTCTTCGGAAGTGTCCCTTGCGTCAGGTATTCCTTGAATTCCTTGGTCCAGCACCCCTCCTGAGGCTCGAGCGCCAAGAGCAAGCGCGCTCCTGAGGTCGGGCCACAGGCCGGGGCTCCCGAGGCAGGTGGTTGAGGGAGTTCCTCCCGAGGGAGCGCTATTCTTGAAAGCGGTGGTGTTGCCGATGGCTTGAAGAGCCGCTCGTCGAAGACGTCAGGCTCTTGGGGTAGCCGCTTGGATGCTCTACTGGCGATGTCGTCGGCTTCCTTGTTGGTGTCGCGGGGCACATGCTGCAATTCCAGGCCCAAGAACTTCTTTTCCATCTTGCGCACCTCCGCGAGGTATGCCTCCATGTGCTCATCCTTTGGCTCGTACACCTTGTTGGAGAAGTTGACGAGGAGCTGTGAATCGCCCTTGATGGTGAGGCGCTTCACCCCCAGGGCCACCGCAGCCTTGAGGCCAGCTATGAGGCCTTCGTACTTTGCTATGTTGTTGGAGACCTTCTCGCCCTACTGGAAGCAGAGCTGCACGGTGTAGTAAAGCTTGTCCTGAGTAGGTGAGATGAGCACAACTCCAGCCCTCGCGCCCTGGCGCACAAAGGCGCCATCGAAATACATAACCCAACGGTCTGGCGCTTCACTTCCTGGCGAGAGGGATCTATCCTCGCCTTATTCGAGTTGCGGGGCATCCATCCATTACGCCACAAAGTTAGCGAGCGCAGCCCACTTGATGAACCTGGTCGTGCTGAACTCCAACTGGAATGTCTGTAGCTCGATGTTCCACTCGGCAACTCTCCTAGCGGAGTTGGGGCTCCTGAGCACCCTCTCCAACGGGTAGGCCGAGATGACCTTGATGGGGTGGCCTTGAAAGTAATGTCGCAGCTTGCACGAGGCCACCAGGAGCGCGAGCAGGAGCTTCTGAGGCATGGGGTACAGTGCCCTCGCGTCCCGCAACACCGTGCTGACAAAATACACAGGGTGCTCGACGAGGGCAGGCGCATTGGTGAGGCTCGCGGCCTCCGGAGGTTGGGGCGCCTCCTGAGGCGACGAAGCCCCCAAAGCCTGGTTGCCCGTTGGGGCTTCCGCAGGCCCAAGTGCACCGTCTTGCTGAGCCTGGTCCTTCGCTGGTGTCGCCGCAGCTCCGGCAGAGCCCTCTGGGTCTTGTGCCGCTTCGGCTGAGGAAGTGGCTTGGCGCGACGCATCTTGGCTCGGCGCTCCTCCTGGACCGCCACCAGAGTTGTGCTGGCGGAGTAAGGGGTGGCGGCAAGGTACAACACCAGAGACTCAAGAGGTCGGGGCGCCACCATCACCGGAGGGCTGGTCAGGTATCTCTTGAGGTCTTGAAATGCTTGGTCGGCCTCCGGAGTCCACTCGAATGGGCCCTTCTTCTTCATCAGCTTGAAGAATGGTAGGGCGCGCTCTCCCAGCTTGGAGATGAAGCGCCCCAATGTGGTCACGCGACCGACGAGCTTTTGCATTTCCTTGAGCGTTTGTGGTGGACTTATGTCTTCGATTGCCTTGACCTTCTCCGGGTCCGCCTCGATCCCTTAGTGGGACACGAGGAAACCCAGCAGCTTGCCGGAAGGGACACCAAACACGCATTTCTTCGGGTTAAGCCGCAAGTCTACCTGGCGCGGGCTTTCGAAGGTCTCCTCCAGGTCTTGAATCAAGGTTCTCGCCTCCCGAGACTTCACCACAATGTCCTCGACGTAGGCTTCAGCATTCCTCCCGAGCTGCTGGCCCAGGGCGATGTGCATCAGCCGTTGAAAGGTCGCGCCCGCGTTGCGCAGCCCGAACGGCATGCAAGTGTAGCAGTATACCCCGCACGGGGTCAGGAAGGCCGGCTTCTCGACGTCTTCAACTGCCATCTTGATCTGGTGGTAGCCTAAGAATGCATCTAGGAAGCACAACAGGTCACACTCGGCGGTGGAGTCGACGATCTGGTCAATGCGTGGAAGAGGGAACGGATCTTGGGGGCAAGCCTTGTTGAGGTTGGTGAAGTCGACACACATGTGCTCCTTCCCGCCTTTCTTGGGCACAACGACGGTTTTTTCCAACCATTCAGGGTACCGGACCTCGCGAATGACGCCTGCCGCCTCCAGCTTGACGGTTTCTTGGACGATGAAGGTCTGCTTCTCCGTGGACTACCGTCGTGCCCTCTGCTTCACCGGGCATATGTTGGGGCACACCTTCAAGTGATGCATAATCACTCCTCTTGGGACCCCTACCAGCTGATCGGGTCCCTAGGTGAATACTTCCTTGTTTGCACGCAAGAACTTCACCAGTGCCTCCTCTTGGTCGGGGTCGAGGTTGGTGCCTATGGTGAAGGTGGCCCCTGAGGACCCATCTTCCTCGACCAGCACCTGCTTGGTTTTTGCCCGATCTTGAGTGAACAACTCCTTCTTCTTGGTCGATGCGGCCGCCTTAGCCCCGGAGGTACCCGCATCAGCCGGTTGCGCTGCCGCGGTGGTCTTGAGGGCATGCTTGAGTGCCGCCAGAGCCTCCTTGGTATCCCCCACTATGGTGAGGATGTCCTTGCTCCCTGGCATCTTCATGAGGTTGTAGGCCGGACGGGTCGCCGCCATGAACTGAGCCAGAGCCGGGTACCCAAGGATAGCATTGTATGGGAGGCCAATGTCAGCAACGTCGAAGTCGATCAGCTCGGTGCGGTAGTTGTCGCGGGTGCCGAAGGTCACGGGAAGACGGATCTGCCCCAGGGGGCTGGAGGAGCCGCCTTCGGCACCAAAGAAGGGTTTGTTGGGGCGGAGCCGCTCGAGTGGTACGTGCAGGAGGCTGAAGGCCTCCACCAAGAGCACGTTGAGGCCGGCGCCACCGTCGATGAGGGTCTTGGTGACGGCTACGTGGTAGATGGTGTGCGTGCAAAGCATAGGGAGCACGCCCGAGCCGACGGTGGTGACAGGATAATCATCCGAGCTGAAGGTCAGGTCAGCCTTGGGCGCCACCCAACCCGGGGGATCCCCCTGCCGCGCGGAAGTTGCGCTGATCTGGCGAAAGAATGGCTTTGTGCGACGGCCCGAGGGCGGCGCCTGCGAGCCGCCGAGGAGGGCCGTGACTGCATGGGGCGCCGGTGCCGCGAAGTGCGCGACGAAGAGGCCGCGCAACTCCTCCCAGGATGCCACTGTGGATCCGGGGAGGTTGAGTAGTCAGGCGCGCGACACGCTAGTGAGGGCCATGGGAAGCTAGTTGACCATGACCTTGTCGTTGCCCCGGCCTTAAGGACGGCCTCCTCGCACGCCAGCAGGAAGACCACCGGGTCCGCCGCGCCGCCATAGCACGGTGGCATCTCTGGCTTGAACGTGGGTGGCCACCGCACCTGCCGTAAGGCGGGGGCCACGGCTCGGAGCCCCCTGGCCCTGCCGCTCGCATCAGTCGTCGGAGCGGGAAGTGCGGCACCTGCCATGGGGGCGAAGCGTGGTGGTGGCGAAGCGCAGATCGACGGAAGGAAACTCTGGTGCACCCCTACCTGGCGCGCCAAATGTCGGATTCTGGGTTCCGGCAAAACCCTTGAGGTTCGAACACTGGGGTGCGCACGAAGATTTCCCCCTACCTAATCACCCCTCAGCCTCACCGCGATCTCAAAGCTTAGCTGGACGAACTCGCAACACAAGAGACACGAGATTTATATTGGTTCGGGTCACCGTTGTGGTGTAATACCCTACTCCAGTGTGGTGTGGTGGATTGCCTCTCGGGCTGATGATGAATAGTACAAGGGAAGAACAGCCTCCTGAGGAGAGGTGTTCTTGTGCTTGGTGGGTGTGAGGATGAATTGAATGAGTTCGGGAGGAGTTGCCTCCTACTGTGGTGGCTAGACCTATTTATAGAGGCCCTGGTCCTCTCCCCAAATATTGAGCGGGAAGGGATCCAACAACGGCCAAATTCGAAGCGGGACAGCTAGTACAAGCTATCCTGACTAAAGGTGGACTTCGCCTGCCAAAGGCTCTGGTGTGACGCTGTCTTGGGCTCCATGGTGACCTCCATCCTGACGTCCTGCTGGTCTTGGTCTCGTTGTGCCGATATGGAAACCTTTGCCTGATGCCTCGGTACTCCTCGCCTGCGCTTGCCTCCTTAGCACGAAAGAGGAAGCGAGGACACTATGCGCGCTGGCGCCCTCTTGGCCTTGGTCGTGATGGCTTACGTCAGTGGAACCTCACGAGGTTCGTCTTGCCTTGATCTCTCCGCCCCTCGCGAGGCAGCCTGGTGAGGCCGCCCCCAAGGAAGTCTTGTGTTGTCCGCGTCGCGAGGCTTGGCCCCCCGCAAGGGTCTTGGGTGATTGCTGGTGAAGACGGGCCGTACTGGGCCGCGAGAGGAGCCACGCCATGGGCCGCAGGCAGGCAAGTCTGGGGACCCCCGTTCCCAGAACGCCGACAAGTTTAAAGGTTACAAAACCACTCAGCATACCGAGGCAAATTTAAACGGATCATAAAATAGTTTGTTCACTCCGCAGGAGGAGGGCTGGCAGGCTCGACGTACTCATCCAAGTCGATTCCATCAGCAATCCGAGTAGCAGCAGCAATGAAAGTCTCCATGAAGGACTGGAAGTCAAGCCTCTTGGTATTGGCAACATTGATCGCTGCTAGCTTCTCTTCTTTGGCTTCCTTGCAGTGAACACGAACCAGAGAAACTCTAGGCGAAACTCTTCTTTGAGGTGATTATTTGGAAAGAGGGTTTCGAGACGAAACTCTAGGCGCTTGAATCGCCTGATTCCGAGCGAAAAGTTATACTAGATCGAAAATCGGATCAGAAATCGCGATCAGAAATAATCGCGGAAAATCCGAGAAAAAGAACAGCGGGCGACGAAACGATGAAAATTGTTCGTTAAAACGAACGAATGAGCGAACGCTCGCTAAATAAACTAAACCAAAAAAAACATATCTAGGTATTTTAAAAAAACGAACGAAAAACCATCGGAAAACCGAATGGTTTTCTCGAGGAAAACCGCCGGCGGCGAGGCGGCGGCTTACTCCGGCGAGGGCGGCTGGGTCTCAAGTGGCGGGCGGCGGAGGCGGCAAGGGCGAGGCGGCGGTCATGTTGGCGGCACAAGTGGCGACGGCTAGGGTTTGGGGGTAGGCTGGTCGGTTTGGGCGGAAGTATATAAAGGGCCGGCCAGGCGGAGTCCTGGCCGAACACGGCCAAAAGTCGATTTCGTTTTTTTTAAATAATTTCGTGCAGAAAAACAAACAAAAGAAATACTAAACGGACTCCAAAATCCGGAAATAAATTTTCCCCGGCTTCTAAAATCAAGCCGGACAAGATGAACATTTATTTGGGGCCTAAATACAATTTTGAAAAACACGCATTTTCCTAAATTCAAATAAAATAGCGATAAACTCCAAATAAAAATCTTATTTGATTTTTTTATTAAACCTTCAATATTTCTTTATTTTGGGAAAGTCATTTTATTCCCTCTCTCATATTTTTGTAATAGAAATAATTGAAGATAAAATAAATAAAATCAAATGATCCTATTTTCAAATTTGAGAAAACTCAAATATGAAAATAACGAAATCTCCAACTCTCTCCGTGGGTCCTCGAGTTGCGTGAAATTTCTAGGATCAAGCCAAAATGCAATAAATTTGTGATATGCAAATGATGATCTATGTATAACATTCCAAATTGAAAATTTGGGATGTTACAAACCTACCCCCCTCAAGATGAATCTCGCCCTCGAGATTCGGGTTGGCTAGAAAATAGGTGAGGGTGGTCATTCAGCATGTCTTCTTCTCGCTCCCAGGTGGCTTCATCCTCGGTGTGGTGGCTCCACTGGACTTTGTAAAACTTGATAACCTTGCTGCGGTTGACTCGGCTGGCATACTCGAGAATTTTGACTGGTTTCTCCTCGTAGGTCAAATCATTACCCAATCAATCGCTTCGGTAACACAAGATCCCTCGGTATATCAGCCTTCGCTGCGTGGCACTTCTTCAACTGGGAAACGTGGAACACGTCGTGTGACAATCCTTCAGGCAATTCCAACTTGTAAGCAACTTCTCCCATGCGCTCCAAAACTTTTTATGGTCCCACAAAACGCGGCGCTAATTTTCCTTTAACTCCAAAATGCTTAACTCCTCGAAGTGGAGATACTCGAAGATATACTCTATCTCCGACTTCGAAAATTGTCTCCTTGCGTTTAGAATCCGCATAGCTCTTCTGCCTAGACTGGGCTACCTTGAGCCTATCGCGAATCAACTTCAACTTCTGTTCAGACTCCTTAAACAAATCTGGTCCAAACAACTGGCGGTCAACAACTTCATCCCACAACAGCGGTGTTTTGCACCTCCTTCCGTACAAGGCTTCGAAAGGGGCCATCTTCAGACTAGATTGATAACTGTTGTTGTAAGAGAACTCTGCATATGGCAAGTTGTCATCCCAACTTGATCCATAATCTAGTGCACAAGCTCTCAGCATATCCTCCAAAATCTGATGGACTCTCTCGGTGCATCCATCATCTCTGACGGATGAAAAGTCGTACTAAACTCTAGCTCGGTACCCAAAGTTTCGTGCAACCGATTCCGAACTTTGAGGTAAACCGGGTTCCTCTATCTAACACGATGCTCCTCGGAACTCCATGCGGACATACGATCCACGGTCATGTATATCTTAGCCAACTTGGCACCGCTGTAAGTGGTCTTCACTGGGATGAAATGAGCTACCTTCGTCAAGCGATCAACTACAACCCAAATCGAGTCATAGCCTGAACGAGTCCTGGGCAATCCCGTGATAAAATCCATGCCTAATTTATCCCACTTCCATTCAGGTATCGGCAATGGCTGTAACAATCCTGTTGGCTTCTCATGCTCTACCTTCACTCTCTGACATACATCACAAACTGCTACAAACTCCGCAATATCCTTCTTCATTCCGGTCCACCAGAAAGTGTCCTTCAAATCCAAATACATCTTGGTATTTCCTGGGTGAATCGAGTATGGCGAATCATGGGCCTCTTGCAAAATTAACTTCCTGATCTCCGGGTCATTAGGCATATACACGTGGTCCTCAAACCATAGGGTATCGTGCTCATCCTCACGAAATCCTTTAGCTTTTCCCTTGCTCATTTTCTCCTTAATAGAGGCAATCTCCTTGTCAGTCGTCTGAGCTTCTCTGATCTTATCCATCAAGGTAGACTGAATCTCCAATGCTGCTACATAGCCTCTCGGAACTATCTCTAAACATAGATCTCGAAGATCCTCGGCTAACTCCTTTGGTAAATCTCCGGTCATGAGTGTGTTGACATGGCTCTTGCGGCTCAACGCATCGGCTACTACGTTAGCCCTTCCGGGGTGGTAATGCAATCTCATGTCATAATCCTTAATGAGCTCCAACCATCTCCTTTGCCTGAGATTCAACTCCTTCTGCGTGAAGATGTACTTTAAACTCTTGTGATCCGTGTACACCTCACAATGGTTTCCAATGAGAAAATGTCTCGAAGTCTTCAATGCGTGTACTACGGCTGCTAACTCCAAATCACGTGTAGCATAATTCAACTCATAGGGCTTAAGTTGTCATGAAGCATATGAAACAACTCTTCCCTCCTGCATAAGCACTGCTCCAAGTCCTCGACGTGAAGCGTCGCAATATACCTCATAATCTTTACTCTGATCTGGCAGAATCAACACTGGTGATGTAACCAAGCATTTCTTTAACTCCTGGAAACTAGCCTCACATTCATCAGTCCAATTGAACTTGGTATCCTTCTTTAATAACTCCGTCATAGGCTTCGCAATCTTCGAGAAATTCTCAATGAATCTCCGGTAGTATCCTGCCAGTCCAAGGAAACTCCGGACCTCTCCAACTCTCGTTGGTGCTTCCCGGTTGTCACAAAGTGACAACCTTGGTGGGATCTACTGCTATACCTTCTCCGGATATAACGTGTCCGAGGAATCCAACTTCCTTCAACCAAAACTCACGTTTGCTGAACCTGGCATATAACTGATGTTCTCTGAGCTTCTCAAGTACTAAACGCAAATGCTCCTTATGCTCTTCTTCATTCATTGGATAAACCAAAATATCATTCATGAACACCATGACGAACTTATCCAAAAACTCCATAAACACCTTGTTCATCATGTTCATGAAATAGGCAGCTGCGTTAATCAGACCAAATGACATAACGGTATTACTCATACAGTCCATACCTGGTGGTAAAAGCCGTCTTGGGCATATCCTGCTCTCGAATCTTCAACTGATGGTATCCTGATCATAAATCGGTCTTGGAGAATACCTTAGCTCCTTGTAATTGGCCAAACAAATCATTGATCATCGGCAACGGGTACTTGTTCTTAATGGTCACTTCATTCAATCCTCGATAATCAACAACCATTCTCAATGATCCATCCTTCTTTTCCACTAGAAGTACTGGCGATCCCCTAGGCGAAGAGCTTGGGCGAATAAAACCTTTATCCAGTAACTCCTTAATCTGCTTCTTAATTTCTTCCAAATCTTGTGCGGGCATCCGGTACGGTCTCTTAGATATCGGCCCTGTGCCTGGCAAAAGCTCAATCAAAAACTCAATGTCTCTATCTGGTGGCATGCCCGGCAACTCCTCTGGAAACACGTCCGGGTAATCCTTCACCACCGGTACTTCCTCCTGCACAACTCCTGATAAGGAATTTACTTGTGTCCTTTTCGACTCATGCTGTGACACATACTTGATTCTTCTTCCTTCTGGGGTGGTAAGAAAAATTGACTACTAGCGCAATCGATGTTTCATCCATACATTGATAGCCAATCCATACCTAGAATCACGTCCAAACCTTGCGATTCCGGAATGATTAAATCCGTTGGGAAAACATGCCTACCTATACTCAAAGGCACTTGAAAACATCCTCGACTAGCCATATACTCCGCTCCTGATGAGCTTACTAACATAGGTGTTCTAAGAACCTTGGTGGGCAGTTTATACTTATCCACGAATCCCCGTGATATGTATGAATGCGATGCACCAGTATCAAAAAGAACGATTGCAGTAAATGTCTTAACCAAAAACTTACCTATTACTGCATCTGGCTGGGCTTCAACCTCCTCCATGTTAACGTGGTTCACCTGTCCCTGTTGAAAGGGTTCGGCTTCTTCCCGAGCTTCCATTGCCATTTCCATTACGGGCTTCGGGACATTCATTGGCATAATGTCCAGTCTTCTGACACTTAAAGCAAGTGACTTGGCTCAGGTCTCTCTTGGCTGGGGTTGACCGGTTGGTGCGGTTTTGTCCGTTGCTTCCTCCATTCCCGTTACCATTCTTGGAGCCATTATGATTGTGCGAGCTACCTCCTCCATGGGTATGCTGAAATTGTCCTCCCAGTTTTGGGGTAAAGCGTAGCTTTTGCTGAGCTCCAGAATTGTACTTCCCTTGATCATACTTCCTCTTGCGGTTTCCATCTGTTGCTGCTTCCCTTCAATCATAAGAGCACGATCTACCAACTCCTAGTAGTTGTTGAAAGTTGCTACCATCAACTGCATGCTCAGCTCATCATTTAGTCCTTCCAGGAACATCTCCTGCTTAGATGCATCTGTAGCAACGTCGTTTGGGGCATAACGTGCTAACTTAATAAAGTCCTCCACATACTGGCCTACAGTGCGTCCTCCTTGGCGTAAGTTGCGAAACTCGCGCTTCTTCATGGCCATAGCTGCTGCTGAAACGTGGGCAGTACAGAAAGCTTGCTGAAACTGATCCCATGTGACACTGTCAATAGGGTGTGTGGCTTTGTAATTCTCCCACCATGATGTTGCGGGTCCATCAAGCTGATGTGCGGCAAAATGCACTCTCTCCGCATCTGTGCATCCTGCGATGGCAGCTCCTTCCAACCTTGCGGAGCCAATCATCTGCAACAATCGGCTCGGTGCTACTGGAAAACACCGGCGGATTTAGCCTCAAGAAACGAGTCAAATGGTCAACATGTGGTGGTGGTGGTGGGTTGTTGTTGTTGTTCTTGCCTTGGTTCTGTACTAGTGCTTGCATCAAAGCATTCTGCTGCTGAATCAACTGAGTGATCTCCGATGGGAAAACAAATCCGGTGTCGCTTCTCAGAGGCATCTGAGGGTGTTAGAGAAGATGAGGATATAGAATAGAATGAGGTCTAGTGAGAAAACACTACCCATATGCACATGAGACAAATCCAAACAATATCACTCCAATCAATTCAAACAAAGGTATACAACGGTCTATCTATCGTTACAAAAGTGCTCGGACTATACTAGATATAATGGGGAAAATACTACTACTGTTATGGTGGTCAACTAGAAAAACTGCTCCGATGAAGACTCCATGATATCCGCTCCAGCTTCATCAACATAGTCATCATCGCTGTCGTCGGGGTCCGAGTCGGTGTCGTTGATGATGATATAGTTATTCGGGCAAGTGGAATCGTCGTCTTCTCTGCCTGGTGCGGGGTCTCGCATGAAAACTCCTAGCTTCCTGGTTAAGTCTTCATTCTTCTCCACTAGCACTTCAATTTATTCCATGTAATCTTCACGTGTAGCATTGAGTTCTTCCTCTAGCTCCGTGATTTTGGTCAAGGCCTTCTGCAGATCCATCATGCCTGCGCACATCTGGTTCTCCTGGCGTCGGATGTGCTGGTTTAACTCCTGGATAAAAGTTGTGATTGATCTATCCTTCCTGGTGCTGATCATCTCCCATTGCTCATCTCGGCGCCCACAAATCTGGTAGATAGTATCCTTGAGATCATGGCGGTAAACTTCTCCAATACGTCCCATGGTGATGTGGGCCGCCATGCTCTTTCCTAGATTCCAGGTTGGTGCATCAAAGGAAAACTCTATGGGCTCCGTGACTGGCGCGAACGTCCTTCCTGGAACTTGAACTTGAATCATCCAGCGCTCCTCTTCAGGTAAAGTAGTGTTGTAGGTCCCGGTGAAGCTTGGTACTCTGATGTTCAGATATCTAGTGACTTCCTTCAAGTGACGTCCAAAGGGTGTATCATCATCCGGTTGCATGAACTTGTTCCTTGCATCCGCCATCCTAAAAGAATAGAAAAGATGAGGAGTCAGAAATGAGAAGAAAGAGTAGTGATCTAGGGCTTTAGCTTAGTGGTCGTGTCCTACAGTCAGCGTGTGCTCTGATACCATCTTGTAGCGACCACACCTCAAACAGTCTGACCTCTGTGCATTAGTGTCATCCCTGGATCAGTAATGCTGACACGCACAGTACTCGAAAGATTTATAACATAGTAGCAATCACACACTTATTACATCGAATGTCTCAAAAGAGAACTTATTACAATAAATATGGCTTAAGGCCATCTAATAACGATAACAGCGGAACGCTTGGAAGATAAGCGAGTCCATCAACTCCAACAGCATCACTGAGTATAGAACCACGACCTAAAAGCACCTTACTCATCGTTTGAGAAGTCTGCAACATGAACGTTGCAGCCCGAAAACGGGTCAGCACATGGAATATGCTGGCAAGGTAACACATAGAGAGTAATATGAAAGAGTAATGTTATACTACATGCATATATGGCTGGTGGAAAGCTCTATGGTTACAGTTTTGCGTAAAGCCAATTTTTCCCTACTGCAAAGGAATAATTTTTATTTAACTATCATGGTGGTTGTTAAACATTGAGAATGGTTGACAGCATTCTCAATCCCAATTAATCATCATCATTAACACCCAACAATATTAATTAAAGTAACATGATGAGATTCACATGATAATCCAAGTACTAGATACTCAAGATGTCCATAACCGGGGACACGGCTAACCATGATTAGTTTATACACTCTGCAGAGGTTTGTGCACTCTTCCCCACAAGACTCGATCTCCTCCGTTGGGATTCTCGCACTACATGGTGTTTGAGAAACGGATGACCGAGACATAGTCTTTCAGAAGCGCTAGCACCTTACGAACGGGTAGACAATTACACCTACATCCCTCTACATCTGCTAGTCTACCACTGTAAGAGTTCGCATGACTTAGTCAACTATGCTAGAGCCCATAGTAGCTTGTGGCTGCACACGGAAGTTTCTAGCATGAACAATCTCATGATCCGTTTGAGCACAGGTGGCGGTCCAAAAAACAGGCAATCTGGAATACCCGGTACCTCAATCCACCCAGGATGTGTGTTTAAGTTGCCACCTTAAATAAACCATTAATTAACAATCTCACATCTGTCATGGATACACTCACCCAATCCACGTCTACTAGCATAGCATGGCAATATAAGCAAACATAGAAGTAACTCCCAAGGGTTTGATAATAAAACAGGTAATAGGTAATACCACAACTACTTTCCAAAACCCACAATTTAATTAGATCCCAATCATGCAATGTTTGAAGATTGATCTAATGCATAAAAACTGGGTATGAAAAGGGATATGATCAAAGTGTTACTTGCCTTGCTGATGATCCGTGAAACCTAGATATTCAAAGTAGCAAGCGGCGCACTCCGGGTACTCTTTCGCAAACAAACAAGCATACAATAAGTACTCATCTAATGCACGGGTAAAACTCAAATAGAAGATCTAACCAGAAAGTTCAACTTAAGAACTCCGGTTCGCAAAAAGAAACAAATCGAACGAAGCAACGAAAGTCAAAAGGCGAAAGAAACAAGCTTCGTTTACTAATCTGGACCTAAGTCAAATTTTACAGAGGCAAAAACTTGTTTGAGGTGATTATTCGGAAAGAGGGTTTCGAGACGAAACTCTCGGTGCTTGAATCGCCTGATTCCGAGCGAAAAGTTATACTAGATCGAAAATCGGATCAGAAATCGCGATCAAAAATAATCACGGAAAATCTGAGAAAAAGAAAAATGGATGAACAGGCTAATGAACGAGCGTTCGTTAACTGGAACTAAATGACAAAAACCGTTCATTAAAACGAACGAACGAGAGAACGCTCGATAAATAAACTAAACCGGAAAAAAACAGATCTAGGTTTTTTTTCTTAAAAAAAACCGAACGAAAAACCGTCAGAAAACCGAACGGTTTTCTCAAGGAAAACCGCCGGTAATGATTTACTCGGCGAGGGCGGCGGGTCAATGGGCGGTGGCGTGATCGTGTGGCCGTCGGCACAGCGTGATGGCAATGGCGGCGTCGGCAATGACAGGGTGGCGGCGGCTAGGGTTTAGGGGTGGGCTGGTGGGCTAGGGGGCGGCGCTATATAAAGGGCCGGCCAGGCGGAGTCCTGGCCGAACACGGCCCAAAGTCGGTTTCGTTTTTTTAAATAATTTTGCGCAGAAAAACAAACAAAAGAAATACTAAACAGCCTCCAAAAATCCAGAAATAAAATTTCCCCGGCTTCTAAAATCAAGCCGGACAAGATGAACATTTATTTGGGGCCTAAATGCAATTTTGAAAAACGCGCATTTTTCCTAAATTCAAATAAAATAGCGATAAACTCCAAATAAAAATCTTATTTGATTTTTTCATTAAACCTTCAATATTTCTTTATTTTGGGAAAGTCATTTTATTCTGTCTCTCTTATTTTTGTAATAGAAATAATTGAAGATAAAATAAATAAAATCAAATGATCCTATTTTCAAATTTGAGAAAACTCAAATATGAAAATAACGAAATCTCCAACTCTCTCCGTGGGTCCTCGAGTTGCGTGAAATATCTAGGATCAAGCCAAAATGCAATAAAATTTATGATATGCAAATGATGATCTATGTATAACATTCCAAATTGAAAATTTGGGATGTTACAAAAGCCTAGCCCTCAGAGGAAGTGGGAAACAAATAAGACACTCACGTTGGGTTCGGGAGTGGGGATGACCTGCCCTTGAGCAGGCAGCCTGTGCGAGATTTCGGCGGTCAGATACCTGGCTTCTCTTAACTTCTTGATGTCCTCCTCTGTGATAGAGGAGGCCATCCGCCGGCCTTGAAGGTCGGATCCGGACATGATTGAAAGTCCGAAGCGCTTAGCCTGAGCTTTGGGTGTTGGAATTCGAGGTGGGGGAAGGGAAGGATCGAGCGTGAGAAGAAAAGGACAGGCCTTGGCCCCTTTATAAAGAGGGTGAATATCAAGCGTCCTCCGTGTGGCCGTTTGGAACTTGCCTAAAATCGAGGAGTCATACCAGCAGGCACGATTGGGTTACCCGTACCCGTATTGATGAGAATCCCATGATGAGGGGAACACGGTCTCTGCTTCGGCAAGACGTGCTAATAAAACCTCCTCACAACATGTGCAGTGGCAGGCTGGGAAAAACGGTTCGTAATGGCCAGACCACGGCAGGACGTCACGTTAGGAAAAGTTTTCTGCATATTAGATTCGTGGAAATATTATACTCTCTACGGTGGTATATGGAATTTGTTTTGCAGAGCCGAACACTATCCTCGTGTTCGAAATCTTCTACGGAGTATTCGGAGGAAGAACCCGCCTTGCAATGCCAAAGACAATCTTCGCGCTTGACTCATCGTCATTGAAGCCTGGTTTAGGGGCTACTGAGGGAGTCCTGGATTAGGGGGTCCTCGGACAGCCGGACTATATACTTTGGCCAGACTGTTGGACTATGAAGATACAAGATTGAAGACTTCGTCCCGTGTCCGGGTGGGACTCTCCTTGGTGTGGAAGGCAAGCTTGGCAATTCAGATATGTAGATCTCCTCCCTTGTAACCGACTATGTGTAACCCTAGCCCCCTCCGGTGTCTATATAAACCGGAGGGTTTAGTCCGTAGGACGAGAACAATCATAATCATAGGCTAGCTTCTAGGGTTTAGCCTCTACGATCTCGTGGTAGATCAACTCTTGTAATACTCATATCATCAAGATCAAAAAAGCAGGAAGTAGGGTATTACCTCCATCTAGAGGGCCCAAACCTGGGTAAACATTGTGTCCCCGCCTCCTGTTACCATCCGCCTTAGACGCACAGTTCGGGACCCCCTACCCGAGATCCGCCAGTTTTGACCCCGACAGGTAGGGCAATGGACCTGATCTAAACACCCTTCCCAAGGACTCCGCCTTACGGTCAAGGGCATTCAAAGGACAACAGGTTCAACCGACTGAAATCATCGTAGGAGCAACCCACTCGACTGTGAGTTCCACTCGGATAACGAAATCCCATTCGACCAGGGTATACTCACTCGACCATATCAGAAACCACTCGGAGTATAGAAGATCTAAGGTCACTCTGAATGACAACGGTCAGATGTTCACTCCATAGTCTTAATGATCATTTATATGTCTTTAATACTGACGTTACCAGTAACGTCCCTCTTTATGTACATTGAACCCTATGTAACGGGGGATGGCTGGGGTCTTGGCGCACTCTATATAAGCAACCCCCTCCTCTGGGACAAGGGTTCGCACCCCTTGTAACTTCATGCATAATCCAATCGACCGCCTCGAGTGCAAGGATGTAGGGTTGTTACTTCCTCTGAGAAGGGCCTAAACTCGTAAATCTTGCGTGCACAACTTCACCGTAGCTAGGATCTTGCCTCCTCATACCTACCCCCCCCCCCCATTCTACTGTCAATCTTAGAACCACGACAACGGGCTCCCATCTCTCTCCCCTATGGCCCATGAAGGCCCATTACTTCCTTGGGGGGTTCCGGTAACGCCTTGGTACTCTGAAAAATACTGAAACCACTCCGAAACCATTCCGGTGTCCGAATACCATCGTACAATATATCAATCTCTACCTCTCGACCATTTCGAGACTCCTTGTCATATCCGTGATCTCATCCGGGACTCCTAACAATCTTCGGTCACCAAAACACATAACTCATAATACAAATCGTCATCGGACGTTAAGCGTGCGGACCCTACGGGTTCGAGAACTATGTAGATATGACCGAGACACATCTACGATCAATAACCAACAGCAGAAACTGGATGCTCATATTGGTTCCTACATATTCTACGAAGATCTTTATCGGTCAAACCGCAATGACAACATACGTCATTCCCTTTGTCAACGGTATGATACTTGCCCAAGATTTGATCGTTGGTATCCTCATACCTAGTTCAATACCGTTACCCGCAAGTCTCTTTACTCGTTTTGTAATGCATCATCCCTCAACTAACTCATTAGTCACATATTTCTTGCAAGGCTTATCGTGATGTGCATTACCGAGAGGGCCCAAAGATACCTCTCCGATACTTGGAGTGACAAATCCTAATCTCGATCTATCCAACCCAACAAACACCTTCGGAGACACCTGTAGAGCATCTTTATAATCACCCAGTTACGTTGTGACGTTTGATAGCACACAAAGTGTTCCTCGGTATTCAGGAGTTGCATAATCTCATAGTCAAAGGAATATGTATAAGTCATGAAGAAAGCAATAGCAATAAAACTTAACAATCATTATGCTAAGCTAACGGATGGGTTTTTTTCCATCACATCATTCTGCTAATGATGTGATCCCGTTCATCAAATGACAACACATGTCTATGGTCAGGAAACTTAATGATCTTTGATTAACGACCTAGTCAAGTAGAGGCATAATAGGGACACTCTATTTTGTCTATGTATTCACACATGTATCAAGTTTCCGGTTAATACAATTCTAGCATGAATAATAAACATTTATCAAGATATAAGGAAATATAAATAACGACTTTATTATTGCCTCTAGGGCATATTTCCTTCAGTAATCTATGCATGCGGGTTGATGCACACTCTCGTCTTTGTTTCTCCGGTAGAAATCTTGGGGCACTCTTGAGGTTCTATTTGTTGGATTGAGTATTATGACTCTGAAATTGTTTGATGCATATTGCATAATCAACTCACGGATCGCAGTGAAATTGTTGTATCTAGGTGATATTAGAGTTGGTTGATGTGTATCATATGGTGTTATTTTAGTACGAACTCTTGGTTAGATCGATCAAAAATAATAGCTAGGTGTTATTTTAGTATGAACTCTAGGATAGATTGATCGGAAAGAATAGCTTTGAGGTGGTTTCGTACCCTCCAAACAATTTCTTCTTATGTTCTGCGCTAGATAAGAACTTTGGAGTGATTCTTCATCGCACGTTGAGGGATGGTTATATGATCCAATTATATTAGCAATGTTGAGAGATTGCACTAGCGAAAGTACGGACCCTAGGCCTCATTTTCAAGCATTGCAATACCATTTATGCTCACTTTTGTTACTTGCTACCTTGCTATTTTTTATTATTACTATTACAAAAATCAATATCTACTATCATTACTACACTTGTATCACAATCTCTTTGCCCAACTAGTGCACCTATAGAAATTACCATTGTATTTGGTGTGTTGGGGACACAAGAGACTCTTTGTTATTTGGCTGCAGGGTTGTTTGAGAGAGACCATCTTCATCCTACGCCTCCCACGGATTGATAAACCTTAGATCATCCACTTGAGGTAAAATTGCTACTGTCCTACAGAACTCTGCGCTTGGAGGCCCAACACGAGTCTACAAGAATAAAGTTGCATAGTAGACATCATGTCTCTATTAGCAAGTTTAATAGTAACATCTATTATATTTCAGCGGTTGCTATATCATTCATCATTTGTTGGTATAAGGTAAAAGGAATAGCACTCACACTATCACCCAAGTCACATAAACCATGGTAGCAATGATCACTAATTTTAACTGAGACAACAAGTGATGGTGTCCTGGACTAGGGGGTACTCACCACGTCGTCTCCCGATCAGTTGGATTGGGCCGAGGATCCCCATGGCCGTATACTCATGGGCCAGTCCGGAAAGTTGCCGCATACAAGGAAGATTCCACAAGACTTGGCGATCAAGACAAGGACTCCTCCCCCACCGGCGTATTCGGCTAGGACTCTTGTTATCCTAGGCCTGCAGTGCATTATATAAACCGAGGCCAGGCTAGTCGATAGACATATACAACAACAATCATACCATAGGCTAGCTTCTAGGGTTTAGCCTCTCTGATCTCGTGGTAGATCTACTCTTGTACTACCCATATCATCACTATTAATCAAGCAGGAGTAGGGTATTACCTCCATCGAGAGGGCCCGAACACAGGTAAAAACATCGTGTCCCTTGTCTCCTATTACCATCCGCCTAGACGCGCAGTTCGGGACCCCTACCGAGATCCGCCGGTTTTGACACCGACATTGGTGCTTTCATTGAGAGTTCCGTTGTGTGTTCGGCAAAAGGTCGATGGCTCGCCTGCAGATAAAATGCGACTTCGGCATCTTCGTCACCAGCTCGACTGGTCACCTTGGTTCGACCAAGGACTGCGCCCTATTTCCGATCGTCATGTTCGGATGAGGGCCTTCATCAACATCAACTCCGATCTCTATCAAGATCATGGAGGAATCATCCAGGGAGCCCGAGGGCTCAACGTCAACATTGCCCTCGGGCGACCGTACTGTTTTTTTTTTGACAGCGGACTTGTGCCCGCCGCCACCGCCTCCTCAAGCGTCGTTTTAACGATTGCTTCGGTGGAATTGTGCGGAATTGAGTCTACAACAACCCTGGAAAATTTCGTCGAGTTTCGATGGAGGAACCTCTGGCAATCTCTGATATATCGGAGCCGCATTGAATCCGGACGAGAATCTGGACGGATTTAGGGCGTGGTGTCCAGCTTCTAGCTTGGACTTCCTTTGAAAGATCCAACCGTTGATCGGCTGCGGAATTCCTATATCTACCACCCTTCAAAATTTCAGCTCGATCCGACCGTCCAAACTCCGGGAACCTTCCGATTAGTGCATCACTTTTCGGATATGTTTTCTGCGCGAAAACGAATCCGACCCGAGTTCGTCTTTTTTTATGAACGGGATTTCTGACATCCTTTTTTGAAGGAAGTTTTGTATGGGGCGTTGTGTTTTGTTTCTGAACACACCCCACTAACTTTAAAATCTTTTGAACATGATCTTCAATATCATGCTGGTGTCAAACCAGTCCGGCAATATTGCTCCACGACTGCCGACCTACACTAGACACGTCGTCATTTTGTTGAGCCGAGCTCAACTTCTTCGGATCATCATCTCGGCAAGCCGATCAAGAGTCCGGCATCGCGAAGGATATATCTAGAAGTGGAATAGAATAACCCGGTTGAAGGGTAATGATCATACGTCTGTAATGCAATCATCACCAACATCGCCGCCACATGATTACACGGAGTGGGCATACCGGCATCGCCGCACGGTTGCTTCATCAAACCGGCATCGACCACGTCACGACCTGCATCGGCAGGGCCGCACTATTGCTTCTTCAAGCAGGTGTCCATCACGCCGACCTACTTCGACATCTCGGCTAGACCGGGGGCTCCGCCACCTCTTCATCAACCTACTCCGGACACTTCGGCGTCTCTAGCCGACCAGCTCCGTCACGTTAGCTGGACCGAGGGCTTTGCCTCGGCAAGCCAACCTTTGCCAGCATTGCCATGCCGCTGTTTTATCGCCCATCAGGCAATGGGTGCGCGGATCGAGTCCCAATTTTGGGAATCACCTTCTTTCGGATTGCTACAACAAATAAACCAGGTGCTATTAATCCCAGTACTTTTTGCTTGTTTGGGTTCATTTTTTCCAAGGAATTATTACTCTGGTTTGTCCATCATATGTACACAGGTCTATCAAATGGTGGCCGCATTAACGACAGTCGCATGGTGGTTCGGTCGGTTTCGTACATAGTCCGTGACGCCGCATCCGGAGCTCGGACCGACACAGAATTCGTGCTTTGCCACATCAAGCCGACGCCCTGCATCGACATTGACTTCGGCGCCAGGCCATATTTCTTTTATTACTCACTTTGCATAAATTATTTATTATGCAACGATTTTTTTAAATTATCATTATTACTATTATCTCCGGTTTACACCATTTCTTGTGCACAGGAAAATGATCCGGGGACTTCGGCGTCACTCCGCTGGTCTGCATTGACCGTGCTATGTCACCACTTCGGCGTGTCGAGCTCTTCGCTGCGCCACCTCGGGACCGGCTTGGGGGATGGAACCTTGTCCCGTATCAAGCTCGTACTGCGTCATCAATACCGAACACATTAACCAGCTAAGTCGCTTTCATGCTCAAAGCTTTAATTTCTAAACTTGTGTTCGGTTCGACCAAGCATTATACTTTTTTGGAAAAAATTTGCTTGTAAAAAAATTTCTTGTCCAAACTTTGTTTGTGACGCATAAATTCAAATACCCAATTCATTTGGGGGCTTCCTTCATGAAGCCTTTCCTCTTGCATATGATTATACTTGTACGGCTTCGTTCCTTGTTCGTGTATTACGCCACAGTATGCACCATATTGACTTAAGCCATTTGCAAGCTGGGTTACCTCGCTCCTGTGTTTACCCCTACGTTTCCAATTGTTCGGCTAGGGAGTAAAGGGAGCACCTCTGCGATTGTCACGATCGGGTCATTCGAGCCGGACGTCGACTGGTGAAGCCGAAAGCTAAGCGCTCTTACTGTTTTCAATAATGGTCGGCACACAACAGAACTCATGAGTACAAAAAATCTATTGCACAAGTCTCATATTAACAATGAGCACCGAAGAAAGGTATCGATGGGGGTACTATTTTCTTCGTAGACGCTTCTTACACTTTATCAGTAATATAGCATAAGTTCCCTGAGCGCTTTATGCATTACAACATTATGTCCTGATTGCCTGGTTATTGGAAGCACCGTCGATATTCTCGACAGATGGAGTACATAACACTTTTCGGTCCTTGACCGAAGAGGGAGAAGCCGACGGTCGGTTAAGACGCGTTTAAAGTTCGGTTGGACATAGATATGATATAAGTACTTCGGTACATACAATCATTCTTTTACCCAAGTCACTTGGGGGATCTTATGTTTATTTGAGCCGTTTTATAATAAGTGTTTTTCTTCTTAGTCATTGCAGAGTTTTTATTATTATTTATCACTCCTTTTTCGACACGAGTGTGCGGTAACTAGCCGGGGAGCCTAATTTCTCTCTCAAAACCGCTAGAGTTTAGTTTTCTAAACCGGCCTAATGAGAAGTACTCCGCCTTCGGGATGGGAGACCGCCGTAGGCTGACCCGCTTGAAGTCTTGAGATAGGATGTGTCATGTTAAAGCACGACAGAAGAACTTTTTTTTTCTAAAGTCCAATTTTCGGATTGGCACCGAACACTTGATCCTGTTCGGATGTCATGTCTTTACTGGCGTTTTTTGGTTTTCCAAGCTTTTGGCACTTTTAAACTATTTGTGTGTTTTCAGCACAAGTCTCATGATCTGGCCGACACCTTCAGAGATTCGCAAAAACATTCTCGGATATTGCTATATATGCATCGATTTGAATTGTGTCTTGATTAATAGTTGGGTTTCCGGCTCGCGCTTGCCTCCTACGTTCCGCTTTGTTCGGCTAGGTGTGCAAAGGAGAACCATCAGCGATTGTGCTTCCAAATCGCATGGTCAAGCACCTCGATGGACAAAGCCGAAAATTGATCGTCACAATAGGTGTAAACTGGTCAGCGATCCGATGACTATATTAAATGACGAGCCATTCATAACATTGGCGAAGTGTTTCGGCTTGACCTCGATCGTCGCCGAACACTACCGGGGCTAGTAATCGCCTCCCAAAATCCTCAATATTTTGCTCTTACATTGGAGTTGAGGTTTCATGATCATGCTTAGCATGACAACCCAAAAGAAAGGAACCGATAGCGGGACTATTTTCTTTGGAAGACATTTCTTCATTAAACAGTAATATAACATATCTCTCTGCGTACCTTTGTTTATAAAACCGTATGGCCTGATTGCCTTGTTTGTCGTAAATCTTTGCCCTCATAAAGGCTTTATAAAGTAGGACAAACACTCCTCGACTCTTGGCCGAGGAGGTTAGCCGATGGTCGGTCAACAAAGTTTTGTACAATGCGGATCCAAGCATTAATGACATAAAGTACTTGGATACATAGAGTCATTACACATAATTTGTGATTTTACTATGGATATCGATCCTTAATTCGCCTCCCGTGCCCGCATTAAGGCTCGGGGCTACTTGGGCTTCGGGCTTATTATTTACAAATATTAAAGGGCACATCAATCCCCTGATCTGGTGTTGCCACCCGACCCGATGTCTCGGGGGCTCTTGCATTGCCTGTTCTATGCAGAAAATTTAAGTGCAATACAGTTTCCGAGGAGATTTTGATCCTCAGGTTGGTAGGCCGCACCCAAACCGAGTCTCGAGGACTGAGCACGCCGCTTTTTGTGTCCTGAAGTATTCTGTCGAGCTAGGACTTGATCCTCAGACCGATTTTGCAAATCAACCTGAGTCTCGGCTGACTCTGAGGATCAGCGGTCTTATGTCATCCTTCATGTGCATCTCGGGTTTTAGACCGATACACATCTTGTGGGCTCTTGGCTATGTATCTCGGCAGAGAATAAATTGCACCAATCAAAATATTGACAAAAATTGGCCCACATTCGGGGTGGTGCACCACCTCGGAAGCAGTCCGGCATAAAGCTCGGGCGCTAGTGGCTGGCTCCATAGAGGGCATTTCCGGCATTAAGCTCGGCTAAACTCCTTCAAACTTCTTTGAACCAAGGTGATTTATGACACCTCGGATACAGTCCGGCGTTGGAGCTCGGATACATAGTCCGGCGTTGGAGCTCGGATACCGTCCGGCGTTGGAGCTCGGATACATAGTCCAATGATAGAGCTGAAGCGATCCGGCGTTGGTGCTCGGCTGCAAAAGATACCTCGAATGTAGTCCAGCGTTGGAGCTCGGGACGAAGAGGACGCTGCCGCCCGGGAACAACTTCAAACCCGAGGTGTGGCATAAAAATAACAAGGCATTGATAAAGGCCGGAAACTTAAAGGGGCTCCTCGGATACCCGATGTGTAAACTCGTTGAATGAATTTCGGCGATCCTCAAGATCTAAGATGAGCAGATTTGTTGAACCAGTTTTCAAGACCGACGACCGAAGATGAAGAACAGTTCGGAAGAATCGAGGAGCATCCCCAACTTGAAGACCGGTTCAGGGGGCTACTGACGGTGTCCTGGACTAGGGGGTACTCACCACGTCGTCTCCCGATCAGTTGGATTGGGCCGAGTATCCCCATGGCCGTATACTCACGGGCCAGTCCGGACAGTTGCCGCATACAAGGTAGATTCCACAATACTTGGCGATCAAGACAAGGACTCCTCCCCCACCGGCGTATTCTGCTAGGACTCTTGTTATCCTAGGCCTCTGGTGCGTTATATAAACCGAGGCCAGGCTAGTCGATAGACATATACAACAAGAATCATACCATAGGCTAGCTTCTAGGGTTTAGCCTCTCTGATCTCGTGGTAGATCTACTCTTGTACTACCCATATCATCAATATTAATCAAGTAGGAGTAGGGTATTACCTCCATCGAGAGGGCCCGAACCTGGGTAAAAGCATCGTGTCCCTTGTCTCCTGTTACCATCCGCCTAGACGCACAGTTCGGGACCCCCTACCCGAGATCCGCGGTTTTGACACCAACAACAAGCATGCCAACTACGGGTCTGTGATTATCTTTTTCATCAAGTTTGACAATTCTAGCAGCTTATTCAGAGAAATAAATAACATGCCCATCAGTATTTTCGACCAAGAGATCCTTAACCATAGCAACACCTGGTTCTACTTTAATTTGTTCAAAGGGTTTAGGTGCTTTAATATTACTTTTGCAAACCACAGTTGATACCTTAGTATGTTCCTTTATCCTAACAGGGTAAGGTGGTTTTTCAATATAAGCAGTAGGAACAACTGGATCAACATTTTAAATGATATTTTCATCTTTAGCTATTTCCGATTCTTTAATTTCTTCTTTAATAGGGGGATGATATTCAAACCACTTCTACTTAGGGAGATCAACACGAGTTGCAAATGATTCACAAAAAGAGACTACTATCTCAGAGTCAAGTCCATATTTAGTGCTAAACTTGTGAAAAGCATCGGTATTCATAAAAGATTTAACACAATCAAACTCAAGGTTAATTCCTGACTCTTTACGTTCGTCGAGTTCCCAATCTTCAGAGTTGTGTTTAATTCTTTCCAAAAGATCCCACTTGAATTCAGTAGTTTTCTTCATAAAAGAACCAGTACAAGAAGTATCGAGCATGGATTGATCATCACGAGAAAGCCGAGCATGAAAGTTCTGAATGATAAATTCACTCGAGAGCTCATGATTGGGGCATGAATATAACGTTAACTTACGCCTCCCCCAAGCAAGAGCAATACTTTCTCCTTCACGAAGCCAAAAATTATATATATAATTCCAATCACGATGAACTAGATGCATAGGATAAAACTTTTGGTGAAATTCCAATTCCAATCGATTCCTGTTCCAAGATCCAATATCATCACATAGCCTATACCATGTCAATGCTTTTACTTTCAAAGATAAAGGGAAAAACTTCTTCTTAGCTTCATCTCTGGGTAAACCTGCAAGCTTAAATAATCCACAAATTTCATCCACATATATCAAGAGCGTATAAGGATGTTCTGTTCCATCTCCAGCATAAGGATTAGCTAGTAGTTGTTCAATCATACCCGAAGGAATTTCATAAACAATATTTTCAGTAGGTGCAGTAGGTTGAGGGGCAGCTAATTGTGCTTCCGGTCGAAGTGAAGATACCCCAAACAAACCCCTCAAAGGAAGGTTTTCCAAAGTGACAAGTGACAATAAATTTTAGCATGTAATATAAAGTTTTCCTTACCGATTTACACTTACCAAGAGCGCTTCACTCCCCGGAAACAGCGCCAGAAAAGAGCCTTGATGACCCACAAGTATAGGGGATGAATCGTACTCCTTTCGATAAGAGTGTCGAATCCAACGAGGAGCAGAAGGAAATGACAAGCGGTTTTCAGCAAGGTAATTTCTGCAAGCACTGAAATTGTCGGTAACAAATAGTTTGATCGCGATATAATTTGTAATGAGAAAGTAACGGTAATGCTAAATAAAGTGTAGAAAGGTAGCCCAATCCTTTTGTGGCAAAGGGCAGGCCAAAACGGTCTCTTATAATAAGCAAAGCGTTCTTGAGGGCAAACGGGAATTTCATCTAGTCAATTTCATCATGTTGGTTTGATTCGCGTTCGCTACTTTGATAATTTGATATGTGGGTGGACTGGTGCTCATTGTACAAGAATTCACTCGATTAATCAGTTAACAGGCCAGTTAATCGCTACTCATCGCGTGGCTGATTCGAATAGCACCTATTCATTGTGTTTACTTGTCAGGCCGATTAATTGGCCTATTAGACCGATTAATCAGTTGTCAGACTGACTAATCCATGTTGTCCCATTAATGGGTGGTCAAAACAAAGCCCAAATTTTGGGCTATAGACCCTTCTAGCCCCATCCCGCTCCTTAATAGTTAGGATTAATAAGTTTACCTCCTCTCCATTCTTTTTATATGTGTACGGCAACATGTTTTTTATATTACATAGCTGGGAGCATGAGAATATGGTATAATACATAAAAAAATAGATACATGTTGGTAGGTTCCTAATCAATCTACCAATTAATGGTCAACCAATTAATCTACTTAATGGGCCGATTAACTGATTAATCGCTATGCCTGAACCAACCGAGCAGCTACCAGTATTTCTTGAACATTGGCGGTGCTTGGGTGACGTTCTTACTTGAACAAACCTCCCACTTATGATTAACCCCCTCGCAAGCATCCGCAACTATGAGAAAAGTATGAAGATAAAATTTAACCATAGCATTAAAAATATGGATCCAAATCAGTCCCTTATGGAATAGCGCATAAACTAGGGTTTAAGCTTCTGTCACTGTAATAACCCATCATCTAATAACTACTCCACAATGCATTCCCTTAGGCCCAAAGATGGTGAAATGCCATGTAGTCGACGTTCACATGACACCACTAAGGGAATCACAACATACATATCATCAAAATATCGAACACATATCAAATTCAGATGATTACTTGCAACATGACTTCTCCTGTGACCTCAAGAACAAAAGTAACTACTCACAAATGATATTCATGCTCAAGAACAAAGGGGTATTTGATACGTCTCCAACGTATCTATAATTTTTTATTGTTCCATGCTGTTATATCATCAGTATTGGATGTTTTACAATCATTTTATAGCAACTTTATATCATTTTTTTGGGACTAACATATTGAAAAAGTGCCCAGTGCGAGTTGCTATTTTTTGCTTGTTTTTTTACTTCGGAGAAAATCAGTAACAAACGGAGTCCAAATGCAGCAAAACTTTTTGGAGATTTTTTTGGACCAGAAGACACCTGTTGGGCCAAAGAAGTACCAGAGGGGGGCTTCGAGTGGAGCACAACCCACTAGGGCATGCTTGTGGGCCCAAGCACGCCCAGGTGGGTTGTGGCCACCTCGGTGGCCTCCTGCACCGCCTATTTGCTCTATAAATACCCCAATATTCCACAAACCATAGGGGAGCCGATGAAAATCAATTCCAGCCGCCGGACATTCCAGAAACCACGGATCCAATCGAGACACCATCACAGAGGGGTTCGTCATCCTCATTGGTGCCTCTCCAATGATGTGTGAGTAGTTCATTATAGACCCACGGGTCCGTAGTTAGTAGCTAGATGGCTTCCACTCTCTCTTTTGATTCTCAATACAATGGTCTCTTGGAGATCTACTTGATGTAACTCTTTTTGCGGTGTGCTTGTTGGGATCCGATGAACTTTGAGTTTATGATCAGATCTAGTTTTTATCCATGAAAGTTATTTGAGTCTTTTGATATCTTATATGCATGATTACTTATAGCCTCGAATTTCTTCTTTGAACCTTTGGTTTAGTTAGGCCGACTAGATTCATTTTTCTTGCCATGGGAAGAGGTGCTTTGTGATGGGTTCGATCTTATGGTGCTTGATCCCAGTGACAGAAGGGGAACCGACACGTATGTATCGTTGCTATTAAGGATAACAAGATGGGGTCTATTTCTACATAAATAGATCTTGTCTACATCATATCGATCTTGTCTACATAAATAGATCCCGCACCACCTCTTTGCTCCATAAATACCCCAATATTTCAGAAACCCTAGGGGAGTCAACAAAAATCAGTTACAGCCGTCGCACGTTCTAGAAACCATAGATCCAATCTAGACACCATCACGAAGGGGTTCATCATCCTCATTGGTGCCTCTCCATGATGCGCGAGTAGTTCATTGTAGACCTATGGGTCCGTAGTTAGTAGAAAGATGGCTTCCTCTCTCTCTCTCTCTTTTGATTCTCAATACAATGGTCTCTTGGAGATCTATTTGATTTAACTCTTTTTGCGGTGTGTTTGTTGGGATCCGATGAACTTTGAGTTTATGATCAGATCTATATTTTTATCCATGAAAGTTATTTGAGTCTTTTGATCTCTTATATTCATGATTACTTATAGCCCCGTATTTCTTCTTCGAATTTTTGGTTTAGTTAGGCCGACTAGATCGATTTTTCTTGCCATGGGAAGAGGTGTTGTGTGATGGGTTTGATCTTACGGTGCTTGATCCCAGTGACAGAAGGGGAACCGACACTTATGTATTGTTGCTATTAAGGATAACAAGATGGGGTCTATTTCTACATAAATAGATCTTGTCTACATCATGTCATCATTCTTATTGCATTACTCCGTTTCTCCATGAACTTAACACACTAGATGCATGTTGGATAGCAGTCGACGTGTGGAGTAATAGTAGTAGATGCAGGCAAGAGTTGGTCTACTAATCTTGGGCGTGATGCCTATATAATGATCATTGCCTGGATATCGTCATGATTACTTCAAGTTCTATCAATTGCCCAACAGTAATCTATTTACCCACCGTATGCCATTTTTTCTCGAGAGAAGCCACTAGTGAAATCTACGGCACCTGGGTCTCTTCTTTATTATATTTGCCTTCACGAACTATTTTTATTTGCTTTTATTTCAGATCTATTAATCCAAAAATACAAAAATACCTTGCTGTAATTTATTATTAACTATTTTATCTCGCGTTCCCGCGAGATCTATTTATCCAATCTATTACAATTTTACCTACCCGTGAGGGATTGACAACCCCTCTCTTACGCCGGGTTGCAAGTATTTGTTCTTTGTGTGCAGGAGTTGTTTATGTGGTGTTTTGTGGTTCTCCTACTAGTTCGATAACCTTGGTCTCAGCACTGAGGGAAATACCTACCACACCTGTGCTTCATCGTCCCTTCCTCTTTGGGGAAATACCGACGTAGTTCAAGCCGCATCAAAAGGAATTTCTAGCACAGTTGCCGGGGAGGATCAAGTCAAGATAGTCTCCCGTCAACTTGCCAATTTCTGGCACCGTTGCCGGCGAGACATCATCAACATCTACCAAGTTCCTAATCACAAATCTCATCTCCTTGCAATTTACATTATTTGCCATTTGCCTCTCATTTTCCTCTCCCCCACTCCACAAAGAAATTTTCCATTTTATTCGCCCTCTTTTTCATTCATCGTTTTCTTGTCAGATATATCTTTATTTTTGTGATTTTGTTGGTATGGCCAACATGACTACTCCTCCTTTGTCATCGGATTTTGAAGTTCTATACTTCGAACAGAGACAACGAGAAATTTTGAAAGATGCTTGGTGTAGGCTGATGGAATCCTATCGCATTTGCAATCTAAAAGGGGATGCAAAAATTTTGCTTCGGAATTTTTATATAGGATTAGCCTTGCATCATAGAAAACTTTTGGATTTTGCCGCTAAACGAAATTTTATCGAGCTTGATGCTAATACCGCCTATGAGATCCTAGAAGGGATTTTGGGAATTCCGCCTACCAAAAATGGATTTATTTTACTCAAGAAGGAGCTCAAATTTTGGATAAGTTGAGCGATTTGCATAAACATTTGGCTGAGTTACAAAAACACCATGAACCTCTAAAACATATCAATGGGAACCTCAATCGAATGAATACTTTGATTACTCTTTGCAATAAGCGTTTGGATATTTTGGGTCTCAAAATGGTCTCTTTTCCTGAAAATCTTGGGAAATGTAAAGAACCTCCCGAATTTGAAAAGGCTCTTACAAGAGTTACAAAAACTAAAGATGAAAATACTTGAATATTTGTGTTATGCCTGGCTAAGGGCGTAAAATGATAGCGCTTGTTGGGAGGCAACCCAATGAATAAAATTTATTTTTGTCTTTTTCTTTCTGTTCTTGAGTGTTTGCACAATTATGCTACTGTTATGATTGTGTTTTTTGTGTTTTAGTTGGTGTTTGTGCCAAGCAAAGCCTTTGGGATCATGTTGGGTGATAGTTGATTTGATCTTGCTGAAAAGCAAAAACTTTTATGCTCACGAAAATAATTCTCATTTTTAACAGAAGCGTGATAAAATACTGATTCTTTTGTAAAAGCACGATAAAATACTGATTATTTTTGCAGAAGATTAATATACAATTTTCCCACGTTGTCCTAATTTTTCAGAAGTTTTGGAGTTACAGAATTATTCTAAATATTCAGATTGCTATAGACTGTTCTGTTTTTGACAAATTCTGTTTTCTTTGTGTTGTGTGCTTATTTCGATGAATCTATGGTTTGTATTGGAGGGTATAAGCAATAGCAAAGTTGGAATACACTAGATATAATGCAAAAATAAAAAATGAATGGGTTTGCAACAGTACTTATAGTAGTGATTTGCTTTCTTATACTAACGGATCTCACGAAGGTTTTGTTGAGTTTTGTGTGATTGAAGTTTTCAAGTTTTGGGTGATATTACGATGGATGAAGGAGTATGGAGTAAGAAGAGCCTAATCTTGGGGATGCCCATGGCATTCCAAGCTATTATCTAAAGAGAAGCAAGCAACTAAGCTTGGGGATGCCCGAGTGGCATCCCCTCTTTCTTCTAACGACCATCAGTATTTTACTTGGAGCTATATTTTTATTCGTCACATATCATCAGTTTTGCTTGGAGCATCTTGTATGATATGCGCCTTTGCTTGTTTTATATTTTTATTTTTAGTCTTGAATCCTTGCTGGACACACCCATTTGAGAGAGCCAAAATTATGCTATAACTTGTTAGAATTTCTCTCTATGCTTCACTTAAATTCTTTTTGAGCTATGGAATTGCTCTAGTCCTTCACTTATATCTTTTTTAGCATAGTGTGCTTTATTATTTTTGAATAAATGCTATCATGCTTCACTTAGATTTATTTGAGAGTTACTAATTTTTTTAAGAAATTCTCTCATGCTTCACTTAAATTATTTTGAGAGAAGAAAATTTTTATGCTCATGTTATTCACTTAGATTTGTTTGAGCTATCAAAAGTAACATATCAAATTAGTCCCAAAGTGGTAGATATTCAAGAGGTATATAATCAAAACTTTCATGAAGATCATTGGACAAAATAAACTTGATTCCTTCTAATAGTTTTGCGATATGTCGATATAATATGTGAGTCATGTTGGTGAGTAATTGTGCTTTAGTAAGAATATTGGTGTTAAGGTTTGTGATTACCTATGCAAGCACGAAAGTCAATAGTTATGCAATGAAATTACATCCTACTTGTGGTGCATTATTTGGTGTTAGTTATGCTTAATGCTCGCTTATGAGATTTTTCATTTCTTGGTTTGATGCTTCTCAATCTTTTGTTAGCCTTCATTTGCACTAAGTATGATCACTACTTGTGCATCCAAAATTCTTTAAACTAGTTTTGCCACATGAGTCCACTATACCTACCTATATGCGGTATTCTTTTGCTGTTCTAAGCAAATTTGTATGTGCCATCTCTAATTTTCAAAATAAATTTCTCTTTTGTGTGCTTGTACCGCTCATGAAATGGTAGGGGTGGCTGATATATTTCCATGCTAGATGTGTTATTCTCAAGATGAGTGTTCATTCACTTGTCATTGCACAACAATACGGCAAAGGTATTAGGAATGCCCAGTCCCGAAATGAAAAATGAATTTACTTTATGTTGTCAAATAATAAATTCCTTGGAAAGTGTTCATATGGAAGGCACCCGTGGATACGGTTAGCCATGGAAAGTGAAAGTATGGTGGAAAAAGGAATAAACTTTATTTTCTGTTTGGGAACTGCCCATGATATATCTAGCATGGAAAGTACTGGGAACTACTCGATCATTTTCGTTGACAAGAAAAGCATGCCACCCAAAATGTTTTATCTCTATATTTTTTGCTTTGAGCTCTGGCACCTCTACAAATCCCTACTTCCCTCCGCGAAGGGCCTTTCTATTTTACTTTATGCAATTTTTATTTGAGTCTCCATCTTCTCTTATAAAGAACCAACTAAGGGGCACTATGATCGTACTTGAGCATTGGGTATAGCTAATATGCGAGTGTGTTTCATGTATGGATCAATGATTGAGCATAATGGGCTAGGGATAACTTGCTTTAGTGTTGATATTTTGAAAGACATGGTTGCTTGTTGATATGCTTGAGTATTGAAATCTTCATGTCAAAACAAGACTATTGCTTTGAATCATATAAAATTCCAAATGTACATGCTACAAAGAAAAGAATATGTGGAACATGTTAGGCAGCATTCCACATCAAAAATTCGTTTTTTATCATTTACCTACTCGAGGACGAGCAGGAATTAAGCTTGGGGATGCTGATACGTCTCCAACGTATCTATAATTTTTTATTGTTCCATGCTATTATATTATCAATCTTGAATGTTTAACAATCATTTTATAGAAACTTTATATCATTTTTTGGGACTAACCTATTGACATGGTGCCAAGTGCCACTTGCTATTTTTTGCTTTTTTTTACTTCACAGAAAATCAATACCAAACGGAGTCCAAACGCAACAAAACTTTTTGAAGATTTTTTCTGCACTAGAAGACACCTGTTGGGCCAAAGAAGTACTAGAGGGAGGCTCCGAGGGGAGCACAACCCACCAGGGCACGCCTGGGGGCCCAGGCGCACCCAAGTGGGTTGTGCCCACCTCGGTGGCCTCCCGCACCACCTCTTTGCTCCATAAATACCCCAATATTTTAGAAACCCTAGGGGAGTCAACGAAAATCAATTCCAGCCATCGCACGTTCTAGAAACCATAGATCCAATCTAGACACCATCACGGAGGGGTTCATCATCCTCATTGGTGCCTCTCCATGATGCGTGAGTAGTTCATTGTAGACCTACGGGTCCGTAGATAGTAGAAAGGTGTCTTCCTCTCTCTCTCTCTCTCTCTCTCTCTCTCTCTCTCTCTCTCTCTCTCTCTTTTGATTCTCAATACAATGGTCTCTTGGAGATCTATTTGATTTAACTCTTTTTGCGGTGTGTTTGTTGGGATCCGATGAACTTTGAGTTTATGATCAGATCTATGTTTTTATCCATGAAAGTTATTTGAGTCTTTTGATCTCTTATATTCATGATTACTTATAGCCCCATATTTCTTCTATGAATTTTTGGTTTAGTTAGGCCGACTAGATCGATTTTTCTTGCCATGGGAAGAGGTGTTGTGTGATAGGTTTGATCTTACGGTGCTTGATCCCAGTGACAGAAGGGGAACCGACACGTATGTATCGTTGCTATTAAGGATAACAAGATGGGGTCTATTTCTACATAAATAGATCTTGTCTACATCATGTCATCATTCTTATTGCATTACTCTATTTCTCCATGAACTTAACACACTAGATGCATGCTGGATAGCAGTCGATGTGTGGATTAATAGTAGTAGATGCAGGCAGGAGTTGGTCTACTAATCTTGGACGTGATGCCTATATAATGATCATTTCCTGGATATCGTCATGATTATTTGAAGTTCTATCAATTTCCCAACAGTAATTTGTTTACCCACCATATGCTATTTTTCTCGAGAGAAGCCACTAGTGAAATCTACGTCCCCCAGGTCTCTTCTTTATTATATTTTCCTTCGCAATCTATTTTTATTTGCTTTTATTTTCAGATATATTAATCAAAAAATACAAAAATACCTTGCTGACTTTTATTATTAATTATTTTATCATGCGTTCCCGCGAGATCTATTTATCCAATCTACTACAATTTTACCTATCTTTTTACCCGTGAGGGATTGACAACCCCTCTCTTACGTCGGGTTACAAGTATTTGTTCTTTGTGTGCAGGAGCTGTTTACATGGTGTTGCGTGGTTCTCCTACTTGTTCGATAACCTTGGTCTCATCACTGAGGGAAATACCTACCATAGATGTGCTGCATCATCCCTTCCTCTTTGGGGAAGTACCGACGTAGTTCAAGCCGCATCAGTCTTAAATAGCATAATGGATCTGAACATATAATCTTCCACCAAATAAACCATATAGTAATCAACTACAAGATGTAATCAACACTACTAGTCACCAAAAGGTACCAATCTGAGGTTTCGATACAAAGATTAAACACAAGAGATGAACTAGGGTTTGAGATGAGATGGTGATGTTGAAGATGTAGATGGAGATTGGCCTCTCGAAGATGAGAGGGTTGTTAGTGATGACGATGGCTTCGATTTACTCCTCCGAGAGGGAAGTTCCCCCGGCGGAATCGCTCCGCCGGAGGGTAAAGGTGCTCCTACACAAGTTCCGCCTCGAGACGGCGGCACTCCGTCCCGAAAGTCCTCTCCTTATTTTTTCTAGGTCAAAAGACCTTAAGTACCAGAAGATGGGCACCGGAGGTGGGCCGGGCTTGCCATAACCCATCAAGGCGTGCCTGGGGGGCCTGGCGTGCCCTGGTGTCTTGAGCTCACCAGGTGGCCCCCTCCGGTAGTTATTTGCTCCAGTATTTTTTATATATTCCAAAATAATTCTTCATAAATTTTCAGCTCATTCGGAGATGTGGAGAATAGGTATCTCTAACGTAGCCTTTTTAAGTCCAGAATTCCAGCTGCCGTCATTCTCCCTCTTTGTGTAAACCTTGCATATTATGAGAGAAAAGGCATTAGAATTACTCCATAAAGCTTTATTATGCATAAAAACATTATAAATAACAGTAGGAAAACATTATGCAAAATGGATGTATCAAACACCAGCAAGAGGCCAATGGTGAAACCCAAGGCTCCTCCCCAAATGAGGGGGAAGTGGAGGCCTTCATCGTGGGACAGGCACAGCTGAACCAGCTATCCACGGCCGTTATCTGCCGCCATCAATGCGTGTGACGGTGCATAATATGGTGAGTACCCTCGGTACGATAGCGAACATGGTCGAAAGTACCAAATCAAATATCACATTGGGAATTTATGCAGGTTTGGGCCACCGGGAAGGAGTAATACCCTATGTCCGGCTTTATGTTTGTATTAATGGTGGGTATACCTCGTGCGAGGGATTACAATGGTGAGATGAGTTGGCTACCAAGAGTCTAGGTCTACCGTCTAGGTCTACCAAAGTAAATGGTACCGAGAGCCTCGTAGCCCCCTCCTTGTATGGACGGAGGGGTCTAGGGTTTTACAGGAGATAGATCCAATCCGGCCACCGCCATGTATACTTGGGGGCCCAGATGGTGTCTAGATGCATGGGGCCCGCTTAGGCCATGTGATAAGTCTCAAATGTATCTATACTTTTGTTATTATTTTATACTATTATGATATCACTTTTGCATGCTTTTTATAGCATTTTATATTATTTTTCTGGACAGATCTATTAATCTAGTGCCTAGTGCCAGTTATGTTTTCGGCATGTTTTTTACTTTACAGAAAATCAATATCTACGGAGGCCAAAAGACGGGTTCAGTTACGATGGCGGGTTGCATTGTGTCCCTTTTGGGGCGTCAACATCGATGAGTGTGGTACGTCTCCATTGTATCTAAAATTATGAAGTATTCATGCCATGTTAGCAATAATTTTATATGGTTTTGGTGCACTTTTATATGAAATTTATATGATTTTCATGGACTAACATATTGACCTAGTGCCCAGTGCCAGTTGCTATTTCCTGCTTGTTTTTGGTTTTCCGGAAAATCCATATCAAATGAAGTCCAAATACAGTGAAACTTTTTGGACGTTTTTTCTGGAAGGAAAGGGACCCAGGAGGCTTCGGGGGAGTACCAGAAGACCCATAGGGGCCCCACAAGGCACTAGGGCGCGCCCAGGGGGGTGGTCATGCCCTAGTACCTTGAGGGGCCCCTGTGGCCCCTCTTTGCGTGATTCCAACTCTGAAAATTCTTATAAATAGGGAAACCCCAGAAAGTTAACCTAGAACTTTGAATCCACCTCTGCAAGCCTCTGTACCAAAGAGATCCCATCTGGAGCCCATTTTCGGCACCCTGCCGAAGGGGGAAATCATCACCGGAGGCCGTCTTCATCATCCCAACGGTCTCCATGATGAGGAGGGAGTAGTTCACCCTCAGGGCTGATGGTATGTACCAGTACCTTTGTGTTTGATCTCTCTCCCCTCTCTCTCTCTCTCTCTCTCTCTCTCTCTCTCTCTCTCTCTCTCTCTCTCTCTCTCTCTCTCTTTCTCTTGTTCTTGATTCGGCGCGATCTTGATGTACCGTGAGCTTTGTTAATATAGTTGGATCATATGTTGTTTTTTCCTCTCTCTATCTTGTTGTGATGAATTGAGTCTTGCTCTTGGAGGTTTTGTTATGTTGGTTTGAATATTGGATTTGAGATCACTTGATGTATGTCTTGCATGTGGATACCCGTGGTGACAATGGGGTATTCTATTGAGTTACTTGATGTATGTTTTGGTATTCAACTTGCGGATTCCCTTGGTGACATTGGGGTAATCTATGCATAGGTGTTGATACACATTTTCATCCTACATTCTCCGATAGAAACTTCGGAGCAATTCTTTGTTGCACGTTGAGGGATTGTTATATGATTCAATTATGTTAGCACAGTTGAGAGATTACACTAGTTAAAGTATGAATCCTAGGCCTTGTTTTCAAGCATTGCAATACCATTTGTGCTCCATTTTATCACTTGCTACCTTGAAATTTTTATAATTTCAGATTACAAAAACCTATATCTACTATCCATACTACACGTGTATCACCATCTCTTCGCTGAACTAGTGCACCTATACAATTTTCCATTGTATTGGGTGTGTTGGGGACACAAGAGATTTCTTGTATTTGGTTGCAGGGTTGTTTGAGAGAGACCATCTTCATCCTACGCCTCCAATGGATGATAAACCTTAGGTCATCCAATTGAGGGAAAATTGCTACTATCCTACAAAACTCTGTGCTTGGAGGCCCAACAAGAGTCTACAAGAATTAGTTGTGTAGTAGACATCAAGCTCTTTTCTGGCGTCGTTTTCGGGGAGGTGAGTGCTTGGAGGTATATCTTTAGATATTGCAATTGAATATTTTATTTTCTTATTTTATCACTAGTTCGGTTTACAAAAGAAACTACAAAAATCGGAAGTGAGGTTGCCTCATATTCTTCATCTTTATAATGTCTTTCTTGAAAATGATGAATCGAAAAATTGTGCCAAAGTGTTAGAAGAGGAATTCAATAAAAAATTTGGCATAAAATCTTTGAATGATTAGAATGATTGCAATGTTGTTTGTATGCTATCTATGAATACCCATGATGCTAATGATATGCAAAGCCATAAGCTTGGGGATGCTGTGTTTTATGAAGATGATATTTTTTACTCCCCAAAGTTTTGATGAGAATATTTATTATGATGAGAACATGCTTCTTATTTATGATAATTACAATGATGAAAGTGGGCTTGGAAGAGTGTAAACTCTAGGTAATAATGATCCCACTATTTTGGAGGGTGTTGAATCTTATTGAAATAATCTATTTGGAGAGGTCATGACTTGATGATTCCACTATTTTGGAAGAGGTTTCAATTGACTATGACAACAAAGTTGCTATAGATGATGATTATGGTGATGACGTGTATGATATAAAGAGTAACAATAACCATGAAACTTGTCATCATGAGTTTAATGTTCAATTTGGTTATGTCAATCAAGTATCACATGATAGTTATTTTGTCGAGTTTGCTCCCACCACTATTGATGAGAATGAATTTGCTTATGTGGAGAGTAACAAAATCTTTATGCTTCTCGATCATGAAAGGAATGCTTTATGTGATAGTTATATTGTTGAATTCATTCATGATGCTAATGAAAATTATTATGAGATAGGAACCTATGCTTTTACATATCTCATTAATGCCAAGTTTTCTCTCTATATGTTGAAAGTTTTTAAGTTATGCTTATTTTGTCTTCCTATGCTAGTTGATTTTTGCTCCCATAAGTTGTGTGCTCACAAAATCCCTATGCATAGGAAGTGAGTTAGGCTTAAATGTTCTAGTCATATGTTTCATGATGCTCCCGTTATGTTTCAATTCTCTACTTTTATGTGAGCATCATTGGAATCATAATGCCTAGCTAGAAAGGCATTAAAGAAAAGCGCTTGTTGGGAGACAACCCAATATCTTTACCTACTTTTTTTGTGTGTTCACATGATTAAGCTACTGTAGTAATCATGTTTTATAGCTTTTGTTTCAATAAAGTGCCAAGTAAAGCCTTTGGGATAATGTGGATTGATTCTGTGCAAAAACGAAAACTTTTGTGCCTAGTTCTGGAATTACCACAATTCACTGGGATGTGATAAAATTATGGCATTTTTACACAGTATTGATATACAACTTTCCTATGTTTTCCTAATTTTAAAAAAAGTTGTAGCTACAGAAGTATGGTGTATGTTCAGATCATGACAGACTGTTCTGTTTTTGACAGATTTTGTTTTCGGTGCATAGTTTGCTTGTTTTATAGTTTCTATGGCTTATATTGGTTAGTACAAATTGTAGAAATGATGTGGTATAGTAGGCATTGTGTGAGAAAGTTATGAATCTTGTCTTGATAGTACGAAAGTGAATGATTTGCTCTTTATCATACTAACCTATCTCACGAAGTTCCGTTAAGTTTTGTGTGATTGAAGTTTTCAAGTTTTGGGTGAGATATCGATATGAGGAGAATAAGGAGTGACAAGCACCTAAGATTGGGGATGCCCAAGGCACACTAAGGTAATATTCAAGGAAGAGCCATTCGTCCAAGCTTGGGTATGTCCCGGAACACATCCCCTCTTTCGTCTTCAACATTATCGGTAACCTCACTTGGAGCTATATTTTTATTCGTCTCATGATATGTGTTTTACTTGAAGCATGACGTGGATTAGAATGCGTTGGTATTTCCCCAAAGATTTATGAAACCAAGGTTATCAATCCAATAGGATAACCAAGCAGCACTATGTAAATGGTACCTGCACATAAAGAACAAATACTTGAAACCCAACGCGTAAGAGGGGTTGTCAATCCCTCCAAAGTAAACAGATAGATGTAGGACAATTACGGTAAGTATTTCCCTGAGTTATGAAACCAAGGTTATCAATCCAATAGGAGAACCAAGCAACACTATGTAAATGGTACCTCCACATAAAGAACAAATACTTGAAACCCAACGCGTAAGAGGGGTTGTCAATCCCTCCATAGTAAACAGATAGATTGGTTTCTATGAGATTGGATAAATAGATCTGAATAAGACACGAAATAAAATAAGCAAATAAAAAGTGTAGCAAGATATTTTTGGGTTTTTGGAATAATAGATCTAAAAAAATATGATGAAAGATAGATCTGAAAGCAATACGATAAAAGACAGACTAGGGGCCGTAGATTTCACTAGTGGCTTCTCTCGAGAAAATGGCATACGATGGGTAAACGAATTACTGTTGGGCAATTGATAGAAGAAAAAATAATTATGACGATATCCAAGGCAATGATCATGAATATAGGCATCACGTCCAAGATTAGTAGACTGACTCCTTCCTGCATCTACTACTATTACTCCACACATCGACCGTTATCCACCATGCATATAGTGTATTAAGTTCATGGAGAAACAGAGTAATGCAATAAGAACGATGGCATGATGTAGACAAGATATATTCATGTAGGAATAGACCCATATTTCATACTTAATAACAACAATACATACGTGCCTTGCTACCCCTTCTGTCACTGGGTGAGGACACCACAAGATCGAACCCATCACAAAGCACCTCTTCCCATTGCAAGAAAAATCAATCTAGTTGGCCAAGCCAAACAAAAGTTTCAGAGAAGAAATACGAGGCTATAAATAATCATGCATATAAGAGATCAAAGAAGACTCGAATAATATTCATGGATATAGATTTGATCAAAAACTTGAACTTCATCGGATCCCAACAAACACACCGCAAAAAGTCATTACATCAAATAGATCTCCAAGAGACCATTGTATTGAGAATCAAAAAGAGAAAGAAACCATCTAGCTAATGCCTACGGACCCATAGGTCTATGGTGAACTACTAACGCATCATCAGAGGAGCACCAATGAGGATGATGAACCCCTCCGTGATCGTGTTCCCCTCTGGCAGAGTGTCGGAATAGGGCTCTAGATTGGATCTCGTGGTTCTGGAACTTGCGGCGGCTAGAATTGTGTTTCGTCGACTCCCCTAGGGTTTGTCGAAGATTTGGGTATTTATATAGCTAAGAGGCGGTGCAGGGACACCCCCCCCCCCCGTGGGCCGCCCATAACCCATCAGGGCGCGCCAGGGGCCTCTGACGCGCCCTGGAGTCTTGCCGGCCCCACGGGCCTCCCTTCTGGTGCTTCCTTGGCTCCCAAGTTGTCTTCTGGTCCCAGAAAAAACTCCAAAACATTTTGCTGCGTTTGGACTCCGTTTGATAGGGATATTATGTGAAGTAAAAAACAAGCAAAAAAACAGCAACTAGCACTGGGCACTATGTCAATAGGTTAGTCCCAAAAAAAATATAAAGTTGCTATAAAATGATTGTAAAACATCCAAGAATGATAATATAATAGCATGGAACAATAAAAAATTATAAATACATTGGAGACGTATCAGAGCATCATTTTATTTTATTAGGATTTTCTTGCTGTTATTTAGAATAATGTTTTGTATTTTTTATTTCAATAGAAGTGGCAAGTATAGCCTTTACCATGCCGAATTTGCAAGACTACATGTTGTTGTTCAAAAACAGAAAGTTTTCTATTATTGTCTGAATTCTTCAGAAAAGTCAGAAATGATAAAATCTTGAAATTTTTACACAGTAATCTATGATAAATTTTCTACGGTGTGGTAAATTTTCAGAATTTTTGGAGTTAAAGAAGTATGAATCTTTGTTCATCCTTTACAGACTGTTCTGTTTAGACAGATTATTGTTATATTTGCATTGTTTGCATATGTTTGCTTGTTTAATGATTCTATTTGAGGATAGGAGTATTAAATATGTAGAGCCATTTAGTATGCAATGTTAAATAATAATTTTAGTGATTTGTTATAGTATATAATGATAAGGTTTTTCATTGATTTATACTAACTTATCTCACGAGTTCTTGTTGAGCTTTGTGTGGATGAAGTTTTTGAGATTTAGCGAAATCGTGATATGAAAGGAATTAAGGAGACAAAAAAGCTAAAGCTTAGTGATGCCAAGGCATCCCAAGTTAATATTCCAAGAAGTCTCAAGCATCTTAGCTTGGGGATGCCTCGGTAGGCATCCCACATTTCTTCATCAACAATTATAGGTTAGTATCAGTTGAGACTAAGTTTTTGCTTTTTCACATGAGATGTGCTATTCTTGGAATGTCATTTTATTCTGTTTTCTTTGATGTTTGAATAAAATACTTAGATCTGAAATTTTTAAATGAGAGAGAGTCCTCACATAGCTACTTAATTAATTAACTACTCATTTGATCTTCACTTATTTCTTTTTTGAGTAGTTTGTCATTTACTCTTGTGCTTCACTTATATCCTAAGAGTAAATTGTATGAATTGAATATCATAAATTTATAATTATATGTGCTTCATATACTTGTATCATGCCTAGTAGTAGTTTTGCATGGGGTTTATAAAGTACAATTTATTAAAGTTTGACAATCACAATATTGGTCATACAAGCAATTCATGAATGATTAGTATAAAGAAGAGAACTTTCAAATAAAAATATTATCTTGGACATCTTTTATGATTGTGAATTCTATGAGTCTTTGCATGACACACCTATTTTAGAGGGACACGCATCATTCGTGGTTTGTTAGAATACTCTATGTGCTTCACTTATATATTTTGAGCTAGGCAGTTGCTCTAGTGCTTCACTTATATTTTTAAGAGCACGGCGGTGGTTTTATTTTAAAGAAATAGTTGCACTCTCATGCTTCACTTATATCTTTTTAAGAGTTGATAATAGTAATGGCAATTAGTATAGGTCATGAATTTGGTCCAATATGATAGGTATTCAAGAGGAATATAATATAAAATTCATGTATATCACTGAATATGATAAGGTTGATTCTTGCAATAGTTTTGAGATAAAAAGGTGGTAATATGTGGGTTGTGCTAGTGAGTAATTATGGTTTAGTAATAATATTGGTGTTAAGGTTTGTGATTCCCAAAGCATGCACGTATAGTCACTTGTTATGCTATGAAGTTGGAGCATGATTTATTATTGATTGTCTTCCTTGTGAGTGGCGGTCGGGGACGAGCGATGGTCTTTTCCTACCAATCTATCCCCCTAGGGGCATGCATAGTAGTACTTTGCTTCGAGGGCTAATAAACTTCTGCAATAGGTATGTAAGCTCTTTATGACTAATGTGAGTCCATGGATTGTACGAACTCTCACAATTCCGCAACTTGCTAGCCTCTTCGGTACCCTGCTAAAAGCACAAGTGCTCCCTAGGTGATTTTGGTAATTAATGTCAACATATCTCTTGTTGGACTAATACTTTTATCTAGTATATTTCAGATGAGTTCCACAGTGGAGTGGCATGGACAATAGGATGTGGAACCCCTTCAAGATGCTAAGGACAAAGATTGGCTAAACCTCAAGACTCTACATTTTCATTTTAGTGATCCAAGATCACTTTGAGTCCATAGGAAAAGCCAATACTATTAAAAGGGGATGAGGTGTTGCTTAATGTCTTGCTTGCTCAAAGTGCTTAGTGATATGCTCCAAAGCCCTCAACCACTTTCTCATATCCACATATGTCCCAAACCAAAAGTCAAACTCGGCCCCACCGATTTGGTCTATCCGGCACCACCTAGTTCACTTCGCATAGCCACTACCAGAAACCCTAATTAGTTCGGTCTCACCGATAGGATCTCGGTCTCACCGAGATGGGATTGCACACTATTTGTTTCCTATTTCAACTATTTCGGTCTCACCGAGATATGCAATCGGTCCCACCGAGTTTGCTTGACCAACTCTCTATTTTGCTTATTACCAAAATCGGTCCCATCGATTTTGTGTAATCGGTCAAACTGAGTTGAGGTTTTACCCTAACCCTAGCACATCGGTCCCACCGATTTGATCATATCGGTCCCACTGAAAACTCTAACGTTCACATTTTGAACTAAATCGGTATGACCGAGTTTCTAGACTCGGTCCCACCGAGTTTGGTAAATTGTGTGTAACGGCTAGATTTTGTGTGGAGGCTATATATACCCCTCCACCCATCCTCCATTCGTGGAGAGAGCCATCCAAACGTGCCTACACTTCCAGCATTCATATTCCGAGAGAGAACCACCTACTCATGTGTTGAGACCAATATATTCCAATCCAGCCACAAGAATCTTGATCTCTAGCCTTCCCCAAGTTGCTTTCCAATCAAATCATCTTTCAACCAAATCCAAATATGTGAGAGAGAGTTGAGTGTTGGGGAGACTATCATTTGAAGCACAATAGCAAGGAGTTAATCATCAACACACCATCTATTACCTTTTGGAGAGTGGTGTCTCCTAGATTGGTTAGGTGTCACTTGAGAGCCTCCTTCAAGATTGTGGAGTTGAACCAAGTAGTTTGTAAGGGCAAGGAGATCGCCTACTTCGTGAAGATCTACCCAAGTGAGGCAAGTCCTTCGTGGGCAACGGCCATGGTGGAATAGACAAGGTTGCTTCTTCGTGGACCCTTCGTGATGGAGCCCTCCGTGGACTCGCGCAACTGTTACTCTTTGTGGGTTGAAGTCTCCATCAACGTGGATGTACGATAGCACCACCTATTGGAACCACGCCAAAAACTCTGTGTCTCCAATTGCGTTTGCACACTCCAATCCCATCCCTTTACTTTCTTGCAAGATACATGCTTTACTTTCCGCTGCTCATATACTCTTGCCATGCTTGTTTGAAATGTATTGTGAATGTTTAAACTTATGCTAAAACTCCACCTAAACTCGAAGAAATTAAAAAATGCTACTTTTCTTTGTTGAGGGTCTAATCACCCCCCCCCCCTCTAGACACCTCTTCTCGATCCTTTCAATTGGTATAAGAGCTTTGGTCTCCATTGCTTTGGTTTAATCACCATTGGAGGAAGATGGATGAGTCTATGTTGGGGAGTCTTAGATGTAGAGTGCCTATACTTGATGGAGAGTTCTTTCATGAGTGGAAAAATGAGATGCTTGAGATTTTCAATGAATATCACTTGAACAAGTACATTACTAGCCCTTGTGCACCCCTTGTTGATCATTTGCATCCTACCCTTAATGAGTCCATTGACATGATCCGCAACCTTAGAACTGTTAATCTTATTACTAGAGGCTTGCCTAGAAATTTGCTTGGTTGCTTGCCTACTCTTGATTGTGCCTGCACTATATGGAGATTCCTTGAGGAACGATTCCCAAAATATTCCTTGCAAAACTTAGATGAGATTCTTCATAAGTCTATTTCTTTCAATAAGATGAATTCTAGTGATCCTAAGTTTGGTGATTGTCTATTTGAGCTTAGTGACCTTATGCGTGCCAAAGGAGATGTTGGAATCATTAGCAATATCATCTCCGAAGCCATTAGAATTCACAAAGATGAACATTGTGATGATCACTTATCTAATGAATCACTCTCTCTAGGAATTGATTAATCAAAAGACGATGTCAACATGGATACTATGATGAGGATGATGATAGTGACTTTGATCTCGATGAGTCTATGAGACATTTTGGTATTATGGCAAATCTTCGCGGCTACATGGATGGAGGAAAGAAATGGGTTCTTGATAGTGGATGTACCGATCACATGACCGGAGAAAAGGATATGTTTCGTGAGCTTGCTAAAAACAATGGCCCTCGAAAGTATGTCACCTTGAGTGATAACTCAAAGGTTAAAGTGGTTGGCCTTGGTAAGGTGGCCATCTCACATGATAGCTCCATACAAAATGTTATGCTCGTCGAATCTCTTGGCTATAATTTACATTCCATATCTAGACTTGCTGACTTTGGTTTCAATGTCCTATTTACTGAAGTAGATTGCCAAGTGTTTCGTAGAGATAATCGTAAAATGGTCTTTACCGGTATACATAGAGGTGGTCTATATATTGTTGATTTCACTAAAAAGGCTCAACCTAGAACTTGCTTAATTGCTAAATCTTCTAAAGGTTGGTTGTGCCATAGAAGGTTAGGTCATGTGGGCATGTGAAATCTTGATAAGCTTATTAGAGGTGATCATATCCTTGGAGTAAAAGATGTTATATTTGACAAGGATAGATTGTGCAGTGCTTGTCAAGCAGGAAAACAAGTTGGAGGAAGCCACCCCATGAAGAACATCATGACCACGAGAAGACTGCCCGAGCTACTTCATATGGATCTCTTTGGTCCCAACGCCTATAAAAGTCTCGGTGGAAACTCATTTGGTCTAGTCATAATCGATGATTTTTCAAGATTTACGTGGGTGTTCTTTCATGATGATAAATCGCAGGTCCAAAAGATCTTCAAGAACTTCGCTAGGAAGGCCCAAAATCAATTTGAAGTGAAGATCAAGAAGGTTCGCAGCGACAACGGAACAGAGTTCAACAACGCAAATGTGGATACCTTTCTTGACGAAGAAGGGATTTCACACGAGTTCTCAGCTACGTACACGCCTCAACAAAATGGAGTTGTTGAGAGGAAGAACCGGACTCTTATTGAGATGGCAAGAATGATGCTTGATGAGTACAAGATTCCAAAACACTTTTGGGCGGAAGCGGTTGAGACAGCTTGTCATGCAACAAATCGCTTATATCTTCACAAACTGCTCGGCAAAACGGCATACGAGCTTCTCATCGATAACAAAGCCCAAGTTGGATACTTTCGAGTATTCGGCTCAAAGTGTTACATTATTGATAAGCATCATTGTTCTAAATTTTCTCCTAAATCTCATGAGGCTTTCCTACTTGGTTATGGCTCAAACTCTCACACTTACCGTGTCTACAACAATTTCACCTGAAAGGTTGAAGAGACGGTAGATATGAAGTTTGATGAATCTAACGGCTCGCAAGTAGAGCAATTGCCAATTGATGTAGAAGACAAAGACCCTTCAGAAGCAATCCAAGACTTGTCTATTGGCAAGATTTGTCCAACGGAGGTGAAGGAGAGTACCTCGTCCGTCCAAGTGGAAGCTTCTACCTCACGACAAGGTGAACCAAGAGTTGACACGGAGGCATCCACAAGTGAGACACGCCAAGATGAAGAAAACGAGGAAGTACACCAAGATGAACCTCATCAACCTCCTTCTCCACCTCGACAAGAGAACGACAATGTCAACAACGAAGAAGGCCAAGAGGAAGAACAAGATGATGAACAAGATGTTCCACCCCGACCCAAACAAAAGCTCTCAATAGTTCGAGCAAGAGTGTCACGAGACCATCCCGTCGAACAAATCTTTAGTGATATCCAAACGGGGAGAATCACTCGCTCTAAAACTCGTTTGGCTAATTTTTGTGAATATTATTCATTCATCTCTAGCATTGAACCTATGAAGGTTGAAGAAGCATTGGAAGATTCGGATTGGATAAATGCCATGCACGAAGAGCTACACAACTTTGAGAGGAACCAAGTGTGAACATTGGTCGAGAAGCACGAGAACAACCACAACATCATCGGTACCAAATGGGTGTTTCGCAATAAGAAAGATGAAGATGGACAAGTCATTTGCAACAAAGCACGTCTCGTCGCCCAAGGCTACACTCAAGTCGAAGGTATGGACTATGGTGAGACATATGACAAGTTTGCTAGACTTGAGTCCATCCGCATCTTACTTGCCTATGCAAATCACCATGATATTACCTTGTACCAAATGGACATTAAAAGTGCCTTTCTAAATGGTGAAATTGAGGAGGAAGTTTATGTTAAACAACCTCCCGGCTTTGTTAATCCTAAGAAACCCGACCATGTTTACAAACTTCACAAAGCTCTTTATGGTCTTAAACAAGCTCCTAGAGCATGGTATAAATGCTTGACCAAGTTCCTTATTGAAGAAGGCTTTGAGATTGGAAAGATAGATTCCACTCTTTTTACTAAAAGGGTTAATGGTGAATTGTTTGTGTGCCAATTTATGTTGATGATATCATATTTGGTTCGACTAACCCTCATTTTAGTGAAAAGTTTGGAAAGCTAATGTCGGAGAAGTTTGAGATGTCTATGATGAGTGAACTCAAGTTCTTTATTGGGTTGCAAATCAAGCAAACTAAGGAAGGTACCTTTGTTTTTCAAACAAAGTATACCAAGGACTTATTCAAGAAGCTCAACATGCAAGAATGAAAAGGTATGAATACACCCATGCCTACTAGTGGACATCTTGACTTGACTAAGGATGGCGAACCAATTCACCAAAAGGTTTATGTCAGATAACGGGTTCCGGCAAACCCTTGAGAGGTTTGAACTCTGGGATGTGCACGAAGGACACTCTCTCTTCAACTCACACGCTCGACGATCCCATGGCCAAGCTCAACGAACCCAAAGAACAATAGACACAGGGGTTTATACTGGTTCGGGCCACCTTGCGGTGTAATACCATACTCCAGTTTGTGGGTGGATTGCCTCGAGAGGCTGAGGATGAACTGGTACAGTGGATGAACTGCCTCAGGAGGTGAGGTGTTCTTGAGATCGTTGAGCTGGTGAGTGTGAGGATGGTGTGAATTGTCCCCCCTGCTACGATGGTGGCTAGGTCCTATTTATAGTGGTCATGGTCCTCTTCCCAAATGTTAGGCGGGAAGGGGTCCCACAACGGCCAAGTTTTAAGGGGGACAACTATTACAAGCTATCCTGACAAAAGTAGTCTTCGCCTGCCAAAGGCTCTGGTGGTGACGCTGTTGTGGGCTCCGCGATTACCTCCGTCCTGTCGTCCTGCTGGCTTGGTCTTGTTGCACCGATATGGAAACCTTTGCATGATGCGTCGGGACCCCGCGCCTGCGCTTGCCTCCTTAGCACCAAAGAGGAAACTGGTACACTGCGCTCGCTAGCGCTCACCTGGCCTTGGTCGTCACGGCTCACGTCATGCGAGCCTCGCGAGGTGCCCCTTGCATTGATATCTCCGCTCCTCGGGAGCCAGCCTAGTGAGACTGCCCCCAAGGGGGTCTTGGTGTCGTCCGCCTCGCGAGGCTTGGCCCATCACGAGGGTCTTGAGTTGTTGCTTCTGAAGCTGGGTCGTACCGGGTCGTTGATGGAGCCATGCCACAGGCCGCAGGCAGGCAAGTCTGGGCACCCATGGTCCCAGAACGACGACAGTAGCCCCCGGGCCCAAGGCGCGCTCGAACTTGGCTTCGAGGCGAAGCCAAAGGGCAAGTGCCGAGCGCCGCGGGCCCCAACCGCCTACGGCCTTGAATGACGCGTGGCGACAGATGGTACGTGGGCGCCTCCACTCCCCCACGCAACCTTGATATCCGCTAGGCTAGGCGGCCGCCGTTGTCAACACAGCTCCGCCTCCATCACTGACAGCACGCTCGCACAGCTCCTCTGTCTTCCGGAAAACAGCGGTTTCCTCCCCTGGCCTGACCCGACACCAATCCTCCCCGCCGCCATGGCGCCGAGCCAGAAGAAGGGGCAGAAGAAGTCTCATACCTCAGCCCCAGCGCCGCCGGTCTTCGAGCCCTCCATCAAGCGGTCGGTGGTGCTCAACCAGGAAGCGATGGACAAGGTTCGCCCAGCGCTTGCTGCCGATTCCAATGAGTGGGGGTGACGGTGGCTTGGCCTGCTTCCCGCGCCGCGGTTGATAGGACGGCCACCGAGATCCCCATCCATCTTCACGCCCTCTGGGCTGGCCTGATTCCCCCCTTCTCCAATTTCTTCAACGTCGTGCTCTCGCATTATCATGTCAATGCGCTGCACCTGGATCCTCAATCCATCCTCCTCCTCGCCGTCTTCGCCTTTGTCTGCGAGGCCATGGTGGGCATTACCCCTTTCGTGGCTCTGCTTCACCATTTCTTCTCGCTGCATCTGACAGACGCCCTCCAGCACTCGGGGTGTTTATCTTTCCAGGCCATTGCGGTGATGGCCGGCTCGGGGATCGACTTCGAGCTCTCACCGGTCGTGGATGGATTTCGGAAGCGGTGGGTATTCTTGGATGCCGGCGTGCTCAGCCCTCTGCTACTGCTCCCACGGGCGCCGGCAGTCCCGAGTTTCGGCTGGGGGCACGCGAAGCTCGTTGACTGGCGGCTCGCCCATGTCTGGTGTCGACTGGCCAGGTTGAAGGACCTCGGGGTGACGGTGCCCATGGTGGTGAAGGATTTCATCCAATGCCGCATTGCTCCGCTCCAGCGTCACTCCCGACCGATGTGGAGCTTCTCCGGCAGCAGGGACCCAATAAGGCTCCACGTGCCCGCGCTCCCTCCTGCGGTGCTGCGGACGGTGCTTGATCTCTTGACGGGCGACCCGGCGCCAGCCGACCTGCCGGAGGAGGGTTGCCTCCTGCACTGCTGCTCGAACAAGGTGGAGTTCGTGAGGCAGATGCCCCTCTTCGATGAATGGGGACTACACCCGGTTGGCCTTGAAGGGCCCCGTGAGAGCCCCGTTCTTGTGGCCCCTCTGCCTGCCATCACCTTAGCGCTCACCCCAGAAGTGGGTGCAGGGGGGCGAGCACCGTCAAACGCCAGCGAAGTGGCCGCCAAGGAAGCGACGTCAGTCGTGGCTCCTGAGGTGGCGGCCCCTGGGGCTCGAGCGAGCTACCCAGAGGCGGCAGCCGGAGGGTCAACGCGGCCCGAGGCTCAGGCGAACCATCCTGAGGCTAAGGCTGAGGGGCCAACGCAGCCGGCCGCTCCCGAGGCCGCCCCCTCAGGAGCCCCACCAACTGCCCCAGGCGGTGGCGGTCGCGCCCAGGGCTTAATGTAGCGTCGCCTGAATTTCGGGGCGCTCCGCAAGAGGAAGGTGCCTCCAAGCTGCAAAGGTGGCGCCTACCGTCCGTTGAAACAGAGGAAATACATCGCCAAGGATGAGTAAGTACCTTATCTGCGTGATTTCCTGAGTGCTGCATCCCCTCCTAACACAACTCTTCAGGGTCCCTTCGGTTGGAGCGGTGAGATCTCCTGAAGAGCGGCCCCCACCAGTCATTGGCTCACCACAGACCCTGGGCTACCCTCGCCAGGCCACTGCGAGCGGCTTGGGGCCCGTTCCTGAGGAGGGCGCGCCGACTGGGGGTCTTGACCCTGCGTTCTTGTCATTCCTCCTTCGTGGTCCTGTCTGGGGTGCTAAAGGCGCGCCGAGGGCTCCCCCATTGGTCACCGCCCGCAGCTGGGTGGCCCCAGCTCTGGCTTCTTTTTCAAGCCGCGAGGCCTCACGCTGTAGCGCCTCCGCCGAGGCCCGAAAGTTAGCGGGGAAGGCGCCGGCCTCCAGCCCCCTGCTAGGAGAAGGCCAGCCACCGCAAGCTTCCCCGACGATTCCCGGCGCGGAGGACGGACCCGGCCGCGTGTTTGAACTTACGCGTGGGCGTGGTGCTGTCTGCCACGAGGTCTTCCGGGAGGCAATGGGAGCGCTGAGCCGGCTCGGGGAAGAGCTTGTGGATGTTGACGCTCGCCTTAAGACAGAGGCCCTCCGGCAGGTGGACGAGCGGCATCAGTTGAAGGTGGTTGTCGGTGTCAAAACCGGCAGATCTCGGGTAGGGGGTCCCGAACTGTGCATCTAGGCGGATGGTAACATGAGACAAGGGACACGATGTTTTTACCCAGGTTCGGGCCCTCTCGATGGAGGTAATACCCTACTCCTGCTTGATTAATATTGATGATATGGGTAGTACAAGAGTAGATCTACCACGAGATCGTGAGAGGCTAAACCCTAGAAGCTAGCCTATGGTATGATTGTTGTTCGTCCCCACGGACTAAAACCCTTCGGTTTATATAGACACCGAATAGGTTTAGGGTTACCAGTAGTCGATTACAATGGTAGGAGATCTACATATCCGTATCGCCAAGCTTGCCTTCCACGCCAAGGAAAGTCCCATCCGGACACGGGACGAAGTCTTCAATCTTGTATCTTCATAGTCTAGGAGTCCGCCAAAGATGATAGTTCGGCTATCCGGACACCCCTAGTCCAGACTCCTCGGTAGCCCTCGAACCAGGCTTCAATGATGACGAGTCCGGTAGCATATTGTCTTCGGCATTGCAAGGCGGGTTCCTCCTCCGAATACTTCATAGAAGGTTTTGAACACAAGGATAGTGTCCGCTCGCAAAACAAGTTCCACATACCACCGTAGAGAGAATAACTTTTTGCACAGATCTGCTGACGTATTCCGCGGCGTGACGTCACGCCACGGCCAGGCCTTTATATGAATCTTTTTTACTGTCCCACCTCAGCGCGTTTAGCGAGGCGGTTTCCTTGGCATGTCTTATCAAAGCGGAGATCGTGCCCCCTTATTCCGGGATTCTCATCAATACGGACGTGGGTAACCCAACCGTGCCCGTTGGCACGCCTCCTCTATCTAAGGCGAGTCCCAATCGACCACGGGGAGGGCTCTTGGTATTCAACCTCTTTATAATGAGACCAAGGCCCTCTTGTTTTTTCCACCCTCCATCGATTTCGCCTCACGCTTCGAGTTCTAACACCCAAAGCTTCAGATTTAGGCGCTTCAGACCTTCGACGATGTCCGGCTCCGACCAGCTCGGCCGATGGATGTCTTCTTCCGTTACAGAAGAAGATGTGCTAAAGCTGTGAGACACTGTGTATCTAACCGATGAGATTTCGCATAGGCTGCCTGCTCCAGGGCAGGTCATTCCCACTCCTGAGCCCGGCGAGAACGTGGTGTTCGTGTCTCACTTCCTTCGGGGTTTAGGCTTCCCAACGGATCCCTTTGTGCGGGGGCTCATGTTTTATTATGGGCTGGATTTCCATGACTTGAATCTGGAGTCCATCCTCCATATCTCGTCATTCATTGTCGTATGTGAAGCCTTCCTCCATATTACCCCTCACTTTGGATTGTGGCTCAAGACCTTCAAGGTGGAGCCAAGATGATCGAGGGGCAACAAGCAGAAAAGTGAGGGGCGGTCATAAGCAAGTGTGATGATGCCCGTGGCCGAGGGCTCTTTTCAAGAGGATCTTGGTTTGTGGCAACGGGAGTGGTTCTATATCACCGCTCCTGTGGGCACCAAATGGGTGGCGCCTCCGCCTTCCGGCCAGGTCCACCACATCGGCTGGCGTCATGGGTCAACAAGGGGCTCGACTGGGGGCCGTCCAAGGACGTTCCTCTGTTGCAGGGCCGTATTCAAGACCTCCAAGAAAGAGAGATCAATCTGGTCGTAGTGGCGCTGGTTATGTTGATTCGGCGCCTTCTGCCCTGCAAACGTCGCCCCCTCCGTCTGTGGGAATTTAATCCGGAGGTCCCACGAGTTCTCCAACATTTTATGGGTACGACGCCCGTGGAGATGTATAAATTGTTCTTCTGATCACAAGAGAAGTGTCCGGACCTGACTGAGGATGCAGGGATAAGCTGCAATCGCCCAGATACTCAAGTAAGTAGTCCTATAACCGGACAGGCTGTTCATTCATTTATCATATATATGCCCTTTAAAGGAGCCGTTTCTTGAACAGGAGTGGATAGCCAAGGCAAAGTTGATAAGGTGTCCGGCTCCCCTCCCAGAGACCACGCTGGATCCCATGCTGACCAAGATGTTGAAGGCCGCGCCTTTTAAAGAATGCGAAGGGGGGAGCGGGGAAGCAACTGCCTCCACGAAGGAGGCTTTCAAGGAAGGAGGGACCAAAAGTCCCACCCTCCGAGGAGAGAAGAGGATCGCTTCGGAAGATCCGGAGGTCAAGGCCTCAAAGAGGGGAAAGAAATCTTCGTCAGAGAGTCCGGCACCGGGAAGTATCCCAGCCGCACTATTTCCCCAAGGGGATCAGCCCTCCAGCGAGCCGTAAGTAAAAAGAAGGGGTCTTGTAATAAGGGACATCCCTGTATTTATTGCTGAAGATAACTGAAATTATACCTTGTAGTTCGGATCTCAGCCCTTCTCGTGAGCTCGTCTTGAGGATCTTCTTCCGGAGATGATGGAGAGCGAACGCCTCCACCTGTCGCACCTTCATGCAGGCGGACGACCACGAGGTGTCGTCACGGAGGGTTTCCCGGTCCGGCGCCACCGGCGCGTCTGGTCGGAGGAGCTGAAGGATCTGCTGGGGCGAGCGGCTATCTCAGAAGATCACCGTGCGCTAATGGGTGCGGTGATTGAAAGAATTGCGTCCGCTGAGAGCGGATTGCATGAAGCCGTCAGAAATATCACGCCCAAGATGCGACCCTATCCAAAAGGAACTCGAAGGTCCCACCAAGGATAGAAGCGCATCTTGAAGACGCTTTTGCAAGGTGGATATCATTACATCAACATTACATAATAGATGGGGATACATACATAAGGCACAAATGCCACAAGAATACATCAACATCATATACAAGAGATCAACATCCGACTACGGATGGAACATAAACAGTAAACTCAAACAATATCCACCACGCTTAGCCCGGGCTGCCGACTGGAACCTATCCCCGATCGAAGAAGAAGCGAAGAAGAACTCCAAAACAAGCAAACATCGCTCTCACGGCATGATCATCGCATAACCTGTACCTGCAATCGGTGGTGTAGTAATCATGAGCCACGAGGACTCCAAGAATCCCATTACCATGGGTATCTAGACTAGCAAAGCTTATTGGGTAATGTAGAGGTAAAGTGGTGAGGTTGCATCAGCGACTAATCATATTTGTTGGCTAACATACAAAAATGAGAGCGAGAAGAGTTACAAAGGAACGGTAGTCAACTAGTAATGATCAAGAAGTGATCCTGAACTCCTACTTACGCCGACATAACCCGTAAACCGTGTTCTCCTCTCGATCAACCCGAAAAGATACCATCACTTCTGCAGATGGTTGGTGTATTTTAGAAGAGTTTGCTTGAGTTTACTACAACCGGATATTAACAAATTCCCATCTGCCACATAACCGCAGACACGGCTCTCGAAAGTTTATACCACTGTAGGGGTGTCCCAACTTAGCCCATGATAAGCTCTCGCGATCAACGAAGGATATTCCCTCTCCCGGAAGACCCGATCAGTCTCGGAATCCGGCTACAAGACATTTCGACAAAGAATAAAACAAGACCAGCAAGACCGCCCGATCTTGCCGACAATCCCGATAGGAGCTGCACATATCTCGTTCTCGTGGCAACACCGGATAAGCCAAGCATACAGTGTACCGACGTAACCCAAGTTGCCAAGGGATGGTCCCAAGACGGTGCTCTAGTTTGGACCAACACTTAGACAAGCATTGGCCGGGGCTGAATAAAGATGACCCTTGGGCTGGCCGACCCAAGGGAAAAATAGGTGGTGGTGAGGCAAATGGTAAAACCAAGGTTGGGCCTTCTTTGGAGGAGTCTTATTCAAAGCGAACTGTCAAGGGGGTCCCATAAATCACCCAACCGCGTTAGGGACGCAAAATCCGGGAACATAATACCGATATGACGGAAACTAGGGCGGCAAGAGTGGAACAAAACACCAAGCATAAGGCCGAGCCTTCCACCCTTTACCAAGTATATAGATGCATTAATAATATAAGAGATATTGTGATATCCCAACCAAAATCCTGTCCACCATGGAGCGATCTTCAACTTCACCTGCAACTAGCAACGCTATAAGAGGGGCTGAGCAAAAGCGGTAACATAGCCACACAACGGTTTGCTAGGAAGGGTGACAAAGGTTAGAGGTTCATGGCAATTTGGGAGGCTTGATAAGCAAGTGATAGGTAACGCAAAGATAGCGATAGAACGAAGCAACTAGCATAGCAATGATAGTAATGAGATCCAAGGTGACGGTCATCTTGCCTGAAATCCCGCTAGGAAGAAGAACGAGTCCATGAAGAAGATGAAGCCACGAAGACGAACCAAGCATAGACGAACGAATCCTCACGATCGCAACGAAACGGGAACTATCGAGAAGAAGCACACAACATAATAAACACACCACACATGAACAAGACATGATGCACAACAAACATGATGCATGACAAGGCTACATGAAGCTACTCATGGCAAGAGATGATGCATACAAGAGCAACACATCAAAGTAAGTTTAAATGAGGCCGGAAACAACATAGAACAATTCCGGTAAGTCCTCATATGCAAATTTCAAAATTGGTCCAGATCTGAATAAACCTTATGTTCAAGTTGTTAAATAGCAAGTTAAAGAGCACCACGAATATCTACACGAGATTCTAGTCAAGTTACATATAAAGTTCATTAGATTTGGAGCTACGGCCTAGAAGATATGAGCAAAACAAGTTAAACATGGCATTGATGCAAAATGCATACAAACCTCAAGCAAACACTCTCAAAACAAGGATGCAACATGATAATATGAAACTACATGCAAAATCAAGCAAGTTTCATATAGAGCACACTCAAAACGGAGCAACGGTTCAACACATACACTATACAAGTTATAGCAACAATCTGTCCAAAACAGCAACTAGGCATATTGCAAGCATCAAAACACTATGCTACAGCATATCAACGTGAAAACAAAAGTCATGGGCATGAAGTAAAGGTAAAGCATAACAAAACATGAACACTGGTCTATCTCCATGAATCACTAGAACGTGCTCAAAATGACATGGCAAGATTGCAAATAATAGCAGTTTCAGACTTTAGTAGAAATAACATCAGGTTGCAATGTTTAGAGCTATCAAACAACATGTTAAAGGAACTTATCATGGCAAAAAAAGGCACGACTTGATACTACTAAATGCATATACCAAGAGTACCTTACTGACCATGAGCCACAAAGGATCATAAAATATGATGACACCCATGTAAACATGGCAAATGATATGACAGATTCATACATGGCGGGAACAACAATATGTAGGCATGTTGGTGAGCTTGAACCACTCACCACAGAGCAATACATGGATCGCAAGGTGACCAACAGTAAAAAGACATGTTTATTAAGCTAAGCATGGCAATAGCAAGTTCATAGGGTGCATGGATCACTAACAACAATCAAGGCAACATTGAATTTAATGTTAACAGGCTGACAGCAACATTATTTAACAACTTTAGAGCAAGATTACAACAAGCTAAAGCAAGATATAAATGCAACCAGGGGCATGGATGGATATAGCATAACATGTAGAACAAAACATATTTAGTGAACATCTCCAGATTATGCATATAATGACTTGTAGCAGCAGGTTAACATAGCACCATGATATAGCAGATTCAGACATGCAAAACAGCAACAGCAAGTACCCTACTTAACAAGCTCGATGCACTCACTACACAACTCAAAAAAATATATGGATAGCACCACTGTAAATATGGCATGGCATAGATCAAAACACATGTAGACATCAACCTCATAGGAAGCACACATCAAATGCAACAAAAATGACAAATCAACAAGTTATAACAGTTTCAGCAGATTAACATCATATAGCACTCTTGCAACGGAGATTCAGGCATCAAGATAAACTCAAATGAACATGGTGCAATGGAATGAAATGAAGTACTCGTCAAGGCGAACAATTTGGCACATTATACGCACGAAACGGAGCAGTATGTAGCAAGTTATGATGTGATGAACATGGCATGAAAATTACACAGAAACGGAGACAGTGGATTTTTACCCTCGCAGAAACTGGATCTCGGGGTGCCGGGACGGAGAGAAGCGGGACGGGGCAGCGTTTGGTTGGGATCCCGTGGATCTGGTCTCGATCCAGATCCGCCGGAGTTCTCGCCGGAGATGGCGGGACGAGGCGGCAAGAGATCCGGCCGGCCAAGACCGGATCCGGCGCGGCGGGCGAGATGGCCGGAGGCGCGGACAGCACCGGGCGGCGAGCTTGGAGCTCCGGCGCGGTGGCGCACGCCGCGAGATGGGGCGAGACGGTGGCGGCGCTGGGAGTTCGGGAGGCGCGCTACGGCAAGGCGCGCGGCGGCCGAGGCGGCGGCCGGGCGAGCGGGCGGAAGGCTTGGCTGGGCGGCGGCTGGCGACCGGGCCGGGAGGGCCTCTTGGGCGGGCGCGAAGGCGGCGGCGGGTGGCGGCGTGCCACGTGGCAGGCGCGGATTCGTCGGGGGGCGGCGGCTGGACATGTCCGGCTCCGGGCGGACGTGTCCGGCGTGCGGAGGAAGAAGAAGACTAGGGTTAGGGTGGATTTGATCCGAAATTTCGGGGGAGGTGGCCTATATATAGGTAGAGGGAGCTAGGAGAGTCCAAATGAGGTGTGGTTTTCGGCCACGCGATCGTGATCGAACGACCGAGAGCATGGAGGGGAGTTAGATGGGTTTTGGGCCACTTTGAAAGGGGTGTTGGGCTGCAAAGAGAAGGGGGCTTTTACGGTTAGCCGGTTAACCGTTGGAGTACCAAACGACCTCCAAATGGTACGAAACTTGACAGGCGGTCTACCGGTGCTATACCAAGGCCGCTTGACAAACCTCGGTCCATTCCGAGGCCGTTTAACACCCGCACATGAAAAGAGGCAAAAGGGGGCGCCGGGAGACATAGGAGTGCCGGATTGCAAAACGGACAACGGGTAAAAAGCTCGGATGCATGAGACGAACACGTATGCAATGCAATGCACATGATGACATGATATGAAATGCAGATGATGACATGGCAAAGTGCAACACGCAAGCACACGACATGGCAACGCTGACGAATAACTGACGGACACCGGCGCGACGATCCGGGCGTTACGTAAACTTGGCGACGGGGTTCGAGGTACGCAAAATGATGTACCTTCGGCGCTTATGCATATAGAATGCGCCCCGTATAGATAGTAGCCCCGAGACTCGGTATGTTGTCAAAATTGACAGCGTGCCGAGGATCATAATCTCGATTATAACATATCGCCGCCCTGAATAGGTGGCGGGCGTCCGATGGCACCGGATCGATGAATTTGCCGAACTAAAGCGGCAACTTGACGAGGCAGATGCGGACATCGCGCTTGTCAATAAGCGGTTTGTCGAGTCACAAGGTATGCGACTTCTTCGCGGATGCCTAGTAAGGGAGCTTGACGCCCGCGCCTTACTACTTGTATGCTTAATGCAGGTGGTGTCGCTCTTTGTGGAGGAGTTATGCGGAACTTCGCCGAGCTAGAGAGCAAGCCAGAAATAGTAATGCGGCCGCTTTAAGGGTGGCTGAAGAGCTAAAAGCCGAACGGGCTGCTCACTGCCGAAGCAAAGAGGAAATGGCCGATATGGCCATAAAGTTGAAGAATGCTACCGACCGCTGCGGGGTTCTTGAAAAAGAACGTCAAGCGGAGCAAGAGGACCTGAAAAAGGCCACCGCCGAAGCCAAGGATGCCCGCTCCGCAATGAGAGCTGCCAAGGAGGAGCTGCGTCAGGCTGTGGATGTTGTTGCTGGAAAGCCTTTTCTGCTGCGGAGGAAATATACGGATCCAAAGTATGCTCAGTTCGACAAGTTGTGGAGTTCGGAGGATGCTTATCTGGACATAGCGGCGAGCGCTGCGGACGCGATTGAGCACTTCCGAGGCCAGAAGGGGCACAGAAGGGAAGAGCTATATTGGTCGCAGCCCATAGTCCGGAGCGTCCTCTTCCGCTGACCGATCGGTTGGCGAATGGGCCGAGCTGAATCGATTATCCGGACTTGCCATGAAGCATGTCATGACTCATTTGTGGCCAAAGCGGACCCGGCCGAAGAGTTATTTTGGCTTAGTGCAGCAGTTCCTTGGCGCGGTACCGCCAGACGACGCAATGAAGCGGTCGGCATGCATAGAGGGAGCGCGGATGGCTCTTGCCCGTATCAAGACATACTGGGCGGAGATGAAGGCCACCGAAGTTGCATCCCAAGATTCGGACAGAAGCCGAGTACTTGCCGAGCACTATTTTGAGGAAGTCCTGCAGGGCGCTCGTTTAATAGAGACGCAGTGCTCGAAGGATATTATGTTTAAATGGCATGTATGATTTGTGAAACATCGTTTCAATTTAATGTAAGAGCTTTTTATACTTGTGCCTTCAAGTAGTAAACTACCTCCTGTGCGGCCGTTGATGTATATATGTATATAACCTGAAAGATGGCAGTCTTCGGCTTCAGCCCCCACGCACAAAGTGCGGGGGTGTTTGCAAAGAAGTCGCGCTTTCGCACTTAATCGAACGTCTTGGTCCTATAAAGGAGGTGGTGGCGTAGCAAACTAGGCAACCGAACTATAATGCTTTATCACTTTCACTTAGCCATAGGGGTTCGAGGGTGGGGCTACTATATAGCCCCTGGGGGCACCGCACTCTCCCGAATTCGGGGTGCGTATGTGCCTGACCGAAAAACAGTCCTTCATTAATGCGGAGGAATTCTAAACATTCCAGTGAGTCATCGAGTGGTTGACCAGTCTCTCGCTATATCATGACAGCCGATTTTCGGCTTTCTCTCTTGAGGTGCTCGCCCGGCGAACCGGGCACAATCGCAGAGTTCTCCGGTGCCGCGTTAGCCGATAAAACGGAACGTAAGGCAGCAAAACACGTGAACCGGCAAACCCAACATTTGACCAAAGACATGATTCGGAGCTGATGCATATAAGGCCTAACTTCGAGACGCCGAACACTCCCTAAGGTATTCGGTCTTTTATAAAGCGGGCATAACAATGCCCTTGGTAATAAGCCCTCGGTGTCCGTGCACGTGCAAAATTCGACGCGGCCGATGCCAAAACGCCAGCCTCCTCCTCGGTTATAACAAGAGACCGGGGGATGAATAACAACAAGAGACAGTGAGAAAGGTTTACGCAGGGTCTTAATCTGAAAAGAATCCTTGCAACGGGCCCCTGCTGCACGTCTGCGCCTGTGTCTCCGTTGTGCCGTATCCTGGATGGGTATAGCACGGCGTTCATCTGTAAAAGAGAGGAACTTAGTTGAAAAAAGATCGTGCAAAAAATGTAATTTGAAATAAATAGAGTATGATTCAAAAAATGAATAAAATTGAGCTTTATTATCTCTTGTCAGACATGCGTGGAGCCCTCAGAGGGGTTACGCGGCTAGTAAGCCCCTTGTTTATTTAAGCTGGACTTGCCTAACCGTGTCCGGGGTCTGAACGACCTACTTTAGATGCTTTGATCAGCAAAGCCGTTTTAGTGTGAGGCTGTTAAGGTAGTCTCACATTTTTCCGTATTCGAGGAATACTCGGAGTTTCCCTTTAATGAGATGATGCCTCGTGGACCGGGCATTTTAAGTGTAAGAGATGCATAATGCGGAATCGCGTTAAAGCGGGCGAAAGCTTCGCGTCCCAATAGTGCTTGATGGCTACTTTTAAATGGGGCGACATGGAAGACTAACTTTTCACGACGGAAGTTGTCGGATGAACCGAACATAACTTCTAATGTTAGGGAGCCCGTACAATGGGCATATGTGCCTGGCATTATTCCTTTAAAGGAAGTTTTGCTATGGCTAATTTTGGTTGGGTCTATCCCTTTCTCATGGATTGTGTCCTCGATATATCGTGTTTATGTCATCGCCGCCGTCCATGAGGACTGTGTAAATTGGAATCCGTCGATTATAGGATCCAATATCAAGGCAGTCCATCCTGCGTTAGGATACTTTCGGAGTAGTCATGATGGTCGAAGGTGATTGGTTTTGACAACCGGTGTTGGTACTCATTGGGGTAGATTGTGCGGCGCGTAATTCAATGGGTGCCGCTCTGTTTTCCCCTTTTGTTGCTTGAAGTATGTTTACTGTCTTGACCTCTTGTGGGAAATTCTTTTGTTTTCCGGTGCTCTGCTTGTGGGGTTCGTCATCATCCTCACTTGGTGTGTCGAGCCCCTTGTGTTCGGCATTGAGTCTGCCGGACTGCTTGAAGACCCAACAATCTGTGGGTATGGTTTGCGTGCTTCACGAGAGTACTGTGGATTTGACATATCTTGTCCAAGATTTTGTTTAAGTTGGATAGCTCATCGCTATTGTCCTTAAGGGGCAGTTTTTATTGTTCTGCCATGAGCTTTTGAATCCGGCGTTGATCGCCGCGCTCTTTGGACCGTTCTCCTTAATCCGCTACCGGGTCCTTGTTGCGCCGTGGTTTGCCTTTTCCATCCTCGACTTGGATGTACTTGGGTCGCTGGTGCTGCATCTTGCTAGCCAGCTATCCTCTCCCGCGCAAAAGAGGGTCATGAGGCTTGTTAATGCGGCCATTGTTCTTGGCTTTTCTTGGCCGAGGTGTCTGGCGAGCCATTCGTCTCAGACGTTGTGTTTGAAAGCTGCTAAGGCTTCGACGTCCGGACAGTCGACTATTTGGTTCTTTTGGTAAGGAACCTTGTTCCGAATTTCGGGCTGACTCTCCGGGCTGTTGAGTTATGTGACTTAGATCGTCTGCATCCGGCGGGCGGACATAGGTCCCCTGAAAATTTGCCCGAAACGCATCCTCGAGCTCTTCCCAACTTCCATTGGTGTTTTCGGGAAGGCTTTTAAGCCAATGCCGAGCTGGCCCTTTGAGTTTGAGGGGTAAGTATTTTATGGCATGGAGATCATCTCCTCTAGCCATATGTATGTGGAGGATGTAATCCTCAATCCAGACTCCGTGGTCTGTTGTTACGTCAGATGCCTCTATGTTTACGGGTTTGAATCCCGGCTGAAATTCATGATCCGGCACCTCATCGGTGAAACATAGGGGATGTGCGGCGCCCGTATTTGGGTGTGCCGTGATGTTCAGATATTTGGCGTGTTGCATTGCTTTGAAGAGCTTGCTTTCTCGGCCTATAGATGGACCTGACTGGGCCATCATTTTGATGCGAATCCTTATGCGGATCGCGTACCGGCTTGTGTGTGGCGCCATTTGCCGCTCTCTGTTTGCCGTGGGGTCGTCCATCCGACCGGGTGGCCTTCTTGCTTTTTGATTGTGGGGGATCTACGGCCTCCTCATCAAATTCGGGCAGTAGTTTTCTTTTTGGGTAGCTCCTTGTTGGCGACTGTCGCCGTATTTGTCTGCGGTGTTGAGTACTTTGCTCCATCTGATTCTGAGTGCATCTTCCGCCGTTTTGAGCTTTCGTTTCTGCTTTTTCAGGCTACGCGCAGTGGGACGAGCCTTTTGTGGAGGTGCTTCTGCTCCAACAATTTGTCCGGCGTGAGATCGTCTGGACTGTTATCTTCGCCGGGGACGGGTTGTTTATCCAAGTTGTCCTGTTCGGACGGTTGCTCGATAGCATGTTCATCGTCCACCGGTTTGCCCTGCTCTATGGCTAGGTCTTTGTCTAGGCGGGACTTGGTGCGGCGTTTACGTTGCCGTTTTGACTGCTTTTAGAGGGATTTATCCTTCGTAGTGTCCCGTTGTTCCTCGTCGTCACTTCCTTTAGGTGTATCCACCATGTATACATCAGGAGATGAGGTGGTTGTCCAAAGATCCTATAGGTGCTGGTTCATTGTTGTCTCCTACATCGCCGTCCATACCGTCGATGTCTTGAGTCGAAATCGAGCACGCCGTTTAAGCTTTCGGCGGTGCCTACAAAGTGGGTGGTGGGTGGGCGTTGAATTTCTTCGTCGTCCGCATCCCAACCTTCCTGACCGTAGTCCGCCAGGCTCTCCTGATAAAGAGAGAGACTTTAGCGAGTTCGTGATATCGCCGAAAGGCGAAGTCTTGAAAAGATGTCCGTGGCGATGAATTCCGTGAATCGGGCGCCCAATCGGATTCGACCGCGGGGGCGCGGAAGGTTCGAGTCCGGAAAGGAGTCCGGCACACAAGTCACGAGCTCCTCGGCCAGACGGGGATGGTGTTCGCTCGATCGTCAGAGAGATTTCAGCCCCGAGGTGGTGTCCAACCAACCATCCTCGATCGGCGAGATCGGCTCGAATCAATGTCCGGAGCGGACACTAGTGCGACCTCCGTGACCTTTGTTCGGGCGGCAGAGTTAGATCATGCCCATCAGATAGTGCGGCGCGCTCGGCTGCGGCTTGAATTCGTCGAAGATCAAGTCTCTGCGGATGTCGGCCGTGTAGTTTAAACTTCCAATCCTGACCTGATGGCCAGGGGCGTAGCTTTCGATCTGCTCCAGATGGCTGCTTAATTGCCCGCAGTGCAAAGCCGCCGAATACGAAGATCTGTCCGGGGAGAAAAGTCTCGCCCTGGACTACATCCTTGTTGATGATTGAAGGAGCCATCGGGCCTATAGGTGACGACACAGAGGAACTCTCAATGAAATCACCAATGTCGGTGTCAAAACCGGCGGATCTCGGGTAGGGGGTCCCGAACTGTGCGTCTAGGCGGATGGTAACAGGAGACAAGGGACACGATGTTTTTACCTGTGTTCGGGCCCTCTCGATGGAGGTAATACCCTACTCCTTCTTGATTAATATTGATGATATGGGTAGTACAAGAGTAGATCTACCACGAGATCGTAGAGGCTAAACCCTAGAAGCTAGCCTATGGTATGATTGTTGTTCGTCCTACGGACTAAAACCCTTCGGTTTATATAGACACCGAATAGGGTTAGGGTTACAGAGTCGATTACAATGGTAGGAGATCTACATATCCGTATCACCAAGCTTGCCTTCCACGCCAAGGAAAGTCCCATCCGGACACGGGACGAAGTCTTCAATCTTGTATCTTCATAGTCTAGGAGTCCGGCCAAAGATGATAGTTATGCTATCCAGACACCCCTAGTCCAGGACTCCCTCAGTGGCCATCAACATCGGGCGTCTTCAGCACGAGCAAGCCCGTGCAAAGGCCGAGGTGTCCCTTGCGATCTCACGCGAGGCTACCGCCCAGGCCTTGGAAGAGGCCAGAAAGGCCGATCATCGCCGTGAGGCCGCCGAGAAGTGTTAATAGGAGCTTCGGGCATTCAATGCTATCCTCGAACAGCAGGTCGAGGCACGTAGGGCCGTCTTGGTGTCAATGAGGGGGCACCTTCCGAAGAGAAGGAGATCCAGAAGCGTGAGGAAGCACTGATGTTGGAGGACTCGGAGCGCAGCCTCGAGCTTGAGCGGTTGGAGACGAGGGAGCACCAAGTGGCCATGTCCGAAGATGTCGTCGCCGCATGCGAAGCCAAGGCCAGGAGGAGGTTGACCGAACGGTAGCGAAATCTCGCGCGGATCTTGCCAACAAGTACGACCTGAAGCTGAAGTTCTCAGAGGCCAAAGCTGAGGGCAGGATCACCGTCCTCAGGTCAAGGCTGGACAAGGTGGAGCAGCGCGAGAAGACTACTGCGGCGGCCCAGGCCGACTTGGCTGAAGCTCGTGCTGATCTACTCTCGCTTCAGTAGCAGATTGAGGACGCCGCGTCCCTTGCGCAGTAGAACAGAGAGGAGGCGTGTCATCGGCAGACGCTGCAGCACGAGCACGCCCCCATGCTCCAGGCCCTCAGAGTGAGGGCCAACCGAGCACTGGGCGTCATCTGCGAGGAGAACGTCCCTCATCCCCACATGGAAGACTACGCCAGCCACCTCCGCTTCTTCACCGAAATCGTGACACGCCTAGAGGACTGGGCCGCAAGGGATCACGAGCTTGTTGAGGAGAGGAGTTGGGGCCAACTTGGGCGCGCGTTCTCGCGCGTCTTTAGCCATCTCCAGAATCTCGACCCCCACTTTGACTTTGACGCCGCCATTGCTCCAGTGCCCGGGGCCATCCGAGACAACCTGTCGCACTGGGTGGGCAATCACGTGGACGCCCTGGTCAGGGAGTTTGCCACCGAGGACGACGCAATGGTGGTCGTGGCGGATGAAGACGGCGCAGTCGATGACAGTGAAGACGACGCTAGCGACAATGCCAGCAGCACGTATGAGAGCGACCAGGACGATGTTGCGAGTGACATGTCCGATTAAGCCCGTATTCCTTCGCTTGAACCTGCACGCAGATTCTTGGACACGGCAGCCCTGCAGGGTGTGAGAGCATTTTGGAGGGGGAGCCCTTCGTGTATGTAAATTGATCTTCTATCTTTTAGGCCGAACCTGAAACGCGCTTTTGCGAGATTGCGAACCCCTCAACAGGGTTGTTGCTGTGACTTACCTCGACTCCTGTAGGCCTTGAACGGGCTTTGAGGTTGCTGATGCGTCCTTCTCCTGAGGGGAGCCCTTTAGGGGCTCGCGAGGTTTTAGATCTCCCGAGGAGCCTGCTGATCCGCCCGAGAGGGCCACGCGAGGAGCAAATGCCAGACTACGATAGGGAGTGCGCACGATGGTCCTGCGGTGATTGTACCCTTGATCCTGGGGGGTTTGTCGCCACCCGGCCTTGCCGGATCTGGTGACGTCTGGCGTGCCACGCCCAGCCCACTCATGAGGCGCCTTCATAGCGGGAGGGGTAGCAGGCGCGAGCCTCGAAAATAAAGCATGCAACCAAATGCAAGAAACCGACAAGAAAAGACTCCCCCACACTTGGCAACAAAAGAGACTTCAAGTTCAATCAAAAAGGGGCGGCGAATCGAGTTACAGAAAAGGGGATGAAAGAAAATGGCCGTGTCTGCCACCTAGCTAGTCTTCTGGTCTTCCCACCAGCGCGGAGCTAAGTGCTTTCACTGGCTGTGAGCATAGTCATTGTGGGACAGTGTCGACGGCCAGCGCGGAGCATGGTGCTTCCACTAGGACGTGGGCGGGAGCCCCCGAGTCCCAAGGGCGGCTCTCTGGAGACTCCGGGGCGTGTACAACCCCACTCATTATTACATGAGAGTGTCATGAGCGTATACCTTCACAGGCGTGAGCCTTGCTTCATATCGCCACACGAGAGGCCCGCCCTGCGCCACCCCCAACCATCGTTGTGGCGAACGGAAACTAGGACGAGGCCAAGGGGCAAAGGAGACACTGGCGGCGCCCTCGGCAACCACGGGCCCGTTGCCGGGGGGAAGGGCTCGCCGGCGCCTCCCCCGGCAGAGGACCTACCTCCGTGCAGCACCTTGCTCCGTGCGGCGCGGGGGAGGCCCTGGATCCCGGCCCCTTCCTCGCGGCCCCTAGTGCACCAAACCCTTCGAGGGCGAAGCCACCGCCCTGGGGTCTCCGACTACTACCGCGGTCTCGTTCACCTACAACCCATGGTTAGCGTAAACTTGCTCTCGAGATGCTGGCTGTACCCTGCCACCGTCGTCGCTGAAGGGCTCGACGAAGCCTTCGAGCGACTCATGGAAGGCCCCCGCTTCGGGCGTTCCGCCCTCCCATCCTGGCTCGGGGAACGGGTTGGGGCCTTCCCCCGGCATGTACTCCAGGTTCACCATGTGGGGCAAGTAGGCGTCCTCGGTGGCCCCACCGGAGCTGTCGCCTGGATGCCTCGTGCCTTGAGCCACTAGCCGTGGCGCCTGGCCCTGGTGGCCGCTATGGTGGAACTCCAGTGCGCCCTCGCGGCGGACCGACAGCGCTTGTCCCCCCTAGCGTCGGTGCCATCGTGGCAGGACGGTCTGCGCTGGGGTCTATGTTGGTGATGTCGAGTCCCCCTAACGCCCCAGGGGGCACACGAGCTCGCCAGGGCCTCGCGCGCGCTTCTGCCACAACCTGAGGCGTGGGGCAAGCAGCAGAAAGGCGGCGTACCTCTGGAAGCAGCTTCTAGCAGCTCAGCGACGCGCTCCAGCAGCGCATCGCGGGCGCTCTCCGCCAGCCTGCATAGCAGTGATACGTCTCCAACGTATCTATAATTTTTGATTGTTCCATGCTATATTATATTCTGTTTTGGATGATTAATGGGCTTTATTATACACTTTTGTATTATTTTGGGACTAACCTATTAACCGGAGGCCCAGCCCAAATTGCTGTTTTTTTGCCTATTTTAGTGTTTCGCAGAAAAAGAATATCAAATGGAGTCCAAACGGAATGAAACCTTCGGGAATGGGATTTTTGGAACAAACGTGATCCAGAGGACTTGGAGTGGACGTCAAGCAACAGATGAGGAAGCCACGAGGTTGGGGGCGCGCCTAACCCCCTGGGCGTGCCCTCCAGCCTCGTGGGCCCCTCATGGCTCCACCGACCTACTTCTTCCTCCTATATACCTACGTACCCCCAAACCATCAGAAGCGACCACAAAACCTAATTCCACCGCTGCAACCTTCTGTACCCGTGAGATCCCATCTTGGGGCCTTTTCCGGCGTCCTGTCGGAGGGGGCATTGATCACGGAGGGCTTCTACATCAACACCATTGTGACGCCCCCGATCCAATCGTACACTAATCATGCACGCAAACGTGTACGATCAAGATCAGGGACTCATGGGAAGATATCACAACACAACTCTAAAAACATAAATAAGTCATACAAGCATCATAATACAAGCCAGGGGCCTCAAGGGCTCGAATACAACTGCTCGATCATAGGCGAAGTCGGGCCGAAGCAACAATATCTGAAATACAGGACATAAGTAAACAAGTTTGCCTTAAGAAGGCTAGCACAAACTGGGATACAGATCGAAAGAGGCGCAGGCCTCCTGCCTGGGATCCTCCTAAACTACTAATGGTCGTCGTCAGCGGCCTGCACGTAGTAGTAGGCACCTCCGGTGTAGTAAGAGTCGTCGTCGACGGCGGCGTCAATCTCCTGGGCTCCAGCATCTGGTTGCGACAACTGCTACCTCTTGAGCACTGCGTTGGATTTCCTCGAAGAGGAAAGGATGATGCAAAGACAAGATGGCGTAAGTATTTCCCTCGCTTTTTAGAACCAAGGTATCAATCCGGTAGGAGGCTACGTGTGAGTCCCTCGTACTGCACAAAACAAATAACTCCTCGCAACCAACGCGATAAGGGGTTGTCAATCCCTTCACGGTCACTTACGAGAGTGAGATCTGATAGATATGATAGGATAATATTTTTGGTATTTTTGTGATAGAGATGGAAAGTAAAATAAAAGCAAAGGAAATAACTAAGTATTGGAAGATTGATATGATGAAGATAGACCCGGGGGCCATAGATTTCACTAGTGGCTTCTCTCAAGAGCATAAGTATTTTACGGTGGGTGAATGAATAACTGTTGAGCAATTGACAGAATTGAGCATAGTTATGAGAATATCTAGGTATGATCATGTATATAGGCATCATATCCGAGACAAGTAGACCGACTCCTGCCTGCATCTACTACTATTACTCCACTCATCGACCGCTATCCAGCATGCATCTAGAGTATTAAGTTAATGAAAACAGAGTAACACCTTAAGCAAGATGACATGATGTAGAGGGATAGATTCATGCAATATGATAAAAACCCCATCTTGTTATCCTCGATGGCAACAATACAATACGTGCCTTGCTGCCCCCATCACATCGGGAAAGAACACCGCAAGATTGAACCCAAAGCTAAGCACTTCTCCCATTGCAAGAAAGATCAATCTAGTAGGCCAAACCAAACTGATAATTCGAAGAGACTTGCAAAGATAACCAATCATACATAAAAGAGTTCAGAGAAGATTCAAATATTGTTCATAGATAATCTTGATCATAAACCCACAATTCATCAGTCTCAATAAACACAGCGCAAAAAGAAGATTACATCAAATAGATCTCCACGAAAGAGGGGGAGAACATTGTATTGAGATCCAAAAAGAGAGAAGAAGCCATCTAGCTACTAACTATGGACCCGAAGGTCTGAGGTAAACTACTCACACTTCATCGGAGAGGCTATGGTGATGATGTAGAAGCCCTCTGTGATGGGTGCCCCCTCTGGCGGAGCTTCGGAACAGGCCCCAAGATGGGATCTCATGGGTACAGAAGGTTGCGGCGGTGGAATTAGGTTTTTGGCTCCGTATCTGATCGTTTGGGGGTACGTAGGTATATATAGGAGGAAGGAGTACGTCGGTGGAGCAACAGGGGGCCCACGAGGGTGGAGGGCGCGCCTGTGGGGGAGGGCGCGCCCCCCTACCTCACGGCCTCCTTCCTTGTTTCTTGACGTAGGGTCCAAGTCTCCTGGATCTTGTTCGCTGAGAAAATCACGTTCCTGAAGGTTTCATTTCGTTTGGACTCCGTTTGAAATTCTTTTTCTTCAAAACTCTGAAATAGGCAAAAAAAACAGCAATTCCGGGCTGGGCCTTCGGTTAATAGGTTAGTCCCAAAAATAATATAAAAGTGGATAATAAAGCCCAATAATGTCCAAAACAGTAGATAATATAGCATGGAGCAATCAAAAATTATAGATACGTTGGAGACGTATCAGGCATCTCCAAGCTTAATTCCTGCTCGTCCTCGAGTAGGTAAATGATAAAAAGATAATTTTTTATGCGGAGTGCTACTTGGCATAATTTCAATGTAATTCTTCTTAATTGTGGTATGAATATTCAGATTCGAAAGATTCAAGACAAAAGTTTAATATTGACATAAAAATAATAATACTTCAAGCATACTAACAAAGCAATCATGTCTTCTCAAAATAACATGGCCAAAGAAAGTTATCCCTACAAAATCATATAGTCCGGCTATGCTCTATCTTCACCACACAAAGTATTTAAATCATGCACAACCCGATGACAAGCCAAGCAATTGTTTCATACTTTTGACATTCTCAAAACGTTTTCAATCTTCACGCAATACATGAGCGTGAGCCATGGATATAGCACTATATGTGGAATAGAATGGTGGTTGTGGAGAAGACAAAAAAGGGGAAGATATTCTCACATCAACGAGGCGTATCAACGGGCTATGGAGATGCCCATTAATAGATATCAATGTGAGTGAGTAGGGATTTCCATGCAACGAATGCACTAGAGTTGTAAGCATATGAAAGCTCAACAAAAGAAACTAAGTGGGTGTGCATCCAACTCGCTTGCTCACGAAGACCTAGGGCATTTTGAGAAAGCCCATCATTGGAATATACAAGCCAAGTTCTATAATGAAAGATTCCCTCTAGTATATGAAAGTGACAAAATGAGAGACTCTCTATCATGAAGATCATGGTGCTACTTTGAAGCACAAGTGTGGTAAAAGGATAGCAACGTTGTCCCTTCTCTCTTTTCTCTCATTTTTTATTTTTTTATTTGAGCCTTCTTCCTGTTTTTGTCTCTTTTCTCTCTTTTTCGTCCGGAGTCATTCCGACTTGTTGGGGAATCAGAGTCTCCATCATCCTTTTCCTTACTTGGGACAATGCTCTAAAATGAAGATCAACACACTTTTATTTTCTTACAACTCAACAATTACAACTCGATACTTAGAACAAAATATGACTCTATGTGAATGCCTCCGTGATGTAAGGATATGCAATGAATCAAGAGTGACATGTATGAAAGAATTATGAATGGTGGCTTTGCCACAAATACGATGTCAACTACATGATCATGCTAAGCAATATGACAATGATGGGCGTGTCATAATAAGCGGAGCGGTGGAAAGTTTCATGGCATATATCTCGGAATGGCTATGGAAATGCCATGATAGGTAGGTATCTTGGGCTGTTTTGAGGAAGGTATATGGTGGGTGTATGATATCGGCAAAAAGTCTTATTTGTATTAGAGAGGCTAGCAATGGTGGAAGGAAGAAGAGTGCGTATAATCCATGGATTCAACATTAGTCATAAACAACTCATATACTTATTGCAAAAATCTACAACTTATCAAAGCAAAGTATTACACGCATGCTCCTAGGGGGATAGATTGGTAGGAAAAGACCATCGCTCGTCCCCGACCGCACTCATAAGGAGGACAATCAATAAATAAATCATGCTCCGACTTCATCACATAACGGTTCACCATACGTGCATGCTACGGGAATCACAAACTTTAACACAAGTATTTCTCAAATTCAGAACTACTCAACTAGCATGACTCTAATATCACCATCTTCATATCTCAAAACAATTATCAAGCATCAAACTTCTTCTATTATTCAACACACTCAAAAGAAAGTTTTACAAATCTTGAATACCAAGCATATTAGGATTATTAAAGCAAATTACCATGCTATTTAAGAATCTCAAAATAATCTAAGTGACGCATGAGAGATCAATAGTTTCTATAAAACAAATCCACTACCGTGCTCTAAAAGATATAAGTGAAGCACTAGAGCAAAACTATATAACTCAAAAGATATAAGCGAAGCACATAGAGTATTCTAACAAATTCCAAATCATGTATGGCTCTCTCAAAACGTGTGTACAGCAAGTATTATTGTGGTAATATAAAAAGAAAAGACTCAAATCATACAAGACGCTCCAAGCAAAACACATATCATGTGGTGAATAAAAACATAGCTCCAAGTAAAATTACCGATGGAAGTAGACGAAAGAGGGGATACCTTCCGGGGTATCCCCAAGATTTGGCTTTTTGGTGTCCTTAGATTATCTTAGGGGTGCCATGGGCATCCCCAAGCTTAAACTCTTGCCACTCCTTGTTCCATAATCCATCAAAATCTTTCACCCAAAACTTGAAAACTTCACAACACAAAACTCAACAGAAATCTTGTGAGCTCCGTTAGCGAAAGAAAACAAAAGACCACTTCAAGGTACTGTAATGAACTCATTCTTTATTTATATTTTTGTTAAACCTACTGTATTCCAACTTCTCTATGGTTTATAAACTATTTTACTAGCCATAGATTCATCAAAATAAGCAAACAACACACGAAAAACAGAATCTGTCAAAAATAGAACAGTCTGTAGTAATCTGTAACTAACGCAAACTTATGGAACTCCAAAAATTCAGGAAAAATAGGAAGACCAAGGAAATTTGTTTATTGATAAAGAGAAATTGGAATCCGTATTTTATCACGTTCTGGTGATTTTTAACAATTGTTTTCGTGAACAGAAAGTTTCTGGAAATTACAGCAAGATCAAATAACTATCATCCAAGAAGATCCTATAGGTTTAACTTGGCACAAACAGTAATTAAAACATAAAAACACATCTAACCAGAGGCTAGAACAAAGATTTATTCCTAAACAGAAGCAAAAAGCAAAAAAACTAAAAATAAAATTGGGTTGCCTCCCAACAAGCGCTATCGTTTAACGCCCCTAGCTAGGCATAGTAGCAAGGATAGATCTAGGTATTGCCATCTTTGGTTTTAGGGAATAAAATAGCAAACTTGCTATCTATGGAATTAATCTTTATATTTTGACAAAGTACATGGCCATTAATGGTAGAAGAAAGATTAAGTATGCTGCGGAAATTGGCATCTAGGCTAGTTTTATCTCTTTGATAGATTCGTTTTTGATCTGAAAGCGAAGAGAAGTAATTTCAAATTTCTCGTTAATGGGATGCCCAAATATAGTTTTCATCTTTTCAAAAGGTATCTATGGGGTCGCCTTCAAGAAAACCCTCTTCAAAAATAGAATCCAAGACTTGTTTAAGCAGCCTTGGCAACCCGACATAAAAGCTTTTAAGTAAACCTCAATTTGGTATTGAGGTACATAGCTATACGAATCTTTAATAGCCTATCCCAAGCATCTTTCAAAGATTCATCAAGTAGATAACGAAATATTCCAGAATCTTCTTCATCAAAATTGCTAAGGTTTTCATTGATAAATCCGGCAGGTTTTTCCATAATATTTTTATTCATGAGTTTAGATAGGATAGTAGGATTGTCTAAAGCACTAGAACTCGGGAGAGAACCCCCAAATCTTTTTGGTTCCGACATGGCGAGGGAAAAGCGAGCGAAAAGAGGCAAACAGGAAAGAGAGGGCGAATAAAATGGCAAGGATGAAGTGGGGGAGAGGAAAACGAGAGGCAAATGGCAAATAATGTAATGTGGGAGAAAAGGGATTTGTGATAGGTACTTGGTATGTTGACTTTTGCGTAGACTCCCCAGCAACGGCGCCCGAAATTCTTCTTGCTACCTCTTGAGCACTGCGTTGGATTTCCTTGAAGAGGAAAGGACAATGCAGCACGATGGCGTAAAGTATTTCCCTCAGTTTTTAGAACCAAGGTATCAATCCGATTAGGAGGCTACGCTTGGAGTCCCTCGTACCTGCACGAAACAAATAACTCCTCGCAACCATCACGATAAGGGGTTGTCAATCCCTTCACGGTCACTTACGAGAGTGAGATCTGATAGATATGATAAGATAATATTTTTGGTATTTTTGTGATAGAGATGCAAAGTAAAATAAAAGCAAAGGAAATAACTAAGTATTGGAAGATTGATATGACGAAGATAGACCCGGGGGCCATAGATTTCACTAGTGGCTTCTCTCAAGAGCATAAGTATTTTACGGTGGGTGAGCGAATTACTATTGAGCAATTGTGACAGAATTGAGCATAGTTATGAGAATATCTAGGTATGATCATGTATATAGGCATCACATCCGAGACAAGTAGACCGACTCATGCACGCATCTACTACTATTACTCCACTCATCGACCGCTATCCATCATGCATCTAGAGTATTAAGTTAATGAAAAGCGAGTAATGCCTTAAGCAAGATGACATGATGTAGAGGATAGATTCATGCAATATGATAAAAACCCCATCTTGTTATCCTCGATGGCAACAATACAATCGTGCCTTGCTGCCCCTCATCCTTTGGGAAAGGACACCGTAAGATTGAACCCAAAGCTAAGCACTTCTCCAATTGCAAGAAAGATCAATCTAGTAGGCCAAACCAAACTGATAATTGAAGAGACTTGCAAAGATAACCAATCACACACAAAAGAATTGAGAGAAGATTCAAATATTGTTCATAGATAATCTTGATCATAAACCCACAATTCATCGGTCTCAACAAACACACCACAAAAAGAAGATTACATCAAATAGATCTCCACGAGAGGGGGAGAACATTGTATTGAGATCCAAAAAGAGAGAAGAAGCCATCTAGCTACTAACTATGGACCCGAAGGTCTGAGGTAAACTACTCACACTTCATCGGACAGGCTATGGTGATGATGTAGAAGCCCTCCGTGATGGGTGCTCCCTCCGGTGGAGCTCCGGAACAGGCCCCAAGATGGGATCTCGTGGGTACAGAAGGTTGCGGCGGTGGAATTAGGTTTTTGGCTCCATATCTGATCATTTGGGGGTACGTAGGTATATATAGAAGGAAGGAGTAAGTCGGTGGAGCAACAGGGGGTCCATGAGGGTGGAGGGCGCGCCTGAGGGGGAGGGCGCGCCCCCCTACCTCGTGGCCTCCTCCCTTGTTTCTTGACGTAGGGTCCAAGTCTCCTGTATCTTGTTCGGTGAGAAAATCATGTTCCCGAAGGTTTCATTCCGTTTGGACTCCGTTTGAAATTTCTTTTCTTCAAAACTCTGAAATAGGCAAAAAAAAACAGCAATTCTGGGCTGGGCCTCCGGTTAATAGGTTAGTCCCAAAAATAATATAAAAGTGGATAATAAAGCCCAATAATGTCCAAAACAGTAGATAATATAGCATGGAGCAATCAAAAATTATAGATACGTTGGAGACATATCAACAACCAGGTAGAAAGGAAAGAGGGAAAAGAGGGAGAAAAGCAACCGTGAGTACTCATCCAAAGTACTCGCAAGCAAGGATCTACACTACATATGCATGGGTATCTACATGTGAGGGCAATATCGGTGGACTGAACTGCAGAATGCCAGAATAAGAGGGGGATAGCTAGTCCTATCGAAGACTACGCTTCTGGCAGCCTCCATCTTGCAGCATGTAGAAGAGAGTAGATGGTAAGTGCACCAAGTACATCGCATAGCATAATCCTACCCGGTGATCCTCCCCTTGTCGCCCTGGGAGAGAGTGATCACTGGGTTGTATCTGGCACTTGAAAGGATGTGTTTTATTAAGTATCCAGTTCTAGTTGTCATAGGGTCAAGGTACAACTCCGGTGCTTTGTTACCGTGGACACGACTATTCAAATAGATCAATCTTCCCTACAGGGGTGCACCACATTACCCGACATGCTCGATCCCTCTGGCCGGGCACACTTTCTGGGTCATGTCTGGCCTCAGGAGATCAACACGTCACATCCCTACCTAGGCTCAACAGACAGGTCAGCACGCCGGTCTAAATCCTATGTGCGCAGTGCAGGCCCATCTCCCATTGCACACCTGCATGTTGCGAACGCGGCCGGAAACAGACCTAGCCCCCTTAATACAAGCGCGGGCTTATGGTCCAATCTTGGTATTGCTCGACGATGATGTCAAAAGAGCTTGGCTGATATCACGACGCCGGTTGCCCATATCTTGTCCCACGTGGCGGTTAGTGCGTATAAGGTCAACGACCCAACTCAGATCAAATACCAAGATCTCGTTAAGCGTGTTATTATGAAGTAACCGCAGACGCCGACCAGGGCCAGGCCCACCTCTCTCCTAGGTGGTCTCAACCTACCCTGTCGCTCCGCCATAAAGTAACAGTCGGGGGCCGTCGGGAACTCAGGCCCACCACTACCTGGATGGAGCCACCTGTCCTTTCAGCCCCCACATCGGAATCACATGCGGGTACTCAACGAGCCGACCCGACTTTAGTCACCACCTGTATAGTATGTATGTATATATGTATATACCCGTGATCACCTCCCGAGTGATCACGGCCCGATAGTATAGCATGGCAGACGGACAAGAATGTAGGGCCGCTGATGGATACTAGCGTCGTATACTAAGCATTTAGGATTGCAGGTAAGGGTAACAACTGTAGCAACAATGACAGGCTATGCAGCAGAATAGGTTTAACCGAAAGCAGTAACATGCTACACTACTCTAATGCAAGCAGTAGAGAGAAGCAACATGCTATATCTGGTGACAAAGGGGGGGGGGGCTTGCCTGGTTGCTCTGGCAAGGAAGGGTCGTCAATAACGTAGTCGATCGGGGCATTAGCAGCGGCGTCAGTCTTGTAGTCTACCGGAGAGAAGAGGGGGAAGAAACAATGAATAAAATGCAAACAGATGCATAACGATGCATGACATGACAAGTAACGGTGCTAGGAGTGCCCTAACGCGGTAGGAGGTGATCTGCGTGAAGGGGAAAACATCCGGGAAAGTATCTCCAGAGTTTCGCGTTTTTGGTCAGATGAACCGGAGGGGAAAAGTTGCATGTTCGCTATGCTAGGGATGTGTGGCCGACGAACGGGCTGCGTATTCGGATTCGCCGCGTCGTTCTGAGCAACTTTCATGTAGAAAGTATTTTTATCCGAGCTACGGATTAGTTTATATTAATTTTTAAAGTTTTAATTCAATTTTAGAATTATCAGAACTTATTTAATTCAAAAATAATTTTATGACATCATCATGATGTAGCATGATGTCGTGATCAACTCTGATTGTTGACTAGGTCAAACCAACACGAGGGCCCCACTATCATTGGTGATCACTAATCAACATTAGTTAGTTTTATTAGTATATTAATTAGGTTTTAATTAGCTACCTAACCAGGATTAATTAAATTAATTAATTTACTAATTAATTAATTAAATTAAATTAAATTAAATTTTTTCTTTTAGAAAAAACATTTCACAGGGGCGGGCCCCACTTGTCATTGGCCCAAAGGGCCAATGCCGTTCTTGAGTATTAGGCGATGGATCGGCGCATGGCGCGTTCTGATCAGTCTTCGCCAGTAGCCTTGTGAGGCGAGGCCTTGTTGGCAACCAGTGGCCGTGAGCAACCTCGGCGAAGGATCGATCTTGACTGGCCTTGTGAGGTGGAGCGGCTTGGAGTCGAGCGATAAGCGCGCCAAAACCATGCAGCAGGGAGGATTCTTGTAGCGTCTAGGCGGATAAGCGGCGAGGCGAGGAGAGGAGAGGAGGCGAGGCGGGGCGCGACAGGTCTGTATGAGCCTTGATCGGCGAGACGGCCCGTGCAGGTGAATTCTTGGCGCCTTCTTGGCGCAGTGAGTCTGAGCAGCAGACGAGGGCCGCGAGGCGTGTCTGTGATTCTGCGAGAGACTTGAGGAGGATTCGCGGCGTGGACAAAGGCGCAGTGAGCATGCGGGCTGGAGTCTGGCCTGACGCCGGTGCACGTCTTGGGACAGGGGAGAGAGGGCGTGGCCCTCACCGGCGTTAATGAGCAGGGGTCGGTGTGGCTCGATGGAGCCGTCGAGGAAGCGAGGGCAGGGCTATGAGCAGGCGGAGGAGCTCCGGGCGGCGGCGGCAGCAACGGCAGCGGTAGTCCGTCGATGGGAGGCCTTGAGCGATGGCGGAACGGCGTCGAAGCGCGGCAATGCAGCGAGGGCGTGGTGGCCGGGAGGAGGCGGCGGTGACCAGGCGGCGTCGGGCACCGCTCGATCCCGATCCAGAATGGGGGGAGTGCGAGGGGGAAGTGGGGGTTCATAGGTTTGGGTTTCTGGGGTTGGGGGAGGTAAGTAGGCCGCGGTTGGGCCGGCTGGCCAGTTGGGCCACGTGGGTGGCCAGCTGGGCCTGTTGGCCCAGTTGGCCAGGGGTCTTCTTTTGTTTTTATTTTTTATTTAACTTTCTTATTCTTTTTTATTTATTTTTTGTTTTATTTTTAGTTCCACCTTAACTTTAGCTCGTATAATATGATGATAGCTCCTAAAATAATGTTTCAAAATAACCCTCTTCCACAAAAGGTTTTAACCCAAAATAAAATAGTTAGTATTTTATAAAATACCAAAGGCATTTAAATAATGTTTTAGTTACCGCTTAAATCATTTTAGAGCATTCAAACCTTTTATAAAAGTGTGGTTTCTCCACCATAGTTACCTATGCATTATTTGGCACAACCCGAACATTTTAGTTTTAATATTTGAAAACCTTTACCGTTTGACTTGATTTTGAATTTGAATTTGGAATGGTTCGAATCAACACGAGTTTATCAACAGTAACCATGGTCACGTGGCATCATGAGCAGAGGTTCACTATAAGCAATTATCCGGGTGTCACAATTCTCCTCCACTACAAGAAATCTCGTCCCGAGATTTAAGAGGTGTAATAAGGGGGCGAGGTCTGGTTACGAAATTCTAACGAATCTTCTTGGCCTTAGTTGCTCTTCTCGAAGAGGTCGATCCAATACATTGATGTCTTCATTTCTCTGCTTCAGGTCATCATGATGAAGTAGATATCCTTTCTTTAGGAACTCCATCATACTTACGAAAGAATGACGTGTAGGTATTCCGGAAGAACCTACCTCTACAAGGTTGACTATCTGGTCGATAACATCGGGGAAGGTGGCCGAAAGTAACTCTTGAATTGAAACTTAAGAAAATACCGAGAGAAAGATAAGAAGGTGCAATAAGAAGTTTCAAGCGGATAGGCAATCATTTGTTGCACGAAGCAGTGTGAAAGGGGTTCGAGCAATGGTCATAAGTATTGTCTCGGATACCGAATTGATGATCTCTCGGAAGGTGGCTCGTGAATTATATCACGAGGCCACGCAGCGTGAGAACAACCTTAGGAGCAGGGGTGTGCAAGTGTCGGGTTTCGATCTGTGGGCTGTGGGTTATTGGCCCACCATGTGGAGTTAAAAGTAGGAAGAAGCGGTGGCGTCTTGCACGATCATGTCGCATAGGCATGTCGAGGAGGGTAGCCGGTCAGTTATGTCGGCAACAACATCGATACCAAGGGCGAGGGACGAAGAGAACCATTTTCCTGCTCGTTGAAATGAGGCGGACCAATAGCCAAAGTTCTCGTCCATCGGTGGGTACCGAAATGTCATCAACATTAGTAACAGGATCTTGCCAACAGAATTGTACACCGAGGTGTATACATAAGCAGGAGAATATTACTGCTTAGATCATATAGATCACAAGAAAGGTTAAGCCAAACAATGGAAAGGAAAATATGATTATCAGATTAAATAGAACAATGGAAGGGAAAATGTGTTTAAACACATATTTCAAGGGTATATCCTTCCCAAGGACAAGCGAGCATGATATCCGGACATGATATAATGTAGTAAACTCTTTAGGTAAGGTGAGAGAAATTTCATGACATTACCCATACAGCGGTGTTTGGATAATTGAGCGAGAAACATTTAGTATTGGGCTTCAAATGTTACGGTTGAAAACCGGATTACCATAGACATGCTTCGGGATAGCATTGACATGTTCTTCAAGCAAAGGTCAGACTTCGGATACACAAAGGATCCATCAGAAACAACTCATAGAATAAGTCTTGCAATAGGTCCTCCAACCAGGTGTGCTAGGCATGACATCATCTTACTGGATCATATAAAAGACCAATGTTATAAATCTTGGAAATATATCCAACCATCATATCTGACCAAGGTTCAGATTCGATTGGCGTCAGGATACCTCAGACTCAGGATGCCTAAGAAGAAAAAGGTGCAACACAAATTGATGAGATGACAATGTAGAATCTCGGGAAATGAACTATGGAACGAGTTTCCGAAACAAGAGTTCATCAGTAACCCATGGAGAGGGTGAGGGGGTGGCTGATGGACACAGCGACAATTCATCAAGATTTCCAAAAAGATGGATTTCCACAATTATGTGAACAGGGAGATAACATTTGTCAGATCAAAATGATATAATGATGTATGATCAAGGAAAACATACACAATTAAGCATTAGTTCAAAGGCGTGCACGAAATATGGGCCTTAGATGGCATGATCAGTGTTAGGATGGTGATCCAATAACCAAAAGACTTAGTATGAAACTATCGTACATTCACTTCAAAGCAATAGGGTTGCTAGAAGTTTTGAATTCACACATCATAGTTCATTTGTCGGTATCCGGGTTAGGAACAACACGAGGACCAAGAAGGAATGGTGATGGTGATAAGTATTACTTGTATCAAGAATTCTCAAGAGGTGGTGAAATTCGCACGACATTCTTGACATATAAGATGGTAATACTCCAAGGTGAAGAAGAACAGATGCTGGATAGCAAGGAACTCAAGATTCAATCCAAAACATGAACACGTTTGTGTTGGGGAAAGGCAAGAATGTTGTCGATGATAACACAATCATCGAGGGGCAAGGATGGTATTTCTCATCAAGAATTGATTGATATCACGGAAGGAGTCGGAATGTTGATGATGTTAAGTGACTCAATTGTCGAGAGATTTCATGAAGGTGTAATCGATCGGCGATGTCATCAGTCGAAAGGAATGATGAAGCAAAAGGTCACGGAACCACGGGTACATCACAAACTATCAATATTGTTGTTCAAGGCGAAATGATATGATGAGGAAAGATTGACGTAAGCTTAGCTCATCGTCAAAAAATTGTGCTCTCGGAAAAAGGACCAGGTAGCACAGTTAAAATTAGCACGATAATGATATAGCCGACCAGGCTAGGAATGACCTGAAGGATTATTAAACTCGTAAGCAATGAAAATTATTTAGACTTATTGAGTCGGAGTGCGGACTTGATTCACTATTTGGTGTTCCCGGTTGACGACAACCCAGAACCTAGGAATAATTGGATCTGGTGAGAAATAACAGTTGATGAAGAACCCATAAGAAGTTATGTTGTTCCATGATATTCTCGAGATACCCGGGTGTAATACTCGACGGTAGATCAAAGTAAAGGTTGGAATGGTGTATTGATCCATAGAAGACAAGTGCTTAAACTTGCCTGACAAATGGGATCGAGAGGAGAACATCTAGTCGAACCCACGATTGCAAAAGGCCAAATCCGGATATAAGTTGAACTTACACCAAGGGGATAATTATTGTTGCGAGAAGCTTCCATGATAGGATCTACATCGTTTCCATGGGCATGAACACAAGGTTCAAGGTCGACTCCCACTTCTCCAATGCATGACCATTCATTCACCGCTCTACTAAAAATGATTTGAGTGTGAAAACGTACCTGCTGAATTATCAGAGGAATATGACCCGTGAAAACTTTTGGGTTCACACAGATTAAGGAAGACATAGGTTCAACCCATCGGAGCATTTTTACGAATCTGTATAACAATCATTGGAAGCAAGGGATACAAGTGCGGAAGCAGAGTACCGAAGTTAAGTAGTCGATACGACTTGACAAAGGTAATTTGTATCAAGGGATGAACTCAAGGTTTTAGATATGCAGGAATGGTCGGATAAGAATCCATCAAAGGGGCTGGAAGCCCGTAAATGATTTGCTGTGAGTATTGGTATTCAACTAGAAGAAGAAGAATGCAAGGCATCGATTATAAAAACATTGAATAATGATAAGCAATTACAAAGGAATTACGATTTCCAATTGAGGATCGAAGCGAGGCCTACGATCGAGGAATGGATAAGTTGAATAGGTTTTGGATGGACAATCAATCAAGACTTGATTGTCGAGAACCAACTCATGTCTGATATGACTACCAAGTCGGAATGATGAAGTATGGGATCTGGCTGATGATTGCGATTATTCGCCACATATTGAATCAAGGGACTCGAAATGATAGTGACGAGAGGATGTCAGCGGAGATTACTAGAAGTATGGAATTAACCATAATGCGGGAAGGCCGGAAATCAAGAGCAATGGGCTCTTTGAGGATCTTGAGAAAATTGAATGGAATTTCAAGTACTTTTGTGAAACACATGAACAGCTAGGAATGAGCGGATACTCGGCAAGTGCGAGGAATTATCCGTAGGGGTATTTATGTGGCAAGGAAATGCAAGGCAGTAGGCACAAAGTATACCCGGAACAATAGAGAGAATTTCAGGGTGTCTTGTAATAACAAGATCAATGGGGAATGATTGTATGAATGGCAAGTGTATGTGGCTATCCATAGGCGTATATCCATGATAGAGAATTTGCAAAGGCGGTGGGCACAAGTGTCTCGAGAGACCATCGGAGATTATCTTGAATCCTCACAGTGCGTGAGGCGATCATATGTAATAAGGGGCTCTCCGAGAGAAAGTTATTCACGAGAACCTAATGTTAGAGTTTAGCAAATTCATTTAACCCGAATAGAAGAGAGATCGGTGTTCGAGTATAGGTCGAGAAATAAAAGATCCTAATACCACCCAATGGCGGCGTGGGCCCGTAAGCCACACATCCATGTTAGTAAAAGTTTTGGAATGTCTAGACTTGACTTGACCAAGGAGTGTGGAAGGGGATTCCTCTGACGATCGGCTCACGATACCAACTTGTGACACCCCGATTCAAACATACACTAATCATGCCGCATAAGCGTGTACAATCAAGATCGAGGGACTCATGGGAAGATATCACAACACAACTCTAAAAATATAAATAAGTTATACAAGCATCATAATACAAGCCGAGGGCCTCGAGGGCTCGAATACAAGTGCTCGATCATAGGCGAGTCGTGGAAGCAACAATATCTGAGTATAGACATAAGTAAACAAGTTTTCCTTAAGAAGGCTAGCACAAAGCTGGGATCTGAGATCGAAAGAAGCGCGGGCCTCTGCACAGGATCCTCCTAAACTACTCCTGGTCATCGTCAGTGGCCTGCACGTAGTAGTAGGCACCTCCGGTGTAGTAAGAGTCGTTGTCGATGGCGGCGTCAATCTCCTGGGCTCCAGCATCTGGTTGCGACAACCAGGTAGAAAGGAAATAGGGAAAAGAGGGAGAAAAGCAACCGTGAGTACTCATCCAAAGTACTCGCAAGCAAGGATCTACACTACATATGCATGGGTATACGTGTGGCGGGCAATATCGGTGGTGAACTGCGAATGCCGAATAAGAGGGGATAGCTAGTCACGTAGAAGACTACGCTTACAGCAGCCTCCATCTTGCGACATGTAGAAGAGAGTAGATGGTAAGTTCACCAAGTACCATCGCATAGCATAATCCTACCCGGCGATCCTCCCCTCGTCACCCTGGGAGAGAGTGATCACCGGGTTGTATCTGGCACTTGAAAGGATGTGTTTTATTAAGTATCCAGTTCTAGTTGTCATAAGGTCAAGGTACAACTCCGGGTAGCCTGTTACCATGGACACGGCTATTCGAATAGATCAACTTCCCTGCAGGGGTGCACCACGTTACCTGAGACGCTCGATCCCTCTGGCCGGGCACACTTTCCTGGGTCATGTCCGGCCTCGGGAGATCAACACGTCGCAGCCCTACCTAGGCTCAACAGAGAGGTCAGCACGCCGGTCTAAATCCTATGCGTGCAGGGGTCTGGGCCCATCGCCCATTGCACACCGCACGTTGCGAACGCGGCCGGAAGCAGACCTAGCCCCCTTAATACAAGCGTGGGCTTACGGTCCAATGCGGCGCGCGTCGCTCAGTAGCTGACGTCAAAAGGAGCTTCGGCTGATACCACGAAGCCGGTTGCCCATATCTTATCCCACGTGGCCGTTAGTGCGTATAAGGTCAACGACCCAACTCAGATCAAATACCAAGATCTCGTTAAGCGTGTTATTACGAACTAACCACGAACGCCGACCAGAGCCAGGCCCACCTCTCTCCTAGGTGGTCTCAACCTGCCTTGTCGCTCCGCCATAAAGTAACAGTCGGGGGCCATCGGGAACTCAGGCCCACCACTACCTGGATGGAGCCACCTGTCCTTTCAGCCCCCGCATCGGAATCACATGCGGGTACTCAACAAACCGACCCGTCTTTAGTCACCACCTGTATAGTATGTATGTATATATGTATATACCCGTGATCACCTCCCGAGTGATCACGGTCCGATAGTATAGCATGGCAGACGGACAAGAATGTAGGGCCGCTGATGGATACTAGCATCCTATACTAAGCATTTAGGATTGCAGGTAAGGGTAACAAGCTAGCAACAATGACGAGGCTATGCAGCAGAATAGGATTAACCGAAGAAGTAACATGCTACACTACTCTAATGCAAGCAGTAGAGAGAAGGAATAGGCGATATCTGGTGATCAAGAGGGGGGGGGGCTTGCCTGGTTGCTCTGGCAAGGAGGGGTCGTCAACAACGTAGTCGATCGGGGCATCAGCAGCGGCGTGAGTCTCGTAGTCTACCGGACAGAAGAGGGGGAAGAAACAATGAATACAATGCAAATAGATGCATAACGATGCATGACATGACAAGTAATGGTGCTAGGAGTGCCCTAACACGGTAGGAGGTGATCTGCGTGAAGGGGAAAACATCAGGAAAGTATCCCGGAGTTTTGCGTTTTCAGACGAGATGAACCGTAGGGCAAAAGTTGCATGTTAAGCTATGATAGGGATGTGTGGCGGATGAGCGGGCTGCGTATTCGGATTAAATCGCATCGTTCTGAGCAACTTTCATGTACAAAGTATTTTCATCCGAGCTACGGATTAGTTTATATTAATTTTTAAAGTTGTAATTCAATTTTAGAATTAACAGAATTTATTTAATTTGAAAATCATTTTATGACATCATCATGATGTAGCATGACGTTAGCGGTCAACTCTGACCGTTGACTGGGTCAAACCGACAGGAGGGCCCCACTGTCATTGACTGATCACTAATCAACATTAGTTAGTTTTATTAGTGTATTAATTAGGTTTTAATTAGCTACCTAACCAGGATTAATTAAATTAATTAGTTTACTAATTAGATAATTAATTAAATTTAATTAAATTTTTTCTTTTAGAAAAAGCGTTTCTGAGGCCCCACTTGTCGTGGCCCAAGGGCCAATGCCGTTGAGTGTCGAGGCGATGGATCTTGGGTGCATAGGCGCCCGTTCTGATCTTCATGAAGCTGAAGCTTGTTGGCGGCAACCAATGGTAGTGTGGCCGACCTCGGCGAAGAAGCGGCCTTGTGACTGGCTGGCCGGTGGAAACAGCCTTGGTCGACAATGGCGCCGCAAACCCATGACAACAGTAGGAAGGATCTTGTGTCTGGGTGGATAAACTGAGGCCAGCGAGAGAAGGGAGGCGATGGAAGCGCGGGGCCTTGGCGGTCTGTGTAGCCTTGATCGGCGAGGAGCAGTCACCTTGGAGTGGTTCTGGCGCCTTCTGCGAGTGCGGCCGGAGTCTGAGGCAGCAGACGAGGGGCTCATGAGAAGCGTGTCTGTGATTCTGAAGAAGGCCAGGGGTTCGCGGCGCGGACAAAAGCGCAGTGAGCATCTGTTGAGTCTTGGCCAATCTGGCCTTGGTGCGTCTTGAGACGAGGAGAGAGAGGGCTGGCCCTCACCGGCGTTAGCTGGCGAAGTCGGCGTGGCTCGATGGAGCCGTCGAGGAAACGAGGGCAGGCGACGAGCAGGCGGAGGAACACGAGCGGCGGCGGCAAGCAGCGGCAATGAGGTAGTCCGTCGATGGGGAGGCCTTGAGGCGATGGCAGACGGCGTCGAGCGCGGCAATCTTTAGTCTGGTGGCCTTGGCGGGAGGAGGCGGCGGTGACACGGGCGCGGCGCCGGGTGCCGCTCGATCCCGATCCAGAATAGGGGGAGGGCGAGGGGGAAGTGGGGGGGTTCATGGGTTTGGGTTTCTAGGGTTGGGGGAGGTAAGTAGGCCGCGGTTGGGCCGGCTGGCGATTAGACCCGTGGGTGGCAGTGGGCTGTTGGCCCGATTGATTGGCGAGGTCTCCTTTGTTTTTAATTTTTATTTAACTTTCCTATTTTTTTCTATTTTTTATTTTTAGTTCCATATTATTTTTAGTTAGTATAATATGATGATAGCTCCTAAAATAACGTTTCAAAATAACCTCTGCCACAAAAGGTTTTAACCCAAAATAAAATAGTTAGTATTTTATAAAATACCAAAGGTATTTAAATAATGTTTTAGTTACCGCTTAAATCATTTTAGAGCATTCAAACCTTTTATAGAAGTGTGGTTTCTCCACATAATTACCTATGCATTATTTGGCACAACCCGAACATTTTAATTTTAATATTTGAAAACCTTTACCGTTTGACTTGATTTTGAATTTGAATTTGGAGCAGTTTGAATCAACAGCGAGTTTATCTCTGATAACCGAGGTGACATGGCATCATTAGCGAGAGGTTATTTGTAGCTTAATTATCCAGGCGTCACAACCATAGCCTCTCCAGATGATGTGTGAGTAGTTTACCTCAGACCTTCGGGTCCATAGTTATTAGCCAGATGGCTTCTTCTCTCTCTTTGGATCTCAATACAAAGTTCTCCTCGATTCTCTTGGAGATCTATTTGATGTAACTCTTTTTTTGTGGTGTGTTTGTCGAGATCCGATGAATTGTGGGTTTATGATCAAGATTATCTATGAACAATATTTGAATCTTCTCTGAATTCTTTATGTATGGTGGTTATCTTTGCAAGTCTCTTGAACTATCGGTTTGGTTTACGCCTACTAGATTGATCTTTCTTGCAATGGGAGAAGTGCTTAGCTTTGGGTTCAATATTGTGGTGTCCTTTCCCAATGACAGCGGGGCAGCAAAGGCACGTATTGTATTGTTGCCATCGAGGATAAAAGATGGGGTTTATATCATATTGCATGAGTTTATCCCTCTACATCATGTCATCTTGCTTAAAAGCGTTACTCTGTTCTTATGAACTTAATACTCTAGATGCATCTTTGGATAGCGGTCGATGTGTGGAGTAATAGTAGTAGATCTGAGAATCATTTAGGTCTACTTGTCACAGACGTGATGCCTATATACAAGATCATACCTAGATATTCTCATAACTATGCTCAATTCTATCAATTGCTCGTGATAATTCGTTTACCCACCGTAATACTTATGCTATCTTGAGAGAAGCCACTAGTGAAACCTATGGCCCCCAGGTCTATTTTCCATCATATTAATCTCCCGTCAACAAGCTATTTCTATTACCGTTTATTTTGCTTTCTTTGCTTTTAGTCTTTATCATAAAAATACCAAAAATATTATCTTATCATCTCTATCAGATCTCACTCTAAATGGCGGCCGTGAAGGGATTGACAACCCCTTTATCGCGTTGGTTGCGAGGTTCTTATTGTTTGCGTGAGTGCGTGGGACTTGAGTGTGGCCTCCTCTTTGGATTGATACCTTGGTTCTCAAAAGCGGGGAAATACTTACGCTACTTTCTTGCATCACCCTTTCCTCTTCAAGGGAACCAACCACGGTGCTCAAGAGGTAGCAAGAAGGATTTACGGCGCCGTTCTTGCGAGAGAGGCTTCATGAAGTCAAGTCAAGATTTGATCTCCCAACAATGAGCCATTTACAGGCGCCGTTGTCGAGGAGTCTCTGCTGAAGTCAAGATATACCAAGTACCCATCACAAACTCTTATCCCCCGCATTACATTATTTGCCATTTGCCTCTCGTTTTCCTCTCCCCCACTGCACCCTTGCCGTTTTATTCGCCCTCTCTTTCCCTTCGCCTCTTTTTCGCTTGCCTCTTGTTTGCTTGTGTGTTGGATTGCTTGCTTGTCACGCTGGCTCAAGACAATACTAAATTGTGTGACTTTACCAATACCAACAACAATGATTTTCTTAGCACTCCGATTGCTCCTCTTACCGATCTTTGAATCTTGTGAAATTAATGTTGCCTTGCTTTGAATCTTGTCATGATAGATCAATTAAATCGGCCTTCCTAGTGAAGATGCGCTACCCATCTAAATAACTTTGTTGATTTGTGTGATATGCAAAAGAAGAAAGATGTGGACAATGATATTGTTAAATTGAAGCTATTTCAGTTTTCTCTTAGAGATCATGCTAAAACTTGGTTTCGTCTTTGCCTAAAAATAGTATTGATTCATGGAATAAGTGCAAAGATGCTTCTATCTCTAAGTATTTTCCTCCCACTAAGATCATCTCTCTTAGAAACGATATTATGAATTTTAAGCAACTCGATCATGAACATGTTGCACAAGCTTGGGAGAGGATGAAATTAATGATACGTAATTGCCCTACTCATGATTTGAATTTGTGGCTGATTATACAAAAAAATTATGCCGGATTGAATTTTGCTTCTAGAAATCTTTTAGACTCGGCCGCGGGAGGCACTTTTATGAAAATCACCTTAGGAGAAGCTACTAGACTCCTAGATAATATTATGGTCAATTATATCTCAATGGCACACCAAAAGATCTACTAGTAAAAAAGTACATGCGATAGAAGAAATTAATGTCTTGAGTGGAAAGATGGATGAACTTATGAATTTTTTTGCTAATAAGAGTGTTTCTTCTGATCCTAATGATATGCCTTTGTCTACCTTGATTGAGAATAATAATGAATCTATGGATGTGAATTTTGTTGGTAGGACTAATTTTGGTAACAAGCATTATAGAGGAAACTTTAATCCTAGGCCGTATCCTAGTAATTCCTCTAATAATTATGGTAATTCCTACAACAACTCTTATGGAAATTTTAATAAGATGCCTTCTGATTTTGAAACTAGTGTTAAGGAATTTATGATCTCCCAAAAGAATTTCAATGCTTTGCTTGAAGAAAAATTGCCTAAGATTGATGAATTGGCTAGGAACGTTGATAGAATTTCCCTTGATGTTGATTCTTTGAAGCTTAGATCTATTCCACCTAAGCATGATATCAATGAGTCTCTCAAAGCCATGGGAATTTCCAATGATGAGTGCAAAGAAAGAACCGCTAGTATGCGTGCCAAGAAAGATTGCTTTGTGAAAGCGTGTTCTTCTAATTTTTATGAGAATAAAGATGAAGATCTAAAAGTTAGTGATGTGTCCCTATTAAATCTTTGTTTTGCAATATGAATCTTGATAGTGATGGGACTGGAGATGAGTCAACTTTAGTTAGAAGGCGTCCCAAAAATTCAGAATTTTTAGATCTTGATGCAAAAATTGGTAAAAGTGGGATTGAAGAGGTCAAAACTTTAGATATCAATGAACCCACTATGCTGGATTTCAAGGAATTTAATTATGATAATTGCTCTTTGATATATTGTATTTCCTTGTTGCAATCCGTGCTAAATTCTCCTCATGCTTATAGTCAAAATAAAGCTTTTACTAAACATATTGTTGATGCTTTGATGCAATCTTATGAAGAAAAACTTGAGTTGGAAGTTTCTATCCGAGGAAACTTTATGATGAATGGGAACCTACTATTAAAATTAAAATTAAAGATCATGAATGCTATGCTTTGTGTGAGTGCTAGTGTTTCCATGATTCCAAAAACTTTATGTGATTTGTTAGGTTTCCGTGATTTTGATGATTGTTCTTTATTAATTTGCATCTTGCGGATTCCACCATTAAGAAACCTATGGGAAGAATTAATGATGTTCTTATTGTTGCAAATAGGAACTATGTACAGAATTTCTTGTTCTTGATATAGATTGCAATCCTTCATGTCCTATTATTCTTGGTAGACCTTTTCTTAGAGCGATTGGTGCAATTATTGATATGAAGGAAGGGAATATTAGAATCCAATTTCCGTTAAGGAAAGGCATGGAACACTTCCCTAGAAAGAAAGTTAAATTACCATATTAGTCTATTATGAGAGCCACTTATGGATTGCCTACCAAAGATGGCAATACCTAGATCTATCCTTGCTTTTATGCCTAGCTAGAGGCGTTAAGCGATAAGCGCTTGTTGGGAGGCAACCCAATTTTATTTTTAGTTTTTTTGCTTTTTGCTTCTGTTTAGGAATAAATCTTTGATATAGCCTCTGGTTAGATTTTTATGTTTTAATTAGTGTCTGTGCCAAGTTAAACCTATAGGCTCTTCTCGGATGATAGTTATTTGATCTTGCTGAAAATTCCAGAAACTTTCTGTTCACGAAAACAATTGTTAAAAAATCATCAGAACGCGATAAAATACTGATTCCAATTGCAGTAGATCAATAAACAAATTATCTAGGTCGTCCTATTTTGGTAGATTGTTCTGAGTTCCAGAAGTTTGCGTTAGTTACAGATTACTACAGACTGTTCTGTTTTTGACAGATTCTATTTTTCCTGTGTTGTTTGCTTATTTTGATGAATCTATGGCTAGTAAAATAGTTTATAAACCATAGAAGTTGGAATTAAGTAGGTTTAACACCAATATAAATAAAGAATGAGTTCATTACAGTACCTTGAAGTGGTGTTTTGTTTTCTTTTAAGCTAGCAGACTCCACGAGATTTTACTGTTAAGTTTTGTGTTGTGAAGTTTTCAAGTTTTGGGTAAAGATTTGATGGATTATGGAACAAGGAGTGGCAAGATCCTAAGCTTGGGGATGACCAAGGCACCCCAAGGTAAATCTAAGGACACCAAAAAGCCAAAGCTTGGGGATGCCCCGGAAGGCATCCCCTCTTTAAATCTTCATCCATCGGTAACTTTACTTGGAGCTACATTTTATTCACCACATGATAAGTGTTTTTCTTGGGCGTCTTGTGTGATTTGAGTCTTTGATTTTTAGTTTACCACAATAATCCTTGCTGTACACACCTTTTGAGAGAGACACACATGATTCGAAATTTATTAGAATACTCTATGTGCTTCACTTATATCTTTTGAGCTATATTGTTTTTGCTCTAGTGCTTCACTTATATCTTTTAGAAACACGGTGGTGGTTTTGTTTTATAGAAACTATTGTTCTCTCATGCTTCACTTATATCATTTTGAGAGCACTACAAAACAACATGGTAATTTGCTTAAATTGAGAAAATAGTCCTAATATGATAGGCATCCAAGATTAGTAAAAACTTTCTTATAAGTCGTTGAATCTTGAGAAAAGTTTGATGCTTGATGATTGTTTTGAGATATGGAGGTAGTGATACTAAAGTTGTGCTAGTTGAGCAGTTGTGAATTTGAGAAATACTTGTGTTGAAGTTTGCAAGTCCCGTAGCATGCAAGTATGAGTAAGCGTTGTGTAACAAATTTGAAATATGAGGTGTTCTTTGATTGTCCTCCTTATGGCGGCGGTCGGGGGAATGACGATGGTCTTTTCCTACCAATCTATCCCCCTAGGAGAGCGTCTTGGCGTAGTGCTTGGTTTTTATGACTTGTAGATTTTTGCAATAAGTATGTGAGTTCTTTATGACTAATGTTGAGTCCATGGATTATCGTACTCTCACCCTTCCATCATTGCTAGCCTCTTAAATGCCGTGCATTGTCCTTTCTCACCATGAGAGTTGGTGCAAACTTGGCGGTGCATCCAAACTCCGTGATACGATCGCTCTATCACACATAAACCTCCTTATATCTTCCTCAAAACAGCCACCATACCTACCTATTATGGCATTTCCATAGCCATTCCGAGATATATTGCCATGCAACTTTCCACCGTTCCGTTTATCATGACATGTTTCATCATTGTCATATTGCCTTGCATGATCATGTAGTTGACATCGTATTTGTGGCAAAGCCACCATGCATATTTTTCATACATGTCACTCTTGATTCATTGCCCATCCCGGTACACATGGAGGCATTCATTTAGAGTCATACTTTGTTCTAGTATCGAGTTGTAATCATTGAGTTGTAAATAAATAGAAGTGTGATGATCATCATTCATAGAGCATTGTCCCAATAAAATAAAATAAAAAAGAAAGGCCAAATAAAAAAGAAAGGCCACAAAAAAGAGAATAAAAGGAAGCGATGTTATTTTCCATACTTGTGCTTCAAAGTAGCACCATGATCTTTATGATAGAAAGTCTCTTGTTTTCTCACTTTCATATGCTAGTGGGAATTTTTCATTATAGAACTTGGCTTGTATATTCCAACAATGGGCTTCCTCAAATGCCCTAGGTCTTCGTGAGCAAGCAAGTTGGATGCACACCCACTTAGTTTGTTTTGTTGAGCTTTCATGCATTTATAGCTCTAATGCATCCGTTGCATGGCAATCCCTACTCCTTGCATTGACATCAATCGATGGGCATCTCCTAGCTCCTTGATTAGCAGCGTCAATGTGAGACTTTCTCTTTTTTTTCTTCTCCACATAACCCCCATCATCATATTCTATTCCACCCATAGTGCTATATCCATGGCTCACGCTCATATATTGCGTGAAAGTTGAAAAAAGTTTGAGATTACTAAAGTATGGAACAATTGCTTGGCTTGTCATCGGGGTTGTGCATGATGAGAACATTCTTGTGTGAAAAAAATGGAGCATGACCAAACTATATGATTTTGTAGGGATGAACTTTCTTTGGCCATGTTATTTTGAGAAGACATAATTGCTTAGTTAGTATGCTTGAAGTATTATTACTTTTATGTCAATATTAAACTTTTATCTAGAATCTTTCGGATCTGAATATTCATACCACAAATAAGAGAATTACATTGAAAATTATGCTAAGTAGCATTCCACATCAAAAATTCTGTTTTATCATTTTACCTACTAGGGGCGAGCAGGAATTAAGCTTGGGGATGCTTGATACGTCTCCAACGTATCTATGATTTTTATTGTTCCATGCTATATTATATTCTGTTTTGGAAGATTAATGGGCTTTATTATACACTTTTATATTATTTTTGGGACTAACCTATTAGCTGGAGGCCCAGCCCAAATTGTTGTTTTTGCCTATTTCGGTGTTTAGCGAGAAAAAAGAATATCAAATGGAGTCCAAAGCGGAATGAAACCTTGAGGAAACGTGATTTTGGAACAAACATGATCCGAGAGGACTTGGCGTGGGCGTCAAGCAACAGATGAGAGGCCACGAGGTAGGGGGCGCGCCTACCCCCCAAGCGCGCCCTCCACCCTCGTGGGCCCCTCGTGGCTCCACCGACCTACTTCTTCCTCCTATATATACCTACGTACCCCCAAACCATCAGAAGCGACCACGAAAACGTAATTCCACATGCAACCTTACATGCCGTGAGATCCATCTTGGGGCCTTTTAAACGTCCTGCGGGAGGGCATTGATCACGGAGGGCTTCTACATCAACTCCATAGCCTCTCCGATGATGTGTGAGTAGTTTACCTCGGACCTTGGGTCCATAGTTATTAGCTAGTTGTATTATTCTCTCTCTTTGGATCTCAATACAAATTTCTTCTCGATTCTCTTGGAGATCTATTTGATGTAACTCTTCGTTTTGCGGTTTGTTTGTCTAGATCCGATGAATGGTGGGTTTATTATAAAAGATTATCTATGAACAATATTTGAATCTTCTACGAATTATTTTATGTATGATTGGTTATATTTGCAAGTCTCTTCAAACTATCAGTTTGGTTTGGCCTACTAGATTGATCTTTCTTGCAATGGGAGAAGTGCTTAGCTTTGGGTTCAATCTTGCGGTGTCCTTTCCCAGTGACAGTAGGGGAAGCAAGGCATGTATTGTATTGTTTCCATCGAGGATAGAAAATATGGGGTTTATATCATATTGCATGAGTTTATCCCTCTACATCATGTCATCTTGCTTAAAGCGTTACTTTGTTCTTATGAACTTAATACTCTAGATGCATCTTTGGATAGCGGTCGATGTGTTAGATAATGATAGTAGATCTGAGAATCAATTGGTCTACTTGTCACGCAGACGTGATGCCTATATACATGATCATACCTAGATATTCTAATAACTATGCTCAATTCTATCAATTGCTCGTGATGAATTCGTTTACCCACCGTAATACTTATGCTATCTTGAGAGAAGCCACTAGTGAAACCTATGGCCCCCGGGTCTATTTTCCATCATATTAATCTCCCTTCAACACGCTATTTCTATTATCATTTATTTTGCTTTCTTTACTTTTAGTCTTTATCATAAAAATACCAAAATATTATCTTATCATCTCTATCGGATCTCACTCTAAGTAAGTGACCGTGAAGGGATTGACAACCTCTTTATCACGTTGGTTGCGAGGTTCTTATTTGTTTGTGTAGGTGCATGGGACATGAGTGTGGCCTCCCTCTTTGGATTGATACCTTGGTTCTCAAAAGCGGGAAATACTTACGCTACTTTCTTGCATCACCCTTTCCTCTTCAAGGAAAACCAACACAATGCGCAAGAGGTAGCAAGCAGTTCCCGCGCCACGATGAGCGCGGCTCGCATGTTCGCCTGCTCCCGTCGGGTGTGCGGTGTCGTTGCCGCAGCGTTGCCTGAAGATCGCGTGGTGGCGCGTGCACCTGGCGAGGTGGAAGGCGTCGGTCCGTGCCGCCCATGCCGGCGGTGTTTGGCGGTGTCTGGGCACGCTGGAGTCTTGAGTTGAGATCTTCTTGTGCGGACGGCGCCGCCCGGACGGGCCAAGCAGCCCAATGGTCGGCGTGAGTCCTCGGATCGTCGGACATCGGAACCGCGGGGTGTCGGCGGGTCGACTGATGGAGGAGGGGCTTCTGCGCACCCCTACCTGGTGTGCCAAATGTCGGATCACAGGTTCCGGCGAACCCTTGAGAGGTTCGAACTCTAGGGTGCGCACGAAGGACACACACACACTCTCTCTCTCTCTCTAACTCGCACGCTCGACGATCCCAAGACCAAGCTCGACGTACCCAAAGAACAAGATACTCAGGGGTTTATACTGGTTCGGGCCACCTTGCGGTGTAATACCCTACTCCAGTTTGTGGGTGGATTGCCTCGAGGGGCTGAGGATGAACTAGTACAGTGGATGAACTGCCTCAGGAGGTGAGGTGTTCTTGAGCTCGATGAGCTGGTGAGTGTGAGGGTGGTGTGAATCGTCTCCCCTGCTATGGTGGTGGCTAGGTGCTATTTATAGTGGCCTTGGTCCTCTTCCCAAATGTTAGGCGGGAAGGGATCCCTAGCAGCCAAGTTTGAAGGGGACAACTAGTACAAGCTATCTGACAAAAGTAGTCTTACTTTGCCAAAGGCTCTGGTGGTAATGTGGCTGTTGTGGGCTCGAGATAACCTACATCCTGCCGTCCTGCTTGATCTTGGTCTTGTTGCACCGATATGGAAACATTTTCACGATGCCTCGGGACCCAGCGTGTCGCTGCCTCCTTAGCACCAAAGAGGAAAGCTGGTACCTGCGCTCGTGGCGCCCACTTTGGCCTTGGTAAATCACGGCTCACGTCATGCGAGCCTCGCGTGGTGCCCCTTGCATTGATATATCCGCTCCTCGGGAGCCTGCCTAGTGAGACTGCCCCCAAGGGGGTCTTGGTGTCGTCCGCCTCACAAGGCTTGGCCCCTCATGAGGTCTTGAGTTCTTCTTCTTTGAAGATGGGCGTGCGGGCCATTGATGGAAACCACACCACAGGCAGCAGGCATGTCTGGGCACCCCTGGTCCCAGAACACCGACAGTTACCGCTCTATGATTGGTTCATTGTTATATCTATGTGCCTCCCATCCCAATATTATGCTAAGTGTGTGCATGTGTGCATGATATCAAGCGTCACCTAAAGAATGTCATCTTAAGGTTGTGAAAAGGATAGTGAGATACTTAATTAATACACCAAATTTTGGCATTTGGTATCCTAAGAGGTCTTCTTTTGATCTTGTTGGCTACTCCGATTAGGACTATGCCGGTGACAAGGTTGATAGAAAGTCCACATCGGGTAATAATCAATTTCTTGGTAGATCTCTTGTGTCTTGGTCCTCCAAGAAACAAAACTTCGATATCCTTATCCACCTTGAAAGCGGAATACATTCTTGCCGATTCATGTTGTGCTCAATTACTTTGGATGACCCAAACTCTTAAAGGTTATGGAATCTATGTGAAACATGTTCCATTGCTTTGTGACAATGAAAGTGCTATTAAGATTGCTCATAATCCCGTGCAACATTCTCGAACTAAGCATATTGAAGTTCGTCATAATTTCATTCGAGATCATGTTGCTAAAGGGGACATTGATCTTAAGCATGTTCGCACCGATAAGAAATTGGTGGATATATTCACCAAACCGCTTGATGAGAAAATATTTTGCCATTTGAGAGGTGAATTGAACATCATTGATGCCTCAAACTTGGAGTAGAAACTCCATTTGGATACATGCAAGGCATGAGCCTTTGACTAATCCTTGATATTTCTCTTATGATGATGATCATATGTCTAGGATCTATACTTGCACCCTTGCATGCTATCTAACCCTTTTAGGTACTTGGATGAATCTAAATCTATGAGATTGCAAATCACTCACATCTTGAGCAATCTCTACATCACCAAGTCTCTACAATATGGTGATTGAAGGCAAGGAAGCTTGAGACCTTTCAACATATCCTTTGACAATTTTTTATATCAAATTTCCTTTGGTATCAAATTTTATGATTGTTATTTTGGATACACAAGTGCTCTTCCTTGCAAAACTAACCTATGTAGGTAGATGAGCATAAACTACAAGTGGTGCTCCCAACTCATTGATGAGCTACATCAACCTTGAGCATTCCACACAAGTTCAACTACATGATCAAGATCAACACCACCACCCAAGGTATGTTATTCCATCTTAGAGAAGCTTTACCCCAAGTCATGGGTCAAAGCAGCTCAACAAGATGTGAATACATCAAAATGCTTAAATGAAAAATGGTAACCCCATTTTGAGCTTAAACAATGAGTATGACCTACGATCAAGTGTTCTCACTTGACTCCTCAGTCAACATACTCTAACATAGGTGACTTTGTCACCGACCAATTCTAGATGAAGTTCTCTAGTGCTTTTCTGAGTTCTTGCATTTGTCTCTTGCATGTTTGTTTGCCCTTTCAAAAAAAACTGCATCTAGATTTCTTTTCTTTTCTTTGTTTTGTTACGCATTCCTTGCATCCAATTCATTGCAAATCTTTCAGTTAATTCCTTGCAAATCTTTGTGAGATCCTAGTTGCCTAGTGAGCTGAGATGACAATTGTTTTCTCTCTGAGTTGAATTCGGCCTCACCGATTTGTTCTTCTCGGCCAAACCGAAACAACTTCGGTGCCACCAAAACAAACAACTTGGAGAAACTGAATTCAACCTTTGGGAAAACACTTTGTCATTTGCATCACTGCATATTTGCTCGACTCCACTCAATGATTCTTGTCCTCTACCTATATCACATTCTACATGTTGCTTTGTGATGTGACTCAAGGACCAAACCTATTAGACTCACACTCTAGAAGATCCCTTCTTGGAAATTGATGTCAAAGGCGGAGAGAGGTCACATCAAAGCTTAATCACGTCAAAGGGAGAGAGAGAGAGACCCCAGATGCTTGGTATTCAAGAGGAGAGAAGTCACATGTCTTCAAGAGGGGAAAGACATGTTAGTATGTGTTATGATTGTTTTGCTCTGATTTTCTTGTCCTTACCTTCTCCTATTATCAAATACTCCCTCTGTCCGGAAATACTTGTCATCAAAATGGATAAAAGGGGATGTATTTAGACGTATTTTAGTTCTAGAGACATCTCTTTTTATCAATTTTGATGACAAGTATTTTCGAACGGAAAATATAAATTCGAGGGAGAAATACAACTAAGGAAGGAAATCTTCGAATTCTTTGCATATCTTTACTCTTTTTGGTGACATGTCTATATCCAATAGAGTACCTAGTACTCACTCACTGCATGTCATCCCAATCTTGGTACTCTTGTGGTTTCCTGTTCTTGCTTTGCTTAGTAGGTGTTCTTGTGTTATCTAACCCTGTTTTCTCAAGTTCACCTTCTCCAAAGCCAGATCAAGACCCCAAGGTAAGTATATGCATCACACTCATGTGCATGATGATCTCTTGCTGATGTACATATTGTTTGCAAGAAGGACTCATAAACATAAAGGTATATTCCCAGCATCTACATCATTTACTCTGATGCATATAGCCAAGATACATGTAACTCATTGCTTGATCTGTCATGCTTATGCATTCACATGCTCTTATACTTCATATTCATATGATTGCATACATGTAGGGGGAGCCTATGCATGTTACATGTCCTTCAAAGCTTTACTTGTTATACTTCATATCTTTATATAAAGCTTTGATGTATGTTGTCATCAATTACCAAAAAGGGGAGACTGAAAGCACAAGTGCTCCCTGGGTGATTTTGGTAATTAATGTCAACATATCTCTTGTTGGACTAATACTTTTATCTAGTATATTTCAGATGAGTTCAACAGTGGAGTGGCATGAACAAGAGGATGTGGAACCCCTTCAAGATGCTAAGGACAAAGATTAGCTAAAGCTCAAGACTCTACATTTTCATTTTAGTGATCCAAGATCACATTGAGTCCATAGGAAAAGCCAATACTATTAAAAGGGGATGAGGTGTTGCTTGATGGCTTGCTTGCTCAAAGTGCTTACGTGATATGCTCCAAAGCCCTCAACCACTTTCTCATATCCACATATGTCCCAAACCAAAAGTCAAACTCGGTCCCACCGATTTGATCTATCCAGCTAACCGAGTTCACTTGACATAGCCCTTGCCGAAACCCTAATCAGTTTGGTCTCACCGATGGGATCTCGGTCTCACCGAGATGGGGTTACAAACTCTCTACATTTCTGTTGCAACTATTTCGGTCTCATCGATATATGCAATCGGTCCCACCGAGTTTGCTTGACCAACTCTCTGTTTTGCTTATTACCAAAATCAGTCCCACCAAGTTTGTGTAATCGGTCAAACCGAGTTGAGGTTTTACCCTAACCCTAGCACATCGGTCCCACCAAGTTGATCATATCGGTCCCATCAAAACTCTAACGTTCATATTTTGAACTAAATCGGTCTGTTGAGTTTCTCGATTCGGTTCCACCGATTTTGATAAATTGTGTGTAGCAGTTAGATTTTGTGTGGAGAGCTATATATACCCTCCACCCATCCTCCATTAGATGCGAGAGAGCCATCGAGAATGTGCCTACACTTCTAGCATTCATTTTCTGAGAGAGAACCACCTACTCATGTGTTGAGACCAAGATATTCCAATCCAACCACAAGAATCTTGATCTCTAGCCTTCCCCAAGTTGCTTTCCACTCAAATCATCTTTCCACCAAATCCAGATCTGTGAGAGAGAGTTGAGTGTTTGGGAGACTATCATTTGAAGCACAAGAGCAAGGAGTTCATCATCAATACACCATCAATTACCTTTTGGAGAGTGATGTCTCCTAGATTGGTTAGGTGTCACTTGGGAGCCTCCGTCAAGATTGTGGAGTTGAACCAAGGAGTTTGTAAGGGCAAGGAAATCGCCTACTTCATGAAGATCTACCCAAGTGAGGCAAGTCCTTCATAGGCGATGGCCATGGTGGGATGAACAACGTTGCTTCTTTGTGGACCCTTAGTGGGTGGAGCCCTCCGTGGACTCGGGCAACCGTTACCCTTTGTGGGTTGAAGTCTCCATCAACGTGGATGTATGATAGCACCACCTATTGGAACCACGCCAAAAACTCCGTGTCTCCAATTGCGTTTGCACACTCCAATCCCATCCCTTTACTTTCTTGCAAGATGCATGTTTTACTTTCCACTGCTCATATACTCTTGCCATGCTTGGTTGAAATGTATTGTGAATGTTTAAACTTGTGCTAAAAATCCACCTTAACTTGAAGAAATTAAAAACTGCTACTTTTCTTTGTTGAGGTCTAATCACCCCCCCTCTAGACACCTCTTCTCGATCCTTTCACCTGCATTGCCCTTTCTCACCTTGAGATGTGGTGCAAACTATGCAGTGCATCTAGACCCGTGATATGATCGCTCTATCACACATAAGCCTCCTTATATCTTCCTCAAAACAACCACCATACCTACCTATTATGGCATTTTATAGCCATTCCAAGATATTATTGCCATGCAACTTCCACCGTTCGTTATTATGACACATCATCATTGTCATATTGCTTTGCATGATCATATAGCTGACATAGTATTTGTGGCTCAACCATCGTTCATCATTTTTTATACATGTTACGCTAGATCATTGCACATCCTGGTACACCACCAGAGGCATTTATATAGAGTCATTTTTTGTTCTAGTATGATTTGTAAGTATATAGAAGTGTGATGATCATCATATTCATTATTAGAGCATTTTCCCAAGTGATGAAAGCATGACAGAGGTTGTGATTCCCCTACAAGTCGGGATGAGACTCCGGAAGAAAAAATAGGCCAAAAAGATCCCAACAAAAAAAGAGAAAATGAAAAATGAAAATGAGAGAAAAATAGAGAAGGGGCAATGTTACTATCCTTTCCACACTTGTGCTTCAAATTAGCACCATGTTTTTCATATAGAGAGTCTCCCGTGCTTTCACTTTCCTTATAACTAGTGGGAATTCTTCATTATAGAACTTGGCTTGTATATTCCAATGATGGGCTTCCTCAAATGCCCAAGGTCTTCATGAGCAAGTAACTTGGATGCACACCCACTTAGTTTTCTTGTTTGAGCTTTCATACACTTACAGCTCTTAGTGCATCTGTTGCATGGCAATCCCTACTCCCTGCATTTACATCAATTGATGGGCATCTCCAAAGCCCGTTGATTAGCCTCGTCAATGTGAGATTTTCTTATTTTTTTGTCTTCTCCACATTATGTCCATCACCATACTCTATTCTACCCATAGTGCTATATCCATGGCTTGCGCTCATGTCTTTGCGTGAGAGTTGAAAAAATGAAACACGTTAAAGCGTATGAACCAACTACTCGGCTTGCCATCGGGGTTGTGCATGATAAATATTTTGTGTTAAGAATATGGAGCATGACAAGGCTATATAATTTTGTAGGGATAACGTTCTTTAATTGATACTTTGAAAGACATGATTTTTTTGGTATGCCTTATTATTATTGTTTTTATGTCAAACTATAGACTATTGCTTTGAATCATTCGGATCTTAATATTCATGCCACAAAGAGAAATTACATGATAAACATGATAGGTAGCATTCCACATTAAAATTCCGTTTTTACCATTTACCTACTCGAGGGCGAGCAGGAATTAAGCTTAGGGATGCTTGATCGTCTCCAATGTATCTATAATTTTTATTATTCCATGTTATTATAGTATCAATTTTGGATGTTTATTATGCAATTATATATCATTTTTGGGACTAACCTATTAAACTATTGCCTAGTCTGCGAGTTGTTGTTTTTTTCTTGTTTTTGGCTTTTTGAAATCAATATCAAATAGAGTCCAAGCGGAGAAAAAACTTTGGATTAATTTTTACGGATCGGAAGAGACCCTAGAAGGTTGGGAGAGACACGGCGAGCCACGAGGAGGCGACAAAGCTCGGGAGGCGCGCCCGAGGCTCCCGGGCTTGTGGGCCTCGTGGCACCTCTTGACCTAATTCTGCCTCTATAAATTCTCAAATATTCCCCTAACATCGAGAGAGCCACCGAAATACTTTTTTCGCCATACATAAGTTTCTATTCTTGTGAGATCCCATATGGAGGCCTTCCCAGAGCACTCTGCCGGAGGGAATCAACCCTGAGAGGGCTCTACATCAACCTTGCTGCCCTTCCAATGATGTGTGAGTAGTTTACCACAGACCTATGGGTCCATAGCGGAGTAGCTAGATGACTTCTCTCTCTTTGATCTTCAATACAATGTTCTTCTTGATGTTCTTGGAGATCTATTTGATGTAATCACTTTCTGCGGTGTGTTTGTTGGTATCCGATGAATTATGAGTTTGTGATCATATTATCTATGAATATTATTTCAGTCTTATCTGAACTCTTTTATTCATGATTATTATAGCTTTGTATTTCTCTCCGATCTCTTGATTTGGTTTGGCCAACTAGATTGGTTTTCTTGCAATGGGAGAGGTGATTTACGATGGGTTCAATCTTGCGGTGATATATATCCCGGTGACATAAGGGGACAACACATGTATTTGTATTATTGCCATCAAGGATAAAAGCGATGGGGTTTATTCATGCATTGAGTTTACTTTGTCTACATCATGTCACCTTGCTTAAGGCGTTACTACATTTCTTTATGAACTTGATATTCTAGATGCATCTTTGGATAGCGGTCGATGTGTGGAATAATAGTAGTAGGCGCATGCATGAGTCGGTCTACTTGTCTCGGACGTGATGCCTATATACATGATCATTGTCTTGGATATCGTCATGATTATTAAACTTTTCTATCAATTTCCCAACGATGGCTGTTTACCCACCATATGCTATTTTCAAGAGAGAAGCCTCTAGTGAAAACTATGGTCCCCGGATCTTATCTTTATCATATATTAAAATTCAAAAATACCTTGCTGCAATTTTATTCACTTTATTTTATTTATCTATCTATCACTACAAGATTTGATCCTTGCAATTAACATGAGGCATTGACAACCTTGTTAGCGTTGGGTGCAAGTATTTGTTATTTTGTGTGTAAGTACTGCTAACGAGGTGTTGTGTGGTTCTCCTACTAGATTTATAACCTTAGTTCTTAAGCGAGAAATACTTATCTCTCTTGCCGCATCATCCTCTCCTCTTGAGAAATCCCAACATAACTCACAAGTAGCGAGGATTCGACTAGACATGGCTTGTGGTTGAATGGTTGAGGGAAGTAAACTTTACCTTTCCGGCAGGAACCGCCAATAATGTGTTTAGCATGGAAGATATTGAGAATTCTCGGTCGTCATGTTGACAGGAAAAGCACACCACTCGAAATGTATTCATCTCTGTTTTCAACAATGGGCTCTGGCACCTCTGCAAATCCATGCTTCCCTTTGCTAAGGGCTTATCTTTTACTTTTTTTGTTAATTTTGTTTTTGTTGAGTCAATTTCTTATCCCAACCTATTCTCTAGTTGGCAAGCATCATGTGGTGGGAAAAGATCCGGGCACATATTGCCATTCAAATATATTTGATCATGAATTATTATTGTTGACATTTATCTCTCTACGATAAAAGAGTTGGGAGGCAAAACATTAAGCCCCTATCTTTCTCTATGTTCGATATATGCTATTTGTTCTAAAAATATGCTTTGAGTATTAGCAATCATAGAAGACTATATGATAATTGAGCATGTGGAGCTTTTACTTAGATTTTTTTTAAATGAGATGCATTGCAATTGTTTGGTGACTAAGAACATCGTTGTTAAGTTTCAAGAGAATTCATTGGTTGAACCATAACATGTGAATAAATTGCTACTTTATCATGATGAGTTTTATGAGAAAGAGTTGTTGTTATGATGCTAGGAAAAGTGATTGAAATTATCATTGATCAAACTTATGCACTATGCTAGCATTCACACTTCATAAATTATTTCTTTTATCATTTACCTACACGAGGACGAGCAGGAATTAAGCTTGGGGATGATGATGTTCTTTGGGCTGGCTTGGAGCGCCACTCAGTGTCACCTCGGCTCCGCCGTCTTGTGGCTACGTTTACCCCCTCTCTTTTACATGTGATGGCGTCCTCCACTCTTGCCAACAAGGTCGATGCTCCACCAGTCCGAAGCAGAGAGGCGAGAGGGCCATATCTGGATCTGATCTGGTGGGGATGTTGCGGTGAAGTCCGTTGCTTTCTTGAGGTGGCGCGTGCTCCTCTTGGGCGTCATCATCAATGATTGCAAGTTTTATCTGGTTGCGACGACATTCTTTGGGCTGGCTTGGAGTTCCACCCATTGCCACCTGCGTCTCGGGTGTCTTAGCCTCGTGCCCCTCTCTCTTACAAGTGATGGCATCCTCCGGTCTTGCCGGCGAGGTCAATGCTCCACGGTCCGACATAAGAGGGCAAAGGACCCTATCGGCCATGATGCAGTGGGGATGTTGCGATGAAGTCCATTGCTTTCTTGAGGTGGTGCATGTTCATATGCCGTGAGTGGCCTTGGTGGTCTCGTGGTGGTTCGGCCACTCTGTGCTTCTTCTCGGCAGCAAGTTATCGATGTTCAGTAGGGCACCCATCGTGGTTTTGACGGTGCTTAGCTTGTCTACTATAGTTTTCTTTGACCAGCTTGTATGAGGATTCTTTTAAGAGAAATGTGTGGTAGCTCCGGGTGTCCCTACACCCTCATGAACAGAAAATTCATATTTTTGTGACATAAAACTAGCTCAAAAGATTAGGTGCTTGCAAATTTTAGGTAGAAATATGATCATATGAGCTCTACACATGGAAAACAAAAAGTCAGTGCTCAAGCACTGAAATCTTTTTCTTGTGTAGACACCATAGAATGTTTTTTGTCATGAAAATATTTTGTGTGTGAAATTTGTCATGAAATCTTGCAAGCACCTACAAAGTTTGAGCATATTTGATGCCACGAAATTATAGATTTTCATTTTTCCCCTTTTTTATAAATTTACTGTTAGTAGGGACACCGAGCTGAAAAACACTCTTCTTTGAACACCTCTTATCGTTTGGCCGTGTGGCTCCTATAAAGCGGGATGAAAATTTGTTTGAGAAAAAAATATACCATCCAAATGCACTTAAAATGCAAGATATAACAATTTTCATCGTCATTCAATAAAAACAGGTGTTGCACCAAACGGCTGCTTAGATACAGGGATCTGAGTGGCACTCTAAGTATACGTCAAATGAATTAGGACAATAACAAGGACCTCCACCTCAAGTCAAAGAGTAAGCGAAAACATCCTTCTAGCAGCTGGTCATCAATCGATCTACTCGTGTTGCTTGACAGACGATCTCATCTCCTCCAGCAACTTGGTGGGCGACAAGAACTCTCTGACCTCCGGCAGATCGTGCAGTTCCTCGTACGTCAACCACATGACCACGGGCTTGTCCTCGTTGGGAACGACAGGGCTGGAAGGTGGTGCAGCCGGCAGCCAGTCCGGCCCGAAAGATCTTTCCAGGGCAGCCGCAGACGGGGGGCTGTAGAAGTCTTCCTCGCTGATGCCCAATGCCAGCCTCACCTTCTCCTTGTTCCGCAGCCACCAAACGAAGTCATTCGGATCCACAGCCTCGGGCTCGTCCGCCGAGCTCTCCTCGACGAGCCCTCTTGTTCGCCGGCCTCCACGTCTTGTTTCTCCACCGGATGATCGTCCTGGTTCATTTCGCGGCGGCGGCGGCATTTGGCGCGCCAGGGCAGGGCTGTCGGCGTCGGCCTTCCTCTTGCGCGCGGACGACGACGCGGCGGGCTTCTTGTTGTTCTTGGCGGCGCGCGGGCTGAAGTAGACCTTGCAGAGGGTGACCTCGTCCTGGCCGTCGCCGTGCAGGCCGAGCTCCACCATGAGCCACCGGAGCGGACCCGCACGCCGTCCTCCTTGGTGACGAACGAGAAGTTCTGGCGATGGCCCAGGAGGCCTCCGCCTTGGTGGTGCGCCGAGACCACGGGCTTGGAGCCGGCCTCGGGTGCCAGCACCCCTCCTGGGGAGTCCACCGTGCGCGCCCTGCGGCCGCCGCCTTTAGCCCGCACGGCGGTGAAGAAGTACCACGCCTCGTCGCCGTTGCTGGCGACGGCGGCGGCGTACTGCTGCATGAGGTCCTCAGGGTGGGCGGCGTAGACGTCGCCTTCGTGGATGAACTTGCACGACATGTCGCCCTCGGTGGCTCGCGGGCCGAGGTACGCCGCGATGAGCTCTTGCTCGCAGGGGTGGGAGTCGAGGGCGAAGTGCGGGCGCCCGGCGCCCTTGAGCGGCAGGCGTGGGCAACCATGGCGGGTGACGGAGTTGCTCGCCGAGAAGGCGCGCGTGGAGTCGAGGGTGATGGAATCGCTTGTGAGCGGACGGATTGGAATCGACGGACGATCGCTCGTCACACATATATACTGTATCCACCTACGGGCGATCACGCCTGCTGCTCGGATTCTGAATTAGACTCGAGTTGCGAGTAATCATTACGGTGACGCGTGCGACCGAGTTCGTGTCTGCTACCAGGATCCCAGGCCCCACAAGGTTTCCATATTTGGGCGTTTGGGCTACGCAGATGCTAGTCCATGTCAACAACACGCGGTTTTCCGTTTTCGCTTTCCTTATTTACTGAGCTTGCGAACAATATGGAATGCCCAGTATACTCAACTAGCGACGGCCGTCGCCGAAAACCCACCAATGCAGGATGAAGACAACCAAAATCAATACAATGCTAGTCGCGAGAGCTACAAGCACATTTTTTTTACCGGAAGACAAATACTATCATTCTATGATTATAGGTCATACAGCACATATGATAGTGAACCAGTCTCCTTCCATTATATCTTTTCTACGCATACATGTACAAATCAGAATACCCGACAGAGTAGAGGGAGAATGAACATATGTACTCCCTCCGTCCGGAAATACTTGTCATGAAATGAGTAAAAGGGAGATGTATCTAGATGAATTTTAACTATAGATACATCCTTTTTATCCATTTTGATGACAAATATTCGAAACGGAGAGTATACAATATAAACAAACCGCCGATGATCAAAGCCAGCTCACCACACCTCTGCTCCTTTTTGTGGCACCAAGCAACATGGCAATTGCAGCAAGTGAAGCCTGCATGTGGCACCAAAAAGTTTCAATCACAGTAAGTCCAAGTTCCACCCATGACTACTATACTGTACAGGATCAACAATTCCTTCATCATTGATGTGTAGTGATATTTTATTTTGTTTTTGCATTTTCTTGAAAATATATGTATTTTGCAGGATCAACTATTCCTTTATCGTTTCTGTGTAGCGACTAGCTAAATATGTGCATCAACATTTGTATAACTGTTAGTCGAGCAGCAATATGAATTTTGGGTGCGATGTACTTGTTTTCTCTTCTTCTTCCATATTTAAATCACATGCAGTTCTCCTGCATGGTTCAAAAAAATTAAAGCCTATCACTAAGTAGCTGCCAGACTGCCTCCCCTTTTTCTGCCCGACTATTTGATCTTAAACTTAAGAATGCTGGTTTTAAGAGCGAGTAATTGCCCTTCTCCAACCCTTATTGCCCAACCGGAGGCGGACAGCTAATGTGTTCCACTTATTGAACAGGGTCTATGGTGGGTCTGTGACCCCTGGGCCTTGAGGGCGTCCTTGGGGTGATCTCGTGAGTTCCTGAGGTGGAGACAATGGGGTTGGTCCATGGATTTTCCTTCCTTTTGCTACATTTCACTCAAAGGGTTGAAGGGAGATAGTGCATCAAATTATTACATGAGAGGCCAACTTGATCATCTCCTCAGGGATCCCAGATGAGGGAAGCCTAGGAGAGCCACAGACTCCAAGTATCGTCCATGTACGATCCATACTAGATCTGACCAACTGCCCATCCTACCTCCTCTACCTTTTTGACAGCTCATCTTTTTGTCTCAGTAGAGCCTTTCAGTGGCATATATTCAGTCCTCTTCCCCATTAAAATCCTTGTTTCACTCAGGACATTTCACTATTGAAAAATCAGAAACTACATAGCTGCATTTAGTATTTGATTTGGATTCCCTATTTAAAGGTAATGCCATCTATCATATGCGCTACAGTTATAATGAAGCAACAGGATTCTGCTATTGTATTTGTGGCTTACATACATTATTTTAGATACCTGATGCTGCAGCTACAGTCTGAACTATCAGAAGAAGAAAAAACATGATATTAAGCTGTTCGCCAGCCATGCAAGGAAAACTGGAAAGCACGTAGATGTAGCTGGCAGTGAAAGTACGTAGATGCAGAAACTGAAACAGCAGATGATCGCATTGGTAGAAAGGACTTACAGCAATTGTACAAGCAACATATCCTGGTTTCTCCCTGTAGTCATGCACTCGCACGCAGATCAGAACAAAAGCTCCAACATACCACGGAATGGCAGCAAAGAAGAAGCCAATAATGAACCTTTTCCAAACAGTAGAAGCAGCAGTTTCTCAGGGTCCAATCCAAGTTTCTGAGATGCAGTGTAAAACAATTAATGTTCAGAGAAACTTACAGAAACCAACCCATGCCAACACCACAGCATGGAAGGCGTCGCATCCTCCACAGGCCTTCCTTCAACAACAGGTATATAACCTAAGAAGCAGCAACATGGTAAAATGCATAAGCTAAGTTAGGACAAAGTTAGTTCAATTTTGTTCGTTTCATTTCTTCCTTGAGGAAACTGCATATATGGATTTGAGGCTTTCATGACATTCTTAATTGTACTGCTCTGCAAAATTATGCCCATCAGGTTCCACCGTAAACTTCACTTTGATCTACAGAAGACCATTTATTGCTTAAATATTTTCTTAGTTGATCTATTTGTATGTTTTTGTATGTCGATTTTATCATCTAACTAAGTCTTCAGGACATTGGATTACAAAAGCCTACGTAATTAAGCTTCTCTCTATTAGCCTCCAAAGCTTCTTGAAGACATGGCTAATATCATTAGCTACAATCTAGGAAAGTAGTGATGGTGAAAGACTGGATCCCTAAAAAAATTACACAATCTTGAGCACCGTGTGTCTCACACACTAGCAAACAAGTAACCTCTGGAGTGAGTAGTGACTTCCCAAAGTGACATTAAGATCCATTTATGTTGAGAAACATTAACTGGAACAAAATGGCACATGGAATCTAGAATTTGGTATGGCGGAGACACCAAGGAAAGTATATGCCTGGTTACCGCATAAGAAGAGAACCCTAGATTCAAGTATCTGAGGAGTAAGAAACTCCTAGCACAATATTTGTTTACAATGCATCCCCAGATCTTAGGCGGCATTGGGCATTTAAAGCCTATGTGAACAGAATGATCTAGGTCTGGAAGGACTAAGGAGCGAAATAGGAGATTTATTTTCAACACTTCTAGATTAAACTACCGAGAGCATACCTAGCTAGCTTTGGGGACATTAACCAGCAGGCGGTTAGTGCGAACTGCAGAGTGCTCTGCAACTTGTCGGCATGTGGAATTTGGTGTTTATTTAGGATTTGTTCCCCTTGGAAAACAACCTTCCAATGTGTTTATTCCACTCCTACTAGAAAACACAGCGCTCCTGCCAGTTTGCTCAAAGAAAAAAACTAATAACGGATGATCTGTGTGAGATGAAACTCGTATACCACTTTTCAGCTTTCATTCCAGTTCCACTCTCCGGTTCAGACAATAGGGAACAGGCACACCAGGTCTTGTTCTACTCCTGATTTCTCCAAGGGCTTGCAACTTGCACTAAATGAACAACACAAGAGGAATTCTCCAGCAACAATGAAAGAAGGCACGGCTCATCCAGATCATTCCTATGATACGCAGCATCAGAAGAGCACATGATCTGATCTCTCGACAGGGTTTCCCTCGTACCTTGCACGGCCTGGTAGCCCTGGGCGTAGTAGGGCGCGGCGTGACCGAATATATGCCTGCAGCGGAGGGTAGACCGCGTAGGACGGCGGCGGCGGCGGGTAGTTCCGGAACCCAGGCGGCGGAGCAGGCTGGGGGAACCCGACCGCCGGCTGCGGGAACTCGCCAGACGCGGACGGGGCTCCGAAGGTGCCGTACTGGTGCTGCTGCTGTTGATAATACGGCGGCGCCGACGGTGGGAATCCGGAGGCGGAGGCGGGGGCAGGGCAGGTGGCCCTCGCCGTCGGTGCCGGGCATCTCGCCGCCCATGGCGCGGGCTGTGGGGAGGGTTTGCTCGGGTGCTGGGTTGGGGATCGAGACGCGGGAGATGGAGACAACTAGCTACTCGTCGTCGCCTTGGCACGTTTAGCTCAGGTCTTTGTTAACGATGGCGTTTGCACAGCCTGTGAGGTTCGTTGTCAAACCAACTCAAATTTTTACCGTACAGTACATTGTTCTCCTGATGCTTACATTTATTCTAAATTTATTTATTAATTTTCGACGATACGTGTTCGATGGAAGAGACATTTTAAATCGACTATTGTAGAACAGCCTATATTGATTTTGTAAAATCTTAAAATGATATCTTAAATTTCGGTCTACCGAAGATCTTTCATCTGAGACCAGTGTCTTGGCGTGTTAATGCGTTAAATAGGGATGAATGTGTAGTATGTGTATATATATATATATATATATATATATATATATATATATATATATAATGCTAAGCCCTGGGGATGCCTTATTCTACACCCCAATGGTAGCAGTGCATACAAAATGCGATAACACACTATGTAAAAATATAGTAATTTTACATAATGCTAAACTAGCGTGGCGTGAAGGCGACTTATTCTACACCCGATAGTGATGCATACAAAATGCAGTAACACACTATATAAAATATAGTAATTTTTCTAAAAATGTAGTAAATTACAAACTTAGATGATAAAAATATTTTCCAAATTACTACATTTTATACACGTTTTACTAAATTTTGTATATAGCATTACTATGGGGTGTAGAATAAGCTATTCTACTCATTGCTTAGAATAAGCGTTACCCTATATATATATATATATATATATATATATATATATATATATATATATATATATATATATATATATATGAGAGCTTGTGTGATGTTAATTTTTTTAAAAAATAACCCTGAAAAAAGAACGCACTAATTTAGTACTCTTTTGCACGGTTTTCATTCGCAAAATCGTTTTTTCAAGACAGGTGGCAGTCTGTAAAATGGCGTGTCAGGTTTTTGTTTCAGAGAAATCCTAAACTTTGTGACCACATAAAAACGTGTCGCTCGTCTTAGCTTCCAAGCAATCAGACCGTTTGGCGTGTTCGGATCATTGGCAACGTGGTTCTTCTCAGCCCAGTACAGCTCGCTCAGCTTAGTTACAAAAACAGCACTGAGCTTTCGGGCATGCGCTTTCTGCTTCAGTGCTGTCATTGACGAGATACTACAGCACAACGAGCTTTTTGTCTGAAAAGTAAAGGGAATAAATACACGAGAACGAGCAGCAACCAATACACTCTATTGTTTCTAAACGAACTGTCTTCTTCTCGTTGATATATGATGATCAGGCGGTAAGAGTCAAACGGAGACAGAGGCCGCATCAGCCAACAAATTATTTAATGTACAACGCAGACAAATTATTTCATGTACAACGCAACGCAGCCGCAAGCCCTCTTTATCTGATCCTGACTTCACAACAACCAGGAGCACCACCATTTGCAAAGCTGCTTCAGCTGGAACACCTCAGACCTTCGATGGTGGATCCTGGAAACCGCAAACCATGTTGGCGGGTACAGCGACGTCGATCATCTTTGGGTAAGACAGGTTCAGGTCTGCCCAAGGAGAGACAGGGTAAGCAATCAATTCAGCTTCCGTTTAAGAATTGATTGAAATTAGGAGTGAATCAGTTCTATATCTCGTAAGTGGGCATTCTCGGAAACGAACACAGGTATTCATGTATTATTAGACAGGGACAGACAGGGACTTACTTTCCATGATGGTCTTGAAAGTTTCCTGCAAACAGGACATGCAAGGCATAGTTAGGAACAAACCGGCACCTTTATGGGGTAAAAATTAAAGGAATTTTAGCCTAATTAGCGGGTACCTTATCTTTTGATAGTCGGGCATTATAGTCAACCTCCTCTTCGACGGTAGTTACCTGCAAAAGGTATAACTCAAACGACTTGCAACTTGGTAGCCAAAATTTAAGATGCTGTGTAAGCCACTTACCGTGAAACCTTTGTAGTCATGGGCAGGATAAAGCAGGGTATCCTTCGGTAAGTGAAAATCTGTTGGGAATAGAGTATTCAGTTAGTTAGATCCATTGGGCTGTGTGCATCCACTTGGTGCAGAGGCTGCTAGATCAATAAAAGTCTTCTTGCATAATTCAATTAAATCCATGTATTTTGTTGCAGTTTTGTCTGTATGATTACAATACATGATTTTCATGTACTTGCCTGTGAATGCACTGATTACATACAGCTCATCAGACTTCCTCCCTGGAATGACACGGAACAAAAGCGAACTGTCAAGACAAAAGCAATTGCCTGTGGCCAATAAGAATTTCTCTAAAATTAGGACTTCCACATGCAAAGCAGAACTTTGTCTGAATCACAGACTACCGCTACTATGGAGCATAACAGACAATGAATTTCAATGCCTAAAACTAGTCCCTCCGTTCATAAATAATTGGCGTGGTTTTGTTTATTTCTATATGAACCCGAGGTAGTAGGCAACGCTCCAAAACACCATTAATACTTCTCCTTATGAAGTGTTTCCTTCAGATATGGTTTTCCTGTTTTGCAGATCATGAAAGAAGTGAGTGTGGTCACAATATTACCTGGAAGTCTGTCCTTCCGCATGCACGTATAATTAAGGCATCCCAGTGAAAGCCATCCTTGGTGAGGGGTTGATCAGGACTATCACCTGTTACATAAGTCACACAGCCAGCAGTATGGCCAGGAGTAGCTCGCACCTGGAAAGAATTTCAATGTTTCTACTATCAGAAATTCCGTCATATCTACCAATACTAGTAGCCTTGATCAGCTAGCCTTATGAGAACATTGCCCTCCTGAAAGACAAGCCACAACATAAATAATTTGAGTGCTACTCTTCCCAGCACTTGATTGCACATTTTGTTTTATACTTTAACAGCTTTGGACATGTCACAATTGCAATACATTCTTAAAAGTAAATTTAGCCATATCTAGCAATACTAGTAGCTTTGATCAGCTAGCTTTATGAGAACATTGCCCTCCTGAAAGACAAACCACAACATAAATAATTTGAGTGCTGCTCTTCCCAGCACTTGATTGAACATTTTGTTTATACTTTAGCAGCTTTGGATATGTCACAATTGCAATACATTCTTAAAAGTAAGTTTCAATAGTAATAGAAAAATTCCTTCATTGATGAATCAATACAATGACAAAGCAGCATAAAACACACTTGCTAAAATCCATACCATGTATTTATATATTGTTCATTTTCTACAAACAAAATGTAATTTGTTTTGGATATAAGTTCAACCTATAAGATTGCACGCTCTTCTAACTTTTACTGCAGGCAGAACAGTAGATCGAAATCTTGCTCGTATAAGAAAAAGCGGCATAGTTAAACAATGAAAACTGTAAGATGAAACCCTGCGAGATCAAGCTGCACTATCTTGGTCTCAACCTTGGTTGTTTAGTTTGGCCCCTTAGTTTTCTTACTTTGGTAGGTTTTTTGCCAGCTTTGCTATTTTTTAGGTCATTTAGGATACAATATTTGTAACCATAGTGACCTTTGAAGGAGCTTCTTAAAGACAATCAAACAGAAGAACTCGGTGTTCTCTGTAATTCAGATTAACTGTTTACACTGGAGACCCTGAATTGCTAATATTGCGGCATACAGAAGCTGTAATTTATATACACTAATTACTAGATGAAAAGAAGAACATGAAGCAAAATAGCATATTAAAATGGTGCTCTACCTCAAGGAAAAAGCTTCCCCAAAGCATATTTTTGTCACCGTGCTCAACAGAATGGTAGAAACTTTTGCTCCACTAGCTTTTGAAATAACTGACTTGGCTCCAGGCAGCTTAGTCTGACAGACATTCCATCAGCTGACCATGTTTTACCAAAGAGAACAAAAATGTTGAAACTCCTAGAAGTTCAATGAAACATCTGGAGAAGTGCAGAAGTGCTTACTTTTATTAGTCCTGTTCCAGTGACGTGATCAGCATGCACATGAGTATTCATAGCATAGATGAGTTTCAAGCCTAATTCCTTTGATAAGATTGAGATCTCTATCAACTGTTCTGTCAACAGGGTCAATCAACTGGTAGCAAAAAAAAGTCAGGAAGGAGATTGAAAAGATGCAAACAAGCATGGCTCAAAATCTAATCCACAAATTATGAAGAAGCTTAGTTGCCCTGAGTCCTGATCATCTTCCAAAGACACAAATGCTTCTAGTCCAGCTAAGAACTCTTATCCTGCTAATATGGTCTGTTTTTTTTTCATAAGCATGAAATTCTTTCTCTTGTGTTATTCAAGACATGTATAGGAAGAGAGCTTCTAATAAGTTTGCTTTCACTTATGCTTGCCTTGAGCATATTTCGAGCAATTGCACAACTTAGTTGGTATCTTACTCCGTACATTCCAGCACCAGTTAAACAGACACTTTTTTGGTACTTGAGTTGGCATCCAACTCCAGAGAATCTATAACTGCATTCAACCAACCAAAATTACTTCCTAATAACAAGACCCAGTCCAGGCCAGGGAGTTGCGCTCACCACGGCGGGCTTCTCAGGTCGCCGACGTCGGCGAGGAGGTAGGTGTAGGTGGAGCTCTCCTTCTCGAACAGCTGCCTGAAGAGGAGCTTACTGTCGGCGCAAGCACCGGTGCCGTACGCCGCCATTGCGAGGGCCGGCAGCGGGGAGATCAGGCGGGGAGCGCAGGAGGCGGCGACCTTGGGCGCGGAGGGCGACCTGGCTGCAGCTGCCAGTTGCGGGATCAGGTGGCGGTATAAGCGGAGCGGCAACTTTCCATTGGACCCTGTATATTATATAAGCAGGGCGGGTGCAGGGTGGAAAGTGGAAGGGCGAAACGGCGGCAAATCAAG